>JANZLQ010000089.1:22561460-22625349 GCA_026212715.1 Elanus axillaris
GGATTTTGCAGCCCTGACATTTTCATATGCCACACCAAGCAAAACCCGCATGCACCAACAAAACAGGCCACATAGCAGCACTCACAGAGCAACAAATCTGATTAACAAACTTTTTCTACAATTTATTACAGCTGTATTTTCTGAAAAGAGCTAATGAGATAAAGCTGGAGGGGAGAGCTCTGAATACCACCCTTGCAAAGGCAGGGCTCTCCGCATACTGCCAGAGCTACTCTTTCACACAAGGGTAAATAGCCTGCATCAGTGATGTTCACTGCTGGTGTTACCTGTTTTCTTAAAACTATAGAAAATAGAACTGGAATGGGCATCTGGAGATCATATGGTCCTCCTCCCTCCTGCACAATATTATTTGACATAATTAATTAATATAACCTAAATTATTTCTTTGGGACCAGGAAAAGCACGTGGACATCCTGAAAAACACTGGAAATCTCAAATAACACTCTCTTGCATAAGGCATGTAGGTCATTCCCCCTACCCCCCACCAAGCACGTTGTAATACAGACAGACAAGAATTTGGGACACAATCATTCCCCACATCCTGAAAAAAACAAAGCAAAACTGACAACAGCATGCATTTACTCAGGAGCAGTAAGTTAGTCTTTCTCTGTCCAATTAATGCACCTGTACTCTTTCTAGCCTCATTACCCATGCTTCACAGTCAATCTCCTGATTTAGTATACAGATCAGATCTGGTTTAGCTCACTTTTCCACAGAACCCAACAAAATCTCACTCCACTGGGGAAATGGCTCAGAATATATCAAGCTCTTCTTGAGGAGTTGCTTCCAGTCATCTTCCACTGAAAACCTTCCCCAGGAGGGACTGGGATAACCTGTTACCTGCCAGCTTAGCTTAGTTTAAAGGATGACTATTGAAAATAAAGAAAACGAGTAACTTAAAAGTGCTGACTGTTTTTTTTTTTAAACAATTGGTCATATTTAAACAGCTATAAATTCTCCTAACCCTGTGATTTGCTACTATATTTATAAATCCACATATGCTGCACTTGATATTTATGTATAGTCAGGCTCCATTTAGCCAGGGAAATGCCACTACATGGAAGGAAGCCATCTGTTTCAAAACAATCAGGTTGACCTTGTTTTCCAGTAGGCTGGTATCTAAGAGAAATGCATGTTTTTGTCTCTCAGAAGATAAAGTGCCATGCTCTCAAAATGCAGAACAGCTTCACAAGGACACTCAGAATCCCCGCAGCAACTCACAACAGGCAAGATTAGGCAGCCAGAGCAGCGGTGCAACAGGCATTTCCATCTTTATGAGCCTCGACTCACACCATGACCAATTCTGAGGATGCCTGCTTGCCACTTCTGAGAAGCAAAGAAGAGTTAATAACAGCACTAAAGTCAGAACTACTCTTCTGCCTTTGGTACTATGCCTGTGAGAACAGCTCTTAGCTGATGCATTGGAGTTATCTGATGTGTTGCCTTACATGGGACATAGAGTCTTTGTAAATCATGTGGTGGTGGATCAAGGATGGGAGCTGGAAGAGAAACTCATTCCTGACCTTAGAAGAAAAGAAACCTAGCCTCATGAGAGAACTGGCATCTCTTCAAAGTTAAACTTTTAAAATTTAACTTTAGAAACTGTTCTTCTTCTTATAAAAGAAACAAAGAACAGAAATATCACAATCTAATCTTTGAGCACTCTGTCAATTATTAATAATGACACATCTAATGTAATAGGCTATGGCATTAAAAGAACTCCTTAACGCTTTGTTGTGTAAGACATTGACTGCAGCCCTGGAGAGCTGGCAGGCTCAAGGACTCTCAACGAGCTCTCCCAGGAACAAATTGAGAGGCCAGGCCAGAAGCGAGGGAGGAAATCTGATTATTTGACTAGCAACCAGTTGTGCTTCTTCCTACCCTAGAACACTGTGATCGCTAAGGAGCAAGAGGGCAGGTGAGCAGACAGGCTTACGTTCTTGATGAGAGAGAGCCTGAGGGAGGGAATACCCACCCTTTAATGTCATAGGGCTGGTACCTAACCCTGGACATGGCCTGAGACCACAATTTTTGTCAAAACCCACTGGATAATTTCTGGTTACTGTTGACCTAGGCTGGTGAAACGTTCCAGAGCCCATCATTTAATTGCAGATGGTTTGGGTCCCTTGTGTTAATCTTTCTCCAATTATTATTTTTCCAGACAAACTCACACTTCTTTGCTGGGTACAGAGAGCAAGAGATTAAATGGCTGGGTGAATCAGTTATTTAAAAAAATAAACCGAACCTATACTTGCTTTGCAATTAGGAGAAAAAAAAGTGGCTGGAGAATAGGGAAAATTTTCAAACTTATTTTTAAATCTACCAGCCCTTCCCACAGAGAATGCCTCCAGCCATAGAAATGTCAGAGCAAAGGGCATCAGCTGTCTTTATCCACATGGTGAGGCCTCCAGGAGAGGGAGATCAGAGGCTCCCAGGTGCTCAGGATTACGTGCAGACTTAGGCTTTGGTGTCTCAGAGGATTTCTTGCTACCGATTGCTTCTCAATTTTGTATACACCTCACATGGCCAATTTCTCTGGGTGGCTTTTAATAACCTCTTCAGGCTTTCTTGCTTTCTTGCATCCACATATTTCCAGAAATACTTTCTTTTTTAATATGATATGTAACTATACAATGCATCTGATTTCTCAGGGAAAAATAACTCTTCAGTAGGACCCTTTTTAATGAGCAACTGAAAAAAAGCATCTTTTGTAGACCCAACATTTGACATGAGGCCTCAGAAAGTGTTCTTTTTAGATTTTAACTGCTTTCCTCCTTTTGATTTTGTTTTATTCTCATACTTCTTAAGTTCCTGTTTGATTGCCTCTATTTTCAAAATTCCTTAACTTTTCAATAGTAACTTTGCTCTGAAAGACGACCTTCATTATTATTGTATGCCATACAAAATATGCTCCATCTGCAAGCAACACGATTTGCTTTGCTGATACCTTTTCCCCTACTAGTATAAATAGCCACCCTAAGCTGTGATATTCAAACCGGGCTCTATCCCATGTCCCAGACTCAGTGGCTCATGACGCTGAAGAATTAAAATCTCACAATATCTGGAGTTATTAGTAAAGCTAGTTATACTTCAAATGTAATTAATTTATTGGAATCATAGCTTTCAATATTTAAGTTTCTCCAGGCCTTAAAATTAACAGGAACTCGAACATAGGAATCGCAAAGGTTCAGAAGGCAGAAGTCAAACAGAAAGAGCTCCTGGAAGGATGTGCCACAGGACCAAAGTTACAAATCAGCCATCCTTGGGCACCCTTTTTCTCAGGCTGTGATTCTATGGGGAAGACACACACTTGGCACAGGGTATATACAGAACCTCTCACTGTCAACATCTGTAAATTGAGCTCTACGACTGCCAAAATCGATGCAAACATAATTTCCTTCTGATCACAACTTCTGTGGGTTTGCGTGGACAATGCTACCCACTACAGCATGGATCTGAAAAGCTAGATACAACCTGTTCACTTACAGTATCTTCAGCACTTCTGCTCTGCCATGTGAAGTCCAAAATTTTCCCTCCCATGCCCCCTCATAGACACCAGGTAACCCTTGTGAAAAGGGCACAGCATTACTGGTTTTCCCATCCTGCTCTCCCACTTCAGTCCCAGTTTGTTCCCAGTCTCTCCATAACTAGTTTGTTCCATAGTCTCTCCTGTGCTGCGTGATGACCCAGATACACCCACCATCTCTCATTTACTCACAGACAGCACACAAATCTTAACAACCCCAAACTCACCACACTGACACATCAGCTGTCCTGGTCCCAGCACCTACTGCTGCTCAGGCTCATCTCTGGTCCTCTTGGGAAAGAAAAAGCCAGTCCAGCCATCCTCTGAACTCCTCAGCAGGGAGCTCATTTCTCCACCAACACCAATTCCTACAAGTCTGCAGAGAAGCCTTTCCAATGTTCCCCTGGCCTTCATTTATCTCTACTTCTGCTGCTCTTCAGAAGAGCTACATCTCAGCTACTTATTTAGCTCACCATTCTCCCCATCCTTCTGGCTCTGGTTTCCCAGCTCAGGACAGTCTGTTGCTGGCACACCAGATTTCAACCCATTCCAATGAAACCCCCTGCTCCCCCCATAAGATTTTACGTATCATCTCTGCTGGTCCTTTGCTGTCTCCCCTAACTATCTGTATAGCTACCCCACTCTCCTACCCCACCAGGAGGCCAACTCTTCTGAGAGGGTTCAGACTGGCCATTGTATCTGCAGACTGAGAAGTGGGGTCTGGAAATTTTGCCATTACAGAAATGACAAATCATTAGCTATTGCATTTCTAGTGTAACTCCCTCTTCCACAGTAATACTATCTGGTTTCAGCTATCAACATTTTTTCCATCTATCAAGAACAGTGCAGTCCATTGAATAATTGCATTTTACTGTGGTAAGAAGCTTTAGAATTTGGTGCTAATGTGCATATGGAGAAGTTGATATAATCAGTTAAACTCTTCTACTAATCAATTCAAGATGGTAAATCCACAGTAAATTGGTCACAGTCCTGAAAGAAGAAAAACATATGCCATTTTCAACAAATTATTTAAAAGCTTGCTCGTTCAATGGCTGTAGCTAATTAGGTTCTGCCTAAACATTGGTGGGATATCATAAACCCATGAAAACAATGCCCAAAGACAGAAAGGTTCTTCAGACTCAAATGGTTTCATGGTGTGGGTTTTTTTTCTCATGATTCCTCTGTCAGCCAGAATAACAACTTTCTACTCACATTATATAGGTAATTAAAGTAAATGTTTGTAAGCAATCCCACTCCTCTAATGGTCCCAGCACTCCAGCTGTGTAGGTGAAGCTAAATCTAACATTTTGTCAAAGCCAAGTGGCATGCTTCTGTTCTGAGGCAGCTTCAACTGACCATGTAGGGGATGGAATTTCTTTGGGAGAAAAACTGCCCATCTTATTCTACCTCTGGGTAAAAGGCAGCAGCTCTTGTCTAAGACACTTAAACAACCTAGAAGAGGAAGACTTGCACAGTGAATAATTCACTGTGTAGGAATCTATCCAGTTTGGACCTTGGCTGAAATAACAGTCCTGCTTATCCAAAGCAGAATCTAATGAACTCTCTGATCATTGCATGTTGGCAACTGAAGTTTAAAGCTCATCACAACAAGGATGAGTGCAACATATCTTGCCAAAATACTGATTCAGCATTAACTCAAAATGATGGCATCATCCCCAGGTGTTTATGAGCAGGAAAACCATCAGTGAACAAACCTGGACAACTCGGCTTGCTTTCAGAATACATGACTTTAGGCTATGAGATATGTCAGATCTTCAGCTTTCCAGTAAAATCCATGTCTTGCCCTACCAAGCGCATTTTCTTCCCCAAGAACTCTCTTCTAGAAAACATAGGTATGGTTGAAGTGGCTGCCGCAAGTGAGATGTAGGTGATGGTCAGAGCTATATTACATAAACTTTGCATGAAATTGTTAAATGATGTGGATGCTTGACTGACACTGATGACTATCCAAAGGCTATTTACAGAGATATCAGTAAATCAGTGAGATCACTGTCCTCCTCCTTCACTTCCCAATACCTGTGTTCTAGCAGATCCAGGTAAATCAACTGCATCTTCATAATGAAAACAGAAATTTAATTATTCACAAGCATTCCCCTTGAGCTTTCTCTGGGCTTTTTGTGAATGATTAACAGAGCAGCTGCTCCAGACAGCACTCTCAATCCCTGCTTGCTGGCCTGTTAAAAGCAGTGACTCATCAGCACATGACGTCAAACCCTCCTCTCCTCTGAAATGGCAGGAAGGAGGTTTCATTAAAGAGATAAAAAAAGGTATCAACATAGCAGCCTGAACTTCCTCCCAAACACACGGGCTTTGGTCAGGGGTCATCTCTGCTGCCGCTGCCTGAAGAATTACACCGTGCAGACGCACTGACAGCTCCTTCAAAGGGTAAACTTTTCTGTTGAATACTAAAAACATAAAACATACTTCCTCGGGTAAGCTGATTTATTAGATACTGACTCAAAAATCAAAACAAAACCCCCTGCATTAGGCCTTTTAGTAAACCCTGTTTATGCATCTCTCAGGAACATTTCCCCACTCGGCAGAGCTCTACGCGGCAGTGCGCACCCAGTGCTCATAGCAAGGTGGGAGTACTTTCACAAGATGTTTACACAGCCCAAAGTAGCTGTTAAGCAGTCCTTGAAATTGCGCAAATAATACTTCCCAATAAGGCTGCCCAAACATACATGCAGAGAAGCATCGACAAGCCCAGTGCTGCCAAATTCCACCCCCCTTGCCTCCTCCATGCCTTGCTAAGGTTGCACGGAAATGTGCAGACATGAAAAAAAATCCCGTGTGACTGCAGTTATGATTCCCTATCTTTGTGAAGAAGCCTGTGCCCAGTGCCATGAAAGTTGGAGGCAGAAGAAGTAATCTAGAGAGGGGCTGTTTCTCTGTAGTTAAAATTCAGATTTTTACTCCAGACAGCAAGTCCTTCTGTCACAGGGACAACAGCATTTTACCCAGAAAATCTGCAAAGCAGTGGTGAGGGAAACAAGCTAGGTAATTTGAGATTTAGCTCTTATATGGGATTTTCTCTGCTAGCTTTAGGCTGCAAAGCCAAGCCTCAGCCTCCTCTGAGCCCAGCTCCTGTGGCAGTGCATCCCAGACGGCAGCTGCTTGCTCTTCAGCTGTGAACCGCCGCAGCAGGGCACAGGAGATATATTTAGCTCTGCTCCTGGCTGCCTGGAGGGCAGCATCGCTTACAGCATGCGACTCCCGACTTCCGCTAGCATGGTGTTGGAAGCAGAAATACTGCTGCTAGCTCAATCTCTTCACCAAAGGCAGTCAATTAGGGAGAAAGTGGAGGTTTGGAAGAGAGCCTGGCAACATGGGGGGCAGTCCACATACACGGGGGTTGTGCCAGAGCTGGAAAATGCCACTTGAGCATGGCTGCGCTCCCACCTGCACTCCTTCACCTGATACTTGGTCAGGCCACAGATACGATACAAAAAACCAAGGATGGTTGGTTCAACCACTTTCAACCACTGAAATGACTGACCAAACATATATAACATAAAAGATGCAGAAAAAACAGTGTTACACACAGGCCAAGAGTTGCTGTGACAGGAGACTCTGCCGTGAGTAAAGCCACGCTTTTCTATTAAAAAAAAATCAACATAATCTTTATGTCATTTTGCAGAAACAGGTTTACTGTATGACCTTTTGGCTCTGTTAGTATTCTTAGCCTTGACTTGGTTTGACCACTTATTTTTTGGTGGAGTCTGCCTAGCTGCAGGCTGAATCAGAAGTTGTTTTCTCACATAGATATGCAGCGAAAAGACAGAAAGTTCACAGCAAAAATGGCCCCTGGGTGTCTGAGTTAACTCTGGACAATCAAGCACTCTAAAACCCGAATGAAAATACTCCTACTGCTCATCTTTCTAGAATCGATGAGCAATGAAGTGCTAATGGACTTGAATTTTGCACGTGCCTCAATCTCAAGCTTAGACCCTAAATAACATTTCAGTTTGAAAAAGCACCACCACCTAGCTGCCATCTTACCTAGTGGCAGTAAGGCACTAGGCAAAGCATTGCGAAAGTCATCCAAGCTAGACCAGAGCTGTAATTACTTAAGGACAAAGGGAGAATACAGTACCGGAAACGTGGTAATTCCTCAAATAAAGCTTTCCAAAAGACTTTGCATTCTTGGAAACAAACACAGAAAGGAGAAGAGAGGAAAAGGTCACAGAAGGGCTGGCAGCAGGAGCTGAGGGCTGAGCAGAAAATGGCTCCCGGGCTCCACAGCTCTCTGCCTTCCCTGGTGAGACAGACCCGGTTCCTTCCCTCTGTGGAAAGTCAGTTAAAAGTGAGTAGAGAAAGGAAGAGATGGGAGATGAAGGGGAGTTTATTCAAGAGCATCAGCAGGAAAAGGAAAGGAAGAAAAACAAGGCTGGAGAAAACAGGGAAGGGATTGTAAAAAAGTGGTAATGAGAGTATGGGGGGAACAGCCACTGAAGAAACAGAGCAGAAAGATTTGAAAGCTGTGGATAACACTACTGGAACTATTCCTCTCCAAATAGTGTGGAAATTGCATCTGGAAGGACCTCTTTCTTATTCCTCCCTCTTGCAAAAAAATCTCTCCTGCCTGTCAGGTGGCTCACCCTGTTTTTGCCCTGCTCCCTGCTCCCACAGGGATGGTGGAAGCAGGAGAGCCATCACTCCCACCACCAGCTGGCACTGAGGACTTCTCTAATGCTCTTGGCAGCCATCCCTGACCAAGAGATTTCCTGCTTCCCCAAGTTGTGCCAAGGGGAAACTGCATGCCAGAACCCTGGAAGACCTCCCTCCTCCTGGCCAGGTTCACTTGGAGCAGAAAGGGAGCAGTAAGCCCTTTCACTCCTGCTTACTTGTGCTGCACTATTAGTGCTTGGCCTTACGTATACAGCCTTCTGCAGCTGTAGAAAGTCATTATTTTAAAAAATGACCAAAAACCCCTCAACAATCCCATCTTTGCCATCAGTACCTTCTTACAAGCAAATATGGTCCTTGTATCTTCATTAAGGAACAGAAGGAAAATGGAGGCTCTCCTCCCTCTCTAAGCACCCCTTGGCTTTCCTGTTAGTTCTTCCTTTTACTGGAGTATCTGCAAATATTTAGGGTCTCAGATTTTTCCCATTCTTTAGGAGAGAACTGTATGCTCCAACATGGCTCTAATATTTGGGACAACCTTATTAGCACAGGATGCACAGGCTGCTCTGCTTGTTGGCGGATGGCAGGACAAGTCAACCAACAGCAAACCCTTGTATCTCCCAGCACACTCCTCCACTCCTCCTCCCAGTGTCCCAAAGGATTTCAACTCCCATTTCTTCTGGAAGCCAATGCAGCAGCTTGGGGCACTGTTTGGGTGCATATACGCCGAACAGGAATAACCCAACCACCATGCTCTCTCAGAGCATCAGCTGTCTGAGTGTGCTCTTAGCCCCACACACTGAAACACTAACAATTTTGGAGTCAAAGCATTTGAAGTTGATATATTTTTTCGAGGCTCAGTCCTACAGGGAGCACAGCCATGCCTTATTATACCACATGTCTGAGCTCTAAAACCCACAGCAAGTTGGACCTAAAGCTTTTAAAGCCTTTGCACTTCCTAGCTCACCCCAGGGCCCCACAGTGCAGCGGGGGAGCACGGGGACGAAGGACGAGCACAAGCGACTCCTGCTCCATCCTGCCAGGCAGCAACCTGACCTGGGGTGTGTTCTCAGGGTCTGTTGCAGGCTGCGCACGCTGCCTTCAGAAAAGGCATCATAATGCGGACACAGCTCCTCTCCTTCCCCTCCGCAGGGGCTGGGGCTGTGCCCAGCTGTGCCCACTTCAAGGCGGCTGAAGCACATCACAGACTGCCTCAGCCCTGCTGACCCCAGCAGAGAAGCCAGGCAAGGCAGAAATCATCCCTTTTGTAATGCCTCAGTTCACTGTTCTCCTTGGCTTCAAAACATACCCAGTTTCATATTTTAAGTTCCCCCACCAACCCAACCCTGCCCTCCATCCTGCCCTGAGAAGAGCCCTGCCTGTTGGAGATGAGCTGTGTGCTGCTGCTTTCCAGCTGGAAAATGGTGTGCAGGAACCTCTCACCCACACCCATCACCTGTTAGAATTGAAACAAACTTTATTTCTCCATAATTTTATCTTAAAGCATGACTCCAGAGTTGTAATAGTGAAGAGAACTCCCCTTTTCTACATCTGAAAAGAAACAGCTGTTTCCCCAGTGCTGAGCCAGCAAGGCAGGGGAATTAATTTAAACCTCAAAAATGCAGGTAGCCTCATTAAAGCAGTCTGAGCTTTCTTACATGCTTCTGACAGATGACACTCCAAAATACTTGCTGAATCCAGGCCTCATGCACAGTTGTTATGAGCAGTTTCAGAGTATAAGAAAACAGAAAGAGAGAAAGGAATTGTGCTTCTGGTTTTCATCGGTTTAGTTGCTATTTAAATTTTCTGACCAGCTACCAATGAGCCACAACTGAAAATGGTTAACGCAACAGAATCAGGGTTAAAACTACCCAACACCTCCATACTGAAGACAAACCTGTCCTTGTACTTTATCACCCCCCAGCATTACCTGGGAGTTCGACAAAACAGAACCCTTTAAGAGGCTGCTGCAAAGAGAAATGTAATGAAGGTATTTCTATACCTATGCTTGATGTCACAAGTAGTACTGGGCTTATGTTGCAGTAACGGAGCCATAATTAGGAAGAACATTTCAACTCAGAGGGGAGTTTAGTTTCAGGGCAGAGCATCCACGAACATTTTGGGATCTCCACCGCAGGCTGATTTGAAGAAGTTAGAAAAACATCACTCAGATACTATTTAGGTGCAGCTGATCCTCTCAGCAACTGAAGGATGATTAAGATTTTTTGAGGTCCTAATCCTTCCACTCTTATGCCAGGTTTAAACATAAATGCTAGAGTATACTTTATGACATAACATTTTTGACATACTAATTATTTTCATCATCATTCAGACAGAACTGATATGCTAAATGTTGAGGTTTCCTCACATTAACCCAGCCAGAATGAATCAATGTTTTGTTATTGTATTTTAAAATAATTTATAATATTTCATTGCCCTCTGCAGTACCTTTTTTTGCCAGCAGAACATTCTTGTCCTTGCCAAACAAGAACTGGTTATCCAAGTCAGTTTTTTTCCTCTGAGAACAAGGATCACCTTGTCACTTACAGACACCAGAAAAAAATCCTTCTTCGCCCCAAATGCAGCTGTCAGCTTACAAACCCAGACAGTTCTTTGTTCTTTTTCCCAGAGTATTCCTTTCTTGCCACATTGTCAGACTGTTCATTCAGAGCTGTTATCCAGCATAATACTCACCTAGGACCACATCCTAAGCCCTCTCCAGAAATAAAAAAAGAACACATTCTTTCACCTGAAACTGCTGTGAAGATGTTCCTCTGTGATTTGTCATTGTTGGCTCCACTCAGCTAAGGCTGACTCCTCACTGTTAGCTTCCAGAAGGACCCTGAATTGTGATCTCCACAAGGCAGGCAGACTTAAACAGCTGCTGATAATTTATTCATGCAAGATCCTGGTCCAGACAGCAGCTGAAATCCACAGCAATCCATAATGAATTTGTCACCCTGTGTAACTAGGGATTCTACATTCAGCATTGTTTGTTGGGTTTTTTTTACAACAGACACATAAAATTCACCTTTGCAGGAAAAAAAAAACCTATTCTCCATTGCAGAATCTAGTGTGTAATGGTACATACTGTGTTTGCAGCAGGAAGCTCCAGAACAGAGAATTCTCAGATGGAATTTTAAATGAAGATGACAGAAGGGTAAAATAAACTTTAAGGTACCTTCTGTATGTTCCCCCACACCAAGTTTCCTTTCAGCATTAGAGAGCAGCAATCTTTCCACACTGATACACGGGGTAACCAGATTTTTCCACATGGATATGTATACAGAAATGTTTCCTACCTCATATACCTGGACCGTCTTTAAAACATACAGCTACAACCAAAGGCAAAAATCTTCAGCTGAACTGCTAACCATCCTCCAGCTTACTGGGGCATTCCAGGCCAGCCACAAGTTTGTTTTCAGTGTGTCCTTTCCACAAAACTTGGACAAATTTTGTAGTGTACCGGGAAAGAGTGGCCAAAGGATTAGCTTTGAACTACTTTATAGCATCCTTTGTATGAAAATATGTGGTTACAAGACCTGTTAAGTAAGTAAACAAAAAGACAAGGTTAAGTGGAGTAGACAACAGAACTTGAAATACCTATAATTTATGATAATGTATGGTCTTTGTTAGGGTTTACTGAAGAATAATTTCAAGCATAGCTTCTTCCTTTCCCTTAGCCTGGGTCTCATTAGTCACGTTGCAAGGCAACAGGTTTCCATGACAGCAAACATTAAGTCTCTTGCAGCACAGCCTGTTGTTTCTGCTATAAACACTAAGCTTTCATTACTATACTTTAACCTGGACCAGCTATCTTCATGAAAAAAAATCCTGAAAAATCCTAATAGACATTTAAATCAACAGCTATATTTTATTTGTACTATGGGCTCACTAAGGAACACACACACTATTGAATTCAGTAGGGATGTCATCAAATTCCCCAGAAGGATGCTTTTACCTGGTCTGAGCTCACAAGTTCTTGGCAGCCATCTAAAACAAAAATATAATGATGTAAGATGATGATGCAGACTCCATGTTCATAAAGGCATCAGAGGAAGTTAATGAAAAACCCACCATAGGGAATAACTACAGAACTGAGACCTTTGAGTTTAGTCATTTTATTCAGGGTGAGAGCAATGTCCCCCTCACACAGGAGCTGTGCTAACAGAAATATTTTCAAATGCATTTTCAGTGGAGTAGAACATCATGGACAGGCATGGATAGGAGTTTTCTCCATGAACTGTTTTGAGCCTTGTTATTTTGAGGGGACTGTTGATGGAACATCTCTGGGTATCTTCGAAAACCTCAGTCACACTGTTAAGCTCTTGTAATCTTTCCATAAAAACCTATCCCTCCTGACCCCTAATGTACCATTACGGCATGCCGTATTACTCCAATACAGCACAGTGCTAAGCAGAGGATAAAAAATGCATTATCTATTGAAAAGACTGTAAACTAAATGAAAAAATAGTATTTCATCCTTTCACAAGTGCAGCATTACTCTGTCCAACATAAATTCAGACACAGAACCATACCTAAACTCTACACTAAGTTTCCCAACTGGATGGGTTTCTGAAAACACAGGGGTTTTTGAAGGAGCAGCGAGGGAGAGGTGTTGAAGATTCACTTTCAGTGGCTTTTTGTTAAACAAAGGCTGATAGGAGGTAACGTAAATGTCAATTTTCCTACACTTATTTGTAAGAGTTGACACCTTTTAATAAGCCACAACACTCAGAGATACATAATGAAAAAAGAATCAGAACTTGTAAGAATTCATGAATCCTGTGAGATCCTGCCACTCATGATGATTTGTCATACTTTTACTGTTCTTTTTGGCATTATTACACTTATTTCAATTCCAGTCTAATGTGTCTCTCTCTTTTTAATTGCCATGATATGTTCAATGATGTCACAGCTCATGAGTTACAAATAGTTCTGTGACATGAGAACCAGCCCTGTCACAACTGGTAAGCAGTAAAGATCACAGTAAGAATCCTCCAGGCAGAGATGCTAACAAGAAAAATCAAGAAGCTTTTTGTTAGGTGCAGTTGGCAAAAGCAAGGAATGGAATCTAGGCTAGCAACATGACCATGATTAAGGGTTATTTTAGTAAATGCGATTTGGCAAGCTAGGACATACATGCTTGAAGCTTGTCAGCAAGGTGACAGTTTAGATAACTGATTGGGAAATTTAAGAAGCCATTATTTTTTAGTTAAGCTTTAATTATTAAAGCTATTATTTTTTAGTTAAGTCTTAGCCTGGGATGGAATAATAGGTAATGATAAATATATATGGAAAAGTAAAATAGGGGACCAAGATTAAAGGGAACTAATAATTGATCTGTAAGTAAGATTTAACTAATGATTGATCTGTATGTCTTATGCTAACAGTGAAACAATAAAGTGTAACAATGTAAAGGGATGGTTGAGCAGCTCTGCTATTGGATTACCCTGCACAAACCAGTATTATGGTTTGGAACCCAGTCAACTCAGCAAAAGTGAAAAGTACATGGTGAAGAAGACTATAAGCCTTCCTCCTGAAGACCCCAAGAGAAGACCACCAGATGGCAGTACACATGTGTCAGAAGGAGACTTATGATAATGAGTTATTGGAAATAATTATAATAATCACATCTATTCTCAGAACTAATTATAATAATCCCACCTGTGCTAATGAATAAGCATGTCATTGTGTAATATATACTTTTTGATTTTGGAATACGGTGTGCAAATTTGGAGGAGTGACCCCCTTGCACCCAACGCTGCAATAAACATACCTGCTTTATAACTCGTTGAGAGTTGTGAAGTTAGTTTCCACGAGTCATAACCACAAAAGATATTAGTGAGGTTGGCAAAACTGTTAAGGAACCTGCTTTCTAGTACTTTTTTTGATGATAATTTCATAAAGTTATTTCACAGAACTTTACATTGAGCATGTCCTAGAATAGTCAGGCAGGTTGGAAAGAGAAACGTCAACTGCAAACACAAATGAAATGGGCAATGCTTCAGAAAAATTTGTGAATATATATACAAAGGTATATGTATCTTCTGCTTTAAGAAAACTCAAAGAACTAAGACATGAAGAAAGACATAAATCTTCTGATAAGCTATACTCCACAGTGCACTAATCTATGTAGAGTCCTGTTGATGGCAAAGGAGTTCCACAAAGATGGATGCACAGGCATTTTGACACAGTCACCTAAAGGCAACCTGACAATAACTGGGTTTCATTTGGGCTTTTTCCCTTTGAAAGGAAAAGAAAGAGTTGGGTTGAGCTGAATGCCATTATAGCACCACTTAGGTGAGTGACCCCTTTCTCATTCAAGGTTGCAAAAAGCATAAATACAAGTTTTACGTTTCAAACCAATCTGTTCTTATGTATGGTATACAGACTGACACTTGGAAAAGTCACACTAAGTAATGCTTACCTGCCCACTTTGTGTAGACTGTCTATAGGCAAAAGCAACAGGAATCTCTAAATGTTTTTTAGAGCATCAATATAACTTAGCAGTTCTTTAGAGTGCTTAACACATACTTTCCATTCAACTTGGTAGCACAAAGGCCGTTGGCACTACAGGCACACCATATTCCAAAGACCTTTTGCACTAGGACAAGGAAAACATACTAATTCCTTCACACTTCTCAAGTTGACACTAGATACATCAGTTTGGCAAGGCTATTTATTTCAGATGCTATATTGATATGGCTGGTGTAAGTACCCCTAGCTAATGTATTATTTTTTTCCGTATGGAATTCATCTTCATTTGAAGTGAGAGAGAAAGTAGTCCTACAGCTCTTCTTAGAATGACTGAAAAAGACAGGCTTATGATAACCTTATTTATACAAAAAAATCTTCTTTTTGGAACTCCTATTTTGATATACTCGAGAATTCAAGCAATGTGACAGTTCTAAGAGTCAGAGAATCACACCGTGACTCCAAAAAAGAGTAAAAGCAAATGAAACTACTGATGATTTCACTGAATAGAAGTCACTTGTAAAAGTAAAGAGCAGAAAGAGCCTCTTTGCACATTCTGAAGTGGCTTCTTAATCAATTAAACACTCTACATTAAAAAATGTCACTTCAAACCATGAGAAAATAATATAAAACTGATACAATTTCATTAATTTATTATTAAATTGAATGTCTTCAGAGCTATTAAAAGCCCTTCAGCAATTTCACTGTTGTTTCAATGCTGAAAGTATGCCTTTGACATCAATACAGAGAAAACAGATGGTTACAGTAATTATAAAAAGAGCAGCATGACGCTATGAACCAGCTTGTCACAGTTTTACCAACAGACTAGATAACAGGCATAAAAGTGGGCTGACAATTTGCAAAGTTGCCATGTTGTGTCAAAGTGCTCCCACCCTCCAAAAACCTCCCCAAACCCCTCCACAGGAAGATACAAACAGACTGGGAAGGAAGGAACAATGAAAAAATTAGAATAAGCGTGCAGGACGTTTAAAGATTAGAAAAATCCCTGAAGGAAAATACTGACTGTGCATCCCAGCAAACAAAGAAAATAGACGTTGAAGGGAAATGCGAATCAATGCTCAGATCATTCTGGCATATTTGTCTGATAACTTACCTAATTTTTGTATAGCATAATTTCATGCTTTGACAGAGACAAAATATCTAGCTATCAGTTATGGGCTAAGATAAACAGAATTTCTCTGAGCTTTGAATTCTGTTAAAGGAGGAAATAATCTAAGGAAGCCAGTTCTATCAATTTAGAGTCTAAATTTCACTGAGAGAAGGACAGGCAAGTTAAAACACCTGGCTCCCCACACACAGCTATGATGTTTTATAACACACAATAAGATGCACAGCCCAGCTGATTCTTCTCCTCTACTGTTTTACCCCTTTTCCCTTTTTGCAGCTTGCAAAGTTATAAAAGGTTGAATGAATTGTCCAACCTTCACAAAAATGGGCCATATTCAACTACTAGAAAGCTGATGATCCCAAAAGGTATGTGAATTTGGGACTGGAAAACTCTTCTGGGAAAGATGGTTATTGGTGGATACCGAAACATATACAAGATGATCTTCACCTAAAACCCAAAAGACTAATTTCTTCTCTTCAGGATATCTCCTGCTCTCTCAAGCTGCACACTTCCAAAAGTTGTAGCCTTTGTCCAGGTCGAGGGGATCTAGGAAGGGGATAGGAAAATGAGAAAAAAGACAGAAACAGGCCATGCGCATACAGTGGCAAAAAGGATTCATTAAACCTGGGAGAAGCCTACCTCGAGTCAGAACAGTCTTCTGGATTAAATGGAGGTGAGGAGTGTGCTCTAGTAGCAGTTGGAGCAGTCTTATTAGCAGACTAGAGCAGAAAATAGAAGGAAGATAGTGAAAGAAAGGGTTTGGTCCAAAGAAAAGAATATTTGTTCCTATACTAGATGGGTTAATCTTTTCAAAACAAGCTTGTGAAATTAGGGCCCACAACAATTCGGCTTTTAGAAAAAAAATTACTATTAGAGCAGAATAATCTACATTCAAAATAACAGACATATGCACAAAAGTTGAGTCATACAGTCAGCAGTGGACCAAAACTAGTAAAAATACATCTTCAAAGTACTGTAGGTGTAACATTTTATGATGACAAAACCTGTAGCTAAAAGATACGGTACAAAACAAGTGTTTAGTCCAGCAAGGAGAAGAGAAACTAGATCAAGGGTAATAACAACTCTGAGAAACTCATATGCAGAGTAATGCAAGTACAGAATTGTTAAACCCTGTGCTACATTAGCTGACCTTCATCTTCACTATTATACGAACATATCCCTTTAGTAACTGGCTTTTGGTACTTCTCTGAGGACCTGGCACATTGGGAAGCAATTTCAGGAAGTGCATTTTACAGGTGCATACAGCAGTTCTCCGGGTAGTTTTAACATTAAAATGCAGGCTTGTTCATGTACTCTTCCACTGTCTGGGGGGTAAAAAAAAAAAAAAAAAAAAAAAAGAAACAACTGATGCATTATGGAGTGGTACAGTAACATTAAAAAAACCCCCTTGTCCTCTTTGAAGATAGTTGTAGTTTTGCATGGAATAAGATCATATTAAATAAAATCTAGAAGTAATTCTGCTTTAAAAACTTTTAACAGCATGTTAGAATCTGATTTGAAAATCACAACATACCATGGTTGTGGCTAAACTCATCATGTCTAGCTGGTCTTGGTATGTAGCTGGCTTTGTTTCATGTGCAAATGCCAAACCACTGTGAAAAACTGTTCGACTCACATAGTGTGTCCCTAGCTAGTTCTACCAGTGTGCTGTTTCCTTCAGTATTACAATGCATCCTTTGCTACCTAGGAAAAAGTGAAGTAAATCCGTCGCATTCAACTGCTTTTGACATTCCCAGCTGAACAGTACATGTTACAGAAGAGAATTCCTGCATGGTTCCGAATAAAGGTTACATATCTGTGCCCTGTAGAAAAACTACACAGGTGTTTATGAATGAAAGTGGAATTTGCCAGCACATATTCTTTCCAATTTTAAATGTTAATAGTAGGTCATCTGTTTCCAATGGATTAGTGAAACGGAATAGATTTTTCTGTATTTATATATACATATGTATACATAAAATATAATCTTAGACTATATTCTTATATAATATAAATATCTTGAGATATGCCTTAAACTATTTCTTAATATAATATCTGAGAAACTCTAGCAGTTAAACCACAAGAGAGCAACAGCAGTATATGAAGAGCCTCCGAAGTTTCTGCAAAGGGGTTGAACTGAAAGCTTATGTAACTGCTACCTTAACTGCACTGTTGTACCTACTGAAACTGAATGTAAGACACATTTGGATAATTAAGTACCAGAAATGCTTAGCTGTATTTTAAGCTCCTGTCAAACAAGGAAGATGTAGGAAGATGAAGCGTTTCCTTTTTGTCTTCCTCTGCCTTACCTCCTGCAACATGTCAGAGTCCTCTATGGCTTTCACTGCAGACCTCTTTGAAGTTTCTTGTACTTCTCCACCAATTATAAACTCATCAAGAATAAAATAAGCTTTTTCAAAATTAAAGATAATATCCAGTTCACACACCTGCCAGAATAAAAGGACACCCCATATTTAAATCACTTTTACAGCATTATAAGCACTACTGGGCCAAAAGTTGTTAAGATTATCAAATGTCTTCAACATATGCACTCTTGTGGCAGGTAGCAGGATAAAGAAAGATACTGCATATTATGTAATACTGCAGCTTCTGCACATATTCTCTTCACATATATAGCCTAGATTTACAGCAAAGATATTCCACTTATATAATACTCTACATTCATACTGCTTTTCAGAGAACAAAGCTGACTACCTAGCCTACTAACCTTGTAATACGTCTTACATAGCACTTGCAATATAGGGTTACATACATTAATGCAGTTTCACAGAGCAAGAGGAATTCCCTGTCCTAGTGACCTTACAGTCACCAACTGCTTTTTTGTTTTAAGGCAGTACAAACATGAGTCATGGCACTGTGATTTAAAGAAGAGATAAATTAAGGTAGAGGGAACAATTTCAAAAATATTCATAGAAAAGATAGGTCTCTTGTAGTTTTTAAAGACTTACTGAGACTTATTTGGACCTTCTTCAGGTCTTTTCTTTAAAAAAACACCCACTCCATCTCTTTCCTCTTGATATGTCCTTAATTGTTACACATTATTATGAAACAAACAAAACCAGTATATATGAGGATTTCGGGACAGAGAATTAAAGTACTGTCACCCAGCATTTTTTTAAGTAGTATTCCTCAAGCTTTCTCCTCAAGTTCCAAGACAGATATACAAAGCATCGAGATTAATTTGAGGGGGGGGGGGAGAAAGGATAGAAAAACAATCTTATGATAGTTTCAGCACTATTTTATAAAATATTCTAATAATGAATTCACTCTGGATTGAGAAGGTCTAGAAGGCAAGTAGTGCATATGGAAACACGAAGTAAAACAGCTTATCTGTTTATCAGACAGCCAGGAATGCGGTTCATGGGAGAAAGTGAAACCTACGTTTCCAAAGTATCTGTCCAGAAGCTCTACATATCGATGAACGACCTCTAGTGTCAGGAGCTCATTATCCTGGTCTTCTATTGCACAACAAAAATACAAACTGGCATACCTAGGCAAACAAAGGCAAAAATGTGAGAGTAAACAGCAGGATCCTCAGTGCTCTGCTCATCTTTTAGAAGCTATGCAAATGACAGTTAATGTCTATCTAGTCTCTAAAATAATATTCTTTCATTCTTATAGTGTCCCAGAGAACACTTGAAAAGATCAGATAATTTAAACAAATTATTAATTTAGTTAGAAGAACAAACGCCACCCTTGGCATAATGGGATACCTCCAACACTGGTCTTAACAAAACAAACAGTAAATCAGTAATACTTTAAGGTCTCACTCACTTACACAGTAGCGGGGTTAATTAAACTATAGAATGAGTTACTGCTCTTTATTAAAAAATAAAAATAAAGGCAAAAATAAAGGTGGAAGGAGGCACATCTCAGCAAGCCTGCTGGCTATCAGATGACTGACTATTTTACATAGGGCCAGAAAGCATGAAGCTGCTTAGACCAAACAATATTCATAACTAACTTGCAGCAAAACTTTACGTTTAAATCAACCCAAGATGGGAGTAATGATCTGCATCAAACTCTTTGGTGCTGTGGCTGGAGGCCCAGCTTGTCACAGCATCTGGTCAGATTTTTACATCCATAACTTCACAGCATGGAATTCAATTTTTGCTAAGTGGGAGATGCTGCTTAATTTGTACAGTGTGCTATACCTTAAGGCTACTTTTATTTGCTACAACTTTACAAGAATTAACAAGCAGTTAATGTTAAGCATGGTGTAACTGAGGACCAGTGATTTGTTTGGAAAAGGAAATGGGAATTAACACTTTTTAGAGCAACAAATATTTCAAAGACAAAATTTGACAAAATGTTGAAAGTGCCTCAGAACAGCTCCTGCAACCTCCCACAGAGCCTGATAAGACTCAGCATGTCTCAAGCAGGCTACCTTGGGGAGTTAGAAGCAGCAGTGAAGCCTAAAGCCTTCTAACAGAATTTCAACTACTAATACTTATTAGGTTACTCCCATTTTTATCATTTGACAGATTGTACAAGTATTTTTCACCCCACAATTTACCCTGCTGATTTATCCAGGGACATGGTGCTGTTATACGCAGTTAGATTGCCAATGGCAGGCTCCTACTAGCTTAGTTTAGCACTTAGGGTTTTTGTTTGCTGTTTTTCTTAAAGTGAGCCTTTATTTTTCCTCGTCGCATGTGTTATTTATATGAATAGTATTTATATTTTCTCATAAAATTACTCACACCTTTTGTAAACAAGCTTGAGATCTTTCCAGTCAACAAAACTACTCGTTTTTTGATTGCGAGACAAAATAATTTGAACAATTTCTCGAACGATCTTTTTCTTCTCTTTATCAGGTAGTGTTGTATACCATTTCTGAAGCCTTAATTTCCCCTGCCGACTGAAGAGCAGTATAAAGTGTATCTAGAGTAAACAAAGCAACATAGTTAACGCTAGGGCCGCAGACAGAGAAAAGCATTGCTCTGCCTAATGCCAGAAAACTGTGAGATCTTAGCAAAGACACCTCCAGCCCTGGTGTGAAGTTTGGATGTGGCATCAGTGAGGTCTGAGGGAAGTTGCGTGTGGGAGCAGAAATCCCTCCCCTCCCTGTGGGACCTCTCCCCTAGGCATCCCCTTTGAATTACAGAATCATAGAATCATTTAAGTTGGAAAAGACCTTCAAGATCATTGAGTCCAACCATCAACCATGCCCACTAAACCAGGTTCTGAAGCAATCACGTTCTAAACCATATTCTGTTCTGCATCCTCTCCCACTGTCCACCCTTACCTTGTGCATACAGCAGCTTTTCTTCCTATTCTGCCACTTCCCTGGGGAACAGGAGCATCACCACTTTGCAGTGGTTACAAGAGGGTCCCAACCCCTCCTCCAGCAAGATTAGACATCTTAGTGAAAGGAATAAAGACTTGTATACAACAGGGCTAGGGAGATCAAGGATGCAGTGTGGCACAAGACTAGAAATATGAATACCTAGATAGCAAATGAAAGCACTAACAATTCTGGCTGGTATTGCGCTATTTCAGGTCACAAAGCACCATGTTCCTAGAAGAGGCTATAAGGAGCAGAAGAAACCAACTACTTTGGAAAGAGAGCTTGCCTAGTTTTACTACAGAAATCACCAGATTATGAAAGATGACTGTGATGACAAAGGACAGACCTCGGTGACCAAGGGTATTATGTTAAATAAAGCATGATACGTACACTGTTCTAAATTTCAATTTTAAAGCTAGCCATAATTTTACATGGTTTTACCCATGATTTTTTTATGCTTAGCATTAGCAGTATTATTGAAACACAGAAGTGCTAGATTTTAAATGCCAGTGAGCCTTTGGGAGAAAAGTATCAATTCACATTTATACAAATACTTTTATTAGCAAATTAAAATAACTGACCCTACTAAGTCTTTAAGCAGTACAGCAAATCATCTACCCACAGCACAGACATGGCTTTAAGATTGTAGGAAATCTATTTGAGGATGACATGATGTCCTCTGCTAAATGAAGAAAAAAACAAAAAAATGACCAAACTAGCAGTGACAGAGATGCTTCCAATGGCTGAAGACACTGTGAACTGCCCTGTTCTTGACAGGTATCCCTGTTGCTTTTTTCACCAGTACCAATGCTTGAAGGCCAGGGACTTGCAGGAAGGGTGTTTAACTGTAGTCACACCATGTGCACGATGACAGGCACACTGCCACTTACCCGTGCAGAGACAAGGCTTCCCTTGATGCTGAGAGGACCAGGGAGAAGCACAGGAGCATCATTTTCCTTAGCTGCTCCCAATCCTTGCAAATTCCAAACAGAAGAGCTGGCAGGTCCCTTGCCACATCCCCATTCCCATTAGTTTAGCCTTACACTTCTCAGTCTGAGTAGCTTCTCAGTCTACACCCTAATCCCTTCCCCCTCTTGTTTTCTATTCCAGCTTATTGCTGTACCTATACTTTCCCATCACTCCATCTCACCAGTGAGGATTAAAGTTAATGTTCACAATTACTATCAAGATTACAATGCAGTTTTCTGTAAAGACAAAATCATTCTATGGTCTGGTGAAGTCCAAGCAGAGAAGTACAGCAGAGAAGCTCCTATGTAAAAGGCAAAAGAAAAAAAAAAGGTACTGGGTTTTAAACAAAGCATTAATTCATAATTCAGAACCATTCTCTAGCTGTTAAGTCACATAGTTGTTGAGTAGTCCAGAGATAAGAGTTCTGACTATATTGAGAAAGACTTCAAATGTGAGATCATTTTAGGGAAAGGTGGACTGTTTTATTTGTATGTGCCAGTGGCTGGAAATATGGCTCTTGCCATCATTAGTCTAATGTGCTTGACAAAATTACAAGGATTTTGAGTCCTGTAATACTCTCCAGATGAGCTTGCTAAATAAAACAATTATGCTGCTGGCAGTACACATGGCCTGATTGCAGTGAAGATCAAAGTACCGTGTTCTTGTCTTTGTTTGTATTACCAAGTGGGTTTTGACATGGTAATATTCCAGGTTACCCCTTCCCAGTACTTACTGTCCATAGACTTGTCTACTGGGATGAGCTGGATGAATGAAAGACTATTTTGCACAGCACATTAACTCCAAAGCCTTTGTAAAGATGAGTGCATTTTGAAAAATAGAGCATAAGTTCTGCAGATAAGAGCAGCAGGTCAGCAGGTGTCCATTCAAAAGCAATCAGGCACAGGTAGCAGCTATTTGACAAACAATTTTCTAAAAACATGGTGAACCAGATAGGAGAGGATGATCAGATTCGGTTGAAAATGCAGGGAATTAGTCAATGAATTCCTATCAAAAGCTGACAGCATGTTCAGCATAACAAGATCATGCTGTCTGAGACATCCACGGGAAGAAATATATTTGCCTGCAGTGCTTCAATAGGGAAAGGTAATGAAAAGGTATTCTGGTTTATGTTCAGCTGTTGGACCCAACAGACCTTAAGTCTGAGTGCCTGCAAGTAACATATATATCCAGGAGATATACGTATACGACCTTATGCCTCTAAAAGTTTAAATACCAACAAGCCAGGGAATTACTGTGAATATTATCACCATTTTCTAATCGGTTTGCTTCAGGATGTTACGTTTCACCCACAGGAAAATGAGCTGCTCTCCATTTAAAATTGCTTTGAAAACTCCACTGTTTCTTATAAAGATGCAGTTGATGTTTCACTACCACTTTAATGAGCACAGGCAACAATCTTTGCTATCAGAAAATACCCATTAACACTCCTAAACACATCAAGATTCATACACAAGCTTCAAAAATTCTACCTTTTGGGTCTCACATCCCACAGTTTCATATGCAGAATATAACTGCATACCTTATAAGGCAATTTTACTATTACAGAAGTATATACAGCTAGAAAATAGATCAGAGCCTCGGCTGTAGCCCATTTCTAATTTTACAATCTGTGGCAAAATAGCATACCCTCAAGCCTAGGTACATATTCCTGGGCAGCTGAGAGCTCCTGTAACAAAACAACATATTAGAAAGCTGCAGATACTTAGAAAACATTGAGGGTTTTCCCCCCCCTCTTCTGATTCTTCTTCCTTTTTCTAATTTCTAAAATCCATTCAATCTGGGCAAGTCTTTAGGAGGTAAAGAATATTACATTCTCAAGAGCTTAAAAATGGCTTAATTCCTGTACATGTAAGCATCCAATTGCTATAGTTGGTTTCATTCAGTTCAGCTTTGCTCTGCCCAGCCACACTGACACAATACAACACATCTCTCACTCTCATAGCTTTGTTCATTACAGCTCACTGGAAAGATTTTGATGCATCAATAAACCTGGAAACATTGACTTACTGAACAAACACAAATTTAACAGCTCATCTGTTCCTTGCTCCTTGACTGTGAAAACATATTTGCTGTCCTATAGTGCTAATGACAAGATGGATGTTGATTAAGGAATTTTTGGTTGGTTTTCAGCAGCCAAACTACAAATAGAGGTAGATTATCCTGCAATGCTTTACTCGGCTTTAAAAGTGCTAATTCCAGAGGAAAACAAAGGCAAATTACTTGCTTCAAGCAAAATACCTTTGAAGCAGGGTGCTTGGTTTCCTTTCCTACTGTTCTAGAGTGTGCTGGCTGTGAATAACCATCACCAGACCCAGGGACGAGACCAGAGAGAATTTTTAGGTCCAAGCCTGAGTGGGTCGGGATGAGGCTTGCAGTTCCGATGGGAGCATCAGCTGCCTTCACATGCAGAGTCTGTAGGAGACAAGCTTTGGTCTGGGAGCTGAGTGTAATTTTATTAGCTTTTTTTACTGAATCAGACCCAACCATCTACAGTACTGTGCAAAATGATCTCCATAAACATCAGTAAGCAGCCTAAATGACTGCATTATATATTTGTAGGCCATTATTTTCTAGTTGGAAAAACGTGTTTGGTTTGTTTGTTTTTGTTTTTTTTTTTTTTAAATCAAGCATTTAAACCAGATTTCTAAACCTGAACTCTATCCCCTTTTCATGCATCTCTGAATCATTTGCAGCTGTAAGTTAAATAACAGGTTGGGAAGTTACGGGGCCTTCTCTTTTATGGAGATCTACAAAACTGTACCAACACCACCCTTAGTTTCAGGCTACAAAAAAATCAAATGGTAGACTTTGACACAAAATAATTTAACAGAAAATAGAACAGACATTGAAAATGCAAAATACAGAAGGTTTACGTATTCACAAACATCAAACATAAAAATATGTAAAACTAACACACACTGTGATATTTTTCCATCTTCCTTGGGAGACCTTTCCCTCCTTTTGCTAATAGGCTGTCATGATCTGATAAGCAGCTCACCCAAGCTTGTCTACTGGACTGTTCCCTGGGGGCCCCCTTTGGTGCAGCTTTCCCCAGTATGTGGCCATTTGACACTCCAGACTGATGAAACGCTTTATAGTTGGCTCACTGGTTTCAAACTCGCATCATTTGTTGCTTTTACAGAGGTTTTGAAACTTAACCTAATCCATACTGCAACGTTTAGTACAACTGCCTAAAGGACTCCAGACTATATTCTATTAGACACAGAACAAGCCACCTGTACGGTTATCAAAAGATGACTACACGGGAAGACAAAGCAGCTTTCCTGACTCCCACGGTCATTTCTCCAGTTTACTGTCCAATGACATAAACATGTAAATGATGTCACATTTCTTCCTGCGAGGTGAACTCCAGGGGTCAATGCCGTGAGGCTCTAATTCTCCCCACCGTTGAGAAGAACATGTGCTAGAAATGCTTCTCCTCCTCCCATAATTCAACCTGCATGACATTTGCTGACTGGTTTCAAACCTGTTTTCTGGCATCTGGCTGCTCCAGGTCTCTTGAGGGAAGAGAACAGGGAAGTGGGAAGACTCCAAGGAGCCTAAGGGAATGGAAGGCAGAACAGGAGATGGTGGCTGGAAGACTGCAAAAAGCAAGCATCCTTCTCTTTGCTGGGTGCTTGGTTGGGGCAAGGATTTCCTCAGCTAGGCAGCTCTGCCACTCCAGCAGCGCTGGGTTTAGACTCTGCTTCAGCTGTAAGCTTTCTGAATTCAGTTAAGAGCCCTCCCAAATCAAAGTCACCTTTGTAAAACAGAAAGATTCCTGAAACTCACAAGTTAACTAAAATTTGCAAATTAGGAATTATTATCCTTAAACCAGACAGCTTGACAAAACTCAGAAACTCTAATTTTTCCTTAGTAACTTTCCATTTAAGCCTGCTGCTGCCAGTAGGGCAACAGGCAATATATGACACACTAATAAAGAAAAACTCATAGACCGCGTAAAAAGGGAAGTGGGATGAAAAAAGCCACACCTTTGGCTGCTGACATGACAAGAGCTGCTGACAGAAGCCTAGGGAAAACCAGACTGACTGGCTGTATTTGGTGGAGAGGAAGCGACTTTTTATCATAAAGTTCTCTTCTGGCACTGTTTTAGTCTAGTTGAGTTCATATTCTGCTTATCTTTTACTATTTGTCATTCTTCTGATATGAAAGAATGTATGTCCCAACATAGGCAGCTGTCCAGAAATTTTATTAGTATTTATTTTTACATCACATCTGAAAATGAACAAAACCTACTTTCCTTACATTGTTTCTTTTAAAAAGTATGAACATCCAAATTATTCCAGCTGTTACCTCTTTTTTTTTCCTCCCAAACACTTGAAGAATAAAAAATTCCTTTTAGTTTTTGCTTTGTGTTATTTCTGTAGGGACAGAAGAATATACTGAAATTTTGCCAGGAAAAAAAAAAGCTATACTGTGAACACACAGTTGGTTTGGAATGCCAGGCATTTAGGTTGAAATGAGAAAGAGGTACTGAACAGACATCTATTGACCTAATGTATTAACAATCTAGCCACATCAGGAAAGACAGAATAACAACACACTGAAGTACAGGTATTTTGGTATTCTATTGGTGCATGAAGTCCCCATCTGGCTACTGACCTTTAATACATACAACTCTGGGGTTTTAGGGACTTTTAAAGCAATTATGTAAAATCCAAAACAGGCTACTTTATTAAAAATATTAATACCCTTACATGTTTGCTCTGTTACTAAAACTTTCATTCACAGCAGCACAGATGTTTGTTAAATACTGTAGAAGCTCAGCTTTAAAATTTAAAACATGTATTTAGTCTGTAATGATGTAAGCAAATAAGAAAAAAGAAAATAAGTGAAAAAACAGTAACACAAAAAATACCAAAGCAGCATATTGATGCCTAACTGGCACAGAATTCTTTCTTGCTTAATCTCCATTAGAAACATTTCTGAACAATTTCCCCTAAACAATACATCCAAAGTCCATGCAATAAAAGCTGTGCCAGATGATTACAGGCACATGTGACTATAGTTACATATTGATTTTGTGCTTTCATGATGCAGAAGTCACCCTTATCTTATTACTGAAGATTTTAAATTGACCAGCATATTAGCATTTAAAGGATATTTACACCATATACTATCGATCCAGCCAACAACCTTCCTGATAGCCTCACTCGAGTTAAATAAAACCATAATCAAAACAGTATAGCTGAGCTCAAGTTCTGAATCAAAAACATCCTGAAGCTCCTCACTTCTGATCCCTATGTAAGGATCAGAAAACAAACCCCTAAATGCCCCACAAGCTCCCTCCAGCGCTGCTCCTGCTTATAGCTGCCTCTAGCAGGTCTAGTTCTCCCAACCTTGGCTCATTTCTCATAAACTGGTAGCATTCCTTCAACAACACCCTCCCTACAGTACAGGCATGCTTGTGCCTCCTTCTCCTCGCAGGCTGCTGGATGTCCCATGAACAGCGAAATCAGGTTTCAGGCACCTTCCGGAGAGCAGAGAGCACAGCTTTCCAAGATAGCTCCTAAGATGTAGATGCAAGCAATGACATCCAGTTTTTACAGAGGATAATTATTCTCAGTTTTCTTAAATTAGTGCTTTTTTATTCCTGCAAGTGGAACTACTCCACTTGTTTCTAGGCAATAAGCAAGAACAGATCCAGGCAGGGAGTTTGCATAAAAACTGCCTCAAACTCTGCAATTTGAGAGCAGGCCAGTGACTGCACTACAGCTGTGTGAACCAGAGAGATGGTACTCACACCTTCAGCCTCAGCTCCAGGGACAGACAGTTGCAGGGATGCTAGCTGGCTGACCCTACAGAAAGCAGCACAATTTGAAGACTTTCAGAACAATATTAACTAGGTAATCGCTTCCCTTCTGCCCCCTGGGCCGGGCTCTCAGAGGCATTATTTGTTTATACATTTTTGGGAGGCAGTGGAAATCTTCACTAGGCTACTTTAAGGACGAGACCAGGGGAGAGGCTGAAGAAACTGCCAAGAGCTACCCCTAATTCACTATAGCCCCAGCATACTTTACAGGCACAAGAAGGCATTTTCCCAGTCTGTTCCTTGAACACCTGGTAAAGAATCAGAGCTAAAATCTAGCCCAAAGGACTCTGGCAAAAAGATGCAGCCTCTTTTATCTCATTTCCAGTTTGTCTTATCAGGTTATTTGCAAAGCCCTGCTACGTGAAGGCTCTGCAGTGCCCTTCCATTGCCTCTGACCTTTTGAGGAGGAAAGTTAAAATGCTTTGCTATGGGACAGGGCAAGCACACCAGAAGGTGATGAGTTTCCCTGGCTCCTCAGCCAGATGACAGATAGTGCTTCAGCCCAGGGACACCTGTGCCTGCTGGAGCAGGAACACTGCAGGTCTGCAGCAGCCTCACACCCATTCCTCCAGCTTCCAACAGATGCTCACAGAAAACCTGAGCTCTGGAAAGAGCAAAGATACACCTGAGTTAAGATCACATTGGTGAATGACTCTGAAAGAGCACAGGAGTTATTTTTTGGCAACATTGTAGCATTTAATTTAGTCATTTGTAATAGAGACATTCTCAGTTTTCCCTTTTAAAATGGCATTTTTTCACTAAGGTAAAAAAATGACATGGATTTAATAACGTAAACATAAAAGAAGCAACCATTGTTTATGGAAGGAAGGGCCAGAGCACAGGATCTCACAAAATGTTTTATGCTGGCCTAAAATTTAGCCTCTGGAATGAAGAAGTGGACCAAAAATTAATTCTGCTATTCATCTGGATCTTGTCATGAGACTTGGAGGAAAGGAATTGCCTGAGGTACTGCTCCTTCCACAACCCCACCTCCTGAGGCCGGTGGCTGTGCACGTTTCACATATCCATTCCCATGAGCTCAGAGCAGACAGGCAGACACACCCAACACTTCACATACTCTCTCCTTTCAGCATGCAGGGTTGCAAGACAAAGGCACAACATGGTGAATTTCTGTATTTTCTTCAAACAAAAACTATATCATGCCTACAGCTCGCCTCAGGGGTGTAAGCAGAGGGTGATGACCATACAGGAGTTCCTGTGCTGGTTAACGAGCCATCGATAACTGCTAATGTCTGAGCAAAACCACCTTCAAGCTCCAATAGCAAGCAGCAAGGCAACAACAGGCATATTACTGGCTGGTGAAGAGGGATTTTAATGCGTGTCTTCTCAGGCCTGAACAGAGGACTGCAGATGGATATCCTACACAAATTCAGCAAGTTAGAGAGGAAAAAAAGACTGGTGCATAGAGTACCTGGGGTTACGTCTGTGATACTGAGAAACATAAATCCAGGACATACTAGGCCAGAAAGACATGTCTGGCCAGAAAGGCACATCAAGCTTGCCTTCAAACACACAAATGTAAATTTTATTTTCCCATCCTACCCTCGTAACTCTGCATGCTATATTCCTGCTCACAGATGAAATACCATTTGTGCATGACGGGATCTTGCACCTCTCTAAACTGCATCATCTGCAAAAATGCAAAGGCCCAGGGGTGGCCACTCAAGAAAGCATACAGCCAAAGCAGCCAAGTAAATGCAGATGGATACCCTACAGGAATAGGACAGTAGGGAAATGAATGGGCAGGGATGGTAATTAGTAGCTGTGCATATATGATACAGAAAGAATTCTTCTTACAGGAGCAGTACAGTTTTAATTTAGGCATCACTGGGAAGACTACAACAGGCACAGAAATGCCTGAGGTACATGCCAAAGCAAAAATCTTGTAAGTACTTCAGGGAGGAACAGCTCTACCGATCAGTTTCCTCAGTACTTTCATCATTTTATCCCTTTGCTGCTCTTGCACATAACTGATGCCTTCAGAAGGCAGAAGCTCTATGGGATGGTTTATAAAGCATGGGATTTTGAAGTAAATAGAGTAAAGGTACAGAAAAGCAGCAAACATTTTACACAGTCTACATGCTTGGCAGCATTCTCTTGACTTCCTACAGCCCCAGCTGCCTATTACCCCTCCTCTAGCCCTCTTCCTGCATTTGCCTACCCCAGATGTCATGACTTTCTCCAAAGCCCTCCAGGCACTCCAAATCCTAGTAACTGCTGGCTCTGAGACATGCCTACAATTTCCTTATTTGTGAGTAAAAATATAAAAAAAGTGACTTAAGCAAAATATCAGCAGTTCATCTATCATAACATTTCTTTTGCTTTCCGGAAATGGACTTATTACCCAGAGACAGTGAAGTGTGCATCACAATTACTGCATAGCTAGCCAGTCTAGAGTGGTCTCTAGTATAACAGTGACAACCTGTAATGACAGAGAGTACTTGAGAGAGAACATCCACAACTGGAAGAGGACCACATCAATAGTCAGAGATTACAGATTTCCTGAGAAGAACCCTAAAAAACATTTTTTCTAGCAAATCCCACAAAATGGTACTCAAAGTCCAACTGAATGACAGGAAGTAACTGAATGCCAGATTATGGATCACCCCCTGAGCAGCACTCTGATCTGAGCAGCTTCCAGAAGGGGAGAGCATAAGTAACAGGGTATACATAAAATCATTATGGTAGTCCTGTCTCCAGGATTCACAGGTTGAAGGATTCAGGGGCAGAAACTGGATCCAGACAACCTACCTGTGGACCCATCCTCTATGAACTACCTAACTACCAGGACACCCATAGCACCCTTGGCAGTGGATTAAAAACATTAATCTAGACTGTGTGAAAAAGTATTCCTTTTTGTTTTCTTTACATTTAGTGCCTAAATATTTCACAGGATGTACCCTGATTCTTCTTGTAGCAACCATTCTTTATAGCATTCATGATTTCATACATTTCTATTACTTCCCCTGTAGTCATCTCTTTTCAAGCTAAAAAGTCTGTCTACTCAGGATCTTCCAAAAAGGATGCCATTCCATTACCATTATCTACTCCTACAGTAATACTTCACAAGATAAATAAACAAAGAAATACCACATGGACTTCTTTTTTCTCCCACCCCCCAATGTAGAATGCTGCCTCAACAGAAATAATTTATTTGTAATTTCCTCTCCTTCCCTCATCTATTCTAATTTGCTGCCCCTCTTGTCTTTCAGAGGTAAATGCCTAGAGGCAAAGTTCATCATCTTTGCTAGGCCAATACACAGCTGTATCACAGAGTGGAAAAAAAGCAGTTATTCTTCAAACTGTAGATAATAAATTCTGTGCAGCTTTAAAAACATCATTTGCAGAGCTGTTGTCTATTTTAACAATTAAAGGCACTGAGACTGTTGGCGAGTTCAACACGCAAAATAGCTGAGAGTTCATTTCCAAACACCAGGCAGGTGTCAGCAGCTGCAGTCACTTCAACTAATATTTCACCCAAGCTTCTAGATCAGTAACTGGTATTAAATGTCTTGCTAAGTGGAAACAGTGCTTGCCCACTTCTTTTCTATTTAGGCCAAGTACATTTTTAGAGCCCCTGTGCCTAATGGGATTCTTTTGATCTTTCTCCAGGGTTTCAGATCATGCCCACAAGTACTAATTTTTCTCACTGTTCTGATGAGCAGCACAGGCAGGGGTGAAGCAGGCCCTTTACTATGGAAGCACCAATTCTGCACTCAAAGCTATGCAAGCAGAGCCATGTACTGTCATGAAAGTAATACTGAAAACAGACGTGGCAGTAGGATCAAGGTGTTGCAACACTTAAAGGCATGAAAGACTACAGCAACACGTGTCCTTGGGGAAACTAATGATCTCCTCTCTGCTCTCTCCCAGCTCTTCAACTTTGTTGAGACAGCAATCCTTCAGGACATGTTTCTCTGCTGTACCCGTATGTGTCAGGGAGCAGAATTTAGCCTCTTTTTAGAAAAGTCTTTTTTTTTTTCTTTCATATGCCACAAAGTAGCAGTCAGGCAGAAAAGCTGACTTTCTTAGCACAATGTGAAGTTAGCTTTGCTAAACAGACTCTTTCCTGAGACTTCCCTGGAAATATGCAACAGAGCAAACAATTGAAACAACCCTCTTGCTAAGACAAAGTACCACTTGCACAAGTACCTTCCATTCAGATCTCAAAACACAGAAAAAAGGTGGCAAGCACAACTATGTCATTCCAAACCAGAGGAACCAACCTACAGAGTTTAAATGACCTGTTGAAAGTTCTTTGCTCATGAGCCTGAATCAGGCTTATTCTTGGTTTGTAACCCAGTAACCCTTATTTCTTGACATGTAACCCAGTGTAACAACCCCTTCACAGAGACTGGATGACAGACAGAGGAATTTTAAGTGAAAGCGTACCCTGACAAAAGCAGCCTTTCATCAGCACTGGTTCTACAACAGGAGAATGGGGCAAGGCTGACAGCAGTAGTTAATGTAATAATGCCAGCAAGGGTTTGTAACTATGACCTCAGAAAAGGAGAAAAAAATTATTAATTTTAAGAATGCACACTCACCTTATAAAATTGTAACAATCGATACAGCAGTCTCCAAATTGCCCATAAGCAGCACTACGGTAAGCAGCACTCCCTTAGGACCATCGTGAGTGCTTTGAAAACTGGCATTTGTGAAGTGCGTGCATCAGGGAGAGTTCTGAGATCAGCTTCCCTGAAATCAGCTCCCGTATTTACTGAGCTTCAAGGGCAAAAGAGGAACTCCAGTTGTTTACATAAACTTTACCCGAGGGAAGTGGATATGCAGGGCTGTCTCTGGGTGTAACCGGTAAGGCTGTATCTATGTAGGGACTTAAGGTGTGGAGACTGCATTGCCATCTGTAAATTCATTACCGTGCATATTCTATTTGCAAATATAATGACAGATACACCTTTCTAAATACACTAGACTTAACACATACTTAGCATTCTGGCAAAACCACTGAAAAGAAACAACACAGCTCTGCCTTTGAAGATCGAGACAAACAACAAGACTTGGCCTCCAATGAAGGAGTTGAGAGACTTCTGTTCAGGTGCACTGCCAGTAACTGGTATTACAGATGCATACAATAGGCAAACTGTGCAAGTCAGCACCTCGGGGTATGCTTGCAGAACCCGCCCCAAGTCTAAATTATGAAGCACCTAGAAGGTTTCTCAGTTAAGAGGCATCCCCCACCGTCTTGCTGCTTGAAAGCCTACAGTCCTCCTTTTGGAAAATCTAGCCATTATTCTCAGGGTATTGGTCATCACGCTTAACAAAAGAGAATAACCATGGCAACTTTTCTGATCCCAGCAAACCACCATCAAGCACAGCACTGGAGAGCCAAAGGGCTTCCCTCCCAGGATGCTGCCCGGCAGCCCTTTAACCTGAAGGGCTGCTGCCCTCTTCCATGCCAAAACAAGCGGCTGCGGCCGCCTCTACCCAGCCGCGCAGCCGGATTGCGCTCATAGACTGCTTGCCAATAGACAGCACACGAGTAAGAGATCCAGAACCATACGCTCTCTCACAGACGCATTACTCGATGGAAAGGCAGAGCTAAGTTCCTACCACCCCTGTGAGACCAGGCAGTTGAGCAGAGGCACCCGAGTGGGAGGCAAGGCTGCCACGCACCCAAGCTCTCTGCTCACCCGGTACCGGGGAATATACATGAGGAAAAGCTCTTCCCAATGCTCCCACCGCCAGAAACCCCACAGCCCAACACTGCTCTGCTTTGACACCAGAGCCAGCCAAAAGACACAGATCCGTATGAAACCACATGCGATCCTTATCCAAGCACTGGAGCAGCCTTGAGCCTCCACTCCTCAAGTTACAGGAAGACTTTACAAAACCTCTCTCTGTCACAGCCTTGTTTTCCTGGTTGGCTACGAAACGCTGTCAGTGTGACCCGAGCTTACCCCAAGGGTCAGAAGACAGAAAGGAAAAGAATATAGCTTTCGTTTCCTCAAAACAGGTGCCAACCTTGTTTAAACCTGCTTGGAAATAGCATTTCTGCTCCTCGGAGCAGCCAGCACTGCCCTAGCAGGCAGGCTAGCACGCACTTTCTGAATACCACACTTTACCTCTAAAGCCAACTCAGATTATTCCAGCAGAATGATTTTTCAAAAGAATTCCGAGTCCCGTTCTTCCAAACGCAAACGAGCCGCTGCCGCACCGTTTCGGGATCAGCCCTCCCCCCTGGCACGCCAGGACAGCAGTATTCAGCTGGCGGAGCGGTTCCACGTTTCAGCCCACCTCCACGGGGACTTCGCTGTTTCAGGCAGCGCGCAAACATTTCTGTTTGCTTTAGGCTCCCGGGAAAGCATCGTCCAGGCCGGCCCCGCGGAGGGTCTCCTCCTGGCTCAGCCCCGGGCGGAGGAACCCAGTCCCCGCAGGTCTAACGGGGCCCGCAGAACGCGGCCGTCGATGGGGGCTCCGCTGCCGGCCCGGCCGCGGCACCGGGGAGGGGGAAAGGCGGTTGCGGCGGGGGCAGGGAGCGGCTGCTCCCGCCCAGCCCGTCGAAGGCCGGCGGCCCTGGCCCACTTACCATGGTGTGGCGGCGGCAGGCTGGGAGCCGGCCCGGCCCGGCTCGCTGCCGGCCGCCTCCCTCCCCGCCCCGCGCCGCGCCAGGTGAGGCCCCGACCGCATCGCCCTTCCCACAATGCCCCGAAAGGGAACTCCCCGGGCACCTCCTCCCCGCCGCCCTCGGGCCGGGGCTTCTGGCGGGGGAGGCCGGGGGTTCCGCGGGGCCGGGGCGGTGAGCCGGCACGAGATGCCAGCAACGGAGAATGAGAGAGGGGCTGTGCGAGGGAGCGGGCTGTCCACGCTCTTCCCGCCGGCACGGTGGGCAGAAGGCGTCGCCGTCAGCCCGCGGCGTCGGTCTGCCAGCGCTTCCTTCGCTGCGCTCCCGGGAGAAGGGAAACACAGCCTGGGCAAAAGGGCGGGTTTGGGACAGAGACAGTACAGCGGCAGCGTGGCCTCCCCTGGGCACGGCTTCCCCACGGACCGCTCGTTTCTGGGAAGCGAGGGTGCCGACGGCAGGCAGGGGCTGCAGAGACCCTGTCGGCACACGGGGTGACGCCGGCTGTCACTCTGTACCTGCGTTAACCGCTCAGAGGACGCAGTTCGTATCCTCCCTTGGCTCTCGCTACTGCCAAGCATTCATACCTTGAAGACACTCCAGTAGAGCTACAGGCATGATTGCTCTGCGGCCCATCTCCATCAAAATGAAACTCATATAGTTTAAATACCTTAAATGGCTTGGCTTTGCTAACCTGTGCTTTTTGACGGAGCTGGATGAGAGAGCAAGACATGAGCAGCTCTGCCAGTAGATCAGCAAATCCCTGTAACCTCTGGCAGGGATTTGCTGATAGGCAGCTGGTGCCAAAAGAATGTGCAACATCCACAGGCTCAGCAGGTGAATCAAAAGCCCTAAATCCAGACCTAAGGCTTCTCAAGCACTTACTGGGAATCTGATCCAGATGCAAACTACCACATGGGCATAAAATGAGAAGACTTAGGACATTTAAGTCCCACATCTGTGGTCTAAAGGAGGGATGCTCCCCAGCGCATAGCATGCATCCAGACCGGAGCGTGGTGTGTTGGGATTCAGGACATGGTTCCCATCTGCTCTGGGCAGAGCTATGCCCTGCTCTTGCATGCAGTGCTAGGTGCCTGTGAGTCATCAGTGAGAAAGGGAAATCTGAAGGAGCTTGGGGACTCCAGGGGACACTGCGGTGTCAATGGCTGACACCGGTGGAACCCCTCTTCAACCTCTGGCTTCAGCAAAGGGGGAAGAGGTCCCTCGGTCAAAAGTAATTGTGCGCGCGCATGGCTGGGAGGGCAACTGGGCTGAAATCCACTTCCTAGTTGGAAATGGTTGTTTGCAAGAGCAGAGAGCATATGCTAGGGTGTGCTCCTTATGCTCATTTAACAGTGTGGAGGTAATTTCCACATTTCCCTAAACATGCATGACCCTACTCCTCTCTGCCCTCCGTAAGCTTCGATTTGGTCTATATAGATAGACATGCTGTTCATACAGCCCTTCACTGCTGCTTGCTCAGTTCTGTATGTTCCAACCCCATCCCACCAAGCAGCAAGACGCATGCTGCACTCTGATGCTACCAGCTGCCGAGTGCTCTGGTTTCACTTCTGGAGTGCACAACACAAGAAGTATGAGTTCCAGCTGCCTACAGATCTCACTGATACTTCATCTGCTCACTTGCCTCTGGCCTTTGTCACTTCCTGAGTATACATCCTGAGCCCATAAAGCAGCACTATCTACAGACCACATGAACATGCTCGCCCTTTACTACACAGCTGTGGTGCAGCACACACCATGCCACACTACCAGACAGCAGTGCCCTCAATGGTTTTGCTGGGACACCCTCTTCCCTTCAGTGAGGCTGCCAAACACATGGTACTGCTATCAGCATCTGTTAAAGTAGATCAAAACCTTTTGCTAGATTCTCTGAAAGATAGCTGGGATGAGTGAACAGGCCACACAAAGTGCCACAGTACCCATGCTGCCTTCCCCAGGAGGTAAACATCTGGCTTCCCCCCAACCAGTCATGCTCCTGTCCCTTGCAGCCCCCAGCTCAACCTACTGTAGCCTATGCAGAACAACAGAGAGCCGGCTCTGCACTTAAACCCCTAACATACCTCACTGTTGGTGAATGAGGAGTATCCACAGATACCACTGTAGCATTGGGAAAGCCACGTCTCTGTGAATAACATGCAAGAATGTGGACACTACAGTGCAGTTGTACTACAGATGTGGGGCATCAACCCTTTCATCTCCAAAAGGAACTCAAAAATAAGGGATGAACATTCCCCTCACCCCCCAAATCCTAAACCCCTCCTCCCCCCAAAAAAAGTTTCATGAAAACACCTCTGTTCAGCAGCCTACATTTTACCTAGCTATGTAATTTACTCTGATGATGGACAACAGTGGTTTTTTGCTTAACAGCCACTTCCCAATAATCTTACTTTTCTATGCAAAGAGCTTACCTGATTAGGCCCATGAACTCAAGAGAACTAGCCTGCTGCTTTTGTGTTTTTGCAGGTGCATCAGAAAAAAATGCAGCAGCAGCAGAAAACACATCATGCATACAGTGCACATTAACAGCAGTAGCCAATATCAATCCGTTGTGGCCAATCTTGCAGGTTAGCAGAGAGAAGAATTTTGCTGCCCTACAGAAACAAGGCTACAGATACAGGATCATGTCTAAATTAGATGCTTTCTGGCACAGAAAGCCAGGCTGTATTTAATGACTGGCTAACTAGAAGTGGCAAGGAGCTGGAATTCTGCCCCCCCCACCTCTACGCCACTAGCACTGTGTGCCTGCATAATGTTGTGATAAAGATAGCTCAAACGTCCCAGGCGGGAACTACTGATGGTTATCAGTGTCACACAGCAATGAGAGCAGGGGGAGGCAGCTGTGGCACACAGTTGTGCCAGGTGAACTAGTGGGGTGATCTTATGCCAGAAAAATGCCACACCACGTACTTCATCGGGTCCTTCCCTGAGGCCCAGTTAATTAATCAGAACACAAAAGCTTGCAAAGTAATGCAAATGTATTTCTCTAACTCAAAGAGGTCTGCAAAAGGCATTAAGACCCTTCTCCTGGAGGAAAATACTCATATTCCTTTCTTGAGGGCCCTTTGAAAAGGCTTTTAAGTGAGGCAAGCAGCTTTTTACTGCTACTGGATATTGCATCCTCTTTGCTTATATTCCACTCTTCTAGCAGCCTATCACAGTCAAGAAGCAGAAAACATTCACACCAAGAATGACAGTGGATTCAGTGAGCTTTGTGTGCCTACAGCTGCTGGCAAGAACTTCTCTAGCTCCTAGGTATAAGTTTTGGCAAGTGTGGACATTATTTATTTGAAAAGAAGTCATTGCTAAAAAGTTAGATGCCAATGGACTGATGAGTCCTAAACCTACAACAAGCTTTGTCTTAGACCCTCCTAATCTCTACAAGCTGTATGGACTGCAGAAGCTAATCCTGGACCATATAAGTAAAGCTAAACATTCACATATAATTTACAATTGACTGGGATGTTATATTCACATACATTTCCAGGGAAACAAACAAATCCTGACAGCTCCAATTAGGAGACCCAAACCACTGTCTAAAGAACAGCAGGGAAAGAACAAAATACAACATTCTCACTTCCTTCTAAAAAACTGCAAAAAATTTCCTCCTGAAAAAACCCACCTTTTTATTGCAGAAAGAAGCCTTTTTACTGACATTGAGTACCACAACAAATGAAGCTATTTACACTGATTCTAGCCAGCACACACCTTGGTGTTGTTTTTCAGCACCTAAACTCAGCTGCTGCCAGGCTCACAGCCACAGACTACTTCAGGTAAGTAGCCCTGTGCAAACCAAGGAGTTCAGGCGATGCACACTCCACTTGGTGATTTTACAGAAGACCTGCTTGCAGGTTTTCTTCCACTTGATACTTGGTCTTTAGGGGAAAGAAAACTTTAAAAGCCCAATCTAAATTCAGCTGCAGGGGATAGCTTTTAATTGCACTTTGGATCAATAGAGAAACAATCTAACACTTGCTGTTGGTTACTAGGCAGGGGGTTTGTACTTTTCCAGGCAATTTTCCCCTGCTTTTCCTATGTTCCCTTTTCCTTACTTGCTCACACAATCTGGATCTCTGCAATTTAAGTGCAGAACAAAGCATTCATATCACTAGAGAACATATCAAATTATATACCTGTGCCACAGATTTTGGTACCTTATCAGCAGCAATAACATATTAAGTAAGTAGTCCCAATATTTCAGCAGTTTAGAGTACTAGGAAAGTGTTAAAAATAGCAGTTTCAAATCCTTTCAGCCTGTACTGAAGTGATAGGTATACACAAGTACTTAAAGGGTGTCAAGTACCATTTTATTTCATTTCCCAGCTATATAAAACTAAGAGCAGGCCAAAAGGTAGACAGACATCAATAAAGCTCCATCCAGAATTCTCCTTCTATCAGGAGAAAATGTGTTACTGTAGCCCTCTGTTCAGTTGGATTAACAGCTATTAAATCCATAGTCTCCTTCCTTAGGACCCCTTAAATCAAGCCCCTGCATACTTTAGCCACACTGCCATTCACTTCTTTGCTCTCTCTACCTTCCCTCCATTTTTTCCATGTTTTTCTTCTTTCCATCCTGGTTGTAAAATTTAAGCATATTCAGACCATGCTTCTGAAACAGCAGAGTGCTCAGTTGGTATATTCACATCATAAAACAAGAGAACTGCTGTTTTAGAATGGGACAACTAAAACATCCCTCATTGCCTGTAAGCATGCTTATATTCACAGCATTTCTTCTCTATAGAAGGACACAATTTACAGCCTTGTTTCCCTCTTTTAGATAATGCCTATGAGATCAAGTTTTAAACCGAGTATCCCACAGACACCATTCAGACACGTGCAATGTTTTGCTACCCTTACAGAAATCACCCTGACATTCTCAAAAACCTCTAAGTACTATTAAGAGTCCTGTTGATCCCAGACCTTCCCTACCAATCACCAAGATTAAAAACTCTGGTGTCCACCACTTAGCTGTGACACTGCACAGTCAGGGTCATAAGAAGTAGCAGCTTTAGCAGTATTCTTTTCCAACCTGCAAAGGCTGTAGCAAACAGAAGAGCAAGTTATGGCTACACTGCTATAGGTGCTTAATGGGATGGAGTCTTGTAACTGAGGATGAGGTTATGGGCTCACCTTCCACCTCTGCTGCCTCAGTCATCCTTAATTTAGCTGCTGCAAGACCAGCTCACTCTTACAGAGATCAGGAGGCTCAGGCATGCTGTTCAGTTGTGCTTCAAGAGCTGCTATCATCTGTCTCAAGGAGCCAAACTCCAACATGGACGTGGTGCTGTGGAGGAAACTTGGAGAAGGAGCCATAAACTAAGAGAGAAAGAAGGAGAAATGAATGAGAACAGAGAAAAGGCAAAGGACAGAAAAATAGCTATGGCTTAGCAGCAACAACATCACGGAATATTAGCAAGCAGTACCCACTCTTAATCAGCAACACAGGGGTGCTCTTCAGTTCATGGAAACTTAAATAAGTTTTGACAGAGACATACATAGAGATTTTGAGAGCAGCTGAAACCATAAGGAAAACAGGCTTCGGAAGGAAAAATCAACATAGATAGTGAGAGTCATGGTATCTTCTTTATTTGAAAGACAGCTATAGTAGCAAAGCTAGGAGCAAGTTAAACCCTATTCTGTCTTCCGCTATAAATAAGGTAAAGGGGAGAAAAGCATGCACCTCCACAACATTTGCTATTGCAAGCCAGTTTCCTGAAGAACAGGGTAACACAAAGCATTTCAGAGGAAAAATGGAAACACCACATAAAAATACAGATGGAAAATCCTATAGTCAACCTGTATTTCTACATAAATTTATCTTGGTTTTGAGCTGGATAAATGCTAATGGATACCCTAAGCCTCTGGCTGTCTCACAGAAAGCATGATTCATAGCACACCAGGGCCTTTGTAAACAAAACTGACAGGACTGACTTAGTAATTCAGTTATGACAGCTAGATGTAAGGCAAGCCATGATGTCTTTTGTGACAAAAGGCAATTTAGGAATGAATGTACCAAATATTCTGCAGACAAACCGCTCAATCCCACCCAAATTAGTATAACACATCAAGAGTATGTCAAAGAATATGGTTCAACTTCTCTGTGTAGGCACAGATTACACAGTAAAACTACTTAGAGGCCCTGGGTACACAGGTGAGTTGTAGGGCAATTAGTTACAGCAGCTATGAGCTGCCTGTATGTTGGGGGGGGGAAAAGGCTCATGCTATAGAAGCATAAAGCAAAGTTTCTAATGATCCCATATATTTCAGTTTATTATCTGATAAAATATTTAATATTTAATTTTACAAAAAAGTATATATTTTATTAGATATTATTTTGATACTTTCTTCCATTGTTGAAGTGATAAAACCAGTAACACTGTCTTTGAATCTGTTCAACTAGTAGCTTTTACATATTAGAGTTTAGTAAATCACACACAGCTACCTAGAAACCATGCCCTTACTTCCTCCAAAGGAGCAAAAAAACTTTGTGGGATCATTTGGCAGCAGTCACTTAAGAGATCATTGAGAAGGCTTACTTTAAACTCACGACAGAAGCAGAGAAAGCCTTCAAAGACCATGTTGCAACTCACTGAAAGATGGTTAGTTGACAACGAAAAAAATTTTTTTTAAAGTTAAGCTGGCAGAAATTCATCATTTTCTGTAGTTTGATCATAGTATTTCACTGTTAGCCAGGTCATTCAGCACTGAGGACTTGGTCTACACAGCAAAAAAGCCTTAGAGAGCTTTCCTTCTGAATTACGTAGTAGTAAATCTGATCAACATGAAAATCTGTCCCTTTCCTGCATCTAGCATATTCTAAATCTCTCCAATGAGTAAAGTCAACACCACACCAAAAAACTCATTGCTAAGACCTGCCACACAGCTTATCTGAAATTTAAATGAAGTTTGCAACATATGAAATGTAAGACATGATCAACTATGCATTCTCATTTAGAAAACCAATACACGTATTTTAATGCTCTCACTACAAGGACACCATGTGCAGTTTTCAAACATTTTCAAACTTAACTAATCTAGAGTTCATATGCCTTATTTAAAAGATTCTATAAGACGGTCTACACAGACATCTAAACAGGCTTTTCCAACTACAGATCAGTAACACCTTCATTGTTTCCGGTCAGTTTTGGAATTAGAAAACAGGGTATTTTGCCTTGGGAAAGGTGAGAAGTTTAAGCTGATCAAAATGAGACATGTCTTGTTAAAAAAAAAAAAAGTTACAGTATTATATACCACACAGACTACTCAGCCACCCTTCAGAGGTGGGAAGAGTTTTGGGAAACCCTCTCAGATTCCTTCTATTGCTCCTGAATACCCTTAGGAGTGGTGAGCTACACCACATGTTAACAGGCCAACGTTCAAGCATTCCAAGTGTTACAAAGCCAGCCACTGCTGTATTGAGCCTGTGAAGGCTGTGAGGGATAAGGATGCTTCTGAGCTTGTCCCCATCCTTTCTCTGTGAAAGTATGAGACACATGTAACCAGCTCCTGTGCCTGTTGTTTGTGTCCTCTGTATATATCATATTGTAGACTCTGCTCACCACGTCCAGCATAAATTAGTATTTCTCTAATACCTCTGACAGATCCAAGGGATCTCAGGGAAGAGGTTGATCCTCTGAGTTATAAGAACCTTTGCAGCCCTCTGAAGGAGAAGCAGATGAACCTGAAGAGGTCTATACAAGCTGGCAAGCAGGACACAGGATAGGGTTATACATCCCTAGCTGGGACCATGCAGCAGTTTTTCTCTCAGTAAACTCGTTCGTCATGGGCCTTTAACCCCACTGGTGCAGCTCATTCAGCTCCAATACAACATATCTGACAAGCTCTCCCTCCAACATAGCATTTGGACACAGGCCATGTAAAGGAGCCAGAGCATACAGTAGCGGTTATGCATTCACAGAATGGAAGAAAATATGGATCACTCAAATAGACTGAGTATCAAGAAATATTTTATTGTACATGTAATCAAAGTTTAAAAAACAGACAGGAAGGAGCAAGGGACAGATTTATCTAGCATCTCTTAACTATGCAGGGTACAGAAATACAGCTAGTAAAGAATTAGCATATATTAGTACCCTTTGCTCCCCTTCCCTGCTCCAATGAAGGTTATACAAGCAAGATTAGTAATGCTTCAAATCAACCCTTCTCAGTAATTGCATACTTGAGCTGACATAGTTGAATTATGTTCAGTTTCATGAGAGAGTATGTGCCTTCAAAATAGTTGGTTTTAAACAAAGCACTAGCTCTTTAGTGGTTTGTAAGCATTACCCATTCAACACCAAGAGTATACTTAAATGACTAAGGATTTAGCAGCCATAATTGTCCTGTTATATCTGTACTGACACTATCTTTATCAATTATAGAAAATAGATTCCTTAGGTTTAACAATATGTAGTAGAGAATATATTATATAGTGGCAAAACTGTAATGTAAAGCAGCAGTGGAAGTATTCACAGGGAAAGGGAGGAACTGCATGCTGAGCAGGGGGCATGTTGACAAATCCAAACTAAAAAATCTGAAGCTCAGGAGTGCTAGCTGCAAACAAGTTACACCTCAGTATCATTGGTGTAAGTTTCACAATGTCTGGTTTGAAAAAATAGGCTATTCATCCCACTTCTACATCAATCTCCCAGCTTAACTTATGACCCTAGATACTCCTTACCTACCACAGTAAGATCTTAAACAGTTCTAGCAATATAATTCATGTTCTGCCTTACATGCTGTGAGGAAGAAGGCTTCCATTCTCTTCCACAGCCAGAGAGGAAGAAGTCTGAAAGTCAATGCAGAGCATTATCAGGGTTTATTCACCCCTTCAACCACTCGGTTTCCTTCCTAATTTACAAGGGTGAAGGCCTTCAGAGCAGAAAGCTGCAACTTTTTTCCAGTACAAGCTAATATTCTCTCACTAGCTTAGAAATAAGCCTTCACAAAAAATTGTAAGCTATAGAGCATGTAGCAAGGGATGAATCAAATCAGTGTGACAAGTGCTAAATCCCAAATCGAAGGCAAGACAAGTTTTGGGATTCCCACAAAAGAGAGCTTTGTTTATTCTTCAGTGGCCCAATAAGCCTAGCAAATTAAGAAGACTCTTTGCAAAGCTTCCAGAGAAGGCCCATGGAAAGGCAGACAAAGAAAGGTCCAACATAACAGTAACTAACATATTCTGGATTCTAATGCCCTTTGGAGACTACAAGCTTTTTGGCTTAAAATGCAAGTGAATCACAACATATTAACAATACCATGATCTTAATCTATTTCAGCCTACAGCATGGTCCAATGCAGGTTATTAGTGTCAAGTTACACACCTAGGACTTGAATTCACTAACACTCATAGCACCACTTCATTGTTGCTGTAAATAAAGACAGTCTAACCCTTAAGTCCTCTGCCAGAAAGAGCCTGTTACCTTTGACAGTTGTACAATGCCACCTATTCCAGGCCAGCTGACCTACACACACTTTTTATCCTCACATATGCATCTGTTTTCAGAAAAATCTAAACAGCTCCAAGCTTAAACTCTGCCACATAATACCTTAGCTTTCAAAGTTTTGAAACATGTTCTCCTTACAGTGTTCAAATGTAGGAAATTCACACAACTGACAGACCAATTTATTGACATCTCACTAGTTATTTCTTGTATGTGCCAACTGCACAGTTATAGAAGCCTCCCAGCTCTTATTCATACTTCTCAGCTTTGAAACAGGAAAGGATCAACATAGATATCTCAGGATTAACAGACCTAGGTGCCTGGAAAAAAGCAGCTGTTCTGTACCTCAGTAATTATTACCCAAATATTTATCTGTTTCAAGCAATGTCAAGGCAGTATTTGAATTTATGCTGCACTTTAGCAGAGACAGGTTCCCTACCATGAAAAAAAAACATCAGCCTTTCCACAGGAAAAAGTATCTAAAATTTAGCTGGCCATCTTTTCTTAGCCATCACACATAACAAGGCAGATTTGCTTAGCTTCCCATTCTAACAGCATTATAGAGTTGTCAGAGTATATGGCTCATACCTGTGGCCTCTCTTTAAAGTACAGTAGCTGGGCTGCACGTTTTTGTAAGAACTACAGAAGTTTATTAGCTATGCTAAAACACTACTTAAAGAGCCTAGAATTGTTCTAAGACTCACCAGCTACCTAAACAGAACAGTTGTCCCACAAAGTGATTTCAATAATATCTGAATATGAAGACAAACACCACAAGAAAGCAAATAATGGAAATCCTGTGTGATCAAAGGTTCTCTTACTATTTAATCTGAAAGAAGCTACCTGCCACTTTGAAGTATCCCCTCCTTCCATAGAAATAACCAACATACCTTTTGGAGGCAGTTTAGAGAGTGACTGCTCAAAAGTATTTCCACAGAACTGCTTTTTGGAAGAGAGAATAAGTGATTTTACTATTTGCACAAATTGAATTTACTACACTCGTTTTACTCTGATAATGTTTTAGCTACAAGGTATCCGTACAAGATATATCAGCAGAGATAACACATTGTTAACACTATGTATGTAAACCGAGAAACAACAGGTCCTTTCATCAAGATGTCATATTGCAGGTAAGCCATTTTACATTAGTCCAAGAGGCTGTGAAACTGTACTTCTGCACCAAGGAGATTCCTGGTGAGCCCAACAGAAAAGCCGTGCTCTACGAAGGTGACTGTCCACCCTGGAACAGCAGCAGGAGAAGAATCAAGCAACCAGTGTTTGCAGTAATATTCTTAAGAAGGATTCCATTCATTCGGTGCATATTGCTGTACATAAGGTGCATAAACCCATCAGGTATGAGATCAGCGTGAAGAGAAACCAGTTGCAAGGCTGCAACCAACTACTGGCGTCATGTCCCAGATCTGGAAGAAAATATTGTGGAGAATTACAAAGCATTATTAGAAGATCCAAGAGCTATTTCTCTAAGAGGCATAGAAGCAAACATAAAGACCTCCCTGGACACAAGGTAACAAATCCTGTTTAAACTAGGAAAATGTCATAAAGGGTTATACCAGCCTTACAACCCAAAAGCCAAACTTAGGGCTCAAGAGAGTCTTCTAGCAGGTCTCTGTTTTAAAAAGCGCTATGCAGTTTGTTATAAACATGCTTACAGACTGGAACAGTCTCAGTTCTGACATGCATGGCAGATGTATAGCTTAAGCACAGCAAGGTTCTACATCAGTTTGATTTCCATGTCACAGTCTCATAACCAGGGCTTTTAGTGGCAATCCTGCAAGAAGCTGGGGGAGCTCAGAGTAAAGGAAGCCTGCACATTTCATCACGTCTGTGTCTTTAAGGCTGCTGGCAGATTCTCCTACTGCTGTTGCCTGCTTTGTCCAAAGGACACCAACAGTAACCAGTTCTGACAGCTAGACTCCATACAGTGGAGTTACAGGTCATTTCCTCATTCAGCCGCAGGAAGAACAGTCTGCAATAACAAGAACTCTTGCTGCCCACAACAGTTTTGTAGCAACAGTTGTCAAAGAAAAAAGTATATACAAAACATTAGTTCTCTATTAAATATTCCCAATAAATGCAGCAAAGAGGTACATGCATACCTTCACAATCCGGTCACTCCCACAAGTCACCATTAGCCCTCTCGAGATGTCCATGGACATGTGTGAAATGTTGTGTTTTCCTTCATGAAAGGTTGCTAAGGAAGTACGGCTGCATGAGAACAATTCAAATAAAAGGCATCCATCAGATGAAGCTTGATGGCATAATTATAGCAGTGCAAAATAAACTTACAAGAAAATTAAGTTGCTCAAGTACTAATAAATCAGTCCCAAGAACTGCAGTGCCATATCAAAGGGGACAGAATTGAATTAGCAAGTCATGCTAAAGCATTGTTTGTGTAGTTATACAGGTGTGACACTTCCTGGCCTTCTGCAGCCTGAGTGTTAATAATACTAGACCAGAGGTGGGACACTGCATTAGTAAATAATTCTACTCTTGGTTATAAAGTCAAGCTCAGCTACATTTTGTCCTGCTAGCTATCGTGAGTCAACTAAGGCACAGCACCTCCCTTTAAAAAAAAGCAAAACCAAAAACAAAACTGATAAACCAATCAAGCAAAAGACCCCACCAATCAAAAAAACCCACCAACAACCAACAATAAAACAAAACAAAAACCCAAACACCCCCAAACTGGCATCTGATTACTTTGGTCCTTTAGCACTGCAGGTGTCCAAGGAGGTGACAAGACACTGAACAGTGAAGTGCTGTTCATACCAAGTTAAAAAGGGGGTTCCTTCATTGCTAAGAAGAGTTTAACGGCAGCAAATTATGTTTAACCCAATTTGCTTGCATGGGGAAAATAATATTGGGCTGTAAAGAATATTCCCGTAGAAACAGTTTTCAGTAGTGTACATGAACTAATGCATATACATGCTGGCAGCTATGATGCATTGTCAGGCACCCATTTAACAATTTTAAAGTGCAATCAATAGCCTTTACCTAAACAGAAATCTTGAGACAAATATGTTTCAAAGAAATAAAGTGGATTAAAAAGTTGTAATGCCACATCTGATCCAAATCAGTTTTTGCACAGCTAGTTGAGGGATCTTTGTCATTGTAGTGCTTTGAGTGCCCAAGGCAAAATTGACCTATTAGGAGAGAGTCACCTTGGCATGTTTGTGTAGCTCTGTGTGTGTGTGTGTGGATGTGGAGCAAGGACAAGTGTTTCTGCACCTCAGCAGTATTACTTTATTACTCCTTAATACTCACTCTTCATCCTTGATTGACTCAAAACAGGAATCACAAACACGGACCTGGAACTCAAATCCCATAATCGGGTAACTTGACCGTTTGGTACTGCACTTGCCACATACTGCTTGCCCACATTTTCTGCAATGATGCTTCATGAAGGAAGAAAACCAACAAACAAACAAAAAATCACTATATTGTGCCACATCACCACCTTACCAAGAGTTCACTGAACAGCAACAACAAAGCTTCTGTTTTGCAACCTGTCAGGAAGTGTTCTGTTCAAGCAAAGACCAAGGACTCTGGAGGTCTGAACAGACTCCTTGGCCATTAATGGGTTTACCTCCATATTCTCCCTGCCCATCCTCTTCTCCTCTTGGAAGCTCCTTCTGGGAGCCAGGGAAAAAAGAGGGCTGAACAAGCAACCAAGGAAATAACAGTCTAAGAAAGCCAGAAACAGATGAGTGTCTTGGTGCCTGTCCCGTCCCTCCAAAAAGAAAGCTATCTGAAAAGCTTTCACATTCCAGCCCAGTAAGAGCAGGGCTACCACTGCTTCCCTGAACTGAGTACCCTACAACATGTTAGGCTGTAGTTTACTCAGTTATGGGGCATTGTGTGCCACTTTACACCACACTTGAAGATTAGCTGTCCAGAGCTCCAGTGCATAGAAATATTCAGAGAAATCCAACAGAGCACTCCTAGCACAGCCTGCTTTGCCTCATGATAGAAGTTTGATGCAACACTTTTCACAGAATTTGGAAACTTCTTAGCACTGCCAAGAAGCTGTGACCTCTCAATAAACCCTCACTTCAAAGCAGCAAAAATACCAACAGTTTAAAAGACCTAACAGTGGTTTTCTGTTTGCATTTTCCTTAAGTGCTGAAGCACAGCTAAGCACTCAAACCAGCAGTCTCACCTGCCTCAGCCCTAATGTCTTTGTATCCCACATTTGCTTTATATTCCAGAAGAAAGGTTGTTCACACTTTTGGCAGGAATCACTTTCTAGCCATTGAGGAGCCTACAAAAGAGCAAGAAATGCAAGCAATCAGAATTATTTTTCTTCGTATGACAGCCAAGGACATTTGTTCTACGAACCCAAAGTAAAGTTTTACTTGGAAAGCTGTCCTTTCCCAGCTGTGGACATTATAACAATAGATTGCCTATTGTATAGTACATAGGAAGTTTAGTATAAAACCCCCAAACCCAAGACTACAGTTATTTGTTACCTACACACCTCTTATACTTTTTAAGCCCACAGGAGTATGTTATATTACTACCTTCATAAGAAAATTAATTCAAATATCTAAGACTAAACTTGCTGCAGGCATTCAAAGACTGGTGGTCTGGTTGCCTAGATGATTTTAAGGGCTAGTGTAATCCAAGTTGTAGAAGCTGAGGCAGTCAGTCATCTCCTCTAAGAGGGAGGATCCAGAAGTAAATTCTGGAAGTATCTTTTCTGCTTCCTAAGATTGCAGTTTGAAATAATTAAGAACTCAACTGCATCTTCCATCCTGCCCACATCTTCATTAAGCATCCCTTCTCCCACCCACATATATTTCCTGCTATAAATGGACTAGGCCAAATGAAAATAGGCAGAGCTTTCACACATTTCAACACTCTTAGATACTTTAACTGAGCATCCTTGTAAGGGATGGAAAGAGAGGCACAATATTTTTAGTACATAGACTTGAATTAGAACATGTCCATCCTATACAACTTTATACATCTGATGGGGGAATGTCCCTGAAACCCAACAGGAGGAAAGCTAGAACAACAAAGAAGCTTTTCTCCTCAATTCACTTCCATCCATTGTTGATAGTAATAAAACAATAGTATTGTCAATTGCACTACCATCTCACCATGGATATTTATTAATGCCAGATATCCAGTTCCTACATCTTCCACCTTGATTGCATCCCCTTCCTTCCCCCATGCTAGCGGAAAGTATTGTTACTATGCTTTACAAGTCCAGCATGGGGCATGGGGGAGGAGAGTAGAGGAAACAAGTCTCCTCTCCACCAAGTGAGGCCTTCCATATTACTTCTTTCAGTTACTTACAATAGCAGTCTCCACTTAATAGCATTTTTGAGAAGACAATCCATTTTCTGGCTCCTTCTAACAGAAAAACAGTCTACCTTCCTATTCTTTTCACCTTAATTTCAGGCATTAAATAGGAGGTAAAAAGATTAAGCAGTCCCAAGCCTGTCCTGCACTTCTCCTGTCCTGGGAATCCATCTACTACAATGCAGTATGGACAACCACTAGAACAGAGCATGTTTTAGTAATATCATTCAGCCTTAAAGTTTCAGTCACTGTGAAGAAAACAGCCTGCAAAACTGACTAGGAAAAGCCACATCAGCCTCTGAAAAGGGAAAAAAAAATTTAAAAGAACATACCTTTGACCTAGGGCATGATCTTACCTCTTCTCGGCTGATATCCATGTTCCAAATAGCAATCCCCCCATCAGCTGAACAAGATACCAGCTGCCGTGTCAGCTGGATGTAACAGATAGCCTGCACCTTGTCACTGCAAACAAAGTAGACACTATTTATCCATAGGTATTTATACAAAGCTTAGTTTCCTAGCAAATGGCAATTTATCCCTGTAAAGCTACCTAGGAAGCCAAAACTGATTTCCAAACACTTTGCTAAGTCTACTAAGTAGAGCTATAAAGATGACCGAACAGATGCTGTCACCTAAGCACTACCCTAGCATCAGGATATTGCCTAGAACAGTGTTCATACAGACTTGACCAGAATACCAGAGGTACAGTTCTGCATTAACATTTGCTGGCAGTAAGCATTGACAACAAACTGAGTGTTAACTGGCTCCGAGCATGTGTGCAAATGCTATTCTGTGTTGGCAAGAAAAGCCAGCTATCAAAACAGAGACGAGTGGAAAAATAAATAGAAATATTTGTTTCAAGATATAGCTAGGAAGCAGATGGAGCTTCCACTTTTGCTAACAAATCACAGTAAGTCAGTCTGTAGCTCCAAAGCAAAGCATGCATTCACCAGCAAGACAGTTTAATCCTAAATAAAAGAGTCATGGCAAAATAAGTCTACCCTAAGAAACTAAACAAAAGATCTCAACAGTATTAGACCACTTTGCAACATCTACATTGAATTAAAAAACCATTCTGCTTCTCAGAAGAACTTACTTTCCCATTCAGTATGAAGTTTGATGCTAAGTGTGATGTTTGAAGAGAAACTAACAGTGTTATAAGTCTTCACCAGGACACATGATGCAGCAGTAACAGCAGTATAAAGTCCTCCAGTCACTGACTTCAGTTACTTTTTTGTAACCAGTACTCTATTATTAGTTCTTTAGCCATAAAACTAAATCCTCAAGATTTAACAAGAGTTCTAGGGCTAAGGCTATCAGTCTTGATCAAAGGTGGATGGAGGCATCTATGGAATTAGACAAGAGGAGAATGCACTATACAAATACATCTTTAAACATAAACAAGATCTCTGCTACCACTGCATTTCTAAGTAGAATATATCTGCAGTAGTGAACTGCTTTTCAAACTGAATTAAGGCCCTAGATTAAAAAATGGCAGCTAGCGTTGTGTGTTGATTAAATACAGACAACTAACTACCTAATCCACAGAAGACTGGAGAAGTGACATGCTTTTCTGAAGTCGAGACCCACCCCTGTAATTTAGCCGATCAGTTTATTGCCTCACTGATGGAAAGAGACAGAGAACAGGAACATATTGAAGCTTATTCTAGATGGGTACACAAACATGCTTATACATTAAGTTTCTAGCCCTACCCTCACAGGCAACTCAGCAAAGTATTTACAATACAGAAGCATGCAACTTTTACATAAAGTCCAAGCAAGACAATTTAGGATTTTTACCCACCTCTTTCTATAACCTACTTTTATGTTAGATTCTCATTACCCATGGTTTAGAAGTATCAAACATGAGCAAAAAAAAAAAAATATTTATCAGCAATGCTTTCCTAATACTGATTATCCTTCTTCCCCCTCAAAGTCTTCAGAGTTCTGCAAAAAGTTATTTTCTCCATTATTCAAAAAGATTCAAGTTTCTTGCCATGCTATTTACACTTCCTGGGACTCTGTGTTCATTACAGAACATGTAGGAAAAATACACCATTACATACTGATGTCCCTGGAGCAGCAGTGTTCGCCCCTTCCTTCCACCAATATCCCACATGATAATGCTGTGATCAGAGGCACCTGAGAAGAGCAGCCGTTGAACAGGATCCCACCATAGGGAAGTAATACTTCCTAGGAAAGAACATTCTGCAGTTAGATAAGGGAGTCACTCCCCACCACAACAATGTGCATATGGGCTATTAAACTGAAACCTGAGGTACTCCCTTACTACAGTAACAGATATTGAAAGCCTTTGCTTTAAGGACAGCATGCAACAGCAACAGTCCTGCTAGAGAAGCAAAGAGCATTTGACCACAGAACAAAACATCTCCAAGAAGAAACTTAGATGCAAAGAATAAGCCAGAAAGTTTGAGTTACTGGGTTTCTGCCTCTTGTATTTAGGTAGCTGTTAACAGGTGGCAGGCTGCTATACGACCATTGGAAGATGAAAAGTACTAAAACTTGCTAAACAGAGACTAGTATCTACAATACAGTAAGATGCTTGGCTAGTGGTTGCAAGACAGTGTGCAGTATTCACAGATAAACCAACTCCCTTACATAACCTTTTACAATCTTAAAATAGTTGGAATACAAAATTAAGTGACAGTTTCACTGCTGTTAGCAAACCTGGCCACTACATACTAAATTACAAAACTAGATTTCAGAAGGCCCAACCTGGTTGAGCACCTCATTAGTCAGACATAGAAACAATTCATCTGACAGTAGCAGTCTTATACTAAACCCATATGCATAGCAATGTAGACAGGAGACTAAAGAAGTAATTTTGTCACTTGTGCTGCCTAGTTTTGAAGTTGCAAGAACATTTTATTCCCTTACAGGCATCCTTCCCTTTAAAGCATGCTTCTATTATTCAGTTGTCATCAAAAGCTTTATTAGTCTGAAAGCAAGATGAATGGTAATCGTATTGGGTTTCTGTGGCAAGGTTTTGGTAGCTGGGTGGCGTCTGTGAGAAGCTGCTGGAAGCTTCACCCATGTGCGACAAAGACAATGCCAGCTGGCTCCAAGACCGACCCGCCGCTGGCCAAGGCCGAGCTAATCAGCAATAAGGGTAGCACCTCTGGGATAACAAAATATTTAAGAAGGAAAAAACAAGTTGCAGGGCACAGAAACAGTAGCCAAAGAGAGGCGTGGGAACGTGAAAGAAAAACAACCCTGCAGACCTCAAGGTCAGTGAAGGAGGGGGAGGAGGTGCTCCAGTCATTGGAGCAGAGATTCCCCTGCAGGCTGTGGGGAACACCATTGTTGTCCCCCTGCAGCCCAGGGAGGTCCACAGTGGAGCAGATATCCACCTGCAGCCCATAAAGAACCCCACGCTGGACGAGGTGGGTGCCCAAAGGAGGCTGTGACCCTGTGGGAAGCCCACGCTGGAGCAGGTTTTCTGGCAGGACTTGTGGTCCTGTGGGGGACCCACACTGGAGCAGTTCGTAAAGAACTGCAGCCCATGTAAGGGGCCCACATTAGAGAAGTTCGTGGAGGACTATCTCCCATGGGAGGGAGACCACGCTGGAGCAGGAGAAGAGCGTGAGGAGTTCTGCCCCTGAAGAGGATGATGAAGCAGCAGAGACAACGTGTGATTAACTGACCATAAACCCCATCTCCCATCCCCCTGTGCTCCTGGGGAAGGGTAGGTAGAGAATCAGGGAGTGAAGTTGTGTCCAGGAAGCAGGGAGGCATGGAGGGAAGGTGTTTTAAGATTTGCATTTATTTCTCATTATCCTACTCTGATTTGATTGGTAATAAATTGAGTTGATTTTCCCCAAGTCAACTCTGGTTTGCCCGTGACAGTAATTGGTTGAGTAATCTCTCCCTGGCCTTATCTTGACTCACTAGCCCTTTGTTATATTTTCTCTCCCCTGTCCAGCTGATGGGGGGGGAGTCATAAGAGTGGCTTTGGTAAGCACCTGGCCTCCAGCCAAGGTCAACCCACCACAGTAATTACAGCCCAAATCAGTCCTTTCAAGCTCTCTGGAGCAAGAGATTTTTCTTGCCTCCTGTAGGGCCACATTGTTTTCAGACTGACCCATTTGGGAATAGTCTCCGAGAGAACAGCGACCATCCGCAACATAAAAGGCAGTTTGAGTATTATCTCAGCATTGCACAGAGTAGGCTATTAAAATACGGAGAATTCTGGAAGCTGACTGTTGAAGGACAAGTTCTAAAACCATTTAAACTGCAAAGCAAATCCTGCTTGTTTATGAAGTTTCTTTCTAGCTCTTGCCTAACTGCAACAAGATGAAGTTGAACTTTTGAAGTCTGGCAAACACAGCTGCACTCAGCGAAGAACTAGATGACATTTAAGTTTAGAGTTGCCAGGCCTTGAGAATATTACATAAATACTGTGGAAGCAAAAAGGTTACGCATAATCAGTTTTGCTTAAAAAAAAAATAAAAATGAAGGAGCTACTATTGCAATAATTGAAAAAAAAAAAAAACCAACCCTGGTTCTGCCCCTCATTAATCAACTTCTGTACTAGATCAATTCTTGTTTTGAGGATCACAATTGCCTTAAGGAACTTGTATACAAACCAAAGTTGTCTTAGTGGACAGCACTGCTGAAGTTGGTTCCTGGAAGCCCACCACAGCTCAATAGATAGAATATGCACTATACATATTAACATACTGCTTTCAGACTAACAATAGTATCTATCAAGGTGCTGCACTTTAACACAGACTAGTGCAAAAGCATTCAGAGGTAAAGGAGTCTCTAGGGCCAGAATTATTTTGCTCTTAACTGAAACAATCTGAAATTCTGCTTGAAAGCAGAAGAGGCATTTATCATTTGAAAATCTCAACTTGCCTCCCTTATTCAAAGCCAGCTTTATCACTTCACAGTAATCTGTAAAACAGGAGTCTACCCAGCTTTAACAAAGTCTACTCTATACTTACAGCTACTAAACAAGGTAGGCTTTTCCAGTGGGTCAGACTTGACCCAGTAATTCACCCCTACCCAAACGCAAACTAGTCAGCTGATTTGAAAGTTACCAGTGCTACAGAGGAAGAGGCATTAAGTCTTGTTTATTTCTCTCAGCTTATTATTAAATTACATGTTCTTCTGTGATTTGCATTCTTGCCTTACTCATTACAGCAGACAGGGGCTCCACATTATGTTACAGACTATTTGGTTCTTCATCTAAGGACTTCAGCTATACTACACAGGATGAGACATTTGTCTTTGACTACACAGTTTTGATTCTAAAAGTCTCTGTAGATTTCTTGCATGAAGTTTAGTTTTAGTTAAACAAAGGAAACTGAACTAGGATCTCATAAAGACTGATCAGAACATCGAAGTCTGCATTGGGAAGACTTCAGTGGCTTTTTAGAATCTAGACTGAGGTTTGCTAAAGCTGCTTTACATATTATTATAGTACTACAAGGTCTCGAGGAAAAAAATGTTACCATTCTGGTCCTTTCTTTTCAATGTTAAGGAGACTAAAGTTTTTAAATGTGGCCATCTAGTGGATAACGTGTGTAACTGAATGCACATGTTTATTTTTCATCTATAATAAAAATACTTGTCAGTATTTACAAGGCTAAGAATTCCCCTCAACAAGAATGTGTCTGTTCTTTAAGAGACAGTCATATGTACAGCTCTGAACAGCTTTTGATAACTACTGCCTTGCACTAGTTAAGTGGAATTAATTGTAATCTTCACTGGGTGAAAAACTGGCTGGCTGGATGAGCCCAAAGGTTGTGGTGAATAGAGTTAAATCCAGTTGGCAGTGGGTCACAAGTGGTGTTCCTCAGGGCTCAGTATTGGGGCCGGTTCTGTTTAATATCTTTATCGATTATCTGGATGAGGGGATCAAGTGCACCCACAGCAAGTTTGCAGATGACACCCAAGTTGGGAGGGAGGGTTGATCCACTTGATGGTAGGAAGGCTCTACAGAGGGATCTGGACAGACTAGATCGATGGGCCAAGGCCAACTGTATGAAGTTCAACAAGGCCAAGTGCTGGGTCCTGCACTTGGGTCACAACAACCCCATGCAATGCTACAGGCCTGGGGAAGAGTAGCTGGAAAGCTGCCTGGCAGAGAAAGACCTGGGCATGCTGGTTGGCAGCTAGCTGAATATGAGCCAGCAGTATGCCCAGGTGGCCAAGAAGGCCAGTGGCATCCTGGCCTCTATCAGAAATTCTGTGGCCAGCAGGAGCAGGGAAGTGATTGTTCCCCTGTATTCCGCACTGGTGAGGCCACACCTTGAAGTACTGTGTTCAGTTTTGGGCCCCTCACTACAGGAAAGACATGGAGGTGCTGGAGCATGTCCAGAGAAGGGCAACAAAGCTGGTGGGGGGCCTGGAGCACAAGTCTTATGAGAAGCAGCTGAGGGAACTGGGGTTGTTCAGTCTGGAGAACAGGAGGCTGAGGGGAGACCTTATCATTCTCTACAACTACCTGAAAGGGGGTTGTAGTGAGGTGGGTGCTGGTCTCTTCTGTCAGGTGGCTGGAGATCGGATGAGAGGAAATGGTCTCAAGTTGTGGCAGGGAAGGTTTAGGTTGGATATTAGAAAAAATTTCTTTACTGAAAGGGTTGTCGGGTATTGGAACAGGCTGTCCAGGGAAGTGGTTAAGTCACCATCCCTGGAGGCATTCAAAAAATGGGTAGACAAGGCACTTCAGGACATAGTTCAGTGGGCATGATTGATGGTCAGACTCAATGATTTTGAAGGTCTTTTCCAACCTAAATGATTCTATGATTCTATAAGAGGAAGTGTTACTTTACCTTCATGCCCTTTGAGCGTTGTGATAACCGAGCAAGTATTCTGCTCAAGCTTCAGGAGAGTGATCTGTCCAGAATAATCACCAACAAATGCATGCCGAGTTTCATAGTCATATCTGAACACCAGTCAAGGAGAAGCCTCGTGTGGTCTTAAGAGTATTTTATAGGACTGAAACAGATAGCACAGCTGTCAGCTACAGAGTCTAAACAAACTGGAGAAGAACATTTTAATATTCCAGATAAATATTTACATACTTACATCTGAAGGGGTTGGAGACTGTAATAGTTAAAACCTTTTCATTCCTCTCTTTTCCTTACCCTGCCCTACAATTTCAAGTAAGACAGTATGGAAAACAAGTGAGAAACCTTTTAGAAAGCCACTGGAGAAGCTATGAGATAATCCATCCCCTAGTTTAAGGCAGACCAAGTAGATTTAGACCATTTCTAGCAGATATTTACAGAACACACTCGTGATCTTCAACAAGAGATACCAGAACTCCTCAGGCTACCTGTTGCAGTGCAGAACTACCATTAGGACTACCTCAATGGACATTGGGTGGCATTCAGTCTTACTTAGTATCTGCTCCTATAAATTCTTAGTTTTCTAGTATGTTGTACTAGTTGATGCCCCCAAGATAGGAAAACTAAGACACAAGGATGTTGACCCTCCACAGCTAATTTCCCTTACAATGGAAGTATAGTCCCAGTGTTCTAGCTACCCAGAAGGTGAGACCATCTAATTTCTTGTTCTGTTTACTGCACTTTCAAGTTTACTGATGCAGGTCCTTGAGCACGGTATCAAAGACTGAACAGTATTTCAGAAATGGTTCTGCCCTTTAACACTGACATAAAAGCCACAGCACATCCTAACATCTTGTCCATTAACATGGTGGCATGTTTGGCAAAAGCATTATACATCATAATTTTCTGACATTCAGTTTTTGTCACTATGTAACTACTGTCCCTCGAAACTAAAGCATAGCAAGCTGGATGGGACCAGATCATTTGCCACCCTTAGAAGGCTTTTGCTGTTCAGGATACAAGGAAGAGCTACAAAAAAACCATACAGCTGACACCACATAATCCAAGAGTTATGTATCAACTCACCTGTCCTCCTGGAGCCACACAAAAACACAAGCACCAGCCAGCAAAGTAGCCTATTCTATGCAACAGAAAAGACTAACTTTAAAAAGTCAATGTATCAAAAAGCCCACCACTGTAAGTGAAAAAGCAGGGGTTTTGCCATCTGATGACATGCTGAAATCTCTTAAGCCTTCAGAATCTTGAGATGAACAATTTGCTTTCAAGAAATCCACTAAGTCTCTGAACATGTGATCCTTTCTTCATCTTGGAAGTTCAGGCTAGCATTATCCCCACTAATCCAGTAAAGAATAGGCACTCTGCTGTGTTTTTCAGAAGCTTACACACAGGATCATTAACAACCAACTCCTGCGGAACCTGCTGATAGGGAGACCAAGTACCTAGTACACACACCAGAAAGCTAGTCTTCCAAATACAAGTCCAAAGGCAGGATGAATTACAATGCATTTTCAAATGCCATGGTCTTCAGTGGAAATTTATTTTTATCTTGATAGAAAGGTCATACTCTCTTCTCCATTTTCATAATAAAGTTCTCCATTATTTGTAATAGCATTAGCTATAGAACACATTGAATTCAAATAGTGAGGCTCAGAGGCACCAGACTGTTCTGTGAGTTAGTCTCCTAAAACACACACCACTATTAACCAGTTCTGTGCTGCACTTAGCTGAGGTGAGCTGTACATGAAATGTTTTGTGGGACACAAAGCCCCTGAACTCTAAAACAAGGACAGCAAAAAAGAGCAACAGTACAACACAAACCTGTCAGCTCTTCAGTCAGGAAGGCAGGGTCTGCACAGATGGGAGACCTCAGAAGGCTAGACATGCTACTGGCAACCAGTTAGCTTTCCTCCTACCTTCTTAGCACTACACAGGTCTAGAGCAATTCTAGAGAGGTCTTTATTTTTTTTTCCAAGAGACATAGTTGACCTCTTTCAGCTTTTGAATCATGCCACTTCTACAACATTACTGCCATTAATCCTCATACACCAACCAGTACCCCCAGTTACTGTCCAGCCACATCTGAACTGCTACTGTTAACGAGTGCTAAAAAAGTTTTAAATTTAAAGTATTTAACTCATGCTCAAAAGTTTTGATATATGAACTACATTTCAGGCTACTGCATTTGACTTATACATGGATAAAGAATGCCCTAAAGTACTTACAGCTGAATAGACAACCAGAGTCCTTAAGCCAAAAATGCTGCAGTTAAAAGTAATTTGCAAGGAAAGCAAACTGCACACAGACAAATTACTACTCATAATGAATAAAGTTTCAACATATTCCATAGCTTAAACATAGAAAAGATTAACATGAGCAAAGACAGAAAAATTAAAGCAGTCCAAAGTGTTTTCATGATGTTTTATGCTCTAGGACTCAAACACACACTGGCATGTGTTGAACAAAGTGACTCAGCTAGAAGTATACATGCCAGGGTATACATACAGTTACTACTCACTTCCAGAAGATGCTACAAACATCTCAAAATTAGGAACTAGTACACACTGCAATTTCTGTAAGTCAAGGTCAGAACACCCCCTTCTACTATCCAACAACAGCTAACAAATAAAGGTATTAAACATCTAATCAGAATAAGGGTTTTCAGACTTGCAAGAGATTTCACTCTAGCTTTTTACATGAAAAGGAGGGAGCAAATTGAGCTAAAGGAACAAAGTATTCTTCCAGTTTCAAGATAGCAATCATTTTTCAAAGGATACTGTAAACATGAAGCCCAAGAGGTGAAGTAATATCTCCCCAGCATACTCCCACTCCTGGTGCACATCCAGCTGACACACTTGTCATGACCAGTGCTGATAACCCACTCTGATGTCAGGCAGAAAGTAATAGCAGACACTCGATTCTGATGAGCTGTGGGAATAAAAAGATTCCAGCTACTTTTTCCTAAAGATCAATGTGACATGTTCTTATGTTCTAATTTAGAGAGACATAGGTTGAAGATGATATGTAAGCAATGACTCAAGGAGACGTTTTTACCATCATATTATACTTGCCTCTGGGCTGAATTAAAAGGTTAGCATTGTTCTCGTTTGTATTTGCCTTCTGAATAGCTTAACTGAACCAAACATGCAGTCAGCTAATTTAACCCTTTCTCCCACAGACAGAAGCTGAATTCAGCCCAGATACCCAAGATGCTCTGGTTAAGGAGCAGCCAAACCCTCAGCTTCCTCTAGTTAGGCCAGTACTTCTGGGGAGTAATGTAACACATATAAAACCCTTAACTACTTCCTTTAAGTGCCTCTTTTCCTTACCCCAGGGGATCTATGCTCAGATTCATGCTTTTAAGCACCTGAAAGTGTATCCAGCCCACAGCATTCAAACTGCTGCCCGTGACAGCAACCAAATGACACCCAGCTTTGTTTAGAACACTGCCACTAAGCAAGAAGTTACATGAGCATTAGAAAGAAGCACTCCTTGCCCCCAAGATGGAAGGACTTCCCTTGACTGAGTTAAGTCATCTTCCTTAGGATAAAGGGGACTTTTGTTCCTTTAAGAAAAAGGTCGTTTTCTCCTAAGCAAGAATGTTGCTTCTATCAGTGTCAGGGAGTCATTAAGACTAACTGCACCTTGTTTCTCTATATAATCTGCAGTCTTTAAGAGTCTCCTTCAGGGATTTCACATTAATATTCCAATTTTTAACCAGCAACTGAGTTTTGTATTTCTTCTAGGGATGTGTGGACAAATGCTGGAATTTGCATCTCCATAAATAGTAGAACAATCCCTATTCCCCATGTACTGGAAAAATAAGATCTTTTTCACCCCTATTGCTCTCTTAAGATGACAGAGAAGGCAAGGACTCTTATCTTCAGCTAGAAATAACCAAGCCCAGTAATTACAGAAAGTAAAGATGGAAACTGCAAATACCAAAATGCACCTTTAGAAAGCTCCTAACCTAACATTCATGCAATGTAACTACTCCACTTGAAGAGTAAAATCTGAACTCACTAGTCCTGGCTCATTACAGTCACAGGCTAATGATGTACTGAACTTAATGATAATGACTGAATATTACTCAATAACAGAGCATTTATCTTATGGCAGTTATCCCAAACTAAGTAACAACTGGAAGGTGTCCTAGTTTCAGCTGGGATGAAGTTCATTGTCTTCCTAGTAGGTGGTACAATGCTATGTTTTGAGTTCAGTATGAGAAGTTCAATAACTCTGATGTTTTCAGTTGTTGCTAAGTAATGTTTAGACTAAAGTCAAGGACTTTGCAGCTTCCTTGTGCCCAGCCAGCGAGAAAGCTGGAGAGGCACAAGAAGTTGGGATGGGACACAGCCAGGGCAGCTGACCCAAAGTGGCCAACGGTATTCTATACCATGGGATGTCACATCTAGTATATAAACTGAGGGGAGTGGGGGCAGGGAGGTCACCTCTCAGGGACTAACTGGGTGTCAATCAGCAGGTGGTGAGCAGTTGTGCTGTGCATCATTTGTATATTCTGATCCTTTTGTTATTACTGCTGCCGTTTTTTTGGTGTTACCATTATCATTGTCAGTTTCTTCTTTTCTGTTCTATTAAGCCATTCTTGTCTCAACCCACGAGTTTTGCTTCTTTTCCCAATTTTCTCCCCCACCCCACTGGGTAGGGGGGAAGCGAGTGAGCAGCTGCATTGTGCTTAGTCGCTGGCTGGGGTTAAACCACAACAGAAAGTCTGTCACATTTAAAGCATACAGGGACTTGATTAATTTGTGATGGTGTCCAGTTTTCCACACATTTTAGATGCCTCCTCTTCACACAAATATTAGTCTAGACACTGGTTAACAGTTTACCTGGATAGGTCTTCACAAAGTTCATCTTATTAAAGTCCTCAGAAATATGAAATTCCTAAAAGCAAAGTGGAACAGTTAGAAAAGATACTGCAGTGACATAAGCAATATTGATACCCAAAAAAGAGCAGTAACCTCACAGGCCAAAATTTGCATAGCAGCAATATATCTCACTAAAAACTAGCAGTTTCTCAGGCTGGACCATAACACACTGACACACCAACTGTAAGTTAAGGTTATTAGTGAACTACATTTTCAACAGGGTGCATCCTTTCAGAATCGAATTTGCTGAAAGGAGATTATAGGAAGAGATAAGATCTCATTTATCCCTAGAAGGAACAGAACCCCTGTATCTTGATAGTATTTAGAATTTAAGTATCTGAGACTTCATAATGGACAGATTTAAGTGACAGTATTCTCTATTTGATCCATTAGGCTTACTGAAGTTTTAGAAGTCTCAGTTTACAATTTCAAGTAGTTATCACAAGAATCACCATTCAATTACTTCTGTGTAGGCTATTCACAGCAGTTATCAGTAGAACCACTATTTATGAGACTCATGCAGTAACTTGGCTCCTTAAAGGACAGTTATTATTTTGACCTTATTTTCATAGAGAAAGGAAGCCATTAAAGCGTCTGAGAATCACAAGATTCCCCTCTGCCAAGAAGAGAGGAAGAATATAGACCCACTTTCTGTTCTGCAAGAAAGGGAGCGCAATTACAGCAAGAGTATAAAAAGACAGAAGGAAGACTTCCCAGAAAGAAACCAACCCTGCCTTCTTGTTATTTTAGAGCTAGTGTTGAAATTTCCACATCATAAAGATATCTGCAGCAAGAAAATCCAGAGACATGTGCATTGTGAGATATAGGCAGATCCATACTTCTGGCCAGATGCAAGCTAGGGGCAGTTCACAACCCCTGTTAGTGCACTGCCATGGCACTCCACCCTGCTTAATGTACTCCTCAAAATAATTCCGTGATGAAGTGTAATTGTTTGGGTCCACTGCTACACTAATGGCACAATGACTTCTTGAGGCTAGCTGGCTCACATCTAGCCAGAAGAACCCTTGTTTACTTGCAGTCCTCCTGTGTACAACTCAGATGAACTACCAAGAAGTTCAGCCATTTAGTAGTAGCTGCATTCCAATCAGAACAGAAAGAAACAAATTATCAGCTGCCAGCAACACCTGGTGCTCACAGACAATCTAAGCAATTCTAATCTACATTCTGAAGAAAAGTCTCAGCAACTTACCATGATAGCTCCATTGTCCTGGCCTACAAATATTCGTCTGCTGTCATGATGATAAGCCATGGCTGAACATGGTGCTGTCAAAAAAAGCAAGCACATTACCGTTATTGAAATGGAAGTATTAGGATACACATGACATATTAAAACCAATGCTTTCACTCAAGACAAAAGCTGTTTAAGATTAAGTAGCTTGACAGAAATTAGTCTGCATAGATAATGTCCCTTGGTAAGACAGTTAAATTCCCATATGTGAAGCTGGGGAAAGGTACACCACTACACGAACTCAGATATACTGCTAGGAACCATATGCAAACATGATTTCCCACCACAAGGTGCAAGTCAGTAAAAGAGATTTTACACACAGGCTGAAAGCCAAGCTAGCAGCAACAGCATGTACTGCTGGTTACACTTAAGGACTTGAGCTCACTAAAATTACCTCAAATGGAGTCCTGAGTTGTACACAAGAACAATATAACATTCATTATATTTGAGGACTGTATTGTTAAAGTGGTAGACAGAAATATGTAATTGCATGTCAACTTCATATGGAATCACATCTCAACAGCTGCAACTTTAAGAAGACTCATGTTTTTGAGATTATATACAATCTCTTTTAGCAGAAAACCTCTGAAGACCTACTTCTGTTTTTGAAATTAAGAGCTCAGATAGATGTGAAAAGCAGTAACAACAAAATTGCAGTAGTGTCCTAATGAAAATTTTGAAAAAAAAAAAAATCATCGAATAATATCCTCATTAAACTTCCAAATTAAAAGGATAAGAAGGCTTGAGTGTTCTAAACTAATACTTTCTTCTCCAAGACCCTCAGAAAATGTGGCCTTGAAGGTGTTTTTAGAAATCTAAAGCCAGACAGGACAGTGTGGAATATTACAGTAGTCATACAGCATAAGGACAAGTTGTGCTGGTTTTGGCTGGGACAGAGTTAAATTTCTTCATAGGAAGCAGTGAATGAATTCCCTGTTTTGCGTTGCTTGCGCATGCAGCTTTTCCTTTTCCTATTAAATTGTCTTTATCTCAACCCACAAGTTTTCTCACTTTTACCCTTCTGATTCTCTTCCCATTCCACTGGGGCAGGGGGGAGTGAAAGACTGCCTGTGTGGTGCTTAGTTGCTGGCTGGGGCTAAACCGTGACACAAGTCAATCCCTTGGAGCTACCTACAGGCACACTTTATTTTTTATAAACCATTTTAGAACACAATCTAAATAGGCTATTTAGAAAATTAATAAATGGAGCAACTGCTGTAATTTAGATCAACTATTAGGAAAAAAAAGATTAGCTGGTATTTCTAACCTAGAGCCTAGGCTACTCAGCCTGCAGCTGAAAAGACACAGAACATCAATGAGTCCAATTCTTTGGTCTTCATTTAACATGTATACAAACTGCTGCAGAAATTGTCACTCCGAAGACTATCCTTTGTTTGTATGACATTTTATTCTGTCATTGTATTCCCTCTTCCTATATGTGGTATATGTCTAGGTAGCAACTCTACATTAAAAAAGTTACAGCAAAGCAGCCAGGCTGAGTGGTGTTTCAAAATCAAAAAAGCACACTGACACTCAATATCTACTCAACACTGAAGCTGCTACTCAGTATTGCTTTCTTAATAATCTAAAT
>JANZLQ010000089.1:22625366-22667939 GCA_026212715.1 Elanus axillaris
GGGTGGGGAAAAGGGAAAGAAGATGCACACCTTAGAAAGCAGAGAGTATTCTTATGTGTGAACTTTCAGTTAGTGGTTTGAAAAGCTCACTTATTCAGCAGATGAGCTATTTGCCAGCATTTGAGACATCTACAGCTGCAGATCCACAGTGATTTACCTGGTGAAGTATCTGGTTCTAACAGAATGCTGCCTTAGATCTCACCCACTACACAGCTAGTTTCAAATTAAAGTCTGAGCTAGAGTTGCTACAAAGTTCCCAAATTCAAGATCATCAAGTGAATCCAGCACATGAGGAAAATGGGAAGGAGGTATTCCCACACACAACACTGGTACAAAACCCAGGCTATGCTGGCCATCATTTACCATTTTCAGCATTGTACTTACATGACATAGTGTGATAGATGCTGGGCCAGTATTGTCCACTGTCTCTCTTCAGCCATACTCGTATTGTTCTGTGTCATGGGAAGAGTAGGGAGAAGACAGTTGTAAGTCCATCATCCCTTGCATCTGAACTAGTTCATTACTTATATATCAGCTCCAATCCTCTCAGCTTTTGTGCTACTTAAACATAATAGTTTGAGGAACAACATAATAGAAACAATAACACTCCAACAGTACTCTAACATAACAAGAATAATAGTAATAAGAATAGCCACCCTTGGATTCTGAAGTATTTTCTTCAAAACTGTTTATACACTGAGTTTCAGTAAGCACAAAATGGAAATATTATTTCAGCTCACTTCAGAAAACGCAACATATTGCGTCCCTTTCATTCCTTCTCCTTGGCTCTGGCTGATTTAAGTAAAATCCAAGTTGCAGGTTCTGTAGCAGATTAAGCGTTTGATATGTTTAAAAAAAATAATTTGCAAATCATTCCATTATGGAAGTCTGCACTTTTGAATTTTACAGCTTCTCTGTGCAACTCATACTTCAGCAAGCCATATACTAAATATTAGTAACAGAAGCACCTTATCCTCCAGACCAGCACATTACTGACCTCTCCATCCCCAAATATTAATATATGAATCCAAAGAGGACATCATACCTAGTTCAGTATTCTCCTGGTTTCAGCTGGGATTGAGTTCATTGTCTTCCTAGTAGCTGGTACAATGCTATGTTTTGAGTTCAGTATGAGAAGAAGTTCAATAACTCTGATGTTTTCAGTTGTTGCTAAGTAATGTTTAGACTAAAGTCAAGGACTTTGCAGCTTCTCATGCCCAGCCAGCGAGAAGGCTGGAGGGGCACAAGAACTTGGGATGGGACACAGCCAGGGCAGCTGACCCAAAGTGGCCAACAAGGTATTCTATACCATGGGACATCACATCTAGTATATAAACTGGGGGGAGTGGATTAACTGGGTGTCAATAAGTGGGTGGTGAGCAGTTGTGCTGTGCATCATTTGTATATTCTGATCCTTTTGTTATTACTGCTGCTGTTTTGTTGGTGTTACCATTATTATCATTGTCAGTTTCTTCTTTTCTGTTCTATTAAGCCATTCTTGTCTCAACCCACGAGTTTTGCTTCTTTTCCCAATTTTCTCCCCCATCCCACTGGGTGGGGGGGAAGTGAGTGAGCAGTTGCATGGTGTTCAGTTGCTGCCTGGGGTTAAACCACGACAGTATTATTTCCTCTAACCCATATGTCTACTCCCTCATGTATGAATGAATGCAAACGACAAGCAACGTTAGTAGCCCTGTTACTTTGCACTGTTCCTCTGGCCTAAATATGAACAGGATTGATTAGCCAGTCAAATGGGAACTGAAAGAAGTTGACAAGATGACTTGGACAGCACATTAAGGCTCTTTATAAAATTGGGTTTAGTTTGCAACCTTACAGAATCAGGCCTCAGAAGGAAAGGAAAAGCAGTATTGAGAACATTTAGCACCATACTACTCCCATGACTGTCAAATCCTGGGAGGAGGGATATAAGAGAATGAGCAAGGAAGTGGAAAGTTATTGTCAATTAAAACCATTCCTACAACGGGCACATTTGAAGGGAATCTACGTCAAGAAGTTAAGAGCACACATGTAGACAGTGTTAAGGTTATTTTAACTCTACTTGAGATTTCCTCTCCCAAACCATTGTTTGCTGCCTTGTTACTGTTTAAAACTAACTTCCTCATTCCTAAATGGAAAGCTAAATGATCTGTAAATATGGGTACCTGGAAACACTGTCAAAAGACTTCATTGAGATGAATTGTTCTATTTAATTTTAGCTAAAAAAAGGCCTGGTATTTAGAATTTTTTAGAAAAAAAATAGGGAATAGACTTGTTAAACATCATATAGGATTGCCAGTAAGAGTTTAACAAAAAGAGCACAGGAAACGACTGATATTTTGCATCAGGGCTAGAACTTTTGAGGTTGAAGATATAAAGGTAGCATTCTAATTTTGTAATCCGTTTAAAAGACCACTCAAATATAAAGCCAACAATGCCCACCTATAATGTACTACTCTCCCTTTCTAAAACTTGAAATCAATACAGCTGAGTACATACTGCCTCAAAACAGTGATTTTGAGCTTTTGAATCAAGCCACTTTTCCACCAGGTCAGTGGCACACTACTCCAGTCCATCATACTCAAACTCTTCTGAACATCTCAGATGGTAGCTTCCACCCTTACTAGTTTAACTCTTTCACTTCTAGCTAAAATTATGTAATTTTTTTTAATATAAAAAGACTAAGAGTTATCGTAGTGATTGAGATCACACATTGCTGATTTTCCCCAAAGTAGACTTGTTTCCTCTCAGTATTCTGGTCAATTATACTAAATTAGGAATTAATATAAAGGAAGCAAGGATTTGGTTTTTTCTAAGCAAATTATTGCCTGGAAGTATAATTTGTGCAGTGATCATCAACAGTACAGTCCCTCACTGAAGTTGAGAGCCTAAGCAAATAGCTGTAAGAGTTAGCAAAATTAACTTCTGGAAGCTTCTTATTTTGGTTTAAGTAAGATTAGACTTCACTAGCCTCATGCTTGTAAAGATAAGCTGTCAGACAGCTTTATATGTAATTATGCAAAGCTCTGACTGAGCAAAATTTGAAGAGATTGTTTCACTGTAGTCAGCAAATAACCTGTGCCAAAAATCCCACTTCTCCTTGATTCTTTCTCTTACAGACCTGTTATTGTGGTGCATCTCCTTTTGTTAAGAGAAATTATTTGTGAAATACCAGTTCTAGCTTAAAGGACTAGAGAAGTCCTCTACTTCCAGTCTCCTTCTGCCATGAAACTGTTTTATTACAAGAACAACCATATCAGCCCTAAAGTCTTTAGCAGTCTTTTCAAAACTTGGTCTTTATTTAATGAAGAGGCCTGTGCTCAGTACCTGAGAAGAGCTGGCTATCACTCACCTTTCCTTAAGCATTCCCTATTAAGGGCCTAGAAAGACACAGGTTTGTTTGACAGCAGTCTCAGTAAGGATATGAAAATGTTGAAACTTGCTAAGGAGCACCCAGAGATAGATACATACTTTTTAAATTATAGTAGACTCAGATATCTGAGAGTGGCAAGAGCAGGTAAAACAAGATTAAAATAGACCTCTAGACTTCCCCAACATTGAGTATTGAACCAGGAGTTGCTTTCAGCTAGAAAACATGCACATTTACAGATGAGTAATTCAAAGGGGATTTATTGGTTGTGTGAGGTTTTTTACATAATATAAAGAAACACACACAAAAGCCATCTTCAAGCAATACTGAGTGTAGCCTTACCAATTTCTAAGGCTTTTCATGGTTCTCAGTTGCTCTTTCTTTTACAGAGTAAGCACCCAATGGTGAGAAAAAGTTTGGGGTTTGAGAGCAAAGAAAATTCTTCAGCATTCCAACAGTATTTGTGCTCATGCTACATATGCTGCCCTCTAAAAGCCAAATGCACGTATGTAAGGGAGAAAGAAGTGATGAAAGATATCAGGCAAATCCAAACTTGTTACAATACAAGCACTGCGGCAAGTACCACACAGCTACACTAGCCCTGTTCCAAAAACTGCATCTTCCTAATCCCTTCAAACCACTAACAATTGCTCTCCTATCTGAAATCAATCACTAACAATTGTTCTCCTAGCAAGAACAGAAGACTGTATTTTTCTGCTAGTCAAAATAAACCCGAAGCTTAGAAGACTGCTACTGACCATGTTCCCAAAACAGCATTAGGAATCTGTTTTAATCACAGTGCAATGCAAGCTCAAGGACACAGCTCGCAGTTGATGATTTTTATTGAATTTCTTCTCACTAAAACTTTATTTTTGACCAATATTTAAGCTCCATAACTGAAAAAAACCTTAATACTGCAACTTAAGTAACAGTTGCAATGCAACAGCAGCTGCTGATGGTCACAAAACACCAGCATTGTGATGTGCTAGTGGCTCTAGAGAACCTGTTAACCTGTGGTAAATAGACTACCTTAATCTTGCATTTAGGGTTGTGTACACTAGCTTATCATCCCTCAGCATCCCCACCTACAGCTGGGAAACACTCATCTTGCCTTAGTCATTTGTTTGCTGAGAACAAGGATAATAAGGCTAAATCCAGATATTTGACTGTATCACAGATCTGTGCAGCCCACAGTGGCCTATCTCAGCTCTGAGAAAACACGAGCCGGCTTCAAACAGCCAGATCTAACCCACAGCTAGTACCCGAGCTGGCTGTCCAGGCTGAGGGACACACTGCAACAATTCCAAACATTGTCTCAGAGCCAGGGTTACACAAGGTGCCCATAGGGACACAGAATTAATCATCCTTTCTAGGTAAGCCCTGAGAAAGCTTCACAGATAGCAAAGTATCCTGCCAAAAATCAGATTGTGAAAAGTAACTAACTCCTGCAGATATTCCTGCTTCCTTTTTTGGCTTCAAAACTTTAAAAAAACAGAGCTAGATGTTTATTGGTATTCACAGATCTACTATGGCATCTTTTGTACCCTCAAAACAAAAATAGAACCATTACTTCTCATCCTAAATATAATTTAAAATATAAAGAACTACAACTCCTCTAACAAGAGGATAATCTACAACATTCAAAGAGAGTGTTTGTGCACCATTGTTTTCCTCACTACTCTAACTTGCAAACACATTCCTCGGAGTGGTTATTATGAAATACCTGACAGCTTTAGCTGTATTAAGGTGTAATCAAAAATACTTTGGCCCTACTCTTTTGCTGTACACAGAAGCTCTTTTGCTTCTTGAACTCTGTACTTTATTTGCTGTTAGCAGTATAATAGGTTATGCAGTATTAACACCTACAGCCCATTTTTAGTAAACTAACAGGAGAGCAGTAAGTTTGATAACGTGTTAAACTACAGGTGAAGGATATGCGAGTGAGTAGGCTTTCATGTACTGTAGGAGGTATCCCAGATTAGGGGTAACACAGTGCAACAGTTTCTGAAAGTTTAAAGATCTAAGTAAACTCCCTTAGTAAGGCAGGCAACATGAATTTAGCCTTGAGTCCAAAGCTTCTCGCAGAAATTTACATATACCGGAAGTGGGTAACAGCCTCTGCTCTCCTTGCACAGTCTGTGACATCAAAACTTGTCCAGATAAAGATGGAACTGCATCCTTGGCTCTTATCAACACAGTCTAAGCATTCAGACTGCTAACCTTCAGCATTAGACCCTTAAGTTTAAAGGCTGGCATTGTCTGCTACAGGCAAACCTCTGCAAGCCTGTACCATACAATTTTGTTCATGTTTAACTCTGATATGAACTCCTAAAAATTGATGTTTCCTCTTCTCTTCTTCAGGAAGCATATCAAAACAAACTGAACGCAAACATGTTAAGATTCAGCCCACACTGGCACCCAAAAAGCCAACTTCATCCTGCACAGTACTAAGATACCAAAACAACCGCAGGTAAGAGTGGAATAAAAAGGATGCTGTTAAGTCCCATCCAAAACTTGTTATCCAACATGTACTACAGAAAGTTAATTCCACAGGAAGGAAAAAGACCAACCAAGTCTATCTTCCAATGAAAGCCAGAAAACATACCTAACATCCAAATATCACTGCTTGCTGCAAGCTAGGTACAATTACTGCCATGGTTCAACAAGCAGCAGTATGTACTACTGCTTCAAAGGGTCAAGATTTAAATGCTGATGCTTTTATATAGGCATTACAACAGTGAAGGAAGCTGTTTACCTCTTTACCAGGCAGGAAATTACACTTTAAAGTCTAAGAAGCCCTACTAAGTTGCAAAATCAAGCTCTGAAGAGGCAGGTGCTGTTCTGTAGTCACAAAACTCCATTTCCCTCTGTTACACACCTTTCACTGCACACATTACACAGTATGATGTCCTGCAGTCTAAGAGCATGAAAATATTTAATACATTGACATCTAATTGTACAGTCTGAAAAGCACATACGCCTTTTATCCTCTGATTCTGCTAATGCTGTGCTGAATCCTTCCAGCACCCAAAACTCCAGCATTCTGGAAGCTTGGGAAAGAAGACCAAGATATCTGCTACATGCTAGAAGTTGATGGTATAATCCCCAACACCAATATTAATGCACTTAAAAGCACTTCTGTGACAGCCTATTACATACAACAGGCACCCAATCTGATGGCTGAAAAAAATATTTTTAGGAATAGGAGCCTGACTCCATGTGCTTCAGAAAAAAGTATTTTCAAATAGCCTTTAAACAACATAAGGAAATATTTGCTTTCAGTTACCCCAAACTTAAGGTATTTGTACTTCAGGCTTTTAGAATTCAGCAACGAATTTTTATTCCAGTCTCAATAATCGATAGCTCATCTAAGAACTAAGTGGTTTAATCTTCAAGGGAAAAAAATGGGGGGGGGTTGTGGAATTCAATTAGCCACTTTAAGGAACTACTTATTAAGTATTCCTCTTCCAAATTCAACTACTTCTACTACCCATTTTATAAAGAGTTCAGCTGACACTTGCAAAAAATTCTTAGCATGCCAATGAAAAATACATTCTTACCACCTCTCCACAGGAAGTGAAGATAGACTAGCACTTTCTGATTCTCAGAATTACTGATAATCAACACCAATAAGCGCAGCTATAGCTTCACATTTTTTAATACCAGATTTATGTTGCCGGGTCCCTGAGAAGTAGGACAAATTTGACAGTGTTTCTACCTGATCTGCGTAAGAGCACCATAACATGTCCTATACAAATTTTGTCACTTTAATACCAGCTAATGAAAAACTAACAGTATGTGGTAAACTTCACTTAAACCAGGACAAGTTTACATCCTTTGTACTTGATATGTTCCCCTCCACCTCCAAATCTTGAATGCCTTGGCTAACAGTAAGCTTATAAAGTTAGCATGTGCCATTGCTAGCTGGTCTGTTTGCTCATTTTGACCTAAAAATAAATGGCAGAAAACCTAGTTTACCAGTTCAGGTAACACCACAGCTCTGCTGATTTTCAGCACTCACATCCTACTGTTTCTCACAAGCTCAGGCTTTTCAAATAAGAAATTCATGCAAAAATTAATGCAAATTCAGTTTTAAAAGTTTTATATGATAAAAGTAAAATTATCCCTCCACCAAGCTACATCTCTGAGAATGCACTTTTGTACTTTAACATGGTGCTTTCAAACACCACTGCAGTTTCTGGACAGGAGCTCTTAAGAAGCTTCTCCTACCTTTCTTCACATTTAAAAGTCACTTTCCACATACCACGGGGGAAATTCCAGGGGGAAATTCCAGCTGTCACGACTACACTGCAGACCCCACCCCCACCCGCCAACAACCCTCTGTGCTACTTGCTTCCTCATTTCCACTTTTGTTTCATCTGAATAACTGCTTAATGGTATTACAAGCTTTTGTGACAGATGTTTCACATGCTATGTGAGCCAGTGCTGAGGATCAGGATGAGACTCTGAAGACATTTTCCCTTCCATCCAGAAATCACTGTTCTCAGCAGCACATCACCACCTCTCCCCTGAGATGTGCCAACTCACTCCCTGAACTGTTTCAGCCAGAATGAAGCAGGCTTGAGACCTTCAGACTGAGCCATCAGAATGGTCTTGTTTTGACTGAAGCAGCTCAGGGAGCTCCAATCCTCCTGACAGACAGGAGAAGCAATTAATGTACCTATGAGTGATTCAGCCAGCACAGCGGAAAGCAGAGGAAAACGTATTCCCACATTTTTGGTTCTGCCCGTAACCGTGGCAGAACCCTTTTACTCGCACAAATGAGTTGTACTTTTCCATCTACGTCTGCGGGGCTGGAAAGCGCGCATGAAGTACAACAGCTTTCTCCTGTCAGCAGGGGAACGCTGTCAGCTCTGCGCTCCCGAGCCCTGATCCCAGCCGCAGCCGTGCCGGCTCAGCCGCTGCCTCCCGCCGAGGGCTCCGGGAAGTCGGCTAATGCCATTTTCCTCCCTCGAACTGCAGCTTCGGTTATTTCCTTATGGCTCCAGGCAAAAAGTCATGGCTGCGTGCCTCCTGGCAAAGTTACAACGTAAAAACTGATTTTCCCCCCGCACGCCGCCCCAGCGCTATGCTTCCCCGGCTCTGCCAGCTCCCGCCGGCTGCCGCTTCCCGCTGGGGCCGCGTCGCCGCTAGGCCGGTTCCGGGGGCTGCAGGATCGGGGCGGACTCATCCTCAGCCCCGCACGCAGTCGAGACGACCGAAGGAGGGGAAAGCAGGGGAGTGGACCCGACTCTCCGCCGAGGGGCCGCCCGGGCCGGGCCTGCCCTGCCCGGACCTACCCTCCCGCTCCGCCGCCGGCGCCCCGGCCTAGCGCCTCGCTGCCCGTCGGGCAGCGGACCCAGAGGGGCCTCCTCACCGCCCCGTGAGGCGCCGCGGCGGGCCGGGCCGGCGGCCTCCGCTTACCTGTCCTCGCTGGCCGTGATGACCCCGTCCTCCTTGGGGATGAGAAGCGCGGCGCTCACCACATCCTGGTGCCCCTCGACCTTGCTGAGGAGGACGGGCCGGCTGCTCTGCGGCCGGGAGTGGATCTCGGCCGCCATGTTGCCGCGGGACCGACCCGGCGCCCATCAGCTGACGGCTCGAGGAAAGCGCGGCGGCCGCCGTAACGCTGCGTGTGGCGGCTCCGCCCCGCCCCGCCCGCCGGGCCGGGCCGGGCCGCGGTGCAGTGTGTAGCGGTGTAGCCACGGCGGCGCGCTGACGTCGTCCCGGGTGTAGGGCGGGCCGGTGGCAGGCCTGTTCTCTGGATATGCAGAGCCGCGTTTCATGGTAGAGCGGAAAAAGGCGATAGGGCTCAGGGCTGGGGCTGCCGGGGGTCTCCGGCAGCCTACCCGGTACGGGGAGCCGTCACCTCCGGGGGGCTGTAGCGTCCCAAGGAGCAGAAGGTAGCCCTGGGCTCAAACACGGGTTTGCGTGGCGTGGGCTGCGGGGCAGACCGTGCGCTCCTGTACGCAAACGGCAGAGCTCTGCTCAGGAAAAGCGCTGCTGCTGTTAAATACAGTTCTTGCCGTTACCCTGGGGCCCTGAGGAGCCCGCCGCTCACTGCCCGTGCCCGGCTGGCCTGGGGCCACGGCAAGGCAGCAAAGAAAAGGCTGTTCCCCCCGGAGTACTTAACGGAGTGATATGGACTGAGGAAGGATGTGCAGTCACAGGAAATACATCAGCTTTATGTCTTTTAAGCTAGAAGTAGCTGTAAGCCTTTATCCTTTAAGTTCTTAAGCAGCTGGATTATGCTGGTTATTTTCTTCGTGTACGGTGCACGGCACTATTGTCCACGTAGCTGGTTAATCAGCAGCAGAATCCCTCCCCTCAGTGCTGTTTTTTTGGTAGCTGCTGCATCCGTGCCACTGGTGCTGTTCACACCTTGGAGTCCAATCTTGAACCAGAGCTGGTGCTTGTCAGGACTAGCCAGGGGCTGGTGGAGTGGTTACTGGAGCTGCTCAGGACCCTTCTCTGCAAGCAGAGATGTAGTTTCCAATCCCAGGTCTAGAAAATATGTAAGTATTTGAACAACAGCATAACCAACACACACACTGAGCTTACATGAAAATCCTAACTGTGAGCTGGGCAAAGCTATTTCTGCTCAGGATGTCTAAAGACAGAACTGTGCCCAGAGAGATGAGCTACAAGATGAGGTGAGGACAAACCTTGTGGGGCACAGTGGTGGGGAGTGTACCATCTGATAAGCCATCACAGACCACATCACACACCTGCAGCCAGGGATGAATGAGGCTTCCCTAGGTTCCTGGAGAAGGGCAGCAGACAGCAATTATCTTTCCCCTGACCTGGCCCAGGAGACGAATTTTATCTGCCTTACTGGCTTTCCCAGCTATTTGCTAGACAGCAAAGGAAACAGACTCAGGAAGATTGGGTCCAGCTCAAAGTTTTTAAAATACTTGTGGTTACATACACTTTGCTTTTCCTTCAGCCTTTCCCTGTTCCCTAATCTTTCCTCTGTATTTCCAGAGTCTACCTTTCTTACCTCCTGAATGCTGCCCACTCCCCACTCATTCAGCTCATGCCTGTGTCATGGTGCTTTTATTTCTCCGGTGTTCCTCTTTTGGTCCAGTTACTAAACTTATAACCTGCTTTTTCTCTCCATATCTTATCCTTCCTCAACCTATTTTTTCCATCACCTTGTTTGAACCACCACCATAATTGCAACAAGTCAACCCAGCACTGCACTACCTCACATCTCCTATGGTTCTGAAGAGGCTCAGCTATAAGATGAAGTGGTGAGATAACAGTCCCTGTAACAGGGGACTGACTGTTCACTTCTTCCAGGGTTGTGCAAGCCTTCACCCAGGCTTCATAGGGAGAGGTTGCAGGAGGACATGTGAAGGAAATGGGTCTTTCCAAAACAGGTGAGACTCTGTGCAGAGCTACCCCAAGAGCCCAGCCCAGAGCCTCAAAAAGATGCAGGTGCCTGAATCACCTTGGAATCTAGGAGAGTTAAACATCTATCTCCTTTTGAGGCTCTTGGTCCACATCTACAGACCTTACACTTGCTGTACCCTACATGGAGCTTTAGGGTATCTCCCAGTGCTCTACTGCTCAATACCTGCTCCAGAGCTGAGGTCCAGCAGAGCTGCTCACTCAGCCCACTGCACTTGGGGATGCTGGCTGCATACAAACACCCTTGTGCAGGAACACTTGTAATCATGTACCAGGACCACCTTTACCAGAAGCTCTACAGGTAAGCTTACTAGTTTATTGGGTAATGTTCTGGTCTATAGTGCTATAAGAATCTAGCCTGAATCCCATTCATAAGGGAGAACCTGGTATGTGGCAGTCTGACTTGGTTGCCAAGGACTAGACAAGACTCCGTGTCTGGTCTAACAAATCAGCCCAGTACAGACAACAGACAATGACCACATAAGTGAAATACGTGGCACAGCTGGATATAAAGTCCTTTGAACACATTATTTCAGGCCTTGACCATGTTTGCTGTGCAAAGTTTCCCTGTGCTTGCAAACAGCAATACAGTGCTTAGCCCAGCAGACATAGCTATAATTGGAACTAATAATTCTCTCATAATCCAAGCAGCCACCAAAAGGCACCATGTTGCCCAATGCTCTTGTTTTGTTCATACCTATTCCTCTGCTTTTTAAACCTGACCTGCTTAGCTCATGCCAATTGTCAGAAGTGAGTTTCTGGATCTCTGCCCAAAGAAGAGAGGGGAAGGCAGCACTGTCCTCATACAGAGACTTCACAGCAGAGACTCTGTATGAACATGCAGCTATAGGATGGCATGTCCACAGGGAAAGGTTTTCACCAACAACTATCCAAAGACTTTGTTAGATGACTAGTGGTTATGAGCTTTTTAAAATCTTCTTTTTTTTAACCTTCCTTTTTTATCACGTAAGACATTCCCTCCAGCCTCATCATCTGGTACTCATCATCCTACTGACCTTGACTTGGGATTGTGGTGGAAATGCATTTTGGCTCAGAAGAGGTATATCCTTCTGCCAGCTCTTCCATTTCCTTCTGAGCATCTTTGCAGGAGCAGGGGATATGAAAATACCTCATTTGCCACCTCCAGAATCACAACCTACTGGATCCTCCTTGCTAGACCTTCCTCCTCCTTTCCTCCAGCTTGCCTCCTGTTGCCTCCCGTACAGTCACAAAATATAGTATTGTAATTTCTCCCCTCCTTCCTGTGCTGCCCCAAAGTAGTCATGCCATAGCATGCCTTGATGGTCAGTCTAGTTTTAAGGCATATTGTTCCAGGTAAATAATGCCACAGCCATGTGGCACCTTGCACTGAAGCAGCAAGATTCCCATTTCTGTTCACAAGACTTGGAAGTGCGCTGTGCAGACCCGTTTCTTAGGCTGGATCACGTCAGCTTTTCTCCCACAGCAGAAATCCCACAAAAGCTGTTCTTTTGTCAATAAAAGCCATTCCCTGAGCAGACCGCATTTGTATTGCTCCCTGCTTGTGCTGGCCCTTGTTGTTCCTCCTGCGTCTCTGGAGGAACATTGCACAGCACATTTCATCACCTTTGCCTTTAGCAGGAAGACACCTTACCTGAGCAATTCTTTGCCAGTGTATCCTTTGTACTGGCCTCTGCTGTGGGGAAGAGGAGAAGATTTTACTTTCTAGCCCATTTTAACACACAAAGAGTCATCAGCCAGGTACCGCTCCACAGCTTTCCCTGTTAAACCAGGCATAATTGGCACAGTGTCAGCAATCAGGCATCCCTGAAAATGAGATGGAAAGGTAAAGGAACCCCCCAAATCGACTGCTCCTCTCCCCCATGTACCCCATCACACCAGAGTCCTGCAGGGGACCAGCACAGCTGGCAAGGCAGCGTCGGGGACCACAAGCACCTGGGAAAGGCAGTGTGGGAACTGGGAGAGAGAGCAGGCAAGGCCTTTCCCGGGGGGATCCTGGCCATTGGCACCCTGCTGCAGGGCTTCTTGTCTAGCTGCCTGCTTTGAGATGACAGAGCCCTGGTCTGAGCTCACAGGGAGGAGAAAGAGGCCCTCCCAAAATAGCTGGGAAAGCAACCTCCTCGCCCGGGAGGAGCAGGAGCTGAAGGAATAGCTCGGACCATCGCCTCCCCCTCCTGCTCAGCAAGAGAGCTTGGAGGTGCCGCTCAGGCTGCGCAAGGCTCAGTAACTGCGGTTTAAGTAAACAGCCTTTCCTTAGAGGCGAGGGGGTTGTGTATGTTCAAGCCTTGGCCTCAAGAGGGGGCTGCGGCCCCGCGCGGGGTGTGTGCCGGGACTGCGGGGACAGCACCTCCTGTCACCCCGCCCGGCTCCGGATAAGACAGGGGGCACGAAGCGCGAAAGCTCCTGCTGAAATACCGCCACGTGCAGATGCAGCAAGGCAGGAAATTCACCCGTTCGAACCTTCCACTTGACCCTGGTTCTCAGAAGACATCCTTAACAGCTCCCAACAGAAGAAACGGAACAGGGGAAAAAAAAAAAAAAAACACCACCAAAAAAAGCCAGAACAAAACTATTCAAATTCCATCATTTCTCCTCAGAATTTTTTTTTTTTTAAGTACAAAGAGGAACATTGAGGGTGGCACTGCTTCTCAAGGGGACACGAGCTGCCCCTGGTCTACCAGAAGCCCCATGATGCCTGCTGAGGACAGCAGCCAGCCTGGGCCAGGGCAAGGGACATTTTGCAAGAAGAGACAGAGATAACATGGGGCTGTGCTTCCCACGGGCATGCACCTACCAGCAAGGCCTTGAACAGCCCAATAGCAGCAGTGTCCCCACCTCAACTGTTTTGGGAAGGTGAAAGAGCCCAGGCTGGTCAGATACAACAAAAGATACAGTGCTGTCTTCCCCACTCTCCACCACCTGTTCGCATCCCTAACCAGCCAGCGCAAATTAGTCTGGAAGTGAAACAAATGCTGCCTGTGAACCAAGGAGGCATACCTAGCCCTTTGATCTAGGGCAGGATGGCTCACAGCCAGTATAATTAACCGATAGCCACAGCCTCCAAGTGCTCTGCACCCCAAAGGAAAAGCATCTGATTCACTGCCCCTGTTGCACAAACACACTTCAGGTGCTGGTACGCTTAATTACAGGGAACTTGGTGCATTAGGAGCCCAGATCCAATATTCAAGGGAGATGCCATGGGCTTAGCAGCCAGGAAAGGCTCAGGGAAAGTAATCCTTGGCTCAGGGCTAATTGTGCATTGGAGATATACTGGAATGGACATGTCAGCATGTTAATAATGCACATACATCCCAGACAGGGTTCAATCTTCCAGAGTATAACAGTTATCCCCACCTTGGCCTTGAAAGCAAAACTGGCATCCCTGGGAACTTCAGCATGATCAGAAGGGCAGAGAAGACAGAAGGCAGTACAGCACTGAGATAGCTGTGTTACTGTGAGCTAGCAGTATCCACCCAAGATGACTCCATATCCCTGCAGTACACAAAAGGCATCATTAGTTAAGAGCACACAGAAAATTGTCATCTGGTAAGTGAACGGTGCTCACTTAGCTGTTGCAGCAAGCCTAGAAAACCGAGAGCAAGGAGGTCTGCAGTCTGTCATCAGCTTCAGCAGCAGCCTCCAGGGGAGGAGGATGGACTGCATCACTCTCTGCAGCTTCTACCTTCAGGTTGCCCTACTGCCTTTGGTAGGGTTTAATCTCCTCCTGGGCATCACATCAGGCACACAAGACTATCACAGCCTCCTGGCACCACAGCAATAATGAGAATTATTAGTGTTAGACAGGTTTCAACTACTACAGGTAGTGGTAGTATTACTAATTAATACATGCAGTTTAAATTGATGGGGCTAAGCTAAAGGGCTTTCTCTTTCTTTGAAGAACAAGGTAAAGTCTTTAGAACATTGCTTACAAAGAGGTATTGGAATCTCTTTCTCATCTTTATTAATGCACTCTGCTGCTGGGAGGCAATGCAGCCATGTTTTTAAAGGAGCAGCTGCTGTCATAAGAGGGCCGCCACCAGGGAATTCTGTGTGATGCCAAAGGATGAACAGCAGTTACCTTTTACACAGCCTGAGCATCTGGACCCTTGTATGGGGTTTGTGTGGCAAAGTTTTGGTAGCGTAGCAGGGGGGTTACAAGGGTGGCTTCTGTGAGAAGTTGCTGGAACCTTCCCCTGTGTGCGACAGAGCCAATACCAGCCGGCTCCAAGATGGACCCACCACTGGCCAAGGCCAAGCCCATCAGCAACAGTGGCAGCACCTCTTGGATAACAGATTTAAGAAAGGAAAAAAAAAAAGTTGCTGTGGCACAGAAATGGCAGCCAGACAGAGGAGTGCGAACATGTGAGAGAAACAGCCCTGCAGACCCCAAGGTCATTGAAGAAGGAGGGGGAGGACATGCTCCAGGCACCGGAGCAGAGATTCCCCTGCAGCCTGTGGGGAAGACCATGGTAAGGTAGGTTGTCCCCCTGCAGCCCAGGGAGGTCCACGGTGGAGCAGATACCTACCTGCAGCCCGTGGAGGACCCCATGCTGGAGCAGGTGGGTGCCCAAAGGAGGCTGTGACCCCGTAGGAAGCCTGCGCTGGAGCAGGCTCCTGGCAGGACCTGCAGATCTGTGGAGAGAGGAGCCCATGCTGGAGCAGGTTTTCTGGCAGGACTTGTGACCCCACAGGGGACCCATGCTGGAGCAGTGTACTCCTGAAGGACTGCAGCCCATGGGAAGGACCCACACTGGCGAAGTGTCTCCTGTGGGAGGTAGCCCATGCTGGAGTAGGGGAAGAATGTGAGGAGTCCTGCCCCTGAAGAGGAGGAAGCAGCAGAAACAATGTGTGATGAACTGACCATAAACCCCATTCCCCTGTGCCCCTGGGGGTGGTGGCAGGTAGAGAAGGGTCCCAAAACCATCTCAGCTTTACCGTGGAGTGAAGACAAAGTTCAGCTGCAAAGTTCAGTTGAGAGTAAAGGAGGAATAGATTGAAGCAGACCCAAGCATCATGAGCTTAGGCTTCACGTTCCTGGAGAAAAATATTTAAAAAAAAATAATTAACAGACAGCCTCTGCAGATTGCACACTTCCCCAAAGCCTTTCAAGAGCAGCTAACAGACTGCTACAGTAAGGGTTAATAAGAGTACAGTAAGCATAGGTCTAACACTAAAACATCATGCTGAACTCTAGTCACTTCGTCAAGCAGGACTGGAATTTGACACGTATCAACTCCCAGGACTGAAGAGCGCAGCATTGCTAAAAATGAAGTTTTTAGCAGCTAACCTAACCTTCTCCTTCCCAGGCTTTTATTTCACTTATCTTAATCCTAAACTCCTTTACCCAGTTTACAGGCAAATACCATCAGCATCTTAGTTCAGCCTTTCCCAGCACTGAAAAAAAAAAATGCTGCTTTGAGTGTCAGAAGTGGCAGAGCTGAAAAACCCTTTTTCAGAGCAGTGACTTATTTCAACCATATACTGCAGAACTTTGAAGCTCCCAAGTAGCTGCTACATGTGACATTTTCCATCAGTTTACTCAGAGCTCAGCCTGGGCAGGTATTGGGCTGAATAAGCCCAGCCCAATCAGGCTGAATAAGCCCGTTCATGTTTGCCAAGCCATGCTCTTTGTTGTCCAGCTTTTGCCTGGTTGGGAGAAAAAGAAAAATGCTCACAGTTACTCTTTGTTCAGTGCTCTAAGCAATTATCTTATTTTGCAGATTATTTCAGGACTAACAGAAGGGACCAACAGTTGTTTAGTTTGTCACTGCGTTGCTTTTTTCTTGCCCACATCTAATCCAAAGCCTGCCTGCTGCACAGAGCCCACACTGCTGCTATGTGCAAGCCCTATGGGAGTTCAGTTTGAGTGCCAACCCCTTAATATTTGAATTCTTACCACAAATACCAAATAGAAGCAACTGGAAAATTAGTTCTCATATTGTAATTTTATTTTGATACCAAAAAAGCAATACTGTTAATCTGAAACACAATCCCATACTGCTCCAGAGCCCTAAGATGGCATCTTGCACCCCAGTAGGCACTTCTCACATGCATCATGCCTTCTGAGGTCCAGCTCAGGTTCTAGTAATGTAGTTTCTATGAGGCAACATTCCTCTATTTTCACAGGAGGATCCATACCCAAGCTAGATGCAAGACAAACCAATGCAAGCATCACTGTAATTGTACAAAACTCAGTAACAGTTCCGTTGCTACTTTTGCTCCTTACCTGCAGGAGATACAAGGAGTTGAAGGCAAGTTTGGCTAGGCTAGCCAGGAGGACTTTCCTGCTCAGCACCAGAATCTTTAGTTACATCAGCCATGCACTTAAGAAGTTTTTGGGGTTTTTTTGTTTGGTTGTTTTTGTCTTCTGCCTGCATGGCTCACTTTCTCTTCAGTAAGACGGGAAGAGAACTAGATTAGACTAGTTTCTACATTCACCTCTTTGGAGTTGAGTGTAGGAGACCTAGCCCTTAGCATGCAGCACCACAAGACACAGCAGGAGCACTTCTCTCCCAGTTTATGAGGTGGTAGGCAGCTAATACACCCCATAAGACAGCTAGCCAGATTTATTCTTCTTTAAATTCACAGTAATCAACTCAAGCAGGAAAAAAAGAGGCCAGCAGTTAGAGCCAGACATTCTTTCTATAGAGCTGTTTTGTTACTTCCCTCCCCTTACTAAGTTAGTATCTGTGGCATTATGAGCTCTCACCCTGGGTTAGGACTGGCCATCCATGACACATTCAGGTAATTTTCTTCATTTTCACTTCATCTTGTATTCCTGACCTGACAAAAGAGGCTCAATGCTCATTCATTCTCCTGCTTGTGCATACATGCAACAGTCATCTACTTACACCAGGGTTGAGTCTGTCAGGACTTTCTGCAGGACACTGCAGGAATTTCTCCCCACAGACCACCATCAGCTGGCTCCTCTCACTGCGAGTGTGCTCTTAAGAGAAGCAACTAATATCAAAAAAATCTACCTTCCCCATCCAAATTCCTCAGTTGCCACAGGAGCAGTACAACATGCTTGCAAACAAAAAAAAAAAACAAACATCTGTGACAAGGCAAAAGGATTTAATGCTTATCTTTTGAAGAGTTTTACACTCAGGAATGAGTCCTGCAAGGAACTGAAAAAATGCGAATGTGCATATAACCTACACCATAGGGAGCAGGAAGAAAGGCCCTGAAGGTAGAATGGATGTCCTCAAATGGTAGTTTTAGTAATAACTTGGGCATAGCAAATACAAAAGAGTTTGCTCTTCAGCTACTGAACCTATGGATAATTCATTCACAGCAGAAAAGGTAATCAGCAGCAGGCAGTAAAAAAAAAAAACAAAAAACACCACAAACAAAAAACCACCATCAAACAACACAACACAAAAAAATCCACAAAACACCAAAAAAACCAAACCACACAAAACAAAACCCACAACAAAAAAGTCCTCACAAAACCACCCTTCTTCCACCTTCCTTAGAAGAAAGTCTCAAATAAGTACTTCACAGGGCTCTGGACCCAAATACCCATCAGCACATCCATGACACACAACAATGACTGTTCATAATGCAATTTTATTTTTTCCTTTGTACAAAAACAAATATAAAATTTAAATCCCATAGAAAGTGTATACTAGCAATGACAAGTTTACATTACAATAAGACAGGACAATGCGATGTATATTTAACACCACATTAGTTTTAAAATTCAGTGATACATGCACTATATAAAATAAAAATTACTAGAACTTTTAATCTATTTCTACCAAGAATATCCAGGTACCAAGATACTCAAGAACAAAAAGTCATCTTGATAGGTAGTATCTACAAAATTAGACCTTTTCCACACACAAGAAGAAACCAACATTAATAGAAATGTTTATCATTCTTTGTTAAAATCCTCTCACAAAAGCCATACATAAAATTCTTAGTAGATACAGAAAAACTCAGAAGTTTGTTAGCATAAGTAACCATTCAGTAGTTTAGAGAATCTTTTAGACATTTTGAAGAGATACTGTAGCTTTCAATCTGTATTTTTCCCCACAAAGCCAGAACTACATCGACTCCTGTTTCAAAACCTAGTCAGTGGTTAGAACTAGCTCTTGAGTGAAGTCAAAAGAGTAGTGTACAAAATATTTACTAGAACAGGGGTGTGTCACATAAGTCTGTTTACTCCTTGAAGAAAGTCTTTTCCACATTCAAGGTTTGTTTATTTGTCCCATAAACAAGATTGTACCTGAGCAATGAAACAAAAACAAGGATTACCATAGCCCATAAACACAGTTAAACTTTTCCATAAAAGCATAAAGTCCACAGAGCACAGCCAAGCCACCTCATTACAGTCTTGTCTAGCCTCCCTCAAGTTTGTTAGCCCAGGGAAGCATATGTTTGGATGGGTGGCCAGCTTGTATTTCTAGAGACACACAGTTCTCTTGATGCTCTGTGGAGCCTTGGGATGGGGACTGCTGCCAGGAGCCTACTCTCCCCCCAGTGCTGGCAGCTGCATCTTGTTCCCTACTAACTAGCCTATCTGTCATCCACATGTCACTGCAAGAAGCAGATCAGTTATTCAAAGTAACTGGGGCAGCTCTGCTGTATGAGAGTCAACCCATACCACAAAGAAACCATGAGCACTGTTTTAGCACTAATGTCTGTTCACAGCAGGCTGCAGCATCACCCTATATCTCTGAAGCCCCTCTTCTAGCCTTTGCCCTAGCACTATTTTACTGTCCATCAGAAAGCTGGGTCCCTGGTTATCTCCTCTCCACTCAGGGGACCTAGGAGTATTAAAGACTGTTCTTTTTTACTGATGAACCCGCCATGTTTGTTTCTGTTAACTTGGCAGCCAATACTTTTTTTTTCCCTGTTGAGTTGTATTCCAAATAAAATAATCTAGTATTAAAGGCATAAAAACATACTTGCACCATTTTTTTATTAAGCAATAATTATTCAGTAGCTCCAGACTTCTTCTGTCTCTATTGCATAGCTGATACTCAACTTCTAAGCAAAAAAGTACATATAAATGCTGCTTACCTGTAGGATTGTGCCGGATGAAAAACACAAACGGCCTGTCTACTATGAACCAAGGAGGGGATGACCTGGCTATTAAAATTGCAGCTTGCAAGAAACATAAGGTTTAAAGTTAGACAAGGCAAGTACCACAACACATTATATATTCTATTGAAGTGAAGTTTCCTAGTGTATACTAGAAGCTTGCACAGGTAGAGATAAATGCCTAAAACCTACCAACTTGGACATTTAAAGTTGCCCAGGTCACATATTATTCTTATAGGAACCACATTAAAAAGACACAACACAAGACCCACAGAAAGCTGGAAGGAAGTCTTGGGTTGTGACCCAAAGGATGTAGTAGCTTAGTCCTCTTTACCACCTGGATAGCCAGGAACATTACACTGGTGGCCAAAGTGTTCCCTATTAGATGACACTTCTCTAGAAGTAAGCCTGTTTGTATTTCTTAGAATATAGCAATTGTCTGATCAATAGTAGCAAGTTGGGGTTTTCCATAAGAAATTACATAAAATCCATCAACTGATCTGATTTGAAGTCAGAGCACATTCCTGCAATTGTCTCAAAGTGGGCTATCTTTGCTTAGTGGTATAGCCTTCTAATATAGTTTTCCCCAAGTCTGACAGTTATCAGTACACTTGCTTACTTGTTGCTGCAGAAGCTTTGGTTCCATCTTCACTAACTTCAATTTTTGTCTTTTGCAGAACATGAGATACATGAAGACCTTCTGTTCCTGAAAAACCCAAGGAGAACAGCACCTTCAGAAAAATAACTGCAAGAGTCCTGAAGTACCTTGTAGCTAGCAGCTATGATAGCACGGCTAAGAATAATAGAAGCTGCTACAATCCTGCTGAAATTCTGAAGCTGCAGGGAAGAACACTACTGGTAATATTTTGAATACAGTCACTAATGTAGTAGTTAGAGAATAGGGAATAACTCCCTCCTCCCCATTTCCTAGGTCTTCTTATGTGATGGTTTAAGTTAGAAGTGTTCACTTCATTTTTAGTTTTAATTAAAACAAATGACTGAAAAAATATGCTATCCAAATTTAAGTTACACTCCCATTTATCTCAATGTCGGGGGGGGAAAAGCACTTAGCAAGACACCTTGCTTTCAATAAAACACAGGAATTTGTTTTCAAATTAAGCCAGCACAAGGCAGGCTTTTTTGTCAGATCTCTCTGTAGAAGCTAATCAGGAGTTTAACAGAAGCAGAGAACAGAAATAAGATGCCATTTTAGAGCCATGAGTTCAAAAAATGTTTACACCCAATTTTCAAATACTTATATTTACAGCTTTGGTTTGTCCAGTCCCTTAAACTGGGAATTTAGTCCTTGAGCTTTCCTACAGTTCAAGAGAAAGTCGTTAGACACATACTTTTCTCTAAAGTTAAATACTGCAGTTGCGATATTTGTTATAGTCTAAGGTATGGTACTGTTAGAAGTCCTGCCATTGATTTAGACAATGCTTGAGACCCTCAGGTTGTAATACCAAGTCTTAAGAAGCTGACCAACATGATTTACTGCTTTAGTGCAAGACAAGGGGAAAAAAAACTACCGCAGCATTCCAACATTCAACAGAAGCTAGCAGCCATGCTTGGCTAGCTACAAAATAGAACTTGCTCCAATGGCATGGTAACACTTACCCAAGACAAAACAGACAACTGCACTGGTAAAATAGTACTTTGTTCAGTGCCAGAAACTATGAATAAGAGCCACCATAGATTAAAAAGAAACAAACCAACCCCAACCCCCCCCCAACAACTTACTTGTTATTTTTGCAAAGTTTGCCTTTGACTGGTCAAACATATCTGTAATACCAAGTGCTTTCAGAGGGTCCTTTAAGTCTGTTTCTGCTACTGCTGTAAATCTAGTTGGAACAAACAAAAAAGAATGCATCAGTCTTATGCAGGTAATTTGCCTTAAGCCCGCTGTTTCTCCTGTATCAGAGGAGATATATATATATGACCCCCAAAACATTCCCTGAAGGAGAAATGGATTATATTAATACTTACTTAGGTAAAATAACCTGCACTCTTTTTGCTACCATGGTTGTCATCCAGCTTCCTATTGTTTTTGTGCTGATGTGGGGAATGATAGCAGAAAGCTGCGTTGTGCTTTCGGTAGGCAGAGCAATCAACATGCTTATCATTTCACCGTGATATGGCAATTCAATGATATTATACCACAGCTCATTCGGAGTACTTGTAGTGCCTAAAAAATAAGCAAACCTGATGAGCCATAATTCTTACAGCCTTACATCCCTATTTTACCTTTAGACACTTACAGCTATAAGAGTTTGTTAGGAAAGCTGCCCGCATTTTAAAACTGACTCTAAAAAGTCACAGACTGCCTGCCTTCCTGCTAGGCAACCCTTCAAAACTGGCATGGGCTCTTTACAGATGCTAGTTTGACAACGAGCACAGACAGGACGACACCGTGAAGCAAATACTCATTTGAGTTTGATATGCATACTGTTTCCCAGAAAAACCTCATCAGTCCAGAGTGACAAATGTTAGAAATCACCAGGTCTGTGAATCAGCTGGATCTCTACTTCAGCTGGATCTCAGCTGTACCAGAACCAACTGAGCACTGAGAAACCAAGGAAAAGCAGCAGACTATCTTTCCAAACTTAAGAGATCTTGTAGACGAGCTCTTTTTCCTCCAAGAGTTATTGGAAGAGCTCCTGTTTGAAGTAGTCTATTACATTTACTTCATTTTCTTGCTTAATAAACATCTCATTAGGAAGCAGTCTTAACTCCTTGAAGTTAGTGGAGAGCAGCCACTTCAAGGCAGTGCAGAAGGCCAATTAGATGAGAAGGAGTGAGATAGCAATGCCTCTGACTTACAGCAAGTGCTGGGAAGACTGTCTTTGAGCAACCCTCTCCTCCAAGTTCCCTTCGGTTACTGTGGAATTTCTGGCATGTGACTGGGAAGCAAATGCTTTTTATAGGATTTTCAAGTGAAAACTTGTCAGTTTAAATACAGACAGGGTTTCCAGGAAAGTTTTTGGATAGCAATAAGATCTTATTATCTTTCTTCTTTCTTCATATAAGCCTGCACTTAAGTCAGCCCAAGCTGAAAATCAGTATCTTCATTAGAAATTTAATCATGTTGCCAGGGCCATGGCTCATATTGCTAGAAAGCTGGCCGTGTTTAACTTATTTTGCAGGAATTGTGTCAAGCTTGGCAGTTTGATTATTTCCTTTTATTATGACAGTGGTTCTCAGACTGGGGCCTACAGATAAAAATACTGGTTGCATAGTCAGCTACAGGACAGCAACCAAAGATAAACAGTCCAACAGCAAAATACTACTTTCCTGATCTGCTACATGCTACTATCATTACTACTGAGGCATATCAAACAGGAGGGGAGTTAATCTTCACAGTCAACTGATGGGATTTAAGATGCTTAAGAAATTTAAACCTTTAAAGATCCCTTTGGAAGCATAAATAAGATATAAAACCTGTGTTAGGGTATCCAGAGAGATCCAACCTAAAACTAGCCCTAACTCATGAGTATTTCTCTTGTTCCGTTCTAGCCTCAGTAGCTTTTTCTACCTTAAACATAGGCCAACTGTCCTGGTTTTGGCAGGACAGTGTTAATTTTCTTTCTAGTAGCTGGTATAGTGTTATGGTTTGGATTTAGTATGAGAAGAATATTGATAACACACTGATGGTTTCAGTTGTTGCTAAGTAGTGTTTATAGCAAGCCAAGGACTTTTCAGCTTCTCATGCCGAGCCAGCAAGAAGGCTGGAGGGGCACAAGAAGTTGGCACAGGACACAGCCAGGACAGCTGACCCAAACTGGCCAAAGGGATATTCCAGACCGTGGGATGTCACATTCAAGAAATAACTGGGTGGCGTGGGGGTGGGGATGGCCCCTCGGGAACTACTGGGTGTCGATCAGCGGGTGGTGAGCAATTGCACTGTGCACCATTTGTACATTCTAGTCCTTTTATTATTACTGTTGTCGTTTTATTAGTCTTACCATTATTACTTTCTTCTTTTCTGTTTTATTAAACCATTTTTATCTCAACCCATGAGTTTTACTTCTTTTCCTGATCTTCTTCCCCATCCCACTGGGGGTTGGGGGGGAGTGAGTGAGCAGCTGCGTGGTGCTTAGTTGCTGGCTGGGGTTAAACCACGACACAAGCCTTCAGATGAAGAAGGCAAGTGACAGAAGACAAACCTAATATTTCTTGGGATGTCAGGGGTCACATACTTGCCCTGTTTCCTCCAATGCAGAAACCCACCTGATCCAGCTTATTCCTGACATCACTGAACATCTGCTCATAATTCCGATCATGTCTGTACACAAGGGTAGGTATTCCCTGTCAGGAGAGAAACCCATGGTTGTAAAGCTTTGGTAATATTGCTTACCTTGCTGCAGTGCATGCCTGGCTGCAGCAAACACTGCAGGGCTCCAAAATCAGCCAAGAAGTTGTCTGCAGAAAACGTAGCTAGCTGTCTTGTCCTACCTTTAGGGTGATGAGTGGTTTCCCCTGCAGGAACTTGCTGATGACTTGCTGCTGGATCCTCTCCAGATCAAAGTCCTGCAATGTCTCCCCTCCCTTCTCCATGCTGTACTGGCAGTTGGACAAGATCAGAGGAATCAGGTCTCTCTCGAGCTCATAACTGATCAAGTGCAGGTCAGCCACTTCTGATGGACTGATGAAGTACCTGCAGAAGAGAAAAGAGTCTCCATTTAGAGAAGCCTTTATGAAGCGGGGAAAGCTGATTGTGTGGTAGCTGGTAACACAACAGAGTCAAAACCCACGCTTAGCTCTTATAGCAACGTACCTGTCATCTTCCTTGATGTGTTTGTTCACTGAGTGGATAAAGTAATTGTGCAGACTAATGAGATAACTGGCTAAGGCTGTGGAGCAAAGGCCCAGCCCCTGTCGACGTGGCAGAAGGACCTCAAGCTTGCTGTCCAGGGTCAGGTCAGCATCACAGTAGCCTTTAGGAAGCTTAATTTCCCCTGAAATAAAAGGCAGAGAAGACTGCTCGAGGTGGCCCAGAGCCAGCCCATGATGAGCAAGCCTCTTCTGAGCTGACCCAGGTCAGGAAAAAGTACAGAACCTGAAAAAAGCTGCACTCTTTCCATTACATATAAGCACTAAAGGCAGCAAGTTCAGGTGAGAAGACTACAAGAGGGAAATAAATTCTTCCATTTGCACCTAGATCTTCTTAAACCTTTAATGGCCAAGGTCAGTTCTGAGGATGTGTCTCAGCATCACTGATGGGAGGAACTTGAAGAGTAGTAGCAGAGGATCTACTACTCTGTTGAAGAGTAGTAGCAGAGGATCATTGTCTGACACCTGGCAAGTCCTTACTTCATCACTCTCAAAACAATGCTGAGAAAGAAGGGTACTCACCACTGGTGTCCAGCGAGCTTCTCAGCTTGTTCCAGACAGACAGAAACACATTCACTCTCCTCTGTAACAGGTCCCTCATCACATCTGAGGAATAACAGAAAGACGAATCCTTGAAACACCTTTTACTGGCAACACCATGAAACTCCATAATACAAGAATTTTCAAAGCACACCACTGAACTCTAGGCAACTGCTCAAACAGATTGAGACAGACTAAACAGACATTAAACAGTTTTCTAATGGTATCATATTGAGTAATTTTCTCTGTTTGTTTATATTCTTCCATTATTGTCTGCTATTGGCCCAGGCTACAAGGCTGGATGGATCCTTGGTCTGATTCTGCATGACCTTTAAGTACTTTTCCATAAGTACTTAAAAACGTAAGTAATTGTACTTAAGTACAATTGAAGGAGTTGCCACAAAATATCTGTATGCTGCTTATGAATGGAAGGGAAGGACATCTGTTCCACCTTTTAGGCAGGCCGTACTCTAGGGCAGAGCTTAAAAACTCAACATACCCACTGCTGCATTCAGGGATTTATCTTGCCTATCTCTGAGCAGAGTCCCCACCCCTTGTGAACAATCTTCCTGTGCTTAATTCTCTTCAGAGTCACCTGATGACTACTCCAAGCATAACTCCAGGGTTAAGGTCTCCAATTCATTTGGATGGGCATTAAAAGGAAACTATGAGGGCTTAAGACTGCAAGCTCAAGAGAAGTTTTCATCTTCATTTTCAACTAGACTACCTAGTGCTTTTTATTTCACTAGTTACAGTTTTGGCAGAGTCTTCTCACCTGAGAGGGGTTTGTTAAGGAAGTCTCTGATCGAGCAGTGTTCAACAGCAGCAGTGTTCTGAAATCGCCTCACCAAGTCTCTCTGCAGAGCCAGAATCTCTGGTAAGAATTTAACCAGCCTCAGTTCTGTTTCCTGGAAGAGGAAAGGGAGCCTAGGAGTAAGGTTGTTCTTGGACAAACCAGTTCCAAATAGTTTTATGGAGTTACTTTTTTAATGTTTAAAAGAAAAAAAAAATTACACATGCAGTTCTCAAGATTATAGAAATGAAAGAATGTCAGAATGAAGACACTGTATAATCAAACAGTGGTATAGTCCTGGGCAACTGGCTCTAGGTGACCCTGCCCCAAGCAGGGGGTCGGACAAGGTGACCTCCAGAGGTCCCTTCCAACCTCAACCAGTCTGTGATTCTATGAACTGATCTCTGTACATTGTGGGGTCTCACCTCTGTGTCACACCCACCTTCTGCAAAAACTTCCAGAGGAGAGGAACAGTGTCCTTAGCATTCTTTTGCTGGACTACATGGCCCAGGTTCTCCACTGAAATCCTCTTTCGGCAGCTCCACATCTTGGAATGATGTATGTGACTGTCCTTTGGCAGCTGGGACAGGAAAGTGACTGGGTCACCATACACTATTTTCACTATTGGATTGGAAGAAATTCTCTCGTCCTCTTGTATTTGTCTATTTAACTTCAGAATTTTTTTATCCAAATCCTGCATTTAAAAAAAAACAAACAACAAAAAAACCCAAATTATATCAGAAATGTTAGTGTCCTGCCATCCTGAACCTCCACTAAGTATATTTTCCTAGTAGCTTGATGACCAATTGACACAGAAATATGTCAAAGCAGAAGATGAACTCTTAGGGAAGGCATGTAAAACATATACTGTAAGACAGCTGCTTATGCCATAAAGTTATTCTTTGTTCTCCAGCTCATCCAACTCGCAGGTCTTCCATTCTTGAGATGATGTGTACAGGGGAAAAAAAAGGCAGCCAGGATTCATTTGGGGCAACCATATGCTCACTTGGACAAATGCTTTCAACTGAGTTAAGACATTTCTGCTTTTCCAGCTATATAAATCATCATAGCACAACTCTAGTCTCAGACACTCATTTCCACAGGTAGAATAAAGTTGGCTGACCCTTACAAATTAAAGCTAACCTGAAGTTGTGTCATAGATGGCTTGGCTTTAGGAATAGCTAGGTAGAAAGCATAGCACATATTACAGCAGGTCAGATTTCCAAATAAGTGGATTTTTAACTGCTCAGCTACTGAAATTTTATACAGCAAATTTCTCACCTCCAATTCAGGAACAATAATTGTGTTTGCAACAATTTCTTCCCATTTGTTTCTCTTCTCCTTGGTGGAGAGCACATTATCAAACCGAACTGGCCCTGCAACAGGAATATTTATCTCTTATGTCTGCACTATTTCAGCTAAAAGAAACCACAGATTCTCTAAGCTTCCAGATGTGACATCCTTGCAAATTAGCATGATGAGCCAAGAGCAATTACAGAGGTCCTAGAAGCTAACCGACTATCTTGGTCTAGCTGGAGAGTATCATCCAAAATAGCACACAGTGATCACAGGTTTTCAGAAGCTTCTGTCCAGTCATTCATTTGAATGATGTGGACATTTATACAAGTCCCAGAAAGGTTAAACAAGTTGTTCAGGGTCAGACCATGATCAACGACAGACCAAAGAATAGAGCTTGGAATACTGATTTGTGCTGAGACACACTAAAAATATGGCTATTACATATAAATCCCCCTATGACACAAAGACTCATGCCAACTTTAACTCCAGATTCTACCGTGAACCATACTCTGCCATCCCTCTTCTACCAAATAGCTTCTTGGTAGTCATTTAGAGGGCAGTATGGTATATACATTATACACAGCATCAGCTACTCTGCTTTGAGTAGCACGTCTGCTTGTGAGCTGAAAACTCTGTAAACATATCGTGAGGTTATTTATTCAGTAATTCCTTTTCAGAATTTTGCATCAAACCTTGCAAACCCCACATATACTCAACCAAAAGAGAAGTAAACAGCCAAAAATTCTTTACTCCCTACAGTCAGAAACAAGGCTCAAGTTTCCGGACCTTCCTCATCAGCTCAGCTACTGCCTGTTGGAAATGGTCTATTAGCAAAGAAGCTAAATAACTGCTGCCCTTAAAATGCTGATATAGCTTGCAGATGTGATACAGCAGGTAGTTGTCCTTACACTGGCCTGGGTGCTGATGGGTGTTCTTGAGGAGACTGCTGAGGACAAGATGAAGTATGGTGATAGTCTCATCCACACTCTTCCCCAAAATTTTTGTCAGCTGTGCCAAGTCCTCCCGAATATGCTGCTGCAGGAAACTCACCGAGTTGTGCACTGGTGGCTTGATAATCTTTTGCAACGACTGAAGAGCAACAAAAGGCAAGAATGAGCATAGCCAATAATGTCCAGCTCAAGCATGAGGCATACAGAACTACAGTCTTACCAGAAAGTCAACTCCATCCTATAGGATTCCTACCACTTGAATAAAGACAGAAATGTGTGTCTATGCATGCATGCAAGTGCATGAAGGAACCAAATCACTTCTGGACTAGGAGGGAAGTGAATCTGGGTCTTGCATCTTGAAAGACTGCCCTAGTTGCCTGGCAATATGATGAAAAGGACCAGCATCATACAAAGGTTTCACTACATTTCATGCGGCCACTTGGAACTATTATTGGAAGATACCTGAGGATCTTTTGTGGCTCCCAGCAACATTGCCAAATGTGTGAGCAAGCGTATCAGCACGAAGACGACTGGGGACATGGCCCGATCAGACACTCCCATTGTTTTTCTGTGTTGTACATCTCCAAGTATGTGGCCGGTTTGAGTTCTGTCTTCATTACTCCTGTTGGAAAGTGTATATATAGTATTTTTTTGCTTTCACAAAAACACACAAGAGATGTCTTTGATACCCAGTAATGTCTTTTTGACCCGTAAGTTCTCCGAATGCCATAAAAGTTGCCAATTAGAAGTGCTACAGGGGAATGAGGACTTCCAGTAAATTTTGTACACAAATAAGCCAATTTGTTTGGTTTTGCTGGCTGATTACTCTTCCTTGGACATCTCTTCCCAATATGTTCTCTACAAAAGAGGCAACATCCAGCCCTGTAGAACAAGATTAGCCAGCTCCATGCTGGATAGATGAGAAGCCTTTAACATTCTTACGCAAGTAAGTACTGCAAGTGCTAACACAGAGAATCAAGGAGGAGGGAGCACAAGTCATAGTAGAGCTCTGGTCCAAGTTCTTCAGTCACACTGATCCGTTTAAGAAAATGTTGCCTATTACTATATGTTGGTATAGAACCACATAACCTATATCAGCATGGATGAGCAGGGAGATGAAAAACCTTAAACCAGCAGCTTGACAAGATCTTATGTTAAGACAATTTCTGCAAAGTCAGGGTTATACCAACACACATAACAGCTGAGCCTCTTCCCCCTCAGAGGCCAATGTCTGAGCTAACAGGGAATCCTAAGTGCCACCTTTCAGGTAGCGGTGTAAAGTGGTTGGTATCTTTTGTCTTGAAAGCATGACAGGCAAGTACTACATCATTTTGCACTGAAAAGGTTGATCAAAGCATACCGGAATTCTTGAAAGCCACGCAGTGGTTTATGCAGTTGCCCTCCAACTCGGGCACCACAGTCAGGACAGTGGCTAGTTTCCATGGGGAGGCCACACTAGCAAAAAGCAAAAGGAGAACGCTGAATTCCAGAGTAAGAGCCTCTCCAGCAGAGAGAGAGAATGAAACAAAAATCCAGGCTGTAACTTGCTAATTCAAAAACTGCTGTATACTCGGCAAAAGACCTCTACCTTTTTTCCTAGATTTATGGTATAAGCTGTTAGATCCATTCTAAATTTTATATTACAATGGCAAAATTGCTACTAATACAGAGTTTAGAAAATGAACCACTGTGCAACAGGACACTAAAACCAGTAAACAAAATAGAAGTGTATTGTTGAAAACACCGCCTGCTTAAAAACCCACCAGTCTCAAATTCTTACCTCTCCTACAGTGCAGGGGTGGCCATTTGGACATGCTGTCAAGAAAGAGAAACAAACAGGACAGTATGATAAGACAGACATTTATAAAGGCCCTGTTACTTCCTTTCATAGGGACCATCATCTTGGATCAAGAAATACGCTTCAAGATCTAATCAAAAGCACTGACTGTCCCAAAGCTCAAAGGAATGATAGGCCCGTATAGGAACCCAAGGAATTTTTCAGTGCTTCTCTCCTTGAGAAACAAGGAACAGAAGCCTGAAAGATTCTGCTACTGAGTACCAAATGGGCCAGTAAGCATGAATGCTCCCACCCCTGGATTCCTAGCCTGCACTAAGATCCTACTGCAGAAAGCAGAGGACTGAAAGCTGGCTAGGAAGGTGGCAAAGTGCTCCTCTTCCGCTCACACCACTTAAACATTGCCAGAAGTAACGGGACAGGTCTTCTGCACACTCAAACTTTAGTCTCAAGCTTACAGCTGTTTACAAACAGAAGCTCAATGCACTTTGGTGCATTTCCCACATAAACCATAGCTACAAATCTTAATTTACAAAGGATAACTCATGCTGAGAAGAGGAGTGTGTCTGTCCTCGCATTTGGAACAGTTTCATTCAAAACCCAAGGATTAGTCTTCGATTTCTTTCACGGCCAGTCAGGAACACTTACTGTACCAGCGCAGAGCTGCCACTCCTTCCCAGGCCCTCGCCTGAGCCATTATATCTTCTGGCATTGTAGGCAGAAAAGAGTGCTAAGGAAGAAAAAGGAAAAGGTGACAAATGAATATATAAACCAGTTCTTTTCCTGTAGCAGTTGCTCACTTGTTCTTTATCCATGATGAAGAACAAGAACTATCAATATTATTAAGACTTGCATGTCCGCTTTCTAGACATCCTGAACTGAACTCCTCTTGGTGTGGCCTGATGTGCCCTGGCATGTACCAGCACATTCCTTACACCTTGGATAGCCAGAAGAAGTAGAGCAGCAGATCCCTCCCAGCCCGACTCTGCCTAGGGCTCCACGAGCCATTATCCTCTAGAGCACACACGTCTCCACAGTATGACCTGCCAACTGCTTTCAGACTTGCTCACTCAAATATCAGCAAAAGTATTTGCCTCATACCGCTCGGGATGCAGTCCAGAGCTTGTCGTTGTGCTAATTAATCCCAACAACAATGAAATAATCCTACATCAGTAATTCACAGCTAAAACAGTAAGTTGGTGCTTTTGATGTTAAGAAAAGTTAGGTTATAGAGGATCCAGCAGATACATGAAAGAACTAGCAATATGCTGAATTGCCATCTGGGTTAAATCTCTTTACCTCCATGGTGTGCGGATGGAATGCCAGATTCCTCAGGGGCTGCAGGACAGGGTTCTGCCCACACAGCAAGATAGCTGCAGTATGAACAGCCATTTCAATTAGTGCTCCGCTGTGGCTGAAGCTTTGAGGATCCACTGTCAGAGATGGCAGTGCATTCATCACAAGAGAAGCTGCAAAGTGCTGCAGGTCTGGAGAATTCAGGACTTCAGAGTTCTGGATGAACTTAGTCATAACATCTGTTTGCTGAAAGCACATATTTAAAAGAAATAAAACCAGCATGATGTTGCCCACCAAACTGAAGAGGACTATCAGGACATAACCGTATTTGGGGTAGAAGAACAAAGGGCTCTTCTGCCAGTGATTCAAACCTCATTCATCCTTACCAATGAAGCATTGTTTGTCACTTCACTTCCAAAGTGAAGTATCTTACCTCCTGTTTGGGATGAAGACTTGAATCGCTAACTCCATACAGGGCAGTGACCTCTCGGAAAATAGCCAGGAGCAGATGGACAGATTGTACAGCTGGAGAGCTCCTAGATGCCTAGAAAAGAAGAACTGATTATATGGCAGAGAACAGGCTATAGCTGTCACAGCTAAAGTTACTGGATACGCAGGCTTCAGCAGGTCTGTGGTAAAGCTCTCCCTGCAAATGAAGGGGGATAGTGCAGAAATGGCTGTTCAAGCCATAAATGAGTGATCTGACAGCACTCAAGCTGACTGAGAGCTGTACAGCAGAAACCTGTCATGTATTTTATTCTCCTAACAACCAGCTGGAATTGCGATCTCACTAGGCAGCAACCTGTACATGCCTTCATTCAAATCAAATCAACATGCAAGTGAAAAAAAAAATCACAACCAGTGTATAATAGATGGTACAGAGACATTCAAAGGCATGTTGTTTGCAAACTTCTTGAAGATTTGCATACACAAAATACATATTGGGAAAAGGTTACAATTACACAGAGATCACCCATTTGATTTTTGCATGGCAAGACACAACGCTAGGCAGATATGGGCAGGCAGGAGGCATAAATCTTCTTTGATTATCTGTCTGCTCTCCCATCAGTTGGCTACAAGGTGCCTGTATTGCTTACTGTTAAAACAAACTGCTACAACAGATTACAAGGGGAGAAAAGCAAGATGAGGCAACCAACAGAAATAACCTCAGAGCTACATATGCTAGAACAGAGGTGAGAAAGTAAAGCAAACATATGTGTGTCTGCCAGCACAAGCCGCAGCAACTTCAAGCAAAGGCAACACAGGCATCTCCACTGGAAGAGACACTGCCAACCAGAACACATAAAGCTTAAATGCTGGCCATCCAGAAGCCACAAGAGAATTATGGCAAGGAGAGAGTGCCCTACCTTCTCTGCCTCTAGAAGACCCTCAGTCTTGCACTCAATCATGGCTTTCCCCACAGCATCACGCAGGACTCTGTAATTCTCGCCGCATGCCAGGTAACGATCAATATGATTAGACTGGCTGTTCTGTACCTACAAAGGGAAAAGCCCATGGTGAGCACTGTGGCCATTAAAGAGCCACTGGATAAGGCAAAGTCTCCTCTTCCTCCCATGAACTGTGGCATTTCAGCCTTCGCAGAAAGACAGCAGGTAGGCGTGGCAAACCAAATAGCTTCTCACTGCCACAAGAGACTCCATTCAATAGAGGGCAAGGATAAGTCATCTTCACAACCACTCTCAATCCCCCAAGAGCCATGTAACAGTAGAAACACACCCCAAAGCAGCACAAACTGAAGACTAAGAGACCAGAGCCAACTCCAAGGAGACACCTCCTCTTTACCTGTTGCAGAATTTCCACTGGGAACACCCAGTTAAACTGCGCCTCTGTGACAAGCTTCTGAGCAAATTCCATCCCATACTGACTAGCAATTTTCCGGACTAAATAAACACGATGCCAGTTGTTCTTGGCGAGGCTACAGAACACCCTGACATTTGTCAGGTAACGCTGCTTCTCCTCTACCTGGTCTTGCTCTGGAGAGTAAAAAGAAAAAAATAAAACCCCACATCCTACCTCGTAAAACTCTTCTGTTGGCAGTGGGTGTAGCACCAAGCCCCTTTTACTAGTACTGACTAATTACATAGCAGACCTTCAGAGCCCTCTCTTCCTCAGATGGTTATCTAGAGTGTTTCCTCATCAGGATTTTAGACAATGATTCATTTCTTCAACAGATGATGACATACTCTACTTCCATTTTCTCCTCTCAAGGACAAGTTTTCCCATTTATTGGTAGTTCATTCTCAGACCTCTTCCATCTTGCTCAATAATGGCTTTCCATTGTCTCAACTACCAAGGTGATGGTGTTCCCCGAGAACAATCTCCTGGGATGCATTTTGCTAGCCTGACATCCTGGAAGAAAGGACTGGACAGTGAAGTCCCTTGAAATTAGTTACATTACTGCACTTTGATGCTTCATGAACTGCGTAAGTATCTGACACTCTTCACACACTGTTCCCCTGTATTGGGTCAGGAAATCAGCTGAAAACTTCTTTTACTTTAAGTATCTCTTCATCCTTTTTAGCTGTGCAGAGCTCTCGTATAAAACAAAAAGCCTTAGAGCAGTCATGTATCTAAAGCATCATTTATGCTTTATTCATTTATTCATTAAAGTTCAATTTAGTTGGCTCTAAATAAAATTTCATTGTTAGCATCTGGAGGATAAAATAAATCTCCCTCCAAAGGCACAACTGCTATGTAACTACACCCTAGGGGTCACTGGCACGGCCTTGCTACTAGTTATAGAGCACTTCTAATGCATGGTAGAGAGACAAATAATGACTGACAGTCCTAATAAATGGTAAAAGAAGAAAGCTGATGCACTTACTCTTGGCCATGCATCAAAACAAGTTCTAGCACAGCACAGGTGCACTGACTGTGTCAAGCCCATCTCCCATGGTGACTTTATTCTGTATACAGCATTTCCATTTGATAGCAGAATAATTAGACTTACCTGTGGGCTCATGCAAGTCAAAGACCAGCTCTGCAGCCTTACTCAGGTACAAGCGAACCTTTGCCACTGCCTGCAGATATTCAACAGATGATTCCTGAGGAGTTTCTCGATTGTTCTTTGGGAGATAGTTCTCTGGAAAGCTTCTGTCTCCAGGCAGATAGTCAATATGCTCATATCCTGGGCTGCCCTCAGACTTTTCACACATGGAATCCTAAAAATGGGCCAGAATATTGCATGAGTGGCAGAACCACTTAAATCGTATGTCCCGTGCATTGGTACTTTGTATCTCCAATGCATCCAAACTGCAGTAAGCACATTAAACTTTCACGTCTCTCACAGCACCCTCCACCCCAATGCCATTAGCTCCTCCCTGCGATCTCTCTGGTGCTTATCTGAAAGCTCTGCCACGTCACCAAACACCATTTTCAGCAATGCACTCAAGCCTTCTCCCATACTTCCTAAGCATGTAGCTGAGCAAGGGAGTTATGAGCATGCTGACTGGCCACACACATGCTGAAACACACATCACATGTCCAAAATGCCAAGCTCTACCTGTCCTTCCCTTAGCAAGAATGCAAATTTTTATCTTATCTACAAAGTCACCATTTTAATGAAAACTATAAGAAATGAAACTTCTACCCTGCTGTCAAGTTTGTTTAAAGTTGTCCAAAGCATTAAAAGTTATTCAAGGGAAGGAAAGGGAGCAATCCAAACAGTGTAATAATCTAAAGCTCTGCAAACAAAAAAAAAGTGTCTGTGAAAACAAGAAAGTAGTCTAGTAGTGGACTACCGCAACTAGAAATCCCCCTGCTTGCTGCGGTCCTGTATTGGAGTTTGAGGCCTTATCAGGCCTCACATCTACCCAAGGTGTCCAAGAGAAAGAAGAATGTACGTGATGCTGCAAACACACACACAAGCCTTACCCCAAAAAGCAAAGCTAGTTACTGGAAAGCAGGTTCTGACCAGGTGATTTGATATAAACTTCCTTTTGGTCTTTCTAGCTGGGCAGCTAGTTACATGCACAAGAAACTTGCCTAAAATTGCAGAAGAATTTCTACTCTTGACTTTAAGTCCTACAACAGTTTTATTGCCCAGCTCTTACCTACCCAGCACTCTTACCTCTAAGCAGTTGACGAAAAGCAAGTAGAGTTCTTTTTTATCATTTTTCTCTAGGATCTTGTTGTGCTCTACCTGGGACAGGTAGCGTTGCACATCATTTTTCACTTCATTGAAGCTACAGGAGACAGAAACACCCCCTTACCACAACTGCAATACTGATGGCTACTATTTATGTTTTAAATCACGACCAAACTGCTAGTTATGGCCACATGACAGGGGGGTAACTCTGTATCCATCTGGAAGATGGAAAAGCAATTGTGCCACGTTTTGCCAGATGTCATCTAGCTTCACAGTCTGATCTATGTTTTTATCATCAACAATGCTAAATTATCATTTCTAGGGCATAAGTCATCTGATCTATTTTAAGCATCTGATTTAGGAGATGATCACACTTGAGAAATGGCTTTCTGTGCACTGACTGCAAAGGGAGGCTGGAAGAGCTAGTGTGAACTGAGAGGTCTGTGTAAACATACAAAAGATCATTCTTGATTACATGTCTGTGGATAAGGACTATTGCTTTGCTGATCTATAGCATATCAGTTAATCAGCTGTCATCATTACCGAAGCCATCCACATTCAGCACAGGTTTAGGTTAAGAATAGCTAGGTAAACCTTGGCACAGACTGGCCAGATACTTCAACACAAGCTACATGCAAGCCAGCCAAGCTGCATAATTAATACAACAGCACAGGATGAATTTCACCTGTAATGATGCAGATTCAATTAACAGCATGGAAGTGAAGAGAATAATCACATTGGTTTGATGAGGTCATGAAAAACAAAGCTGAACCACCCCCTAGGGTAACATCTATCCATTGTCTGACGGGGCTCACCTGTACTTCAAGAGAAGCTTCAGCATCACTGAGCGGATGATGGGAATTTCATCCACTTCATCATTAAATGGGGACAGAAATTTTGTGTAGATAGCAGGGTGATCTGTGGAGGTAAGAAAAAGATACGTTTGGCAGGTGAGAGAAAGTGGCAAGAGAATCAGCTCCACGAGACTGAGCATCGAGATGAAGGGAGCTCACCTGAACCTGTCAGGAGTCTTCTGTGAACAAACAGCAGATTAAGGAGCTCTTGAATCACCTCTGCCTCAGGGGGTTCATTGTCCTTGAAGCACATGGTAGTGACCACATCTATGAAGAAATTATTGCACCTCTGCCGGAACAGGGCATTTCTTGCTATGGCATCTCTAGGGGAAGAGTAAAAAGCATTAGGACAATGTTCAAATACAGAACCACTTAAATAATGGATGAAGCAAAGCAGACGCAGGCGAAAGTCACCAAGGTGAGATACTTTTCCAGCCTTTCCAAAAGGCTGGATTTATGCAACACTTCAGTAGTATTGTCTGCAAAGGCTGTATCACATTGAACAACTAAGATCACAAATAGCAATTTGATGCCAGATACATTTACTGAGAGTTTTTTGCTAAGCTATCACAAAGCAATCCAAGGTGACAAGCAGTTCCCTCGTCCAATGCAGCCACTGACAGCGCTTTAGTTTTACAGGGGTTTGTAACTACAGCTTTCTTACAGGGGCCAAGGCAACTTCCTCCTTTCTTTTGAAACCATAAACAGAAAAGGGACAGGACCTGCTCCGGTTCCAGAAAGACCAGAGCAGAGTTCTCTCCACCCATTCTGCTCATGTTGACAGCCATGGAGTTGCAAATCAGAATTTCCTCACACAACGGGCCCCACTGCAATGCTTCCGCCCTGGAGAGGGTGGAGTACCTGAGCTCCACAGAGACATTTAAATGAACATCCTCCATGGCAACTCTGCAGTACGGACAATGCATCTGTGCTGGTACTAGCCACATCGTGATGCACTTCTGACAGAACACATGGTAGCAAGGCAGGCAGACTGGATCCTTCGGCTCTCCTAGGCAGATCGGACATGACTTCACACCGTATCTATAATTCAGAAACAGCAATGAACACAATTGCTTCAACGTTGTCTTACCAAAAGCCTTTAATAAGATGTTAATCTGCAACTAGACCAAGAGGAAATAATGCAAGACCTGTTGGCTAACTGCTTAGCTTCAGGGTGCAGAATGAAATGGAAGTTACTGCTCTTCATTTGGCTTTCATTACATTGTATGCAGCACTGCCTTATGCCCAGAAATATGCGGGCGACATAGGCAATATTCCTCCCAGACCCTGCGACTTGTCTCAATGTCACTACCTGTAGAGCCTGTTGCTGACTTCATCCTTACATTGGCACAGTACTTTCATCACTGCAACAAAAGTTGGATGAGTCTTCATGTCTGAATCATGCTGAAAACACTGCAGAGGAAAAGGACAAAGCTAAATGACTCAGCTCTAACACCCGAGACAAAAATTCACATGATCAGCAGAAACAAAACAGGGAAGAGGTGAAATCACATCTTTGCTTACCTTGGCAAGATGCAAAGTATATTTTTTCACTAAATTCTCAAATTCTGGCATCAGAGTGTTGATGCCAAACAACACGTGTTCTACAAACAGAGACATGGAGAAAACCCGGTTCCAGCAGACTCTGTGGGAAGGAAAGTGTGATTTCAGAAAGTACAATTATGAGCTGAGAGCATGAATGGAAATGCAGTATCAGGGTCAGTCTAGTGATCTCACTGCTTTTCATGCTCACCACTGCAGCATTTGTGCACTTCTCATGCAACTTTTTGCTTTGCCCTTTGGTTATCAGCCCTGGCTTTTTGTCAAGGACAAAACACGTAACAGCACCTAACATGGTGAACTTACAGCATAGGAGACTGTCCTGTCGACAGCACTGCAGCAGAACTAGGACCACTGCAAAGACCTTCTCACACCTCTAACTTCTATATCAAGGAAGTAATTTTAAAAAAATATAATCATCACAATTACCTACACTTTTCTTCACTTCAGTTAACCTAAATAAGGTCTGTGAGAAACTGGGGTAGCTCTCTGGGCTTGTCTTCCAAGAGACAAGTCTCCGTCTAAGATGCAGTGAAGTTCCCATCTTTCACAGTCTTTATGCACAGGAGTTGAAGTGAGGAGAGACTGCTGGTTAACAGGAACCTAAGGAGAGTTTTAAACAAACCCTGAAGCTAGCTGGAATGCACTGGATAATACTGCCAGATTTAGAAGGAGAATCTACATGAGATGAGGGGAAAAAAAGTAAATCTGGTTCTTAATGCTTGGTATGTAATTAAACCTAGTAGGAACCTGGAAAGGTTTGCAAAGCCTTTTTCTGACAAAAAACAGCACCAGAGCAGCTTTCAGCCTGTCCTAATATTCTTATTAACAGCAAGGCAAAAGATCAAGATTGTGAGCAGATCTGCGGTACATACTTGAGTTCTTTTAGCAGCTGATGGCAACAACTCCCACTCCTCTGTAAATCCTTCTCTTTACAAAGAAATTCAATGGGCATATGAAGATTCTTTACTTTCTGTAGCCAGATCTCCGGCTGGGCTGTCTGCACTTGACTCTCCAGCTCTTCAGCACATACCATTGCAGCTAACACATCTAAAACCTAGATACACACACAGGGTGTAAGTATAACACAACAGTTGTATTTCAGAATTATTTATGAACCTTGGGCTCTCAATCTGATTTGCTATAGCATGTGTTCTACTGAATAATGTTCTACTTTATTATCTAAAGTCTGGAATTCTCATGTTTATGGCTGACATCATTAGCGCACCCTATTAATTGATGCAAAAGCAGGGCAAGCTATTTTAAAACCTGCTAGTAACAATGATAACATAGCAGATTACTCCTAATGCTGAGGATCCTGTCTGAACTTCAGCTTCCCACTTTACTGTTGCTGAAATCAAAAGCAGACTGAACACTAGCTAATTCAGTGATGATAGAGCTCTCTGCTAGGGCTGAGGATCACAAAATGTCTGGTAGTGACTCTACCATCTCCGAATGTGGTATTCCATTTCGTTCCTGGTTAATAAGGTAGTCAACCACACGGGGGTGTACAGTGAGGATCCTAGAAAAGTTCTGCAGGCGACTCTTGAACTGATTGTATCCAAGGTGGACCCAAGGCAAGGATGGCACAGTCTCCTCTCTTCTGGGATATGTTGCCTTCCATTCCTCAATGCAGGATAGGAATGCAATTCGCAGACACTGAAAGTTTAGAAAAAATTAAAAGAACTTTTGTAGTTAATTTTGTACTGGAAATCCTGGTAAAATTATCTGAAAGAAGAGAATCAGTACTTTACAAAGACAGCCTTAAATGATGTGTCAATTTTTATAGGTGCTCCTATGGAAGTGCTTTTCTGAGTAAGGTTTCAGCAATTTCAGCAGCTATTCAGTGTCAAATGCAGCTGCTTTGCGGCCACCTTGCTATTAGTCTGTCTCAGAGGGGGATTTTGTCCAAGAAGGTGAGATTGATACAGAAGGGCATGTTCACAGGCATCATGCTCTTCTCTCCATCCAAAGGGTTTCCAGCTCTTGTTCCAGACACTGACCTGCAACTCCTCTAGGGAGGACACTCCAATAGCCAAGACAATAAAGTCTGTGATATAGCACTGGAAGAGCATCTGCCTTTCTTCCTCAGTCAGAGCAGAGATAAATATTCCTAGTGCAGTTTTCTGGAAGATATCCACAAACTTCTCAGCTTGGTCTGGAAAATGAGAATGTAGAGAAAAGCTGAATAATAGGAGGAGGCAGGGTTTGACACAGCTTCTATCCTAAAGAGACTGATACCTAATTAATCGCTGATGCATACTGCACTCCCCTCATTCAGAGCACTAACAAGGGATTTAAGGCCAGGCCTTCTCAGCCCAGGCATCAGCATCATATTTATAGAATCTCACCATGTCATTAACTCTTGGCATTTCCACAGCATTTTGAATACAAGGGCACAGAACATGTGAGAAAGACTAATAGTGAGAAGCGCAAAGAAAAGCTAGTTGCACAAAGCTCTGCTGGCTCATATAAGCACAGAGAGATTGAAGGTGACTCCAGGGTCACAGAAAGGTAGAGGCAAGGTAGTAACAAAACCAGAGTTTACAGGGCAGGTGGATGGAGATGCTCTGCATCACGAGCTCAAGCCAGGCTCTCACCTTCAGTGTTTTGGATGTATTGAGCTTCCAACCACATCTCATCCAAGTACTCCTTTATCCTCCAGCTGAAGGGCATCTCATTCCCAGCATCAGCAGACACCATCATGTTGTTCTGCACCAAAATTATCTCTGGCTGAGAGCTGGCAGATTAAAAGGTCATTAATGCACTGGGCTTTTGCCTGGGAAACACATTCAGACAACAGAGGCAGGAAGCTGCAGAAAGCAAGAAATTAGCCTTAGAAGAGGAGGGAAGGGGAGAGAACTGAAGGACTCATTGATACAGCTCATCCTGCCAACTGTGTAGTATTTGGACTTACTCAGTAAGCGTTCCCTGGCAAAAGGGCTGTAATGGCAGGACAGGTGGGCTTCAGGGGCTGGGTAAGAAGTGTGAGCATGCCAAGAGCTAGAGAGCAAAGCCCAGGAGTACTGGGGATAAGGTAGAAAGAAGAGATTTCTGAACTGACCAAGAACTGCCCTGCTGCCTTCAGCACAGCACAGGGGAGCAACCAACAGTGTTAATCTCCCGTGTGGGTTTAAAGCCAGTGCTGGACTGGTCTCAGTGCTGCCATCCAAGCCCTCCTGCTGCTCTCTCCAGTGGCTCACCTGTTCTTACCCACAGTGTAAGGGACAGTCAGAAGTTTTGTATCACTGAAGATGAACATCCACAGGTTTGTCACCCACTCAGCTGCCGGCCTGACCAACAGCTCCAGATTGCCATTTCTGTCTATGACAGCAATCAGGTGAGCCAGGAATGGAGTGATCACGTTCTGGACTCGCTTCCACAAGGTGTGCCTTTGGGGGCAGAAAGAGATCAAGAAACCCAAAGGGAAGGTGAGCAATGATATCAGCAAATCAGGAGGTGGTTGTCCTGAAAAACTGCCGACATTTGCCTGTGAGAAAGTCTTAAACCTGCCTTTAAGGGGAAAAAATACCACCAACAAAATACCCTACACTTCTCTCACTCGTGGCTCGCCTGTAATCCTACTGTTCCACTCAAAGCACTTGTGCATTCATGCATTCCTGTACCAGTACAGCCCATTCGGCTACAAGTCAGCTTCCCTCAGGAGCCATGAGAGGACAAAACTGCCTTCGGAGAGTTTCCAGAAGACTGGAGACTGACACTGCAAATATTCGGATTACACAAAACTGCTGTCTCTGCTGCACAGTTGCCATTTGCAGACTTTTCTTGGAAGCCTGCAGGTTATGAGATACTGCTGCTGTCCTCACCTGAAGGTGCCTGCCTCCTGGAGAGCACTGAGGTTGGAAGCCTCCCGAAGCACCCAATTTTTTGGGTAAAGGGAATTTTCTTCTTGTTTCTTCAAAAGGTTGGAGAGACGAGCCTTTGTTATCTTCAGGAAAGAGGCTAGAAAACAACAGGGACCTTGCATTTTCTCTTCTATTGGCATTGGATCCAAATCCAAATATCACACCAAGCACAGCATTTTACAGTTGTTTCAATAATTAGTCAACCAGGAAAAAAAACAGCCACCACAGCTAGCACAGCCAGAGGAAAAGCCATGACCTGAGCTTCAGGAAAAACCCTACAGCCATCAAAGGAGCAACAGACTGGAGCAGAGACCACACACCCTTGGGAGATTGCCTGGGAGGTTCACCTTGCCTACACTACAGCAAGGACCACTGACCTTTGGGTCTCCAGTGAATTAACTTACATGTTTTGGTGGTCCCCTAGATGCTCAGGAACACTGCCTGCTGCAGCCAAGGAGCACATACCTTTCAAGCCATCCTCTTTGGACAGAAGGCCAAGGAGAATCTTAATTCGCTTTCTGCTTCGACTAAGATCTTCATTTTGGTCCCGCAGCATCCCCACGGCACTTTGTACACAGGTCCTCAGGAGTACAGTGGTGTCCAGGATTTCACCCTTCCCAGAAACAGCATGAAAACAAGATCATTACTCTTCAGTTTTACACCCTTGCACCCCCTCCCCATCCCTCAAAATGATTATAGCGCTCTCTAGAAAGGACCTGTTGCCCTGCCATCTCATCTCCCAGTTTTCCTCTCATCTCAGGCACCAAATCTTTTGCTATCAAGTACATGATGCAACTGCTCTGGCCCTTTCAAACTGGCATGTCACACAGCATTTGTATTAAGATAAGACTCCA
>JANZLQ010000089.1:22668039-22686359 GCA_026212715.1 Elanus axillaris
CCCCCACCCCACTGGGTGTGAGGGAAGTAAGTGAGCAGCTGCATAGTACTTTGTTGCTGGCTGGGGTTAAACCATGACACCAACATAATGGAGTTTTTAATCAGCATCAGAATCAAAAACTTAAGATGGCCTTTAGCAAGACTATTAAGTGATGTACTTCTTTTGAACTCCATAGATAACCAATATACACTGCAGTAGGCTTCCCCACCTCTCCCAACTCACACTTTCAGCAGTTATCTCAAAGTATTACATTATATATGCTCTAATACATGGGTTTGGGACAGAAAGTTACAGCTGTTTAACACAAATCTACCAATATTAGTCAAGCACTACCGATAGTAAAACTAGGCATTTAAAAGCACAGTGGGTCTTGTTTTTTGGATTTATAGCAAGCTGTATTCTCAGGCCTGTTTCTCAGACTGTATTTAACACACATGGAAGTGAGTTCCAGGCAGCACTGCTCTCTTCTTGGAAGGACACAACAGATGTGCTTTTATCAGAGCTTCAATCATAACTTTGACCAATAAAGAAGCTCTGAAGTACATTGTCAGTTGCATAGAGCTGCCGATGTCAGCTCTGAGAGTCTCTGATGGAAGTCTGGCTGAACCTGCTTAACTTCTTTTCACTTGTGACTCAACTGGAATTTGAAGAGCAGCTTCACACCTTGGCAAGATATAGCCAACATACTAACCCTGTGCTCCTCTGGCTCCCACAGGACTGGGCAATGTGCAAGTCCTATTTCTTTATTGTACAGTAAAATACAGACTGATTCTACTCCAATATTTCTTCCATACACTGGTCATCACCATATACACCTCAGGGTTCTGCTTCAGTCGGCACTTTTCCTTTATTCTCACCCCTTAAAAACTAACGATTTCTTATTACTGCAAAGCTTAAGTAACATGCAAAATTCTCAGTTCAGGTACTTCAGATTTTCCTTTTTAAAGGAAACAGCATAAGGCAAGTACTTTGTCAGAGTACTCAACCTTAAGCAACTGTTAGATACCTCGCACAGCAAGCTCATCCGTACCTCAGCAGTATCAGATACTTCTGCAACACAAAGCCTCCTACATCAGCTAGAATACGCAATACCAAAAAAACCACCACATGTACAGCAAATTTTTGTTCTAGTTTGAAGGGAAAGAGCAGATTTTACAGCTGTTGGTGGTAGTGGGAGTTACTGAGCTTACCACAGCGGAAGATAGATAATTGTGACAGCATAGGAACTTGGTAGGTCTTCCCATCAGCTCCATAAAACGGACGTTTCTTTGTATTTTCAGGTCGAAATCGTGATTTCCATAAGCCCTTGAAATACACAGCATTTACTAGAACCAGTCTGGTTAAACTGCCATCAATATCATCTGGAGCTACAACCTGATCAATCATACCTAGAAGAAATAAAGAAAGTCTGAATATTTGCTGTCATAACACTGGCCAACTGTTCATTAAGAACCTGAAGCACACATTACTTTAGGCCTCTTGGTCTGTGAGTGTGCCAACTCCTCATGGGGCAATACATTTGAGGTTCATAAAGCCAATGGTATTTTTTTTGTCAAAAAGTAAACGTTTGGGACAATTAGAAAGCAAACATATCTTGCTAATTGATAGATTGATGTTATTATGAGCAGGGCCTTACCCTTTCCAGCATGTGAGCAGATGTAAGACTTACAGTGGTAACGGTTTCAGCTGAAGCACTTTCCTGTTCACACGCTGCTTGCAACACTGCTATGCGAAAGTGGTGATGTGGTAGTGAAAGACTTTGACAGCCTCATTTCACAAATACCACATCCAACATCATTAACACACTCCTCACATCCAGGAAACACTGGTTTTAACTCCAAAAGATACCAAGCATGTAGTTCACCTAGACTATGAATATGTTGCAAAACATGATTTCTGGCTTTAGCATACGTAACCTTGGCAACTAGATGCCACGAGGCTTGAACCATGAGGAGTTCTGTCAAGGCAGTGTTAGTTAAAAATCCTCTACTACACATGACTCCTAAGAACATGGCCATATCTTGCAAGAGTTTAGGGCAGCAAGAGCAAAAGCTGAACTGCTCTACAGCTTTCCACAAGTCTGATTTACTGAGTCAAATGTCTGAATTGCTTGAAAGCATCTTTTATGTTTGAGAAAGCATAGCTCCAAGAGAACTCTGCTTGGATTTCTCACCAGTTGTATGAAGACAAAGAACAGTAGAAGCTCCCCCGATCCCATGGGCAGATGGACACAGAGTATACACATCCCTCAAGGCCACCAGACAGGCACATCTGTTGGGGCAATGGGACTGCAGATTCCTGGCCCACCACCTCTAAAACATCACACTAATGCCAGCTTAAAGACAGTTTTCAGCTGCAAGGCAGAGCTTTTTCTGCCTCCCTGTCTTTCCCCAGCATTTCTATCTGAATCTGAGATGTCTTGGGCACCACTCTGCCATGCACATAAAGCACTCACCAATACTTACCCCTTGTTTCATTTTTCACCCACTGGTTGATGGAATCACATGCCAGATTTGGGTCCTCAAAGTCCACACTCTTGACACTGCACTGAAACACCTCTTTGTTCCTTGTAACAAAAGGCACTTCCATTTTAAAGCCACTCTTTGCAAACACTGCATTAGCAATTGTAACAATGTCTTTATTCTTTTTTGAGACTATGAGCCTGTTTATCTTCTTTAACGCTTTACCAACTCCTAGTTGGAAAGAACAGTAAGTTTAATTTAGAATAAGATGATGAACAGTTACTTTATACGCAACTATTAATGACATGAAAGGTCAGACATTAAGTGCTGCACTAGAAATGGCGACCAAAGCAGGCATTCTGAGAGGCCTTCCAAAATACCCATTTCTGATCTCTCATCTGAAGAACGCTACTGTTTCCCAGCAAAGACAGGATCTTCGCTGTGATGCCTGCTGCTCCTCTAGCTGTCTGCTCAGAATGCTATGGACAGTGCTGGGGATAATACTGAGGTTCAAGTCTTGGCATGGAGCTACTCAGCGCTCTTTGACAGAACAGACTATTCCAAAAATGTATTTCATATCATATAAACCCAAGCCACTCATCAGTTCTGTGACAGTGACAAAGAAAGTCAAGAGCTCAGCCTGCTCGCTCAGAGCCAACAGGACTGCAGGATTATACAGGTGGTCTTGAACCTCAGAGTGCAAAAAAAAAATTGTTTTTTCACCATCCTTTCCTTCCTTTTACTGGAGAACAAAGGAAGCTGTCAAGATTTCTATAATAAGGTTCAAGTCAAGTCTTAGTTTCCTTAAGGAGTAGGTCCTGGCCTACATCAGCTACAAGCAGGAGTCAATCCCTTAACACATATACTTGCCTTTAAAAAAAGGAAAAAGGGAAAGCAGTAGGTGCCAGTGCTTACAGTGAAGATCCTTAGGACCTGAAAGCAACTCGTATTGAGTGCTTGCTAGCTCCTTCACTGCATGAGAGAAGGCATATGGCAGCACAGAAGAACTGCTATGTTCACCATACTCAGTTCTCCCCATTATTATGGCTTATGAATGAGTGCTTGTCTACACAGGAAAGCTATTGCCAGGCAAGCCACTTCATGTTCAACTGTTATATTGAACAGGATCCTTGGGTGCCTGTTTTTACAGCCATTATTAATGGGCTCCCTCTGTTTCCCAATACAACTTAGGCAGCAACATTTCCAGACTGCTTCCTTATGTAGACAAGCTTGAGATAAGAGATATTAAGGGAATAAATTAGTTCAGAGTTATTCTCATAGCTGCATATAAGAAAAAGCCTCAGATGGCTTTGCTGTTTCATGTATCGTGAATGCTTTGCAGTACTGTCTGTACAAATTTCTACATGTTCACTCTCCAATATTATGGGCAAATTCTTTTGGAGAACATACCATAACAGAGGTTCTCAAACTGTATTCTGTGGACCACTGGTGGTCCACGGAGCACTTGCTGGTGGTCCGGGGAGAGCTGGCTGGTCTCATGATGCTGGCTCTCCTCTTTGCTTCCAGCTGCTAAATTGCATTAAAAGACAGCTAAAGATAAATTAAATACTTTCCAAATACTACCTTTCCAAAGAAGCAGTTGCTGTAGTTGCCAAAGGATTGTAAGGCAATCATGAACAAGAGCAGAGGAGATCTGTGCAAAGAGATAGGTAGCATCCCAGAACAAGTCTCTGTAACAAGGTACTGGCTACCTTCTAAGGAGTTTGAGAACCTCTGTGTCTTACAGTTATGATTAGAAAGTCTGTAGGCCAAATAAAACCAGTTGATACAATGCTTCAGAATTTTTGCAAGTACTTACATTTTGACCATTCAAATGTTCCTTAAGTTGATTATCCCATGAAGAGATTTCAATCTACAACATTTAGATCTTAATCTGACAAATTATTTTGCTGTACTTCAAACACAGAACCAAAACAGCAAAGCAAATGAAGACAAGAGAGCATGTTAAATGACAATACTGCTCAAGATTTACATGTGCACTTACCTCTTGGAGGGTTTCCTATTCCTGGAAGGAAGGCAGAATGCTGGCACTAAAATGTTAAGTCTTGCTGGCAAACACAAAAATACTCAGCATGCAAAAGTAAAGCAGCAAGAACCTTCAGCCTACACCCTCTCGAGGGGCAGACATTGGCAGAGAAATATAAACACAGATGCATGCAGTGTCAGGCACACAGACAAGCAGAAATGGCTGTTTCAAGAGGGCACTACAAAAACTACAGATTCAGGGATCCTGACAGCAGAAACACAAATGAACAAATCTGAAGAGCATCAAAGTGAAAGTATCAATTGTATGGTTAGAGCTTGCATTGCTTTCAATGTGGTAACAAGAAATATTCTCTTGCCCTGTTACCTAAGGAGTGGCACATTAAGGGCTGTTCAATACAGCCTGAAATGGGGTACTGCAGCCTTCCTGCACAGTGCTGGCACTGGACTGCCATCCACACTGCTCTGGAAAATCAATTTTGCAAGGATGAAGGCTGTTCTAACCAGGGCCCTGAAGTCATTAACAAAGCTGCTTACAAGCCAGTTCAAGTATATGTACATGTCCATACTCAAATTGCCAATTAACTTCAAAAGCATGTCCATTTTGTGCTTTGGTAAACAGAGTTAATCGGTATATGATGCAATCTACCAGACTTTGAAAACCATCTCAAAACAGCATGAAGATTCTGACAAAACACAACCCAAAACACCTTAGGAATCACTGACCATTTACACTGTATCTCATCATAGTTGTCAGCTGCTTCTTTGTCTTGCCATCAGCACCCAGCTGCAACACCCCCAGAACAGATGCAATCCCATGAGGAGAAACAACAACATTGTCCTGAGGCTTAGCTTTCACTATCTGATTGAAGACCTGGATTCCAACATCAGAGCTAAGTTCCTCCAGAGGATAAAAACTGAACTGGGAACATACAGATGTTAAAGTCCCAAGAACAAAGAGAAGTGGGACATGCCAGTTCATGATTTCTGGTTGGAGACACCTGTAAGAGAACAAGAGGGGAACATTAAGTCAGCTTTCACAGGTACAGCATGTTCATCTTCAACTTAAATTCTTATTTACCTAAAGAGCAGGTGAATCCTGCACACGCTCCATGCACCATTCACAGAGCTCTGGCAATGGGACTCACACCTGCATTTTACTGCTACCAGTATTTTAGGTCTAGGGGTTTCCAGAATCAGAGATAACCATAAAATAGCTACGTATATCACTGACTATACAACAGGACAAAAGCCACCAAGTTGGGAGACTACCTTCCATGACACACAAGTTCAGTTAGTTTTGTGTTTCAGTTAAATGGAGTCTTAGCATTCTATTTAAACTGCCCTTTAGGATAAGTAAGTGCTAAGAAGACTTGTGGTATGGTCCTCGCCCACTAAGATGTGACGCACAGTACATTTTATAGATCACTTTCTGCAGTGAACAGAAGCACGTATACATATGCCAACAGACCTTCTGTTGTGGGAATTTACACCTGCCTAGAATAATAAAGAGTTGCTGCATAACTGGCATTTTCCATTATGAGAATATAGAGGAAGACTTTTAGATCTTAAAATGCAAGGTTAAGTTTTGATTTTAGCCTGTACTTTTCCATTTAAGAAAATTCAGCAACTAATAAATACAGAAGGAATTTCACATTCAAAATGGGCCAATCTTCATCCGCAGGTCTAACAGAATTCAGTATCATTACACCCATGACCTAGGCACAAGCAGCAGCAACAGTTTGTTCAGGACCTCTCAGCAATTGATTAGAGAACTAAGCCCAAATCTTAAACACTGGGTACTGTAACTACTAGGCTGTATTTCCTCCTCATGGAAGCATCATTCAATCCCTTTTTTGTTAGTGCAAACAGATACTTAGAGGAACAGTCATGCAATAATTGCCTACTTCATGAAATTAGGTTCCCTGCTCACCTTTGAGAAGTTCAATCACAACATTTTTAAGAAATTTCAGTTGCACAGTTCAAGAGTTCTGAATTCCAACAAGCAAGTCTGTTCCCTTCTCCCAAAGAGCTGGCTTTGGTGCTCCAAGAGCACGCTTAGGTGTTAGTCTCTCAAACACATTGAGGAGTCAACTAGTTCCCTAGGTCACTGAGGGCTAAGCAGGCTGCAGAAGGCATATGACTGATTAAAGTGTCATTTGTGTACCATATGCAAAACCCAAAAATAGGTCTCTCCTCCCCTGGAGCCCTCTGCTCAGCATTGCACACCTACTCTTCTGGCTCCAGCAGCCCCCAAGCTGGAGGCCAGCAGAGATGCAGTGTTCAGGCAGGGAGAGCATTTTGGCTGTGGTGTTATTCACTGCCACCTCCCGCTCACAAGGAAGGGCGTACTGCACCAAGAAGCTCTGCCATTGCACAGCCTACCTACGCTGCAAGTTCAAACCACTCTGGAGCACTTGGTTACCAGAAAACCAGCTGGTGTTTGTACAGATTAATTTAATCATCTTTTAATAGCATGTACTTTAACTGTGCTCAAACACTTTAAAGTAACAAATACAGCATTTTCACTTTCTTCTACACCATTTCAGGGGACAGAATTGGCTTCATCAAAGTTTGCCATTGCAGCACTGAATAAACCAAATGCTGAACGTGATGAAATAAGGCAGGAGTTGAGACATCCTTCTCCCCCTAACCCAACTGTTAGTATAGCTGTGACCAGAAGAACCTGTTGGGACTGTTTTAAGTTATGCAAGAAAAAGTGAAAAGGCTGTCCTACAAAGCAGGTTAACAGCCCGCCCACTAATTAAGTCTTTCCCATCAACCTACTAATCCCCCAAACTGTTTTGGAGTCACTGAAGCACAATTCCTTCCAAAGGAACTCCATACCAGCCATTAGCTGGCACTACTCAGGCTTAGCCAGAAAGCTAGACTGGATTTGGCCAGCTGCAGCTGAAGGAAGAAAACCCAAATGCCACCTGACCTCCCTGAGCAGGTTACACCAGTCACTTCCTAGATTTGTCATACACTCCACACTACTGGGTACAGCAGGAGGCAGTCAGGGGGAAGACCAGCAGCCTGACAGGGAAAGTGATCTTGTATTTGTTTTTAAATAAAAGTGTTAAGGAATATTCTTAAGTGTTCTTTGATACTAGCACAAACAAACCACCTGAAGTCTCTAGTTTTGTTCTTGGGGGAAGGCTTTCCCTCTCTCCCAGGCAGCAGCTCTACATCAATGGCAATGCTGCCCTGCAGGAGGCAAGCATGGCTTGCCACTCCAGGAGAAACTATATTCTGGGTTTAAGGGTTGTCTTTTGGTGGTTTGGCAACCATCTCTTCTTCCTATCCAGAGACCCAAGAGGCAGTTTAAACAAAAATATTAATCAGACTTTCACCTTTACCTAGTACCTTGGCAAAAAAAGCACCCACAACAAAACCACAAATATTAGATATTCTTAGTAGATGCACTTACAAGCAAGCAAACAGTTAATGTTGGTGCAATACAGCCTGTCCCATGTAGTGATGGAGACCAGGCATAGTGACAGACAACAATCACAGAGCACACAATTTGAAAACCCTACTTTTGATTGAGGCAGCTCAACCTGATCCAGACAGCAAACCAGAAGAGATCAGGCTATTTTGAGCATATCTACCCTTGACACATTATATTGCCAGAAGTATATTATGAGGGCAAAGACAGGAGCGACACTTCTGTGAAACCAAATAAAATGATGTTTCATTGTCATTTACGTACTGCATCTGCACAAGGCTAATTGAAGTCAGACATTTGTCTCTTCTTTGCCTCTACCACAATACATTGCAAGTCTCAAGTTTTCTACTTCAGTGGTGACAGCCCCTGCCAGTCTTGGGGTGAGAGCTACCAACAGCCTTGCATTTTCCCCATGACACATGGTAAAGCCTTGTCAAAGCAGCCCAACTCTGCTCCCAAGGCCACTGCTGCAGGATTTTGGTTTTGATTTTTTTGTTTCAGGGAAAAACTATTACCTCCTGGACCTGGTTTCCCCAGAGGTCTCCATGCTTGCCTAACCTCTCCCTCCCACTATGCCATTAAGGCAGGTTGGTCTCCATTTTGGAGTACAATCTCCAGCAGATACCTACTCAGTAAGTGGAACAAAGTTGTGCAGTGCTCTGAGTACAGGAAAAGAGTAAAACTGCTTTTCAGCACTAGTTACAGATCAGTCACTTCTTGACCCAGCCATGCCCATTGCATACCTTAACCAGCTAACTGGGGAGCTAACTTCATCTTCAAGCAAGAGTGGCATTCATGTTATTAATGCTTCTGGCATGGATTTCAGTATATTCAACTTCTATGTAGTTCAGTAACAAGAAGTACATTTGCATATCCTGAAAGAAAGAAACAGCTTAAGTACAATGCAAGGAGAAAAAAAATCCAAAAGGATGTAGGATGTATGGAATGGAAGACAGTTGACCTGCTATACAGAATATCAACAAGCTTTCATAATGCTGAAGCTAAAAACTTAGTGACAGTTAAATTCAAATTGAATGCTTCAGAAAGCCAAACAAAGATACAAGCTAGGCATTTCTTTGCCCATGACCTTTATATTTTTTACAAAGTTAACTGAGAAGGAGGAAGGTGTCTAGCCAAGTTAATTTATGTAAATGTGGACTTTTGAAAGATGCTGGACTAACAAAAAAAAAACCAAAAAAACAAAACCTCTTCAACATAGGCTGCCTACTTCTTAGACTGAGAACTTACAGGAAGGACAACATCCCACAACTTAAACTTCTAAACAGACAACAGAAGTATTGACACTGGCTCAAATAAATGCATCTGGAGAATAATAAAAAACAAAAATCCAAATCTAATTTGTTATGTGAATCCAGTTCTTAACCCTAATGTTAAAAGTTTCTGAACAAAACAGATGACTGTCATACATTCAGCTGTACGAGGGATGCCTTGTCAACAACAAGCATACAGAGAACTCCATTACTCCACCTGCCTCACTGAGCAGCACCATACCAAGTCCTGCACACCATGCTAAATCAGTATTTACTACCTATATCTAACTGCAGAGCCTAGTTTAAGCCACTGCATATTCTTAGACAAGTAGTCCAGTCAGGCACAGAGCTCTAGGGACGGCAGGAGAGAAACACCACAGTGTGTCATACCTGCACTGATAGTTTTGTGTTGTTTCATGACAGATGATGAAATGCCTTCAGGCTATCAATCTCTGGATGACCTCAGCCTCTAGCCAGTGTTGAAAACACTAACCCTCATAACATATGAGGCAGCATACTCGACTCTTGCTAGACTCAACTATTCAGATCATGCACATAATGCACAGTTGAGCTTTTGGCTGAAGTTATTATGGAAGTATTTATGTCAATGAGGAGGACACAATGCTTTCAAGCCTGCATTTGCAGAATGCTTGGTACAAAGGCAAAGTTACATTAATATGGACTGTTTGATCTGGATCTAGAAAGGTATTTAGTGGAGCAGGGAGAAGTTACATCTTCAGCCCTATGCACAAAAAGCTGCTGAGCATGGAGATCCTCCTACAGGAAAGAACTAGCTTAGGAAGGACTTAGTTTTCAGAGCCAGACCGAGCTGCTGCACTCTTCCTGAGAGGAAGATAAGTTAGTCTGGTTCAAGATCAGAGGCAAAAACATGAGCTGAAAAAATACCCAGGTTTAAAATGCAAGTTGGACAAAAGATGTCCCAGAGAGCCTGAAGAACACTTTGAAGTGAATTGAAGAAGAAATAGAGAACTGTACATAGATTTTTAGATATCTGTACCAACCGCACTAAGTACTGTTGTATTATGGTATCCCATGAGACACCGCCAAGTGTTTATTTTGCAGCCTAACTTCAACTGCAGTAAGGTATAACTACCCAGAAGGCTCATTCTTGCAGCTGCAAGATGGATTCTGCAGTTTCTCTAAAAGATGTATCAAGCTTAAGGAAGTTTAGACACCAGACTGTCCTTCTGTGAATAGCCGTAACCATACCAGCAACAAGCACAGCTAAACAGAGTAAAACTAAAGAGCAAAGTCTTGCAGCACTGCTGGTCTCACTGTATTGAGCCCAAAAAGCTCAGAGCCCCTAGGCCCACATGGCAGGCTGTGTGCCCCGAGAAACTCAGCCTGGAACAAACATTCAGGGACTTCTCCAGGTTTGAGATGTTGATGTTTCCTTGTCAGTGCCATCTGTGCTACTGATTTTAAAAGTCTTATTTCAACTGACATGTGAGCTCAAAAAAAAAGCAGTTTCACTTCAGGCATTTAACTGTCTCCAGCAGGACTGAATAAATACTCAACCAAACTTCTTAACAGTCATTTAAGGAGCTGGCTGAGCACACAGCAATTGTTTCTCCAAAGCACTGAGACCACTCTGGTTGCAATGGGAAGGTCACATGCTGGGTCTTGTTTTTCAGATGATGCACACTCAGCAGCATATTAAAACACTCAAGCCTGTTGGTAGGCTTCTCCTCTCCGCCTCACAGGTGTTTGCAACTCCCCTTTCTGCCTGAGCCTCTTACAACTCAAAGCCTTCAGGTTCAGTATTCTCTCCTACCATGCTGCTTGGCCTCTGCTACACCTAAACATGCTTTTGGGTTCAGAACAGCAGGACCCACAGTCTGAATGCAGGTGAGTTCAGAAGTGGCTTCTTCCACATGACAGAACCATGAAGTGTTTCTTCTTCCTCCAGGTTTTCTGGTACATCCTGTATGTTGGCTCTTCCCTTTCATCTAACAACTCTTTCCAGTACTTCCTGCAAAGTAGTGAGGAAAACACCCCACAGACATCCCCAACAGATACAAAAATAAAAGCCACATTATATTAACATGTCAGGTCACATGAAAAATACCTAACAACAAAACAGATTTTTATTACTCAATACCTGGAAGGTTTAGTATATGCAGAGCATTACTAAGGATGATTGCTAGCTTTTAAACAGCTCAGTACTTCTACTGCTCTGAAGAGTACGTTACTGTCAACATGAGATAAACATAACTTGTACACAGAGATAAGCTAGAAGTTTTTTTAAAAAACATTTTGTATGTTAAGACATTGGTCTGACTTCAGGCACTACAGCCAACATTGCACACAACTGCAAAAAGCATGGTACTGGTTCTGAGTCTTTAGTCTCTCAACCTTAATCCTTTCTCTGCCTTTCTAGTTCTCTCAGTTTGTTAGTGCATTTGTGTTTGTTTCAAGATGGACCGTCTCCATCCGGAACGCTTCCCTTTCAGCTGTGTTCCACCAGCCTCCCCTGCCAAGGGGGAATTTCCCAGCAGAGCACCAGCTTATAAAACTGGCTGGCCCCAGACAGGAACCATCTCTTTGTCCAAGCATAGCTCCCACATAAGGATAGTTAAGAGTTTAGTGCTTCTTTATGAAGAGTCCCAACTACCACTTCTTGGGAGTTTCCATTTAATAGGAAGGACAGAGACAAGCTCCATTTAAAACCTCCTGTAGCCTCGTGACTAGTATCTCCAGTTCATAAGCCAGACTGATTTTCTCACCAGTATCTGTCTTCTGCAGCACTTGGTGGTGGTTCATGGTAGTTCACTGCATGATGTGAAATTGGTCTTTGTAAACTTGACCAGAGACAACTTTTGATTTCACCATTCAGTTGTAACCGCATTACAACTATACAAGCACTATTTGGAGTTTCAAGAACATGGATAGGTGTTTATGTATCATTTGCTTTTCTGCCATCCCTCATTTATACATAATTTAAAAAGCCAACTTCAGCTCTGCTTCATGAAGCAAATACATGGTTTGCCAATATCGCAGGGCAGGGGGTCTCCTGGAGATGATTCTGGACTTTACAGTTCTACTACCACTTCCAGATTTTATCTGTGTTCTCTCATTACTGTAGGCTCAACAACTATTGTTAAAGTTTCTATATGTTATTTACAGCTGTATTTAAAGCAGAGTTTCCACAGTCTTCTCTAAGATCTATTACCAAGTCTTACAGTATCAGAAAGATTAAAGAGAATTATGTTTTTAATTTACTGGTGTCCCTTTATTAAAGAAGTGGGTTTGTTGATCTTAAGTTCTTTATGCAATGTGGTTATTTTAACATAATGAAGAAACAGCATGGGACAGTCAGCTCGTCATGAATAATGCTGCAGAACCAGTTTCCCAAAAGATGCAGCACAGTAGTGTTTCACAACATGGCACTGAGGCTATACCCTTCTGCTCTGGATTCACCCCAGCAGAGGGAATGATGTTTCAATGAGTAAAGCATTTGCCTAAAACTTAGCAGCAGATCTATAAATCAGGCTCCCATTTTAAGTTTTTGTGGAAGAAAAAACCTTGTGGAATCACAATTCCCGCATTTACTGTACATTAACAATGCTCACTATGCAAGTACAGGCTTATTAAGAACCAAAGGCAAACCTACAGGATTGCAAGCTCCCATTAATAAGGTACAAGATATTAACTCTTTGGTAATGGGCTGCTTAAGTACAGATTTATGAAGTAACCCCACAAGGTGCTGGACTAGCCATAGCTGGTGTCTTAACAGGTACCTCACCACCACCTTCACCTTAACCCCTACTTCTGCTATACTATTTTACTTTCTTCCTTAAACAATATTAAAGGGAAACCCTTATTCATTTCCACTTGTTGCAGGACTCATCTGATACCATGACTCTCACACCTCTACACCTCTGCAGAGCAAACAAACTTGCTCCTTCTCTCCCCAGGTAAATTTTAATCTGCTGGCCAGTGACATATGCCCCATCTCCTGCACATACCAGGCTGAGAGAGTAGAATTAACTTGTGGACATGGCTCCATGGCCACTTTGAGGCTGCAAGGAGAGCTGTGCTTGGAGCAGATTGAACATCCAGAACTTCCCAGCACACATCCTTCTTCAGAAGAGCCAAGATAATAGTATCTGTAACACTCAGACCTAGAAAATTGCCAAGCAAAGAAAAAAAAGTCTTTGTAAACAATAACAAAAGCTAAAGACAGAATCGAGTACTGAGAATTTCAGTAGAGCTTTGACAAAGCACATGAGTTGCTGCAGAATATGAGATGATTGTCTTCAGATTCTTTACCTTTTAGGTTTAGTTTACTCTACAAAAAAAGTCCTTGTATGTCCTATTAAACAACAACCTATGAAGCCCAGTTCCCATCATTTTACACCCTGTGGTTCAGTCTGGGTTTACAGCACCACTGAAAATGGCATTTTCCACATAGCAATAATATTTTTATACACCGGGGAAGCTAAGAGAGATGGCAGGATGTATAAGCCACATGATATCTAACCAAAGCCTATGCATGCTTTTGTTAGAGATACTCAATGGGTAACAAGTAAGAGACAGGCTCTCAGTCTTCTAAATGGCCTTTAAGAAACCTCACTTAAAATAATGCAAGTAATTCCATATTACTAAGTTTTTACTTATTCTTCCCCATACAAGAGGTAAGGCTACGGTAATAACAGTGTTGCCAGTTCTGTAAATTTAGAGAGTTGTATCAGATACACTCATTTTGCCATAAAAATAAATGGGAACAGCTCCAGTATTCTCTGTTCATAATAAGAACTTTTATAAGAACTTGTACTTACACGAACACATTGATATCCAAGACCTGAAACTTAAAGCATTTGTATCTAGGGAATGCTACTGTCTAACACAATACTCGGAGAGATTAGGAACACTGTTCTAACCATTTACTTCACTTGTGGTGGGAGATCTGCAGAGTGATAGGTGACTAGCCTTTCATTTATTTATTAATGATACTGTGCAACATTAATAATCAACCACTTCCTATCTGCAAGTGAATTTAGAAACCCTGTTCTCATCTGAAAAACTAGGTAACATGTAACTTGAGTATAATGCAGCCAAGGATTAAAGTTATTAATATTAAAGATGAAAAAAGCATATTGATTTTCTTTCTCTGGGACAGCATCACTGAAAGAGACTTAAGCTCACAGAAACATCAGATACTAGTTTTCTAGTGGCATTTTCTCAACCACTTCAGAACTAGCTTAAAGGTTACCCAAAAAGGATAGGGATGTTTACATTTTTCTTCACAGCATATAGACATTTACTTCTATTCATCTTTTTCCCCACCCGAGCTTCAGAAGCAGAACCAGCCAACCGCAAAAGCATCAGAAGTCACAGATGCTGTAAGGATGTAGGAATCACACCTAGTAAGAGATGCAGGAGTGAAGCATTGTGCTGGGAACCCCATCTGTATACTCAGATAGACACGTCCTCAGTCATCTGCAAGAAGACCTACATTAATAAGAGAATTAACAGCTATTTAGAAGACCTGTATTTAAGAAAACACACTCTTTTAATTAATCTGACCTCAGTTCCAGTTAATCCCACTGGCTTTACTACAAGTTTCTGGAAATGCAAGACCTAAATTTCCATAGAAAAAAGGGACAACTAAGTATGAACTATGCGCAAGAATCCTGAAAGTGCAGGTCATGACCTGGTATATTAAACCATCTGATTCAGTTCAGATTGAAAGTTTGCAGTCCGAGTTGTGAGCTGCATTGTCTGAGAAGCCTCCACACAGTCCATTGCTATTTCTGTAACACAGATGACGAACCTCAGCAGAGGAAGTAGGCAATTAGCTGGGAAAGCAGCCTCTTAAGCTGAGCTGCCAGAGCAGCTGGAGGCCTCAGGCTTGCTTCATTGCAGAGAAAGCTACATGAACTACTCCTTCTGAAAGAAGGAGGTATATAGCAAGATGGAGACATAAAGCTAACAGATAAATCCACCAACTTCTACATAGGATTTCTTAGATTGCTTATGGATGTAAAGAAAGAAGATAACAGTAGAAGAAGAAAAGTTAGAGGTATGTTCAGTTCTTTTGTTTTTGTACCTGTAACCTGTCAGAGCCAATGACAGAGACTGACCCTCTCCTATTAAAACAAAACAAGAAACCTCAAAAACTCACAACCTTTGGCCAACAGAACAGGAGCTTTCAGTTCAGACCAGATGACACAGCCAGTGAGGACCATCACTATATACCACAACATGCCCTTCTGCAGGAATAGATGTTTACAGTTCAAGTTACTAAATAATAAGAAAAGCATTTAAGAAGAAAACAAAGCTTGATTAAAGCTATGTAGCTGGTGAACATGAATTCGTATCATCTGCACATCAGCTGAAATGAGAGTGCCAAGATGTACCAACATCTCTCTATACTGCTGCTGGAAACCCCAGTGTGATTTACAACTGTAGCTTACAGTCTGTTGACAACTAATATTTCTCACTAACAGTTTCTACCTGCATGCTGAAGCCATAACGTATATACAGCCTTGAGCAGGGGTCTTCAGTTCAGAACTTGCTGGTAATCAGTCTTGCTGCCTTCCATAATTGCTCTCATGGTCCCAAGATACTAGAAAACTTCAGGCCACTGTTTCTAAAGCCCAGGAAGAGAACAGAAGGCTGCCTGAAGCACATGGTTTACATCATATTGCTGAGTATGGTCAGCAAGACTGAGATTTCCACCATGGGGCGATCAATCCACAAGATGGATATGCTTTCATACTTAAACCGCTTTGTGGCATATTTATCAGACCCTGGCATGAGTCACCTCCTGATTTCAGCCTGGATATACAAGCAAAAGCATCTTTCTGGCTATTAAAGGTAAACACCAGACCACAGACAAGATACAGTAGCTGCCAAAAATCACGTGCTTCCACAGACACTGCTCAAAAAGAGGTGCTAAAGGATGAACAAAGCATTTCAGTTAGCACCTAAATGTATTTCAAGGCTATGACAAACAACTCAAGAAACTATGGTTTATACTAGCATTGCCACTAAAATTGCCACATCCTCTTCCTGTTCATGATCACTGGCTCCAACTTCAGCAGTGACCTCTGTGCTTGCAGAAGTATTCATGCAGTTGAGTAGTGAACTAGATTCTAGTACTAAAGAGGACACAGGGAAGAGCAGAACACAGGACAGCTTTTTCCATAGCATGCCAGCCTAAATGTTTGCTTAGCTACAGCTGTAGAATACTATTACCTTGTGGTCTCCTACCACCCCATCATTTTAACCATCCTAGATGAGACATACCTGAACATGTATACAGTTGCACATATTCAGCTTTCTCATATTTTCATACACAGAAGCCATTTACTTTAATAAAAAAAACTTCTTATATTTTCATAGTTCTCTAATTTACACTGTTAATCATTACATTCATATGTAGGTGATTGGCCACTCCATGCTACCTGCTCTCCAATGCTAAAAAGAAGCAATTCTTTATATCACTCTGCTTATTCAAAAGTTGTTTAGTATAGGTGCACTGAATTACATGGTACTTACAGGCTAGTACTTTACTGTAAAACACAATTTATAAGTTATGTCATAGGCAATTGGGAGGATGCCCACAGGCAAAGATGACTGCATCCAGCAACACTTTACAGATAAGTGATGATTAATCCATCTTTTCCATGTCTTCCCACGTATAAAACCTTTGACCCTTAGGAAAACTAGAATCCAGTTAACAACAAGTAACTGGAAGTGTTTTGATGATTAGGCTGGATTTCCCCCTAATTAATATTACAAAAGCATGCTCTCTCATGCATGCTTCTGATTAAGCAATCCAAGTGGTCCAGACAACCCTAACTCCAGCTTCCAAGAAAAACCTTCCGCTGAGCCTCAGCTTTTTCAAGCATGAGCACCACAGTCACCTAGCAAGAATCAAAAGCTACAACTGGCTGCATAAGCCAGGTAGATAACTGAGCCCACTACCACCAAAGCAAAGCACCACACATCTCTAGCCAGAGCTCTCTCCAAACTGTTCCCTTGTGTACATGTACGCAATGTATATGCATCTCCATTTTAATTCCTAGCAATAAAGTGAGGTGGTTATTTTGATATATTTATATACATACACACACTCTGATCTAGCCTAAAAGTACTTAGTGCAACTTACTGGGCTCACTGCTTGACGTTTTTCTGACTAACAGTATGCTGTTAAGAAGCTTTGAGGACTGGAACACATTTCTGGCTGTGCAATTTCGAGACCCACACTAAAAGTCTCTGCATGCCACTAAGACATGCTATTCTCCTGGTTGTCAATGACAACACCAAACAGAAGCTTCTGTATACACCTTGAGACAAAATGCACTGCAGATTTCTGTTTTCTTTTTTGTACTGACATGAGTTTATATCACCTCCTACATGAGGTACATAGAGATATATATAGACAGTTGTCTATAGTGATGGCCAGATCACTATCTGAAGCAAAGAAGAGTTTTTATAACATTCTGATACCTAGGTAGCAGGTGCAAGGGTAATGTCCAGATAAGCAGCTTTTCAGCACCTTAAGAGCACCGACAAAATTTGCTGACAGGTTGTCTTATATGTAACTTGTCCATAATTGTAAAGAAGCTGTGGACTAGCATTCATTACTCAAAGTATACTCCTGTGCCAAACAGCTGCTATTCTCACAGGTTTAATCACACCCCATAAAATGCCAAAATTCAAGCTAGCACATCTTATACATATTTGAATCAATCTACTTAATCATTGCACCTTTTTATTTGCATTGGTCTTCACCTCACACACTTTAAAGACTCCTCTGATCACTCAGCAGGCATGCAGCTGCTTTTCACTTTTTTTCATGGATTTCTGCAGCTTTTCCCTTTTTTCAAAGCTACACAACAGTACAGCTGTCTACACCAACGTGTTTTGTGAATAGTCCCTACAAAACCAGGTTTCTAATGGATTCCTGTGGCAAGCGGGGGTAAGACGTTAATAAATGCTCACACGAGAAAGTGAAGGGAAAAAACGTAGTAATTTTTCAGTGCAGTGAAAAAAATAATCAGTCCACCAGGTTTCTCTTTCGGGAAGTTGCCCAAGAATGCAATTAAAACCACAAAAACCAAACCAAGTTTTCAGAATCATATGCAGGCATGAAAAAAAGGG
>JANZLQ010000089.1:22687960-22704464 GCA_026212715.1 Elanus axillaris
GGGGCGGGGAGCGCAGCGGCGGGAAGCGCTGGTCCGGCCCCGGGCCTGCCTGAGTGGAGCAGCCCGGCCTGTCCGCGGCCCGCGGTGTGCCGGCCCACAGGCCGACGGCGCGGCCGTACCCCATGGTGCCTGCGGCACCGTAGGGCCCGTCGTGCCGGCCACGGCTGGCTGCGTCCCCTGGCCCCAGGCTTGTCCACCAGCATGCCTGTGCCTCGGGCCCAGCAGCCCCGGGGTCCCTCACGAGCCCCACTGGCAGCTCTCGCCCCTCTGCCTGGGGCACGGGGAGAGGGGCCGGCCGTGGTGGGGAGAAGGGGATGTGGGGGCAAGGCCTAGCTTGGCAGGACTGCTGACAAAGCAAGTGGTAGTGAGGGGAGGGAGACCACCGAGGCCAAAGGCTGCAACGTCCCCCAACACTTATGAGGCCCCTCTGGCAGTGGCATTGCGGGAGATTTGAGGATTTTGGCTGAAGGGGCACCTGCCTCCTCTCACCACCCCGGCTTCCTCTCATGCCCCCCACAGCTGGGACCACTGCACCCACGTTCTCTGGCAGCTGGGACGAGGAAACGTGTGCCAGCAGCCTAGGACCTTGAACCCTCATACAGTGCTGGGGTTTTACTCATCACAAACAGTGTAAGGGGGGATCTGCGGGATGCAGACTGCCACTGCAGCATCACAGCATAGGCACGGCAGTGGGGCAGGACAGAAGTGTAATCCTGGGCAAACACATGTGAATCTTAGCACTGACTGACAGTCTCAGACTCCTCAGCTGGCAAAGCACAAGAGGGAATTTCCACTACCAATACCAAAACGGTGCTGCTGACAACGCTAGAGAAACAAGCAGTGCATTGGTCTGGCAGAGGACAACAGTGTCTTGTTAAGTCATCCTTTCTGCGCCTGTTTTCCAAAAAATTTCTCATGCGTGGCACAGTCCAGCTTTGAAGAAACAGGACAACTATGCAATAAACCACATTTCTTCCCTGAGGAGTTTGGAGTCTTCTGGATTAAAAAAAAAAACCACAAACAACCCATCTCCTGGCAGGAGCTGGAGCAGCAGTGGTGGCAGCCACTATTGGTCTTTAAGGTGGAGAGCCTTGTGTCCATCGAGGTGGGCTCTCTCTGTGGAAAGCCCCTGTGCCTGTGTGAAACCGAAATGCTTGCAAGCAGGAAGGTGCAACAGCATGGTCATGTGTGGAGGCAAGAAGCTCAGCCTCGACCGGGGCAAGGGGAATTTGGCTGAGACAAGGTGCTGGCATCAGCAGGCTGGACTGTCGAGGAACAGGCACAGTGCCAGCTGAGGTGGACGTTTCTTAGCCTATTGACTAACTGGACTGATTTTGCTATTTTAAGTAAAATTTGTCTTCTTTTCCTCTTCCCAAAATGTTTCATACCATAATTTCTACAAACGCAGATCCATTTCTGACTTGAGAATAGATATGAATTAAAAACAAGAACAAAAAACCCCCCACCTTTTACATGATTTTTCATGTTAGCAGGGACAACTTTTGAGTATCCCTTTTCTCTCATGGATGAAGATGGAAGGCTATGCAGACCATGTCAGATCTCCTGCCCAACTGCTTAACATCATGAAAACCACATGGAAAAATGTTACTGGGTGGTTTTAGGAACCTTTTGGTACAAACTGGCTTATGGAAAGGAGGCAGAAGAGCCTGACCATGACTAGCCAGCTGCACCCAGATCTTGGGGGAAGAACCTGGGTCTAGTCGGAAAGGCTGAAGACCTAAGCCGACAGCCAAGCCCCCAAACACCCTCAGCTTGTATCCAAACCCAGCCTTTGCAGGTGCAAACCTTGTAGTCTGTCTTCAGAAGTTACATTCCAAACAAATTACTGTGAAATAGGCTCAGTTTTGACTACATCAGGTTTGGACAGCACATTTCCAATCTAGTGAAACTGGAGCTAAAGAGTTGCCGCCAGAAGGCAATGCTGTTCCTCCCCTTTCTTGTTGCCACATAGCCCACAGCTAGAAACAGAAGCAGCTGTGGGCAACCACCTCTCACGCAGGCAAGAAATCACTGTTTCTCCTGGTTAGCAAATTATTTAAGTGATCAAATTTGTGCCCATTAAACAGTTAACTAGTCACATGTTTTGGAAAGAGTCATACCTATTACATACTTAGCATCAGCAAAGGACTAATTTGTGGAAATTCAAGAATCAGAAAAAAATTGTTGAAGTCAAGAGGTGTTTGGGGTGAAGCTGCATGAGTTTGGCCCACCCAACCTAACAGCTGCCAAAAGGGGAGCAGTACTGTCCCCTCCTTTTTCCTCTACTCCTCTGAGGGTCTCGGAGCTTCACTAGCTCTGCTGCTTGCCAGGTCCTTGTGTGATCCATCTCATCCTGGCAGGGAAAAAACCCAACACTGAGCTTTTTTTCTGAATTTATTCTCTGAAGGAGCCTTCTGAGGGGCTTGATGAATGCTGAAACTACTCGAACAACAAAGCGGCCAGGCTAACAGCAGCCAGGATCAAGACTGGCTTAAACTGCTGGAGAAACTCAGACACAGGGGGCATTGCAAGATCTGGTGTAGATTCCTTTAGGTGAGTGCATGTGGGATACACTTGGTTGCTGCTGGAATTAATTTCATAGATAAGTACCTATGCACAGAGATTAAAGATGCGTACATGAAAGCAAAATTCACTGACAAGTCGCATGTGCTGTGGGGCTATACTTAAAAGCACAGAGGTTCTTCAGATGGTATCTCACCTTAGAAAGGGCAGATTTCAAACTATATACCAAGTTGCTAATGAGGATACAGGAAATCTCATCCATTTTTTCCACTTGAAGCAAAACATCTCTTCCCACAGAGGGAAATGTTGATGTTTCCCTGTATGTTTTAGGCTTAAAGAGGAAGCCGACAGGCAGAAAGTTGCAGTGAAATAGAAAAACTGGCTCCAACACAAACAAGCCTAAGCTTGACAAAGTAGGCTGTAGTTTTAACAGGCAGCTTAGGAGAAGACTAAGGCGGAGGCCCTTAATGCAAACTACTGCATTTTCAGGCCAAAAATTTTAAAGCACTATTTCTCAAGCAGTTCAAATTGGAAATCCTATATAAAAGAAACTTCACAGTTCCCATACATGTTTTATAAAGCTAAAGGAAAAAAATATTGTAAAAGTGATAAGCCTATAGAATTTATTATTTCATGTATGGTTTTGACAGGTTGCCAAGAGAATTGGTGCTGCTACATGGAGAGTGGAAGAAATGACATTTTCTTTGCTTTAGATTGTTATAAAATTTTCGGTGCTTTACAAGCCCCCAGATGGTTTTTATAACCCCTTCAGGGGTTGCAACATATTGACTGAGAAATACTGATTTATATAGCAAACTCCACTCTCTTCTCATTGCTGGCAAAAATTACTGCTTTGTATATGTGTATACACACAGTGGCTGAATATAAATAAAAGCCCAACAAATAATGAGATCTGAGGCAAAATCCACCACCTGGCGGTATATTAACTTGCATGAAATTTCCCTACATTTACACTGGTGTAAATAAGAGGAATATTTGGCCCTGAATCTTTTAGGTGAGCTCTGGATTGAGGATTAACAAGTTTGTACTCTGTTTCACCCTACAAACACAGCAGATTGTTGGCTGCTTTTATTGGTGACAGGAATAGGGAAACATTTCCAATCAACAATTCTCTTGTTTATTTATTGGCTTTCACTGTGTTCATCTGAAGTGACTTAACTAGAAATTATCAGTGACTTGGGTCATAGCAAGCCTGCAATGGAAACACCACAGCAGGTGTATCTTTGCACCTCAGGAGGAGCAACTCTGAAATGCTTTGTCTGTAATGAATAGACAGCTGGAACAAACAGCATGTCCAGCTTCTATTTGATTTTTGGAAGACCTCTAGGCTCCTCTGCATTTTGTATAGTCAGTTGGGTATAAGACAATTCTTACTGAATGCTGGCTTCCTAAAGTATATTGAAATCCATCAGTGGACCATGAAGAGCTCATATCCCTTGCATGACTAAACCTGTGCTTTTGCTCTTGCCCACAGGTCCTGTACAATCAGGCTAGTGGCTTGGCTTGCTGGGTGACTTTGGCCACTGCAGAGACCACCTGGGTACAAAACGCCATGGTACCTGGTACTGTGCTCCAGCACACAGCTGGGGAGGAGGTAGTGCTCTGTTCATCCTGTACCTCAGGGGTTAGGTGGTCACTTAGAACATGGGGAGTGTGATTTTTTTAACTCCATCAAAGTCAGGAGGAGAGTTGCTGGTGTTCCCAGGAGAGGTCTCTATGCACCCTGTCTAAGGCTTTTCTGGAGCAAGAGAGAGCTCTTCAACCCTTGTTTTGGTGCCTTCCTACTTTGCATTAAAGAATTAGAAGTGCATTTGATCAGGCAGAAGAAAAGGAAGAGCATGGCATCATAGCTTCATATTTAAGTCATCCTTTGGGACAGTGGAGACTGTAGTTCTACTCCCTGCTTGCCAGGCAGAATGCTTTTGTATTTTACATTAATCAGCCAGTGGATAAAATACATGAACAACCCCTAGGCTGGGCAGAAAATTTAACTGATAGCCTTGTACTCAGGAACTCTTCTGCATCTTTGCATTGCAATACCTCAGTTGCTTCTTGGAGTTGGGCCTTAACCCATGCCTCATAGCTCTGCACATGTAAAAGCAGAACTTCTGCACTACACGTGGCAGTTTTTAATATGCAAATTATAAAACCTTTAGATCACAAACTTTCTCTGACAAGGCACACACAGCTCACAGCTCCTTCAGCCCCCATCTCAGCTGAAGCCATCTGACAGTAATATTAAGAAAAAGCAGTGAGCTGCTTCCAGATTACCTTGGATTTGTGTGGATTTGGGGCTAAGCCCCATCAGTGAAGCTGCTGCTTAAGCTTTTGCATGCTGTGTTCAGGTTATAGGACCCAAGTGACCAGAGCTGGCAAAGTTTTGTTGTTGGTTCAACTATTTCTGCTCACTTGGACAGCTGTAAAAAGAGCAGGCAGCAGAGCAGCTCCAGACCTGAAAGAAGGCAGCAAAGTAGACTTGGCAGAGGGAAAAAAGCACAGGCAAGTCAGCTGGCTCAGGGGAGGCAAGTCAGAGGAATGAGCCTGAAGCACAAACAAAGCAAATGGCAGCCTTGAGGCTGGCCCGGGCCCTGGCAGGACAGAGCTGAGCCACCAGCCAAGGCATGGCCTGGTTCCCAAGGCCGAGAGAGGCATACATAGGCAATGGGGTCAGCAGAGGGGGATGATGCAAATGAATGCTACTTTTTTTTGGCTGAAATTAGCCTGTTACTCCAGGCTGAAATGCTACCATTTGCTATTGTAAATAGCCTATTCTAAAACATGGGCTTTCTGCACACAGGTGAAGGACAAAAGATCTCATCTGCAACTCCTTGGTGCTAGGAAAAGCCAGTACTGCTGTGTCAAGTCTAAATTACCTTACCTTGGTGTGGGCAGGATGCAGTGCTTAAACTCCTTTGACATGCATTTCCTAGAGACAATGGCAATTCCCTCTGTGGCCCATCATTTACTATCTACATAAAAGCAGGAGGAGATGATTAGAGTGGGGAACTGCCCTGCTCTTGCTATATATAGTGCCCTGTCTGCTCAGCCTATAACATTTTGCTATTCAGTTGTAAATAATGCTCTAAGGGGGAGAATAAAATGAAAATCGAACTTGGAGAAGCTGGTGTAGAAAAGCAGACAAAAAAAAAAAAAGACCACGAGTCCAGGAATAAGCCTTCTACTTGGGTTTAAAAGCAGAAGGTGGCATTAGTGGAGCACATCCTACTGCCCACCCCATGGTTTGGAGTAATGCGGGGCTGCAGCCTTTGGGATCTGCCGGCAGAAAGCTGAATAAATCAGTCCTCCTGCCTGGCTCCTTCTGCCTAGCACCTGCCAATATGGTCTGACGTGAAGCCTTCCAGCGTTATACCTAAAGGAATTCTCACATTTATATTTCAAAGAGTGCTTGGAGGCCACACGTATTTCTTTTACACGTACATATTTAAATCTATTCAAATTTGTTCCTCTTATGAATCATTGTATCATCATGAATCATTGTTGGGGCTTATTAGCTTAAACTCTACACAGTACACGCTTGTAAGGAAAAATACAAAACATATATGCGTTGAATATTCCAGCGGTAGTTGGTCATCTTGCAACAATAGATTTTCTAGCAACAGCCTTGTGAGAAAAAGTGGAATTATTCCCATTTTACAAAACAGTAGTGGAGGTAAAGTGGTCAGTCCATGGCTATTCAGGAAGTCTATGGAAATGACCCCAGATCTCTAGTATTTCAACATAATTGCTAACCCACAGGACCAGCTCATTCTAAAACCAGGTGGAAAAGCAATTCATAAAGAACAAAGAAAGGGGTTTGGTTTGGTTTGTTGCCAATGAAGAGTAAAAGAAGAAAGCTATTAACAAAGCATTTTCCCGTGTGATTCAAATTAGGGCAGCCGTAATGGCTGAAGACAATTGTGCTTTTATTCTTTTTCAGTGATATTCTCAAATTTGGGAAAGTTTTTGTTGTTGTTTTGCCATTCAACACAAATAAGATGAGTTTCGTTCCACCACCAGAATGACTCAGTGCTCTAAAGAAATTCAGACCGTCCCCAGTAAAGGAAATACATTACTAAATTTTAAGTCTGAGCCACATCAGTACAGATTTTTCTATGCTGGGAAATCATTTCTCTACAGTCTGAAGGAAGTGCTCTCTAACAAATGAAAAATGAATTTTGTAATGCAAACCCCATTAAGTTCACTGGGTTTTTTTCATGAGTAAGGAATGAGTAAAAACAAACAAATCCTTTTGGATATGAACCAAAAAGAGGCATAAAATATTAGTTGGGCTTTTAGCCATAACCTACTGGGAGATCTATGGTTTCAGTGAGGTTTTGGTCATGCTTTTCAGGAAATACACAATACATAGTTTATTCAAGATAACTTAATGATAACAACTCCAGGCATTTTGGTTACTAGATGTAAGTTTCTTTCTTACTGACTCATTCTTCTGGAAACCTGGACATGGCTCTTCATTCTGCCCAAGACAGGTTTTTTTAGATTTTTGTTTCTTCAGTTCTTTCAAACTGTCAAACTGAAAAAGAAGAAAAGAGGTTATAGGGAATATTAAAAAAAAAAAAAGCACACACAAGAATTTCAAACTTGAAGTTCCTATTCACTGTTTTAGGGCTTCTTTTATATGGAACTTCACAAAATTCAATTTTTAAAAGAAATGTTTATAAAACAAGTGTTTGCAAAATGTGCTTTCCTGCCAGTTCCAGTGAATACTTTCTGATTAGCCATTTTTCCAAGACTACCTGGGTGTTTTCATACTCTCAGCTTGTAATACAATGCAGCGCATTGCCTTCTCTGAGAGTGGTCAGCTCACACTCTGAAGTAGCATCTCATGAAGGCACCTTGCGTGTGGTTGATCAGAGTTTGGATCTGTTCTATTCTATACACTGAATTCTGGGATATGTTTGCATAATATATTTTCAGGAGTAAACCAAGGAGCCTAGAAGGGACATTTCTTGTGTAATGGAATGTTGTAGAGGTGGGGCAGTTATGACTATTTCCTGCATTTTATTGATAGGGAAACAATAAAAAGCTAACATTCTCCCCAGAGATTTACAGACTTCAGGTTTTTTGGTTTGGGTTTTTTTGGTGGTTGTTTTTTTCGCACCCACTTAAGTGACTTTTGGGACTAAAGTATTTTTTATCCTCTGAGGGTAAGGTCTAAAGAGAAATTCTATATTCAGCCCAAGAATATTAAATCAATTTAGATTACTACTCTCTTTCAGAGGCCTGTAGAGATGAACAAGGTTCAGGGTTGTGATTTCAACCTCCTGGGATGAAACAGGCTGCTGCTAAGCCTGTCAAGAGAGCATGCTGTTGGCCTGCTCAGCCAGTAGTAAATATCTAAAGTACAAAGTTAAGAGTCCACAAGAGAAATACTATGGCTTTGATTCCCCAAAGGTTCAAATAATTAGTGGCTGCAGCCTGTAATCACTTGTCATTCAGGCAGGAAGGAAACACAGAAGCAGGCAGCCAAGGTACAATGCAAATGTACCTTGCTCCTGCCTGTCTACGCTAACCTAGCTTCTCCTTTGTGTGTCAAGGTAATCGCAACAGCTAGTGCCAAAAAGTAAGTCTTCCAGCATTCTGATGGAACATACTTCCCTCATTACAAGTCAGCTAGACCTGACACCATAGCTAAACTCTAGCATCTCAAGTTAGCTTGCCTTTTCCCAAAACAAAGGCTAATTTATGAGTTTGCAAGATGGGGTAATACTCACAGGAAATCTTTCATTGCTTATTTTGCCCAAATGACGTAGAATATGGCAGATCAGGCAGTCTTTGGATAAAAGTAAAGGTCTCTTGCCTTTCAACTAATTAACATACTTCAGGTCTTGCTTTGAAAACCCTGTTATTTCTTAGCAAGGTATTTCATACTTTCCTTCTGGTCTCTTTATTTTCCTGCCTGCACTTAAACGCTGATCATGCTAATAATCTTCAGCTTGTGTTGCTTCTGTCATGCTTTTCATGACCTCTCTAGGTCTCTAGGGATTAGCAATTAAACGCTCAGCTCTGGTTAAGGTAAAATTTTAGATATATATATATATATATGCATGCACGTATTTCTTGTTTTATGTATAAAGCACCTATCACTGTATTGATAAACATTCTATTTCTATTTTCCCAATTTATTTCTCCACCCATCACCTCTGGTGTGTTTGATGCCTCAGTGTCTTGGGTTTGCCCACCTGCTTCTGCATTCCAGCACCAGCTTCTTCCAGGACTGATGTCCTCTCTGCTTGGTGGGAGAGATTTGGTTTCACTTCTCTTGCCTGTGGTTTAGTCCAGACATCCCCTTGAGTCAGTTTGTGGTGCAACAACAATAAAGACAGGATTAATTGGTTCAAAGCTTTAAGAATTAAAGCATATCATGATAATTTGAGAGATGATGGGAAAGGTCCATTCCCCTGTATCTTCTCAGAGCTGGAGTTCAGGCTAACAATTTTTTAAGTCATAGTTTCTGAAGTTTTTGAAGTTTCAGTTTCTGAAGGCAGAAGTAGACTGAATGGTTCACACTTCAAACCCATTCTTTCAGAAGGGGGTGAGGTTTGTTTTTAATAATGCCAGGCTGATTTGTGAATTAATGTCTCAATTTTCTGAGGTACAAGAGCAGTCTGCTTTGGAGGACTGGCTGACAGGATGTAGCAAATTAAAAAAAAAGATGAGGACAAATCTAATTCTTGAGGACTAAAATGTCAACTACCCACCATCAGTCTACAGGAAATGTTTCATATATTTTCAATACATGATGAATATATATAAAAGCATATATGACATTAATTTTTTTTCTTTTTAAATTAAAAGGAAAAACTATGGGAGACAGATACTCTGTTAAAAAGAAAAAGGAGAAAAGGGAGGTTCAGGAAACAATTTTTACAACTACCGATAACAGAACTAGCACCTTTAATCCTGAAAGGCATTGTCTTTTAGTACACACAGCTGGGCAGACTTTTGGGCAGAAACAACCCTGTCCTTATTCATGCAGAGGTGTCCAAGAAAGCTCTAGAAGTCTCCTTGTACAACTAAACAGCTGCCAAGGAACAAAACAACATTTGCTCTCAATTCACTCTTATGCAACAGCAGCCAGTATCCTATGTGGGTTTTTTTGGCTGAAACCTTGGACTGTGCACTGGTAACAGCAAGATCAAGGAAAGGCACTGAAGCCTTGCCTCTGGCGAGTGTGGTGTGTACCTCCCCATGCAGTGTCCTCAAGTCTACAGGGCTCTTTTGCATCACACTGCTGCTAGTAAGTGAAAATTTAAGTTTGTAGATTAAGAAGAGGGTGAAAATAGTTGTCAAAATCCTTTCTGAGACAAGTGGTTTAGATACTACTGTAGCCAAACTTAAGTAAGCCCTGACTGAAGCTTAAATACACTATGTCTGCTCAGGTCAGTGCTCGCAGGGAATGATACCACAAGGAAAAATACAGGGAAGGGGTGGACAGACAGGATGCTGAACCACTTCCCAGGCATCAGCAGGGCTATTCCCATGGTACGTGGGTGTTGTGGACAGATGCGTCCCATACTCTTGCCCTGTGGTTAGCCTCTACCACAACTTCCCATCCACTTCACTTATTTCTGGCCCTTTTGGTGGTAGTGCCAAGTCAGACCCTGGCTGGATGGCCAAGGCCAGCCCCTGCAGTGTGCAGGTCTGCCTATGCCAGTCTCCTTTGCTGCTGCACCAGAACAAGCTCCGTCTCTTTCTGAGGCTTCAGCAGATGGATCCATCCATGAATCCTAGCATCACTAGGAAAGCTGAGGAAGATGTTCAGACTGTCCCAGGCTGGGAACCTTTCACCATGCCAGAAGTTAGGAGGCTAGGCAGTTACACCAGCCAATGGCTCCCTCTAGAAGCAATTAAGTACACTGAAGTCATCTTGTGGGTCTGAACAGCTCTGGTGGAACATATTTCCCTCCCAAGTCTGGACCTCTGGCTGGTGCCTGAGCACCATGAGTGCCCCATCCTGAACAGAAGATGTTGCCACAGCGATTTGTCTTGCTGTGGCTCTGCAGACAGTGACTGCCATTTCCACAGCTATCATAACAGTGCTTGGGGATATGTTTCTATCTCCAAGCTGTGTCCACTGTCTGCATTTTGAAACCACATATAAGCTGATGGGCTCACAGGCTAGCCTAAGAAAACCTCAGCTCTACACCAAAGTCTCTCTCTCAGGCTCTTCCTTGGGTCAGCATCTTTTCTCGACACACATAGCCCAACAGAGGAGAGATCAAAGCTACTCCCCAACCAATACAGGACACAACGAACCAAAGGTTGTCTCACGTCATCTCCTTCTACAGGGAAACAAACATGACTTTTTCTTTTTTTGTGCTGGGCAGCCAGCTCTGCCTTCCCCACCATGTTTCAGTGTCATAAGAAGGGACATAAATCAATGTCCAAGCCCGCTCTATGCCCATCACTGCATAGAATTCCCCTGGCTACATGAGGGGGGAATTTTATTATTATTTTAACTGGGCTGAGATTATCTATATTTTATTTGCAGCTTTTGTTTTGTTCTAGTCCTGGCTTACCTCCATCCACTTTTGTCAACTAGGGTTTTGCTGCTTTGTTTTCCAGTCACACCATTTGGGCCCAGTGGATAAGCTTTTAAGTCAGAAAGTGAGCATGCTGGCAGCAGTGTCCCCAGCTCAGGCTTGCTCTGCCCCATCAGGCTTGACAACACTTCAGAAATGATTGCTGCTGTAACCCCAGTGCCTTCCCTTGAGGTGACAGCACTCAGGAAAGCTGTCAGTGCTTGAGGAGAAAGAATCACCACAGAAATACTGGCTCGCTTCAGCTTATCTCCAGAGTTAGTTACTGAAAGATCATAAATACAGGGATTAGGTTTCTAACTATATGAATTCCTGGTCAGTTGACACCAAGAACTGTATTTCTGTAGTAAAATGTGGATGTACCTCCCTCTAGTCACAATGTCTTGAAACAGCCAATATCTGTAATTCTTTTGGTGTACACTGTGTCATTCAGAAGTCATGGAGGACCACATAAAATATCCACCCAGCTTAAAATGACTGCAGTTAAGTCCCCTCATAGAGGTTTCTTCTAATTATGCCCCAGGAGGGAAGGGGCAAAAGGCACGTGAAGCAACAGGAGGCATTAGCACTGGTATTACATTATCAGTTCTCGTGTGCTATGGTATCAGAGGAAGCTATTTTGAGCAATTCGCCTGTTATCAAGAAGGTCCGGGAAGGTAATCCAGATGGCAATGAGCTGCATAAAGCAACTTCAGCTTTTCTTAGGAACTTCCCACTTGGTTCATACACTAGTCCAAAGGTAGCAATCTCGCGCAGTGCCTTTATGCTTGCCATCTGTGATTGGTGTTTGTTCAGGCTGAACAATCATTTGTGTTGAATAAATGGCATATATCAAAACATAGGCTTTAGTAACTTGTAAGAGAAAGGCCAGGAATTAGGCTCAAAGTAGCTTTGAGACAGCTGAAAGCACCAGCCCCTCATATCCATGCATTTCTTCTAAGAGCACTTCAAATTCCCTCTGCTTCCAGATAAACCATTTCTCACTGTCACTTCTGGCCAGCCCAGTCCTCAGAGGTGCTCTTTCTTAGGGTGTTTATTTCTCTCACAGAAGAATTCCTGGCAGCTTGCCACAATTTGTCTCAATAAATCTTCACATACCCAATTTTTATAAGTTTTTTTTCATGTCAAGTGTTGATCAATCTAATGTTACATCATTTGTACTGAGTGTTCACTCGTCAAGAGCAGAGAACCGCCTACTGGATATGATTTCCTTTCAGAGGTGAAACAAAGACATTTTTCTAAGCCTGACTGTTTCAGTCAAATACAGTGAATCCGACCCCAGCCTTTCACACACATGTAGAACCAGTGTCAGGCAGCCACCAAACACCACAGAGCTCCCTCACCTTTCAGAAGTGGTTTGTTCACACTAGCAGAGCAAGGCAGGACGACTGAATTCCTGTTCAGCAGCATTTAGTCCAGTTTATGTAGGAATAGTTACTCGAGGATCAAAAGCAGAGAATCGGAGCTTAGTATCCATATACTGTATTCAAAGTGAATGGAACATGTGAGGAAAAACTATTGCAGGTCTCTTTTTGTAATCATTAGGATTGACCCATTCTAAAATGCTATTATTAAACAGACTCAAGGTGAATTACTCTGGTAATAACCATAATACTCTCAAGACTAGATTTTCAAGTCATCTGTTTGCATATGTGCCTGCACAAAATATGCATGCCACATCTCTTGGCACTAGCTTAGCAACTGTGTGCACAGAAGTGGCATTCTGTGCATACACATGGCCAGCTAGACACCAGGCTGGACTTGGACTGAACATCCAGGTTGGACACACAGATCCCTCAGAGCAGTTGGCTCCTACTTTTATTAAGTTACTGTCAAAACAGTTCAGATAATAGAGCAGCAGAAGCTAAAAGCCAGTTCCAAGTAACATAGACAAAACTAAGCTCACATGTCACTCAAGCAGTGCCAGCAGCTCCTTCAATTTTGCATCCATCTTTCCTAAATACACGGCATTCAGCAATTCACACCTCACCTCAGGTGTGATGACACTTCAGGTTAAAACAGTTCTTCTTTTGTACAACCCTCTTGCCAAGTTCCTTTTATATTTTATTACCAATGCCTATTATTTAGATTAAGTTACTTCCTTTGTATGACTGGCTACCTCCCAGCTGCCTCTGAAACCAGCAGTGATAAAGTGAGGCAAACAAAAGCAGCAGATGCTCTTCCTTCAGTCCCCACCACCCACATTGCAATGCAGCACTCAGAACTCCTTCCCCAGACCTCTGTCCTCTCTCCATTCCTTGATTTCTAGAGCTAGGGAGGGGGAGAACTGCCACTGTTGGCAAGTGGGATGGTGATAAAATGCCATTTTCCTCTTATGCTTTTATAATAATCTCTGTCAGAACGTTTCAAAATAACCCCCCCACCAAAACCCAACCACAAACCCAACCACCCAAATTCCCTTGTCCTCAGGCTCTTCACATTTTGCCTTTTGGTAGTCCCTCAACACTGGCAACTATCATAAATTTTTCCGTATCTAACTAGAAATCTCTAAGCAGTCATTCCAATATCGGGCACTGTAAGATACATCATGACAGCACCATCTCTATTCACAATTCTCCAATATGCCCTTGATAAATCATCTAGTATATTTTCAACTCCTTTTCTGGATTGGCATTCAAACCTTCACTTGGTATTTCTGGAGTGTTAACAGCTGTCTCCCTATTCCTGGTGAATATTCTTGAAAATAATCTCAAACACCTAGTGATGTGTTCCTAGGGCTGCTCAAGTTTTCCATAGATGCAGTAGTGGAGACCATTAGGAGCACTACTGTTGCAGTCACCCCATGTGACATTGGTATCTCAGTTCACTAAACGCTGCTTGAGATTAGAGATACACTTGTAAAAGACAGTGCAGAGGTGGGATGGGAGATAAGTTGCAACATAAAAAGATCAGATGAGGAATTGAGGCACATTTGGCTTTCAACCAAATATGCAGTGCATGCTCCATATAAACACATGAGAGAACAAGGAGGTGGCACATGAAAGTCCTTAAATCTGTCAAAGGAGAAAAGAATAACAATTCTGGATTATTAACAATGTCCCATTTAACAATTCAGCAAAAAAATTCCAAAATTAGCTAGTTCTTTATGAACTTGGGTTCAGTCCCTGACTTGCCAACAAACTCTCAGTGCAACCTTTAGAAAATTTCTTTGTTTTGATGTATCTGTCTGTCTGTAAAATGAGAATAGTGGCATTTTTTACTGCAGTGCCAGACAGCAGAAGTTTGGAGCATGGAGGTGTTCACATGCCACAGAGCCTACTACTGCTCCTCAAAAGTTGAATATCCCCCTTCTTACGGAGGTGTTTTTTGATGCGCATGTAACAGAAGGTAGCTAGCAAAATGAAGCAATTAGTTCTGTGACATTTTCAGCTGCCTAACAAGTTTCTCTTCTGCTTGTCACACAAGTATTTCAGAATTGGAGCTTGTGTTACCAGTTCTCAATATTTTACGCTTTTTCAGGCTGCAATTCAACAGCTGTCTCAATATTGCAGTTAGAGCCAACATATTCCATATAGGTTTTCCTCAATATGTTGCCATTTTTTAAAAACCTTTGCTATGTGTCTTTGCTATTCATGGCTTGATCATGACTACCTTTTCATTAGAAATCTGGCACTTGAGACTTTCTCCTACAAATGTGTGAACTGAGGTTGTTTTAATGTCAGTGAGATTAATTTCTCTGGAAGCTCAGGTTTCTGTTCCAGCACTTTCCCCCCACTCTTCCAAGCTGCACGTCATGTGCTTGTTAGTCAGTTCTCCACAAAACTACCACAAATCTCATACAGAATACTACTCTTTCCAGCCTTTCTATTTTGCTTTCTAGGTTCAAGAAGGTATTATATTTATCACTCATGTTATTGCAGGGCTTTTTTAGTCCAGGCCCTGTTCCTTAGAGTTGGTCCACAAAAATTTGTCCTTGTCCTAGCTCTATACGCTATCATTGTTAGTATTATTCTCCCCAAAATACTGTTCTGTATTGAGGATAAGCCTCCTTTTTACTCCTCCTGACCCAGTAAAAATCCATCTGGTGGAGAACTACACTGTGAAATTCTGACCCTTCTCTCCTGTCCTTTGGCATGGTTAGAGCTGTACTAATCTCCCACTTAAGTTCTCTGTCCTGACTTCACCAGCCGTAATGCCAAAGGATGTGAAAGTCTTGCTTCATGCAATTAGAAATCATTACAAGTGCCTGTACTGATTTTAAAATTAAACTCACAATGGGTTTGCCACCTTTATATAGATCGATATTCCTTGAAGCTTTGCATTGCTGCCGTTTTGCACATCCCACAAGAAGGAGCCCCTTTCTGTTTGGGAAGGACTCTGTGCAGCAGATGCATCACAGTCCAGGGGTGGGACACACCCCTAGATTATTATCTCTGAAAAGCTTTCAGTCATATACTTTAGGCCACTTGAACCGCAGACTTTCTAAAAAATATGGTATTTAGGAAAAAGGAAGATATACCTTTGTATTTGATTTTATTTTAAAGTACTATTATAGTATTGCATATATTTCTGGAACCAGACCTTATATAGGAACAGAAGTTTATTTTGTTTCTTACTAGGGCAAGTAGTATATTCTCTTTTTATCCACTATGATTTTCATGCAATCTGTAAGTACAGAGAACATTCAAGACCTCGGGACACCTATATTCTTCCATTTCATTTATACCATTATATTCTTTTGCTTTCTGAAAATAGCTTATGCAACTTGTCAAAATCTGCAAGTTCAGAACTATTTTTAGATCAATCATATACAGCTCTCCGAGTATCACCTTTGTTTTTGTAGTTTAAGCAACCTTCTTTCTTAATGCACCATATGTTACCAAAATCTGTGAGCAGTCCCTTGCCTTCTCTCCCAGGCATCACACCCATAAATATTGTAATTATTTTGCACGTCTTAAAATTCTTTGTCTTATGAGGGGTAATCTCATCAGGCTCTCCTTTGAGTACTTCCCTAGTTCCTAGTCCTGCTCAGCTAAAATCATTGCCTCCATTCCTCAACCTCTTTCAGGCTCAGTTTGCCCCATGGCACTTTTGGATAAGCCTTCCTCAGTTTGTCCCTGCAGCCTGGCTCCACTGAGGTGAAATCCAGAACTCATCTTTGGGATGGAGTGACGCACTGTCCCTCCAGCTTGATGTTCCCTGTATCCCTGGGTACTCACTCTGCTTCAGCTCAGGCATAGGGGAGCAGTGCAGGAGGACTGGAGCAGCACTGCAGTGGTGACGGTGCTGCCAGGAGATATGTGCTAGTTGGAGGAGAGAGTCAGGGCCACATCCCCCATGTCCTGGGTAGTTAGTACAACTAACGGGTGAAGGGAGGAACTGGAACAGCCACTGTGTGCTTTGCGTGCTGGGGGGGGGGGGGGGGGGGGGGGGGG
>JANZLQ010000089.1:22711157-22723360 GCA_026212715.1 Elanus axillaris
GGCGGGAGAGAGAGAGAAGATCATTTTAGTTGAAGAAGCAAAAATCTTGAATAATTTCTTATAGTCTTTTACTCGAATCCAATAAACACATTACCAAATTACACTGTATATTTTACTAGGCTAAGTTATCTTTGTGTGTATTAGAGGCAGAGCATGAAGAAAAACAATAAAAATATTAACCTCCTACGTATAACTCAGTAGAGTTATAAAATATCTAATTGAATAAACTACGTTTGACATGAACAAATGGCGACATTTCTATGTAATGTTGTCTTTTTGGCTTCCTGACAAAGAAAAGCTTAAGGAACCATGATTTTTGTTTCCTAAGGGCAAGTTCTTCTATTTTTATAAACTCAGCAATCAATACTAAAGTATGAGCATAAGCACTTTTAATTTATGAACTGTATACTATGAGCAAGTTTAATAGTTTCGTCTTACATATGTTGTTATAAGAGTGTTTATTTTTGTTGTACTGCATAAGACTGCTCAATGGATAATATTGCATTAAAGAATAAAAGCAGCCATATATGTAGAAAAACAGAAAAGGAATAATTCAGACACAGTGAAATTATACCGTGCTGATTTTTTGTAAGCAGAAGAGCACTGTTAACTTGAGGGAAAGCACAACCCCAATCAGGGAGCCTGCACTGCTGTCACCCCTAGGCAGAAGACCATCAGAAGATGTGAAGATCCTCTCTATTGCTAGTGCTCAGATGAACAGGCTTCTTCCTCCCTGGCAAGTGCTTGGCACTCATCTTTTTCCTTTAAAGAGTAGAGGTCAGCACTCTGGAGTTTGGCTTAGGTGCAGTTTTGTACCCACCTCTGACAATGTGGCTTTTCCAGAATGTCCCCTCCAAAGCACTGCTTGAGCACGTGTGTTTGAATTGACTAGTGGATCTGCCAGTTTTCATGAAGCTGGGAGTCAGCCGGGGGGGTTACATGTGTTGGTTTAAACTGACCTAGAAAGGACTTACCAACAACAACACTTGTCTATAAAAATATCACTCCTATTCATCTCAGAGAATGAGTGGACTTTTATGAGACTAGCTGCAGAGTGAATCACTGCTGTCCATTATTCACAGCTGAAATGTAATGTGACCTGCTGTTGGTGTTAGGGAGAGGGTGGCTTCTCCCACCAAGCCCATGTTCAGATCCAATAAGGATTTTCACAATGTGTATTTATCACATAAAAAGCAGGCTCCTTCACTTTGTAATATTGATGTTAGTCACAGATGGGCTGCTGGTTGCCATGTAGATGATGGTGTCCCAGGGAGTTTCAGTTAATATTAAATGGAAAGTGGCTCAATTTGCATGTCTCTCTAGAAACGGCACAAGGCACCATCTTGAGAATCAATATTGATAATACTCTGTGAAGCAAAAAATAAACACACACAGCACCAAGGAGCACATGTCACATGGTGACTCCAATAGCTGTTAAAAGACTGCAGTGTCATGCAACAAGAAAAGCAGGAAATTTAAAAGAAAGCAAAAATCAAATTTGGCCTATCCAACTTTGCCAAAAATAACATAAAAGCCAGTTCTTCATAACTGTATTCTAACCAAGACCATGCATTAAATAGCAGATTGCAGAACATCTATATACAGCCACAAACATTACTTGCCAAATCCACATACCAGCGTAGGTAAACACCACAAGCAATAGCAGTGCACAAGAAGAGCAGGCAGACCCAGGCCAGCTGAGCTGTAGGAGCTGTCCTAGGAGTGTTCAGGTGCCAGGAAGAGACCTCTCACCACCCTTTGGCAAGGGAACACAGGGCCAAGGCGAGTCCATGCTTGCATTATTGGATGTGGGGCTTTTTGTTCTTTTTGGCCTATGGAAATGTAGCGAGACAAAGCAGCAGGTGAGGAGGTTTGTTTTGTAATTCTAACTCAACCACATCACACACAACAAAGAAATGATATTCACTCGCCCAACTGCTTCAAGCTAGGATGAAGTGCTCATGGCCACATGTGGGATCAAATGGGTCACATGGCTCTTACCTTTCTCAAAGAAGTCTAACTTCTCAACCTGATTATGCAGTTGGTAATTTATGGAAAATCATATCATCTGAAGAACAATTTCTACACTGGCCAAACCAACCTCTCTGATAGCCTGCTACATCCTCTCAGTGCCAGCTTTCTCACTTCTATTTATGGAGAAAATATAAGATTTTCAGGAAAGCATATGTACAGTATTTTTCCCAGCTCATTTTATATTACCAGTAGCCTGACTTCTGCTAAGTATTCAGCTAAAATAGATTTAATCAATTCATTAAAACAGAGGGTCATTCTAGTCAAGGCATGGCATTGAAGACCAGACAAGTGTGGAGTCTTACATATCCTCTGTAGGTAAGTCTCATTATACAAGCAGGATTATTGTTTATTTAATTAAACATGAATGTGTGTGTGTGTATGCATAAGAAAATAAAAAACTTCTACTATGTTCTAAAAAAAAATTAAAGCAAGCAAATCCCACAGCAGACAGAACTAGGAAAGACCCTGTGGCTAGCTTAGAATTTTCAACAAGGGAAAGGCATTTTTCCCTTGGTTCCTCAATGATTCCATGCATTGTTCATCCCAGCAGAGCCCATGATATGTCTTAAACCTGTCAGTGAAGGACAGCATTAAGATTTTGGACACAGGTGAAAGATAGAATGTGTTCAAAAATACTGAATAACTGGTGATGCTGGGGCAAATCCCAATTCAGGGCTAGTGGTAAGCCATAGCAGTTCCACTGACCTAGATGGAGCTTCTCTCCTTTGGCTCAGGCTGGAGTCGGGCAGCCTACTCATTTCCTGATGAGCAGGGCAGCATCTTCATTATCCACATGTAAACAGAAGAGAGGGACATCAGAAACTAACCTGGAATATAGAAACAATTTGTGCATCACTTAGTAGAATGAAGGAAAACAGTACCTGAGTAATCTGAGTCCTCAAGGAAGAGAAAACAGAGAACAACATTGGCAAATCTTAAGTAAAATACAAAGGAGAGTGTTTGTGTGTTCCCTCATCTGTAGTCTCAGCTCTCCAGCCTACTTACACAGGCTTGCCCCTTGGTACAGCAGGCAACTTTTCTGCAGTGAGAGGAGAGAAATCATATGCTCAACTCAATATCCCATGTTTTAATATTTGAGAAATTCACTTTTTTTTTTTTTTAATAGTGTGCTATTTCAGCTGGACCCAGATAATTTTTTCAAATTGTCATCTCAGGTTAACCTTTTCTAGTAACAGTGAAGTGATTACAGATGCAAATCATCACATTATTGTTGTTGCCACATAAAAAATTTGCAATGTTATAAGCACAAAAATAAAAAGCCTGCTGCAAAAGAAGATGCAGCAGCCACAGCTTTGAGGAAGTGCTTTTTCAGTAATAAGTGATGAACCAATTCCTCCAAACCTCCTGAACTACCAGAGGAAATACAGCAGCCCTGTTTTGCATTTTTATAGAACCATGTGTAATGCCTCAAATCACTTTAGAAACAAAGAGTGCCTCATACTTGATGGCTTGAGGTTAAATGGTAGTTTTGTCATACCAGGAACTCAAGTGGGACCTTCTGAAGAGTCTTTGCATATCAGCCTGTTCTTGTGATGCTGAAATACAATCCCAGGAGCACACAGTTGCAAAAAAAAAAAAAAATCTCTTCCACAGCAATAATATGCACGCATGAGCATGACTAAGATACCTTATAGCAGACCAATCCTTTCAGAAACTCCTCTTATGCAGGAGAATTTCTCCACTGGCTATATCCTTTGAACCTGTAGCCATGTGATGTCACAGAAGGCTGTAAGGGGCCAAAGTCTGATATGATCTTGGGACTCCTTTTGAAGGGAGGAAAAAAAATCAGTGTAGCTTAGTGATTCTTGCATGGTCAAGGCAAAGACACATGGTCAAAAAAACCTCACTTGCAATCAATTAAATTACAGATTTTGAGAAAAGCCATCTCCTAATCTTGCTCAGGGGATCCAATAGACCATTAGTAACACCCCAACCCAACTGGTTCATGTAAGCCCCAGTCTCACACACGCCAGGCTGCCCCACCAGAGATGCTGCATGCAGAGGCAGTGGGCCACCAAAGAGCACATGCTGTGGAGAGACTGCTTGGGTACTTAGATTGAAGACATGGGTATTATATAAGTAAGGAAAACAATATTGACTGCAGAGAAGGCCTGACACCCGTACAGACTGGTATGCATCTTATGAAGTCTGAATCCGCGGCACAGGGGAGTAAGGTGCAGCTACTGTCCTATGCTATGTGTTCACAGTGAGAAATAGGTGCCTGGACTTCCCAAAGAGCATGTCCGTGCCAGGGAGGGGACATGGGGACAGTGGAGCAAGAGAGGACACAAGCCCACCGCTCTCACCACAAACATGCTTCTTCAATTAACAAAGAGACACAAATGAGGCTGCAATAAAGCTCCTCAATTTCTTAGTTTCTAATCTGCTTTTCCAGCCCCTCCAGAAGAATCAGAGGATCAGGCTTGCAGTGGCTTCTGTGTATGTCCCTGCCTTACTTGATCCTAACCCACCCTCCCCATTTGGGATGCTGCCTTGGTTGGGCAAGGGTGCAAGTCATCAGCCCTGGCAGCTGCCCGTACCCTACCTGTGCGGGCGCTGGGCTGGTGGCCAGCCCTGCCGACCAACCACCTCCTGGGGAAAACAGCCTCTCTGGAAGGGCAGGCATGGCAGGACAGAGCTAGCAGGCTGGGCTGAACACACCCTCCGTGCACGTCGGTGGTCACGGGGCATCAGGAAAGAAACATCTAGAGGATGGAGCAGCAAGCCGTGGGCATTGCCAGACCCCACCCTCTGTCTGCTCTGCGGGTACACACAAACAAACTTTGCTTTCGTAGTCTCAGGCCGACTCATGTCACAAACACTCAATTAGCTTTTTAAAAGTTAAATAAACAAATGGAGCAGGAGATTATAACTGATTAACTGAAGGGCAGGAAACATGAGAAGCTGGTTTGCTAGAAAGAAAAGCTCTTGTGCTGAGATCTCCAGTAATTAGCAGCAACAAGACCTACAGAAATTTGAGGGAAAAAAAAATATCATACCCTTCCTGTTTAAATGTTCTCTTTTCACATGTTTTGCTTGGAAGACTAGCTTAGAATACAAACACAGACTGGGTCTCAAATACAGAATTCTAAGCTAGTTCTAAGCATGTTCTGCAAAAGTTATATACTCGGATTACAAATCAAATGAACATGGATCAATGTAAGCCTTTTTTTTTCTCTCTCTCTCAAAACTGTGGATTTTGTTAACAACTGTCAGACTGACAGCTCAGTATTTTCCCCCAAACACCTGTAAGATGAGTTGGTTACTGCTGGCAAATGCTTCAGGTCCTGCTTGGAACACAATTGTAGACTGAAGCCGCGAGACAATAAAATGAAGACTTCCTTCCCTGTTACTGAACTGTGTGATTCTATAATAATTTAGCAATTTCAGCTCAGCAATGGCTTACGTGACCTGTTTATCAGTCTGTAGTGGAGCTGCTGTTGATTGTGCAGAAGCCTACCTGGTTTCATTATACTGGTTCAGAAGTATTCTCCACCTGGCTCCTGGAGCAGCACAGATTCTCCCCGATTCACATAATGAGATCCCTAGGCAGAGCTGAAATCCTGACCTAGATTTCAATGGCACTCCAAGCTGTGTTTATGCATCTTCAGCATGGCTGTTTACTCTTTTAATTTGCAGATGAACTGCAAATCAAAAAGAATGTTTGGTATTTTTTTTTTTCCTTCAGTTTAAGTGCATTCATCTCTGCTTCACTGTCCCGGCTTTGTCTTGCTTTGGTTTTGTTGGATATTTCAGAAGAAAACTTGAATCAAAATGAAGACTCGCTCAAATTGATAGCCAGCTGTAGCATACACTCAGAAAAACAACATTGGCAGGCCAGGAGTAATTTCATTTGGAAGGAGGATGGCAGGTCTGATCCAGACTAAACACACAGAGCTCATTAGTGTCGGGTTATTATTCTGTATTATGGCCTGGGATGGTCCCAGGTGCAATTACAGCTCCAGGATGCAGGTCTCTGGCAATGGCTAAGGATGGCACTTAAACTCCAAAACAAAGGTGAAGGAGAGGAATATTACTCCATTTCCCTGATAGTAAATTGCAAAAACCCCAACCTAAATCTGCATATCAATACAAAGCAACATAAAGAACCGGAAGTGGCTCTTGGGAGCTATTTGGTCTGGCCAAGTTAGGTCCAAATATCCAAGTGATACCCCTTGCATGGGAAAGGGGCCGGATACCCCAGTAGTGCTGCTCATGGCACCTCCAAAAATCCTCAGCAGCAGCTAGATTCTTCCCCAGCTGAGACCAGTGGCAGCAGGATTAGGCCACTGAAGAGGACTCCTGAAAAACCCTCAAACACAGAGTGGCCCTCTTTCCCCTTCCAAAACCAATTGTGGATTTGGGGAAGAAAAAGTCCAAAGCTTGACTGCCTTCCATTACAGTTCGATTGCTGTTTCTCTGCACGCACATCCTTGCCACAGAAGCTGGTGAGGTTATTAGTACCCATTAACATCTCATGGGAAACAAGCAAAGCAGCAGGTTCCCATATTTCTTTTGCTAGCTTACCACCACTGGAAAGTGTGGAGCCCTTTCTGCAGGCTACACTTGTAGACATAGGTGGTGGTATTTGGCTCCTCAAGTAGCGATCTTGCATTTACTTAAAAACCTGCCTGCAGACACACTGGAGTTCCCTGTCTGGGGCTACTCCAGAGCAGGCCAGGCGTGGGTACCAGGCACATGCTCTTTGGAGCTTGCTGAAGCCTTGTTCACATTAAAAAGTAAATGAGTGGGTGACAATTAAAGTGTTGCTTATTTTTTGCCTGAAAATAGCTCTCCCACAATCTCACTCCACTTATTTCAGCACAACACTGAACTGCCATTAATTTACACTTACTGGAAAAGAGAAGGAATTATAAAGTTTTACTTCTTTACATAAATATTTTCTATTTTAGGGCCTAACATTGTGGACTTCCTTTGCAGCCCAGCCCAGAGGCCCCAGCGAAGGCTGACGGTGCTTGCAATGGTAAAAATAAATTTTCAAAACTATTTTTAGAAATCCCAGTCAGTCTTCAAATATCTACAGAGCTGTGAAAGTCCAGCTGCCCCTGGAAGAGCTGTCACCAACAGGAGCTTCCTAGCAGCCAGCTCTGCAATTACACAGGTTGGAGGCACAGGTCTGGTCCACTGCCAGCGTAGGTGCGAGTCAGGGAAGAGCTCTGCCCTTCTCAGCCCATCAGTTTGCACTCTGATTAATCTTGCTGAGAAAAAAACCCAACCCAACCAACAGGGCTGAGAGGTGGAAAAGAGTGGCAGAATCAGGGCTCTTTCTGTGCTCAGAGTCAGGCAGGGCTTGAAGAGCTTTTAAGAGTGAAAAGGGAATGCAGCTCAGCTTCGAATACATGGGAAGCTGGAGGTGAAGTCTGAACAGCCTTCTTTAAATCAAGAACTTCCTTTTCACCTCTGTTTTTGCTTTGTGTCAGGTATCACAGGCCTTCCCTCTTGCCTTTGTACACACCAGCAGAGATGAGGAGCTCCTTAAGGAGCCATGCCTGTGCCTGGGGTCTAATCCTGGAATAAAGCCCTGCTCTGCATGTTAAGAAGTGAGAGAATCAACTTTCAGGTGAGCAGGAGGTCCTGCTCCCATCACTGCTGTGGGCTGCAGCATCCCAAACAGCACCATGCTGGGGATCTGGCAACCACACATTTCTCATCTGGCCGAAAGCTACCCCACCACAAAATGCTTTGGAGTGACACTGGTAGGACTGGGGAGTGAGGCAAGCCAGCCCATCCCCTCCTGTCACAACACGCAGCTCTGCCAGACTAAGCAAGTCCCTAAAGCACTCTCCACTGCATGAAATGCTGTAAGCCTGCTGTGAAGCCACCTCCTCATGAGCATAGTACCCTATACCCAAGACAATGTCCACCACTCAGGCCGATAGCTGAACAAGAGAAGAGTAGCAATGTCCCCAGGAAGGGACATTAGCTTTCCTTTCAACTGTTCACAGAGAAGTTTGGAAACTGGTCCCCATAACGAGGTGGGTATTACATTTCTGTTGTTCTGCAGAAGCTCGTGAAAGCCAGATACCACCTGGCACAGCACTGCCTGCAGCAGCACTTCCAGCAGGTGACTGGAGCCGTTTCTACTCCAACCATTTTCCTCACAGATACATTCATGAAATTACCTCTGCTCAAAGCCCGTTGCTGGCCCTGCTCATGCAGCCTGAACACTGCCCTGCAGTTTTCAGTCACAGCTTTCGACAACCCTTTTACAGGATGAAGTCCCTGTCTCTCAAGTACTTGCTTCGGTAGCCTCTTCTGTTCATTGTTAATCTCCAAAACATGACTGTAAAGTTATATGGTTGGTTAAATGAGAAAATCTAGTTTTTTCCAGCCACCTTCATGGCACTATCATGCTCTGTTGTGATGGCTGTGACCATGTATGTTACAGTGCCCATTAAAACTCCTCATTTGGGCTTATCTCCACTGGTGCAACTTACCAGTGAAGCTGTTTGGTGCATCACCCTCTTCTGTCTCACTCTCTCAGCTCCAGTCTGTTCCTCTGCTCCTCCATATGGCACAAACCAGGGCTGTGATGCTGATTAGAAGAGCTTTAAAATTTATCTTATTCGATTTATGTCTTCAAAGGCCTCTGAAAAATGTAAATCTGTATTTTGGAGGAAAAAAAAAGTATATTTTTGAAATATGTTGCATGTTTAACCACATGCAACAAAAGGCAAGGAGACAGAGGGCCAGACTGACCAGCGAGGTGTGGGAACCCATTTTCCCTCCTTTGGTGACTGGGACAGTCACTGGTGGTGCAGTGGGCAGCACTCCAGGCTTGGCCCTACACAGGGACTACCAGGCTGTCAGTGGGGTCCTGGACAGCTCTGTCAGGAGTGGCATTTCTTCTGGTGGTTAGAGAGAGGAGTGAAAGGCTGATGAGATGAAGTGCTGGGGGATGCCTGGGCAGCAGTGTGAGCCCTCCTGGCTGTGCAGCTGCAGCAACGGAAGAGGGTGGAGGAGTCTCCTACCTGAGACCTCTGTGGCTCCCTGGGGAATGCGAGTGCTTTGTGGGCTTACTTATTGCCTGCATTTTGTGATATGTCCCTGGGAAGATAAGTGACCTGTAGAAATACAGATTAATACAGTCAAAAAGATTTGGATGCTTAAAACAGTAGCTTTTCAACAGATGACTGAGGCAGGACCCCACTGCCTCAAAAGAGGGGGGGATGGTGATGCAGGAAAGAAAAAGCCATTCCTTGCCTGTGTCTTCCTGTCAAACACACAGTGCCTTTTATTTATTTATTTTGGAACAGCTCTGGAGAACCACAAGACAAAAATGGACCATAATGAGCTAAAACCACTGACCTGGGCTTAACTGTATTTAATTAAAACTCCAGTACATGCAGAACGTTAGCAAGGCGTGCCCAGGGAGCGGTGCACAGTGCTCTGGCAGCCTCCCCACGAAGGGCCTTCTCACACTCCACTGCCTCTTCCAGGTGGAGACCTCTGCTCAGGGACACTTCCCTCAGCTGGGAGCTGCTGCTGGTGATCAGTGGCCGGTCTCCCATCCCAGCAGGGCTGCACGCCCTCGCTGGTCCTGGCAAGTCCACCGGATGGCAACTCAGCCTTCAAATTAGAGATGCCTGGGAAAAATAATATGAATGAACAACAAACTAGCAACCAGCAGCATTTACAGATGCCCTAAAGGTGATATGGGATCTTTTTACGTTCTTCTAAATTAGATTCATAGAAATTCATTTGGTGATGCCAATACTGCAGGACCAGGAGCACTAAATCATCCTTTATAGGCACATAAATATGTGTTTCATTCTCTATCACATTTAGTATCGGCAATGATTTCACACAGAGCTGTAGATCAGCTCCTTTTTGATCACAATCTGCCACCCTTTTCTAGCCATTCAAATTTATAGCAACATTAATACTTCAAAAATAATAGTGTTTACTGTGTACTAGATTTCAATAAACTAGGAGGAAGCAACAGTTCCTAACAAAGACTCCAGAAAGCAACAAAGCTGGACTGAATGTAAGCTTTTTCACCCTGATTAACACATCCTTGTCTATTGGCAGAAAGTTTCCATTGCAGCTGTGAGAAAATAATTCCATGGATTATGTCACATCAATTCAAAGTGAAATTCAAAGCCAAAGACAAAGCAGAAAAGCATTCCCTGTGTTCTTACAGAAAATATCACTGCTTCAATTAGGTGCTACAGATGCTTGGAGTAAACATATTTTCCACTGATTTTCTTAGAACCATACCCAGTTAAATCTCCAATATTCTTCTGCATGTTCATTTTTCATCCCAGTTTAATACCACGCCTCTGGGTGTTAGTGGTTAAGGGGATACTGCCAAGCAATGCAAGCCAAGAAAAGCTGGGATAAGAAGGGAAAATATGGCCTTTATATAGTAAATAAACTTTTCAGCCTTAATGTTATGGCTGCTGTCAGCATAACTCAGAGGGGGAAAAAATAACCCAGTGCTAGTTGTTCCTTTCATTTCTTGAACCATGTGAATATCCAGTTCTCCAGTTTTCAGTCTGCTCCCAATCCAATAGAAATAATGCACACAGCTGAGCATTCAAACCTCTAATAAATCTCATCTTTGTGTGGAAACCCTGGGATTCAGAATGAAAACAAAACTAGATAAGACTTTTCAATATTTCAGTAAATACCAACTTTTTTCCAGCAAAAACTTGAGTTCTAGGGAACCTAAATATCCTGTTGATATAACAAGCACACAGCAATAAGGTCAGAATTGAGACCTCACGCATCTGTATGTAGTACATGTGAACTGCACGTAAATACATGTAACACCTCTGTGGATCTTTTCAAAACAATAATAAAAGTTAGCAGCCTTGTGGCCAGAATAAACTGGAGGCATCCCGAACACTCTGGAAGATAAAAACCTCCTTGCCTACAAAAGTCCTTCCCAGGAGCCCTGATGGTCGGGGTAGCCCAGAGGCAGGAATGCCGATGGAGATGTCCCTTCCTCCCTGGCTGCGGCTTCACCTTCCCATAGCACATGTGATGGGAAGCTGGAACCGCAGCTCTCCCACCCGCTGCTAGAGAGGATCCAACTGCTTAGTCCTCACAGCACTCATTTTGGCCCTACTTATGGAGCCAAGTCACCCTGAACGTGCCACGCAGTTCTCCACATACACCAACAGAAAATTTTCACCTTGAGTTACTATTGTGTATATCTTTCCCTTGCAAAAGTGTGGGCAGGGGAGAAAAGATGGGAAGAAATCACCAGTTTTATAGGTGTTATAAATGCAGCTTACTTTAGAGCTAAAAAATCCTGGCAGATGGTACCCAACATCTGGGAGAATGTTAATGCCCAAATATAAAATTTGTTTTCTTTATTTCTCTTTATTGGGATCCTATTCAGTTACAGTGTGTTGTAATAAGATCTATTTGCTATGCTTGTCTCTTAAATTTAAATCTCAAAGCAACATTTATAAACATTACAACTTATCAGTTATTGCTGTAGTGCAGAGCTGAATTCAGATCAGTGACACTATGCATAAATATGTCACGTAGAAGTATATCTGCAACACTTTCCCAAACAAAGCTCTAAGGATTTTTTTTTTTTAGAGATGGCTGAGAAAGAATAAAAAATACATTATATTAGCGTACCCCATGAAAACAAATGGTTTGACCTTGTAGGAATAAATGTAGGAACAGCTCCATTAATCACATAACCCCCCCCAAAATTATAAAGGTTTGCTGTTTGGGGGTGCAGGAACCATCTCTTTTTATTCCTCTTTGACAGCAGCAGGCACAGCAGGGAGCAGGAGCCATGGCAAGAACTCCTAAGCCCTGTGATAACTTTGTGTTACAGCCGTTCCCGAGACACAGGCTCTGCCCACAGTCCCAGGGGAGCAGCACAGGAAGGCTGCCAAATCGGTGGTCCCTGGGGGTCTCCCAGCTGGTCACCAGGGAGCTGTGAGGGCTCCACTGGGGAGCAGACCTGAAGGTGATGCTGGGCTCCTGCCTGGAAAACCTTGCTCACCCCAGCATGTTGGGGCTTGCTGGGGTGCAGCAGCACAACACACTTCCCACCCATACCTTGCTCTTTCCTGTAATTACTCCGTTTTCAGAGAAAATGGGGATATCTAGGCTTCCCTCTTCTGACCGCCACTGTGGCGCTTCCCCCCCCCCCAACC
>JANZLQ010000089.1:22726156-22736639 GCA_026212715.1 Elanus axillaris
TGTTTTGCCCATGACGGTGATTAGTGAATGATCTCTCCTGTCCTTATCTCAACCCACAAGCCCTTTGTTATATTTTTGTCTCTCCCCTGTCCAGCGAAGGAGGGGGAGTGATAGAACAGCTTTGGTGGGCACCTGGCATTCAGCCATGGTCAACCCACCACACACAGCTTTGGCTGAGCCTGGTTTGAAGTCAGCTGCTCAGGCCCCGAAGACGGACACTTGCCCTTAGAGGTGCAGCAGGAGCCCACCAAAACTGATGCCAGCAGCTTCATGTTTCAGTTCTTTAGCTAGTTGTCAGAAGGGGTGCATGGGGTACAACTGCTCATTTCTCAACACCACATAAATACAGCCTGCCAGGGAGATGCCACAGGGACTAGTGTATGCATGGTCTCGCCATGCTGAAGTACCTGTCCCCAAATAGCAAGATGATCTCCTTCCCTGCCACGCTGCCCATGCACCCAGACACGGGGGACCATGGGGTGGTCATCCAAGTCATCCCTCTGGCCCTGCTGGTTAGAAATACAAGCAATTAAAGTCCTGCCTAAATTTACAACAAATGCTTCCTGTCAGGGCAAATGAACTGCTCCGATGGATTGGTCTGGGAAATTAACAGTTATAATGATTTCCAGAAGCTGGTGAAAGCACATGCTGTTCCCAGGGCAGATGACTCAGGGGATTCATCTTGTCATGGTGTTTTGTTCTCAGCCTTGGACATCAGAGCCCCCAAATATACCTTTTGCCTTAGCTTTTGCCACAGAGCATCCTGGCTTTACAGCTGGCATGAGACAGACAGTGCCAGGAAGGAGCGGGGCAACTAATTCTTACTGACTAGTGGAGCGAGAAGCATTCTCTCTACAAATAGCAATAGTAACTTGGTGTTGGCTTCTGCCAGGCTTTTACCATCACCACCATCAGCCTTGTAGTGGATGTTTCCCAACTATAACATTTAATGCTAGCTGCATTTTTTCACAAGAGTTTGTACAAGTTGGGACTTGTAGAGTTAACTCAGTTAATTTAAAAAAAAAAAAAAAAGAAAGAAAAAAACCAATTGATCAAAAATTATCCAGTTGAGTCTTTTCTTGTGCTCATTTTTTTAGGCTGTGTTGAGCAATATTTTCTCCACACTTAACTAGTATGGAAACAATGTAGATTTGAGAAGGAGCCCTTACATCAAGCTAAGACATACTGCAAAAAGTCAGGCTTTGCAAAAGAAAAGAGCTGAAGTAGAGCAGAATAAAACATGCAAAAGGGACACATGTTCCTCATTTATCACATTATTTTATAAAATGCTGTAAGTGAAGTTAGTTTTAAGAGCTGGCTGCAACTGGTCTTCCTAAGGAATTTTCAAGACAAATCAGTAGGGCTTCAGCTTTTGGTTAATCCTCCATACAGAAACTTAGTTTGTTTGCCATGCAAAAGGGTATTTGTACTCAGCACTTCATTTCTATTCAAACCTCCAAGTGGGGCATGAGTAGGTGGTGCCAGGAGCCTTCTGTTTGCCCACTGGATCAAGTCTGGTTTATCTGTTATGACCCAGGTGTATGATTCCTACTCAGGCAAAGTAATCTGATTATATGCTGTTATGCAGCTCTTCCAAGCTGTATGGAACAACTTCCACAGTAATTTTGGAATACCTCAGCACTGCAAAGCCCACAGTGAATCTTCGCAATCCCACAGCCAACAGAAAAAGTCAAGAACAACTAAAGGAAAACAATGAAGAGTCATTTCATGGTTTTAGCACTAGGCAGAAAAGCTCAATCTTTACCTACTGCCCAGCACCAGCCCTGTGACAGAGAAAACAATGTGGGATGCCAGTACTTGATCCCGCACCTTTCCAAGCAAGCCAGTGATGTTCCTGTTCTTACACTCTTCCAGCCCAAAGTTTAGCACTTGCTTCTCACTTCTCCCATGCCCCTACTGCCTAACCATGCAGTCCCACAATGCAGGGGAGATGCTTTTCACTTCGACTGGGGACTGTATCCAGCTAACAGTCCCAGGCAAGACCGTTTTCATGGGGGCACACACACAGGTGGTGATTAAATACAGCCTATTGCTGTTATGCTCTCCAAGGTAGGAACATTCTGCACAAGGTGAAGTCAGAGCTATTGCTGTTGTCCTTAGCCAATGTATTGAACTGCTATATCTTTCAAATTCACTCTTCATTTACGATAACAGTGCTTGCTTTAAGGCAGAGCTGATGACAGAAGAGCAATCTGCCCTGCCCATTTCTGTTGCAGTCCTTGCAAAATACTTTGGCTCAGCCTTGGACTGTCTCTAGGGCCACTGTGTATCTGTACTATCAAGCCTGACTTACCAGACCTTAAGGTGGGCCATGGGCAGCAGTTCAAGAATTGCTGTTTTCTCCCATTTGAAACTCCATTTGGCTCTGTCCTAAACTGGAACAAAAAAGGTCATGTTTTTGCAACCTCCCTTGAAGCATGGGAGCTCAGATCATTCTTGGCTCAAATATTTCTAGTGGGGAATCAGCCACATGAACCTGCTCATATAAGCGCCTGTGAAACTGGGTTCAGAGGCCCCATGCTCCTTACTGCATGTGTGTGATGAACTCCTGACAGAGCACCTACCCCACAGCGAGTTACAGTCACAGGACAGCCTTAAGCTACTGTGGTTTAGCCAGAACGCTGGCACAGAGCCACCTTGTAAAAGGAGACAAGTATCAACATTTCATCAACATTTCCCAGAGGAAATGTCTCCTCCTGATTTCCTTGACAGAGAATTGAATTCCCCTGCTTCCCCAAATCAAGTGCTGGATTTTTGTTTTTTTGAAAAAAGAAACACTAACTTTTATGGAAACCACATATTTCTCTCAGGAAATAGTGAGGGTAACCTCCCAGCCAGCTCAGCTTAAGGAATTTTCTGTACAGCATCTGCCACCAAGAGACACAGGCTTTCCATTCAAGAAGTGTCTACCCAGCCTGGTATACTATACCATGTTACCTTATTATCATTAGAGCTTCAGCTGAGAAAAAACATGGGAAGCCTCTTACACAAGCACATGGGTATTTCACTATAGCCAAGGAAGGTTCATGACCATGTTCAGAACATGAAAGGTACAGAAGTTTATCAGAATTTATGCTAAAACTTGTTAACAAAAAAAACCCCAAAACCAAAACAACCACCAACCCAAAACCCTGAGGTTTGCTTCTTATTCAGTTCGGTCACAAGAGACCAGATGTTTTCAGGCTGCTAGATAGAGACTTCAACAACAAGTTCAGTTCAGTGTCAGCTATTACTCTGAAATACAGCTGTAAAGACATAAGTGCTGTGTACAAGAAGATCTCATTTTTCTAGATTAGGTGATGACTTGAACACAAATACCTGTCACAGTTACAAGCAGATGTTTTGGAAGGATGGAAGGCAAAGGGAAGAAGACATGGTGCTTATTCAGAAAGTACAGATACCCCTTTTAATAAATTAACAGGCTTGTAAGAAAGATCTAATTAAAAGGCTGTTTATACAACAGCAGTTTGGAAATTTGTAAGCTGGAAAAAATTTGAACATTTGACAGGTATGATGATGACTTCCAGAGATCAGTGGTGGATGCATGGATGCTGAGTCATGGACATTTTGGCCAAAAAGGGGTTCTTACTGATAACTCCTCTGGCAAGCCAGGGCCTATATGCATCTATAAATATCTATTGTGTTCTACTACAGATCTTGTCTTGCCAAGTGCATGGACAGGTAATTGCCAAACCTGTAACCACCCAGAAAAGAACATGTATTTTCAAAGAAAGGTGATTTTAGAAGAAGGAAGTTTCTCTTTGGAGCAGGCTGCAGCAATGCCATAAAGCCTGGAAGTTGAGCTTTGCACTAAGAGTGAGATTTTTGATATATAAAACCATAACACAGCAGAAAGCAAAACCCTCACAAATATGTACTTTTAGTAGTCATGTGTGGTGAAACCTGTGCTAGCTTGAGTGTGGCACATGGAACTTGCTCAGCCCTACTCTCTAGGACATTTCCTTGACCTACCCCTAAAAATGTGTTAGTTGTACTTATTACAAAACTTTCCATAACACATACAGATACCATCTTCTGTCATGGCCTGAAAAACACTTTAAACATTTTCCTGAAAAATCAAACAAAAATTTATAATGAGCTGAAAGATGATGACAGACTTCAGTGGGATTAAGCAATTTCCCTCAGCATTTTTGTGGGTTTAACTAAACCCAGAGATTACAAGCAGAAAGGAAAGAACCACCCCCAGATTTTCCATTTAAAAAGTGAAGAAATTCTGAAAGAACTATAGAAAATAAACAGGCTAGTTAGACATGATGTACTGTAGCCTTGACCTCCCATAAAAAAAACTCTCTCTTATTCCCATTCAAATCAATTGCTGATAGCATTTTCTTCTTACCCAGCAACTCCAGCCATTTCTGAATGTTTCTGCTTTCCAAACTTGCAAGAGGAGAGTACGCACAGGGAGGAAAGTGAAACAGAAAAAAAAAACCCAGCAAAACCTTTTCTCTATGAGCAGCAAGGGACTGACCAAAACCACAGCACCTCTTTGACAAGTTGCTTCCAACAGCTCTTCAGTGCCAAGGCTGGCACAGGGAGATCGCATGGGGAGGGTGCAGCAGTTCCGCACCTTTGCCCGGCCTCAAAGGTATAGCTGGGGAGGTACTGGCCCATCAATCACCCTGCAAGAGAAACAGAAGTGGGGCAAGTATCACAGAGAAACAGGCTCAGGGAAGCTGCAGTCAATGAGTCACTCCTAGTCACAATGGGGAAAAAAACCCCACATATAAGGTCTTAAGAAGTCAGGTGGACTGATTGCACCAGCTTCATAATGGGAATCTCAGATTAAAGCATCTCACCTGCTGCTTCAGGAGTGCTGTACGGCCCTCCAGATGACAGAGTTGGTTATTTTGAATGCACAACATGTACAATCGCTAAGAGAATAAACCTGAATCACGCTGGATGCTTTTGTTAAAACAGTTAGGAAAAAATGTAGTCGTCTGACACAGAAAACCACCTTGTAAAATTAGAGATGAAGCCTGCCAGGATGGATTTTGCTATATTTATGAAGTGCCTGTTAGTGATGTGGGTACTGTCCAAAAAAATTAAACAATATACTTGATTGCTGGAGGAAGGACCAAAGATCAGCTGAAGTTCAGAGGAGCTTGTGCATTTTCACACAGAAGACTAGGACTAAGGTGTTAGTGGTGTATATATGCCCTGTATGTATGCTGGAATTTATAATGTGTTTTTGTAATATACATTATTATACATGTATTTGTGCATTAAAATTATGTACCAAAATTCATATTGCTATTTGGGCCTTGAAATTCTCACAAGTGTTTTAGTTCTGACATAACCTCCATGCTCCAGGTTGCCCCACTACCATTGCCCAGTGATGCACTCGGTGGGACCACTGCCTCAAGCCCAGGCAGCCCAGTCCCTCCAGCCACACCACAAATGCCCTAGCCATCACCTAGCTTGTTGTCTGACATTAGCAGTAGAGATGTTAGGGCCACTTTTCAGCTTTTCTGGCACCCTTCCTTGGTGACACAAGTCTGTGGGCCACTTTCATATTGCAAACAGGAGATACTGCCACCCAAGATACATCTCACCACAAAAGATGCTCAACATGTATGATACTTGTATAGCAACACATGATTCAGCCAGTTAACGAAGCAAGTCTGACTGAAAGCATGTCTATGAAACAGTGTCTTGATAGATTAATCCTTGCTAAGACTGAAAATTGGTAACTTTCTAATGACTCAAACAGTATATTAATAAATTCTAGGATATTAAATCTGAAATAAAGTAAAAAGAGTGAAGTAAATAGTAGTATTTCTTATGCAGACAAGAAAAGAACTCTACGAAGATTTTCTAAACAAGGCTAGGAAGTCAGATTTAACTTCTAAGTAAGCAGTAAAGGAGGAAATAAGTGTAGTTTTAACCAAGCGATTATAGTCATTAGCTGCTTGTTACATGGTCACCAAAGAGTTAAGTACCAAAGACCAGCAGTTTTTCCAGGGTGTTTTGCATTTTTCAATACTTAGACTGAGAACTGTTGAGCACATTACCACATGCAAACATCTCCCACAAGCACCGGTTCCTTGCTGTAAATGGCTGGCTTCTGCTTCACTTGAAAGCTGACCAGATGCCAGAGCTTGGGAGGCTTGGGGACTGCTGAGCACTGCTCCAGCAAGCTGGGGCAGCAGCCAAGCCACACAGAAAAGGACAAGTCAGGTAGCTTGTTACAGCAGCTATTTTTCTGCTTATGCTTTTTCTGACTCCAAATAAGCATATAAAACAAAATACAGCAGTGAAGCGCATCTGAGTGTATGTGAGGTCAGGCATGGAGAGGGAGGCAGGCAGGAGGAGCTGCCCTGCACAAGGGCTGAGTCACTGCAGTACTGGGATTAGGGTCAGCGGTGAGGTGGCGTGGAGTGGGATAGGGAAAGGTTTGGAGCACAAACTCCCACCCTACCGCAGGCCAGAGGACAACACACAGGGAGAGGAGGGAGGCACCAAGCAGATCCAGGGGAGAAAAGTTCCCCAAGCAACTCATGGTCCCACTCCATCAGTTGCAGGTCTGGCCCCACAGCAGTATTCATTTTGAGCATAGGGATGCATTTTGAGTTTCCCAGTATATGCTGAGCACCTGGTTCATTATTTTCAATTAAAAATAAGCAAGCCATACTAGCTCCTTCAAGGACACTGCTGTTCAGACTGCTTTTCTGTATGGTGCACTGAACTGATTTAGAGGGCAAGAGAAACTGGGTTTGGTAACTCAAATGTTTTGGGGTTTTGGCAATGTGACAAAACTTCCTGATGAGATGGATGCATGTAATGCCCTTTCCCTTGCTGTTCTCCTCAAGTCAGGCATCTGTAAGCATTTCCCTTTGGATCATCTGGAAGTGACATTTGGAATAAGTCAGATTTTAAGTAGAGCACAACCTTTGCTGATTACAGACACAAAATGTTTGGTTACCTGGCTCTGAAGCGACAATTCTCTCTTAGTCCCTGTGGAGGAATATTCAACCGATAAATTTTAATAGGTAACAAAACCATGTGGGATTCACCAGCTTAGACAGTAATATATCCGTCATTAACAATCATTACTTCATCCTCTCCTAATATGGTTATATTGAGTAACTGAAGAGGATAAATTGCTCTGTTGAAATACCTTGTGCAAAATGGCTAACTAAAAGAACACAAAGACAAATATTCCATATGTTTTGCGTGTGGCAATGTATTTATCATCCTGATTTTGCTTGGCTTTGATTTCTGATTATGCATAATCCAAGAGACAAAATGTATAATAATAATAATAAGCAACTTGCACACAGAAAAAAAGAAAGGTGGGTTTCATGCCTATCTCTGCTCCTTCTTTGAAATGGTGAATGGGCTCTGAGTGGTGACTGTTAAGAAAAAGTAGGCAGAGATGAGTCCTCATCCAAACTGTGATCAGCACTGCACCACCATACCTTGATCCCTGTTTAGAGGGAAACTATAATCTTTCCAAGGCAGCTATTCAGGCCAGCCTGCACTTCGTGGAGCAGAGCCAGGCAGTGAGGCAGACAACAGATCTGCTTTCCAGGGCTGCCATCCTCAGTGAGTATCACTGTGCTCCTGGTGCCTCCGCAGCGCTCACCCTTACCTTCCTCAGCAAAACAACATGCAAACTCTTTGAATCAGCAGAGGTCCGTGGCAGTCAGTGCAGCTGTGCTACTCTACAGCTGCTGTGGAGATGGAGAGTCACAGTTTTAAAAGCCTAAACCAAAATTAATCCAGAAGACCATAGTCCTGCACTTGACATGTTACTGGTACACAGGCCTGACCCTGTCGATTGCAGCAGAATCGCTTCTCTTTCCGGATAGGTATTCTGCTGTATTCAAGCAAAAGTGCTTTTTCATTTGCCATTGCCTCAGTCTTCCCCAGGGCAATCCTGTTCCATTATACAGGCAGAACCCACCACATCAGGATGCAGGAGTATGGAAAGCATCAGTTTAAAGTCATACCATAGCAGTGATTTTGAAAGATACCTTGAATGCCCAGGCACAGCCATCTGCTGCGCATATGCGTATGGATTGAAGACTCTCTCTATGCTGCCAGAGAGCTCTAGACCCATGAGGGATTCCTGTGGCAAAGCCTTTGCAAGTTGGAGAATATTCCTATTCATTTACCTCTCTCTGTAAATTGGCCAAAGCCACCTCCTGCAGCTCAGGCCTCAGCAAAGCTGCTGGGCAGGGGTTTTATTTCTTCCTGGGATCCTACAAACTTATAATGCTCAGTGCTCTTTCTGTTAGCAAGGTTGAAAAACCCAGTGCAAGCAAGGATGAAAACCCACTGGCGGCACGTGTCTGATTTGATATGTAGCCCTAGTCTCACCCCCATCACCATGTGCCTCTCTTCCAAGAGAAATTTACTGAGTTTGCTCAGAAATGGAGCCTCTGTCAGGCCTCAGCTTCTACTTGTGTTGTTGAGGATGCAGAAGTACTTCTGCATCATGACACAGCCTTACGCCTTCCTTTGTCTCAGTACCATATACAATAACACCCCCAAATACATGTTTGGCATGAAAACAAGAACAGATATAGAAATATCTGCACACTATATAATAAAGATTTAAAAGTGAGAGAAAATGTACTTAAAATACAATGAAACTGCTAGCTATCTACAACTGTAATTTCCTCCCTGCTTTTAAGACATTTAACCTGGAGTAGAATTACTATAGTTTTCTTTTTAATGGTTTTGTGAAGAATTAAAGATATAGGCTTGACAGTCAGTACAATGCAACTGTGCAGAATGCCCCCTCTCCCTTGCAAAACCAAGTTTTTTTCCCTAAAGCTATAAAATAAACAAATACAAACCCTAGATTCAGGCACAAGAAGGTATTTTGGAAGTTCAGACCAAGGTCCCAAGACAGAGAAAGTAGAAGCCACTGCTGAAAAACACAGCTGGTGTGAGAAAACAGGTAACAGCCGCGTGTTGGTAGGCGGTTGAACTTTATTACAAGGCCTCATTGCCCCATGTGGGTCATGGTTACAAAGGATGGCAATCCCATGAGCTGACAGGTCATTAATCTCTGCAACTGTGAATTGAGTTTCCTCACTCCAGTGCTGACTATCATACATGTACCATCCAGGACTCTAGAGCTTTAGAGCACACAACTATTACTCTAGCAAACCAAGCAGCTCCTTCTCTTCAGGGTCGTAGGGGTGTTATGTCCAGGAACCCAGCTACATTTGTAAACCTTTGCAGTTTTCATATTTGCTCCTCTTTTAGGATATTATGAGCAAAACTCACCTAAATACTTCCCTCTTGATCAGAAAGAAGAATTTAGTGGTGGCATCACCCTGCAGCAGTGTGTTAGAAATTGATGCAGTGAGAAGGAAGATGACACTCACTGCAGAACAGCTGGGGAAAGGGAGGAGGAGATGAAGACAAACACGGAAGAAGCCTCTTAACATTTCAAAGCATGGTTCTGCTTTACAAGATTTTTTAATGCAGTAATGTGGGTTTTTCACATTGCCTTCTGTGGTATTGGGGTGCATTTTCTCATCATGCAAGCATAAAGAAACTCTAGCGGCAATGAACAGTTAAACAGAAGTTTTCCAGGCTTATATACCTTTACCACTGGTGAAAGTAATATAACATGAACTTAGGTAGCAATTAAAAATCTTTCTTCCTAACTGCCCTTGGCGGTACTCGAGACTCCCCAGTGATGGTGCTTAGTGATACATCTGCAATACAGATGAGCACTTACATGCTGTGCTTTAAATTTGCTTATCTAACTGATTTCAGCAGCACATGCTGAAGGACCTTCCTTGCCTGGGTATCTGAGAGCACATATAGTCAGTAAAATAAGTACCTAGAGAGGTGTTTAGAGGGAGGCACTTTTTAAAGCTATTTTCTTGCCTACTAGTCTTCTGCTAACTTAAAGAAAATAAAGTACTTCTTACCCTCCAAATGAATCCAAGAGCTGGATAAATATGGGTGCCAGGGCATAAGAAACATTTATTTTTAAATACACTGCAAGTTTTGTGTGTGTTTGGAGGAGGCGGCATGCCTGGCGGACAGCAGAACAAGAACCGCACTGAGGAAAAGAGAACAATGTTCAAATTTGGTGGAAGAAGAGGGAGAGGAGGAAATATCTTGATTTTCTGCAGTTTCAAGGTGCTTGTCCCAGAAACTACAAGCCTGAAAACAAGAAAACACTACTTATTTTTTTAAATGCTTATTTCAAAGTATTTGTCATCACAATTCACCCAACATATTTACATTAAACTGCTTTGCTTTTTCTTGGAGACTTGGTGTTTAAAATGTTTGTTAAGAGACTAAAGAACATCCTTTGAGAAACAGATTTACTAGTGTTTCTGGCTAGGCATACTCAGACTATAGTTTTGAAAGGTTGGGTTTTCAGGGTGTTTTTGTTTTTTCTCTAAAAAGAAAATAAAGACTTACATTTTCATTGCTGAAACTGAATTTCCCCTGAGCTGCCCCCCCC
>JANZLQ010000089.1:22736651-22754153 GCA_026212715.1 Elanus axillaris
CCCCCATTATTAAGAAAAAGAGCAAGAGTTGCAAGTTTGAGAGTTTGGCTTTTCAGTGATGAAGATTGGAAGGATTTTGAAGGCTTTCAAACATCAAAACCCTGGTGATGCCCAAACACCATACCAACATAAGCTGCAGGTTTTGATTTTTGGAAAAGTGCCTAGCACTTGTCCCTGAACAGGGCTTCGCTAGTGGTAGAAGAATTTATCCTTTTTATAAAAAGTGCACAAAGAAACAAGTTTGTATGGAATAATCTAACCTTAAAGGAAAAAAAGACCAGATCTGACACAGGAAGCCATCTTGTGAGCTGCCCCACACTCTGCTCCTGCAGCTCTGCAAGCGAGGTGGAAGAGCAACATCAGGGTAGGCAAAGAGCCCAGAGGCAGAGGCTGCTTTGCTAGCCACAGCCTGGAAAACTTTTGTATCTAAAACTTGAATTTCTAATTTGTTAGGACCTGTGCTAAATGGCAGTTAGATTTATGCACACCGCAGCTCCTAATGCATTTTTGCAAGTGTAATTTACTGATTTTTCAGTTCGTCTGCTTCCAGTCAGGCTTGCTATTAAAGAAATCTGTCAAAAGGCACTAAAAGCTCCACATGCTATATGCTAAATGCTTGTTTGTGTGTGTCCCCTGAAAAGCAAGAATTAGAAAGGGACCCTTGATAGCATTTTACTTTAATCTAATGCCTGATGAAGTCAAAGCCGAGCTCCACTGTCAGCCTCAGCTGTTGGTTCTGGGCAAGCAGCACGCTCCAGCCGGCCGGCTGGCAGCCCTGCACCCCGGCCAGCTGCTTCCTCAGTGCTCCCAGGCCTCCCAGGGACCGCAGGTAGCTGCAGCCAATTGCCTAGCACTTTCTGCCTCCAAACCTTTCATTTTCAGGTGCTTGTAAAGCTGCACAGTTGCAATCAATCACATTGAGATTTTTTTTTTCCAAGCCAGGTGTTTCCCTGAGGCTGAGTTTTTCAAGAAAGTTTTAGTGGAAATCTTTGCATCAGGAATGGGAAGGAAAAAAGGAAATTCCTCATTTTGACTCAGTTACAACCTTACAGCGTTTATCTGGATGTGGAGCCGTGCTTTAACATTGTGGAGGGGTGGTCTCAGCAGCCGTCAGTGTTTCTGCAAGTACCTGCTTCAATGGAAGCATGTCCTATGCCTCTCAAAGATGCCTAGTCACACCGCTGCAGCTGGCACCCGACTGTGGGACATGGGATGAAATGGGGAGAGACAGGCAGTTAGGAGGAGAACTCAGGGGTACAGAGATAAGAAGGAAAGCAGCACAGCACAAGGGTATCAGTTGGGACGAGTGGGGTTGAAAGGAGCCATCATCACTGCAAATCTCCCAAAAGACAGCCAGTTTCTGAAACTGGGTCTCTCACAGCTGCCCAGGACATCTGAGAGAGAAGCACGCATCCCATCCCTCCCGGCTGCTGCCTACAGAAGAAACACTGGGAGCCTTCTGCTACTTCTTACCTCAGGACCTTGCTGAAGGATGGTGGGAAGAAGCAAAATATACGGAGGCTATAAACTTCATTTCAGGCTGCAGGGTTGAGATAGTGCATGAGCAACAGCCTGGGAAGGGAACTGAGAGCCTGGAAGCCTCTGTGATGCCAGGAGCTGGAGGAGAGCCTGCTGGACCCCTCCCATGGAAACTCAGCTCAGCCTCTCCCGAGCCGCAGGCTCTCTCTGGCTTCTGCCCGGCACTGGCAGCTGAACCACATCGGCTGTGATCTGGAAAGTGAGGCACAGAGCACGTGCTTGCTCCCCCATCGGACTTTCCATCTGCACTGCCATGAGATCCGCTGGTACTCGGCCTTGCCAGCTCCTGTTAGCAGCAGCATGCTGCTGGCAGAGACAAATTGGGAGCTCTTGAGCAGGGAGGGCAGCTTTGTTCAACTTTTACTTGGAGGATGTTCAAAGTCTGCAGGCAAGTGGCCTGGCAGCAAGCAAAGGGAGGAACCCAGTCATTTGTAAGGGCCGTACTATCCTGCAAGCACAGCAAGGCCCTGCTGCCTGTGTAAGGCTTCACCACATGGGTGATGGCAGCTCATTTTGGTATCCTCCTGCACTTTGTCCATGTCCCTCAACTCTTCTGGCATTTACTTGAAGCCCAAGAAATGAGCTACAAATGCCAGTGGCATCTGAGGTCACAGCCTGCATGAGGTCCTAGGGCTGCTTCTAATGCCCGAGTGTGCTTTTATACTGAGTATGGAACTAATGTGAATAACAGACTTAAGGAGCTCTGCAGACAGACTTGCTCTGAGCAGAGCCTGCTGCCAGCCTGCAAAAGCAGCTCCATGCACATGATTTAATACTGGGGATATCCCAAGTGTAAATCTGGAAAACATTGGCCCTGAAGCACCAGGGGAAGGAGGTTCGCATCAGCATTATGGCCCCAGTGGATAACTGCTTTCCTGCAGCCCACTTCAAGCCCTTCACTGACTGCTGCTGCTCAGGACTCATGAATAGTAGAGGTCTCTTGTGCATCTAAACACTGATAGCAGTCAGATTATTCCTTCTGAGCATCAGCGTTATGGGATCAGCCATGTGAGCCAGCAGAGCTGCTGTCATGCTCATAGCTGGGAAGGGGACTGCGGTGCTGGACTGTGTACCACCAGGTGGAGCGAGGGGACAGCATGTCACAGCAAGACTGCTTGAGAAACCACCGTAGCAAGGAGATGAATGTCCCCAGAAACCCTGAGACACACCGACAGACGGGGACTGTAATACGGCAAAGGGCTGGTGGTCAGCTGGCGAGGGCACAGAAACGTCCCCCTCCCTGCTGAGCTCTCAGTGGTCCCCGGCCTAAGCCACCAGGCTGCAATTTTGATATAAGAAACACCACGCTTGCCAGTCGTTTCCACTGCACACCATCAACCGCTGTGGATGTGCAGGAGCACCTTTGCCAAGACCTGCTCCTCCTCTCACAGGGCACGGCTCCTGCCATGTACCCAGAGCAGCGACCACCAGCAGAGCCAGCGCACCCCTCCCTGGCCACCATGGCCACCCAGCCACTCCTGCCATCCCAGCCCTGCTGCAGCCACCGCGCTCACCCCCTCTGGGGGGGCTGTTTTCTGCTCAGACCCAGCCCCTGGCTGCTTGTGCTCCAACCATGGCGAGTCAAATCATAGAAAATAAAGCTCATCTGCAGTAAGCAAGGATATTGTACAACAGTCTGTGTATGGTTCTGAACAAAGAATATGGTGCCATGGTTTTATTTATGGGGTATTAATGTGGGAAAGCAGCTTAACGCTGACATAACTACCCCAAAAATATTGTTTAGTTCTCCCATCAAACTTAGTAAAATAATATTTGTATCAAAGTTAATTAACTATGAAGCCCATGGCACAACCAGAATTCTCAAACGATATAACCTGCCAAACTCTTTCCAGAGTAGTTTCTATGTTTGCAACAAGCTACATCCCTAGCACAAGCGAGCAAGCTGTGAACAACAAGCTGCAAGGGTACTCACCTCCCAGCTGCCTGTAAAATGCCAACTGGTCCCACCATTGATTAAGAGCATGTGGGACAGTGATACCCAATGGAGTTTCAGGCACTGCACGCACAGTGGCAAAGGATCCCGCAATTCCCCAGCACAAAGTAGTGAAGCTCTGCTTCAGTAACTGGGGGCACACAAGGCATCCGTATGTTACTGAGTGGGGAAATACCAGAGGGGCGTTTATGTAGAGGGTCTTGGGCAGGGAAGAAGCTCTGAAGATGGCATCTGACCAGAGCTGGGAGAAAAACAATTTATCTCTAAAACCAGAGAGACCAAAGAAGGCAGAGCAGCTGTTTCTTGTTCAAGTGGCTGGACAGGCTCTGCAGCATCACTTCCCTGGGGCTCCAAGCTGCACAACAGCATTGGTAAACCGCATGCCCCAAGGAGCAAAAGATATGCATGGTTCCTAAAAGGGCACAGAGAAAGCAGTGTAGTGATGGGACTTTGCAGAGCAAAGGGCTGCAGGGGAACCCCCCTCTCCTGCCCAGCTGAGTGCTGGCAGAGGGGTTTAAAAAAATCTTCAAACCCCTGTAAAAAATTTAAAAAAAGTTCTTCAAAAACCACAATATTCAGACTCACCTGTACCAAACAGAGGTGTAACGGGATTTTTGCAGCCCACCATAAGGAAACGCAAAACTTTACAGGCATGTATCAGCACCGTATTTCCAATAACTATTGTCCCAAGTTCTTCTCAAAATGATGGGAGGTTTACAATAACACTGTGACCCTGTTTATTGCAGGAGGGTTCCTCCCAGCTTTCCCTCAGAGATATGAGAGAGAAATTATCCTCACTCAAAGATCACAACTGTGAGTTCACATAATCCCACTTTTAATCAAATGGTTTAAGTGTAAATCCCACTTCATGCTTTTAGGAAAACATTGGTATAATATACACTGCTATTAAAACCTCATTCTCAAAAAAGATCATTACCACAGTTGCCATTTAACAAAGCAGGAAAAAACCTCGTACAATTCAGAGTTTAGGCAGATATTTCATCCATATCTCTTTCTTCAAAAAGATTAATTTTATATAATATTAGAATCTCAATATAGTAGTTACAAACCCCCAAAAGGGAAAGTATGGCAGATAAAGCACAGAGAGATATTTAAGCCTCAATTTTTTCTTTCTGGAAGATAAACCTATACATGAATATTCTGTTAATTTTCTTCCTCGAGTAATGTGTTTACAAGCAATTGCTTTGAAACCATCACTGCTGTGAAGTTTTAGGAACCTAATTGATTTGCTCCTCACTGGCAAAGATGTGAAAGTTGGAATATTGACAGGAACATCAAGAGAGTTGAAATGCATTAGCATAAAGTTCACATCACATACATGGAGAGAAGTGAAATAAATCCACTCAAAAGCTTCAGTGCTCTCAGTAAAAGCCAAGACATTCAAACCACTGCTCACACCAGGATGTGCTATTGGCTGCAGAGATGGTAGGCCACTTCATCAGCTGGTTTATCATAGCAGTCATGATGATCTGGCTCATTCTTCTTGCTAAATTACACATGCATGCATGATGAGGGGGTTCAGGATTGAAATCAGAAATCATTCCAGTTCATCATGTGCCAGATCACTGGAAAATCTTCAATAGATACCACAGGCAGGCAGCACACAGGCTGTACAGTCAGGCATTACCTATACAGAGAGATTTCCATTTCACTTGTGATTACCCTGCTGGTTAATAGTAGGAAAGGATCAGTATGATGCATCAGTGTCTTCCATAGTGAGCTAGAGAATTAAGACGACCTCAGATCTATTCCATATCATCACAATGATCTGGAATTACCTGGCTTAGCATAATCAGAAATGAGCAAATGCTTTGGGGCTTGGCAAAGCATGATTCCTCCCTCTAAGGAGCAGCATTGACACCGGCACCCACCTGGACGCAAGCGGGAGGAGGACTGAATTATGTCATTTAGCACCTTCATGTCAGTGTGTGTGAAATGAAGGCGCACACTAATGCTGGGCTGGCTCCTCCTCTGCATAGCCCCAGTGGAGTGCAGGGAAAGCTTCAAAGATGGGTGCTGGAGGGAATAAAACCAAACAACCCATATATTATATATACATATGGGTTTGCTCTGACATAAAAACACACAAGCATTCAAACCCTTGAAACAGCCCAACAGACAGGTTCTCGATTCCCAGCTGTTCTTCGCTTCCCACTGAGGGATGCAGGGATTTTTGTACTAAATTGGATATTCAGGTTCCTCTGAAGATAAGCCCAAAATAGATTCCAGGGCATTTGCTTATTTTAATTCACGTGCAAGTCCATCCCACTGTGATTTCCTCCTTTTGGAGATGGCTTATCTGGTTGGTGCTGGGTATTTACCATTAAAAGGACTGACCCCCAAAGGAGCGGTTCCCAAAGGTCTGGGATGCGGTGGCTCCCAGCAGACACCCCCCAGCAAAGGTAGGCACCCCTGGGTGCCCCAAGAAAGCTGGGTGGCAGGCCATTCCCCAGCACATGGCAAGTGATGCATCTCCTCCACTCCTATATGTGCCGAGCAGCCACAGGCAGCTCAGCAGCCAACACAGCTTGTGGCCTTGTGGGAAAAGAGCCATGCTACCACACATGCAGCCCTGGCCACCCAGCAGCTGTGCTAAAGAGAACCAAGGCCAGCAGGAGAGAGAGATCATTAGGGTTTCTTCCTCCATTTTCCAGCATAGAGAAACAAGACTGCGCAGGCAGACTGTCCTAAACCCATCGATGCTCAGGTAAAGCACAAAGCACAGTTGATGAACCCCAGTGAAGACCGACTGGCAGCTAGTGGAAAGCCATTTTGTTACTTACTGGGACTTTTCCCAGCCCAACAGGATGCTGGCAAAGTTGGTCTGCAAGCAGGCTTGCACAGCAGAAGCACTGCGTCTAAGTAAATGCACTCACAGAGGTGGAGCCATCAGCACTGGTAAACCACCACCATATACCAGGCTGCTGCAGTGTCGCAGGCTGACCAGAGGTTCATATGGTGGCACCGCCAATCTCTCACGATGCCTGACGGCCAGAGTATGAGCTCGCTCAGCCCCTGGGAAATCTGCCAGCAGCCCTGGGAGCTCTGCTCACCCTTTGGGGATCCAGGACAGCAGCTAAGTGCTCTTTATCAGTGCTGGGAAGATATGACAGGATGAGAGCAGAACAACAAACACTCTGAGACATGATTTATGGAGGAAAAAAAATGAACTTAGTATTAGATTCCAATAGCATTTAAGTTTCAGAGGCCAGCCAAGACTTCTTTTTTAAAAAAATTCACTTCACTGAAATACTCTCTTCTACAGGGACTTTTCTGTGTTGTGCTTAGATGGTGTTATAACAATAAACAGGCATCTTTGCCTTAAGGGACTGCAGATACTGCCAAAGCAGGCAGCATTTTAAACCTACAGTAACCTTTAACTAATTGCAGAAGTCAAGCCAGACGGCACAGAGCTGGGACTTGGGCAGGCTGGGAGTGCACTTCAAGGAAGAGTGACACAGCACGGGCTTTTACCCAGGCGCTGCTGCCAGCTGGCTTACAGAGAAACTTTACATCACTGTAAAGCCCAGAAACTGCCTACAAAAAACTAACCAGCTCCTTGAATGCCCATACAGTTAACAGTTTGTGAACTGAAGCCAACATGTGATTTCCCAGCCTCCCCAGCAAATTGTGGGGACAAAGAGGAACGTGGAGATGCAGCCCCTGACACAGAGAGATGCTTCTGCTCCAAGGCACAGGGAATGCTTGGGAGGAACCTCCTTCAGATGCAGGGAAAGCTGACTGCAGTACGGCACGCTTGCCAAGAAGTGTTAAAAGCTATGCCGGAAAGCAAGAAGGCAAGTGACTCTTTCTAATCAATTCTCCCCCTCCTCAGACAATGGAGGCTAGCAGAGAGGTGGGCCATGTTTAGGAAGCTGCTGAGCTTTGCTCATTAGTTACTCATTGCTTTTCACTGATGAAGATCAATGATAGCTCATTGAGCATCAGCCCTGTTGTGGGGTTACTGGGCTAACCGCTCCAGTACAGCCACTGGAATATTTTAAGTGGGTTTGAAACCACGTTTCTACTCCAGGGATCAAAAGCCTGTAAGTAGGGTAGTCCAAACAGGGCATTAATGCAGATGCTTTTGGCAGAGCCCAGGAGCTGGCAGTGGTCACTGTCCAAGGCCACATGGCTGGGAGGAGACCTGGGCTCCTGTTGTGGTTTAACCCCAGCCAGCAACTAAGCACCACATAGCCACTCACTCAATTCTCCCCCACCCAGTTGGATAGGGGAAAGAATTGGGGAAAAAAAAAAGTAAAAATCATTTGTTGAGGTAAGAACAATTTAATAGGACGGAAGAAAGGAAGAAAATAATGATGATGATAATAACAATAATAAAATGACAATAATAATAATAAAATAATCGGAATATATGAAACATTGCGCAATGCAATTGCTTACCACTTGCTGACCAATGCCCAGTTAGTTCCTAAACAGTGATCCCCCCCAGGTCAACTCCTCCCAGTTTATATACTGGGTGTGACGTCACATGGTATGGAACACCCCTTTGGCCAGTTTGGGTCAGTTGCTCTGGCAGTGTCCCATCCCAACTTCTTGTGCCCCTCCAGCCTTCTTGCTGGCTGGGCACAAGAAGTTGAAAAATCCTTGACTTGCTATAAACACTACTTAGCAACAAATGAAACCATCAGTGTGTTATCAACATACTAAATCAAAAACGTAACACTATACCAGCTACTAGAAAGACAATTAACTCTGTCCCAGCCAAAACCAGGACAGCTCCTTTCAGGGGCCATGCAGCAGCACTCTGGTGAGACCATGGCACAAAGTCTGACGCACTCCAAGCCCTCCCCAAAGCCTTTAGGGGGCTATGAACTGAGGCCCTTCCGCATGGCCCACATCCTAGAGCAGCTCAGGCAGTTTATTTTAAACCGAGTCAATTTTTAGAGTTACTGTTTATGAGCCAAGAGGATTTAATTTGAAATCCTACATTGTTTTTTAAAAAATAATTAAATTAAGAGCACCCTCCCCCCCCCAGCCTGGTCCATAAAGCTTTCCCTTGAGATGCTCACTTGAAAGGATCTGGAACTCATCACAGTACCATCTGCCTCTCTCTGAAGAGTGATCAATCATCCTGAGTGTTTAAACACCCACAGTACCCTAATCTGTAATACTGTTCAAACCAACCTATTTTAAACAGTGAAAGGGAGGACACGCTGTCCTCTCACGGCACAGCGGTCAAGCCCCAGCTTCCATCCATGCCTGCCAAGCTATAAAACACCAACATTTCCTAATTTTTACAGTCAGTGCTAAGACAGAGATCCTTCTTCTTAGGGAAGATGCATGGACAGAAATGGAGAGCTACCTGGGACACCAGCTCATACATGGCCCTGTAACAGGGCTGAGGGAGCAGTGTGCATCCCAGCGCATGGGCCCAAGGAGGGATGAGCGCTCCCCAAAGCTGCTTTCCTTCTGCCCACACAGAGAAACTTTGCCTGGAAGTAGAAGGAGCAAAAGTAATGCCTCATCCTACCATGGTTAACATCGGGGTGCACGAAGGGCTCCTCCGCAAAATACGGGTAAATTCAGAAGTCAGTGGAAACCAAACAGTTACTGATGGCTCCATTCCCCTCTGCTAGGAGGATGCAAGAGGCCAGGCCAGACCTTCAAGACAGCTTTATCCATCCCAGAGGAATACTCATCAATCAACAGATCAAGTACATAACGATTGCTTTTCACTTGTGCTGTCTGCAGGCTTTGGAATTGCACAAAGTGGGTGTTTTGGTCCATATCAAATCACTGCCTGAGAACAAGAGTGGCCCCTGATGCTTCTGAGGTCAGCTGTCCTCTGCCCTGCGATGGCTTGGTGCACAGGCTGGGTGCTGCTGAAGAAGGTGGCAGGGGCCACAGCTCTGGTCCCCTCAGGTGCCTGCTGCCCAGTACAGCCCTGTGTGTCCAAGAGGCATCACATGGCCTTTCTGGGATCAGGTTGTACAGAGAGACCAGGGGACCTGAAAGAGCTTGCCAGGAGAGCAACAACCAACCTTTTAAATCCTGCTAGATTCACCATCTTCTACGGTTTGGATTAGGACACACCAGTGCAAGCCATCAGTGCCAGTACTGTTATATGAAATACTGGGGGAAAAAAAAACAGTACAAAACATTTACTATCATTTCTATTCCTAACAGATGAGTAGGCAGTCTATTAAGAGAGTGGAGTTGAATGTAGGATTTCTTGTAACAACCTGGGATGAGACATGCTGTCATCAGTGGCTTAGAATAAGTCCTGCTCAAAAATCACTGTTTGTCCAGATTGGCAACAAATTGTTTGTTTTCTTAGACAAGAACACTGGGTAGTCCACAAGTCTGTGATTCATTCTCCACCACAAAGATCTCCACCCCATGTTTCTCTAACAGATGGCTATTTGTTGACCTGGTAAACCTTTTCTTAGCTTACCTGGAGACACCAGCCAGCTTCATTGTGCTTATCTTCATCTACAGGGAAAAATATGGGGCAGCTGAGGGTTCTGTTCATCACTTTACAGTTTGAGCTCCTGGATGTGGCCCTTCTGTGTTGGAAATGAGCTGTAGCCATGATGGTTGCAATTCTGGAAAACACATCATGGTTCAAAAAAGCACATACATCCCACCCCCAAAATTGCCTCTGTTGGAGCTTAATAGAAAAGGAATTAATTTAAGGTGCTGTTTGGTGCACATATGCAATATCTAAGAGTTTAAGGACTCCCTATATTGGTGAAGAATAATTCAGGTATGCTTACACACCCAAATCTTGCAGAGGCTACAGACCAGCCTTCCACTGACTCTGCTGAGCCTTGTAACAATAGGGGGCAAAAAGATGAGAATGTGGTGGCCAGGAGAGGGGGTAGAATCAAGTGGAAATATTTGAGGATTTCATAGATGAGTATATGAATTAGGGAAGTTATAGGAGAAATTCAGGCATTGAAGTTTTGCACTAAAATATCCTGGGTTTTCACTGTGCATGTCCAGGAGGCACCTACAGGTTGGATAATTGTCAAAGGGACACTAAGCCATACTATCACTTCAAAGAGGCCACAGTAGGCACCACGGGATAAGTAAAAACAGAATAAATCTGACAGATGTCCTATATTTATGGGTTAAAAGAGAAATTTCCCTGACAAGCTCTGAGCCCAAGCCAATAGCACTGTGCTGCTGTATGCTAACTAGGAGTCAACAGAGGCATGAAATGCAACGTCTGTGCCAGACCTTTTCCATCTCAGTCCAGCTGAGGATCTCTCAGTCCTGGACATTAGGAAGATCAGACTGTAACAGAGAGAAATCCAAGTCTGGGTATGGATCCTCCTTCAGAGCCACTTCTACCAGCCAGAGCACTGCTGGGTAAAAAAGGATTTTTGGGAACACCTGCATAACTCATTACCACTGGGACCCAAGAGCAGCATTTGTCCCTGTGCCACCAGCCAGTCAGCTCCTCTCTTGTCAGCTAGAAACAAGAAGGAAGGACCATGAGACCTGCTGTCTCTCTGGACTTCACCTGCAGGCCCACAGAGCTTGCCCTGGCGACAGCTTTCATGACAAAAAGGGCTTTCTTTAGATAACAAAGCCACATTAGGATCAGTCAAGACTGATAATTAAAAGCCACGGCAAGTCATCCCTAAATCAAACATATAGTTACAGCATGTGCTTTGGGAAAGAGCACAAAGGGCCAAAGTTTAATTTTCCTTAAGTGAGCACATAAAATCATTGGCTAATGTCTGAAACACAGCTGCCTCTGCGATGCCCACTGAGATTTCTCTGGAGAAGGAGAGAAATGTATTCAAGACATAATGCAAGTAGCCTGAGCTAAGCTTTTAATTCTCTTTCCCCATTCCCAGGTTTCACTCCAGTGTCACTCACAATGCTAGGTTTTTACTGATGTCTACATCTGATACATTTTCAAAGCCCAGAAGCGAACAGTGCTTAAAACACAGTGAGAGCCGCTTGAGAACCACTTTCCAATATTTATATGAACAGCCTCAGAGCTTTGAAAACATCTCAAAGGCCCCGCATCCCACAGAGGCCCTCCATCACACCTGTGAGCTTTGGATTTGGCCCAGAGCACAGGAAAAGACTGAACTTGTGAAACAGAGGTTAGTCAGATTTGACTAAATATCTGGTCCTCGTCAGTGTGGAAAGCAGCACTCCAAGATGAGCGTTTATGATATTGGCCCTGGACAATTGCTATTTCTTAAGAAATGGAGAATTTAACAGTTTGCTGTATACAAGGCTGTTTATTGGTTCCTGGTATTGTTTCCATCAGTTTCCTTTTCCAACACCCAGCTTGCAGAAGAAGCACTAATCACATCCAGCAGAAACCTCCCCAGACATCCACTGCGTACTTTACTCTGTCAGCAGCAGTTGCGCTGCAGTCTGCCCTGCAAATACAGCTCTGCCATGGGCTGAGAATTGTCTTGCCGTGCATCCTCGCTGCTCCAGGGTCCATCCAGGCTGTTTACAGCACACTCAAATCAGCTCCATGGGATTAAAGAAAATAGCTGGTTCCAATTACAATGGCAACACTCACAGAGGTTGCAATTATAAAGAAAATGTAGGCCAGCAATTGCGAATTTGACTCTGCTTGGCAGCAGGAACTTCCTAGCACCTTCTGAAACCCAGCCGCTCTTACCAGAGGTGACTTCTTTGAGGCAGCCAAGTTGCAAAAACGTTGGCCAGAAATGTGTGAATTAGTCAGTAACTCTGAGTAACAGGAAGGGAGGTATAACAACCCAGACCACTGCTGCCTAGTCACACCGGCTGCAGAGCTCTGCAGAAAATGTTAAGAGCATTATTCATCCTGCCACTCACTGGGAAAATACACTTTCACTGCAAGGCTCTGGGGGATGGTGTCCATCTCTCTGTGCCACGTCTATAGAGCACTCACACTGGGGACCTCTCAAATACTGCCACAAGACAAATGGGGAATGGGAGTTATCCTGATGCTATGTCACCACACGTTCCCAAAGCCCATAGGAAGAGGTGATCTCTAGGTCTTCTTTGGAGAGATAGAGAGGATTATTGAATGAAACTGCACTGGGTGACATCCCCCGAAACCCAGCTGTTCTCAGGAAGACAGCAACCCCACCAATGGCCAGTGCATACACCCAGCACAGCACCCTGTCAAAGTCTTCGGGAGAGCTCAGCTCACGTTAATGTCGCTCTGGAGCAGAGAGTCCCATGCAACACTGGCTGGGCTGGGGTTCCTCAGGCATGGAGAGGTCTGATGATACAGAGCCCTCCATCAGACCTCATTTGGCTAACTGCATGGTGCAGATCCCACTACCCCATGCAGACCACAAGAGCCAACCATACCCAAACCTTGCAGAGGGAGATGCATAGGCTTACCTGTGTCTCTGAACAGCTTTGTTGCACACATCAGGGTCCTTCACACACTTTGCACTGAGCTTGGAGGGATTCAGAGCAGGAATACTTGAGTATGCACTTCCCTGAACAAAGGTCACAGTTACAGATTGTTTCTCTGTGTTCAAACAATCAGGTTAATAAATCAAAATAAGCTCTCAGAAGATTCGTGTTCAAAAAGGATTAAGACCATTAGGGTTTTTGCCAGAAATAGTAGACCCAGATACACGGTTTGACCCCTGTTTTGCCAAACACACAGAAAACATCTGCACAGTCAAGCAAAACTACGTAGCAAATTGGATCAAGATGATTCTGACCACATTTGTGGGTTCCTGAGATCCTTTGTTCAGATGGAAAATAAGCAAATTAATACGCAAGTCTTATAAAGTTTGGATATGCATCAATTTATAGGGGATATGCATCAACTTATAGGGGAGCTTTTATGCCTTTGCAGATTGCTTTGCTTAAAAGAGTGCAAGACAAAGAATTTCCACAGCACAGTGCGAAGTTCACCATTGTCTTAAGTTAGATTCAATGCACAAATACAATAAAAATGAAGTCATGAAATATTTTATTCAACAACATTCTGAGAATAATTCAGTAGAAATGATAAAATAGCAAGTTTATGCCTGTTCAGCACTCTCCAATAAAATTTCAATATTCACCCATCATATAGCAATATCATCAGCAAATCGGAGCCCTGTTAAATGAAGAATTTTACAAACATATAGCAGAAGATCCAGTTCTTGCCAAGAGAAGTAACAGTGACAAAAGCACACTGGAGCCTGGCTGATTTGGGCAATAATGTCACCTATAGCAAATCCCAGTTAAACTAGGCATCTCCACCAAAGGTTCTCTCGTCATTGCCTTTACCAACCTAGATCCCTGTCATTCCATCATTTCAGGTGGATATTACCAGCTCTTGGGTCAAACCAAGAGCTTTGGAATAAGTTGCTGCATATTCCATAACTCTGGTTTGGAGGTAATGACCATCACACCCTCTGAACGTGGGCTAAGAGAAATGGTATTTGTTTGCCTTGTACAAACATTTGACCTCTACGTAACCCGGTCATGGTTTAACCCCAGCCAGCAACTAAGCACCACGCAGCTGCTCACTCACTCCGCTCTCCCCCCAGTGGGATGGGGGAGAAAATCAGGAAAAGAAGTAAAACTCATGGGTTGAGATAAGAACAGTTTAATAGAACAGAAAAGAAGAAACTAATAATGATAATGATAACACTAATAAAATGACAACAGTAATAATAAAAGGATTGGAATGTACAAATGATGCTCAGTGCAATTGCTCACTGCCCACCGATGGACCCCCAGCAGTGATCCCCCCGCCCCTACTCCCCCCAGTTTATTTCCTAGATGTCATGTCCCATGGTATGGAATACCTCGTTGGCCAGTTTGGGTTGGCTGCCCTGGTGTCCCATCCCAAGTTCTTGTGTCCCTCCAGCCTTCTCACTGGCTGGGCATGAGAAGCTGCAAAATCCTTGACTTTAGTCTAAACATTACTTAGCAGCAACTGAAAACATCAGTGTGTTATCACATTCTTCTCATACTGAACTCAAAACATAGCACTGTACCAGCTACTAGGAAGACAAATAACTCTATCCCAGCTGAAACCAGGACACCTAGAATGAGGGTTTAAAAGGCACTGCCATATCTCATTTAACATTTCCATCACTGGCTTTCAGCTCTTTGCCTTCATGAATGGCCTGTTCCAGCTTCGCTGCTCGAGTGCAATCCCCACAGAGCACGTCACTGCAGGCAGCTCTCCCAGGGAGCTTCTCCAGCCGGCGAGGAGGAACCGCTGGCTGCTGCTGACAGCAGAGGCTTTTGAAAGATGATGGGCTAAATTCAATTGTTGTTGCTGAGGTTGTGCCACTGAGATCTTATCACCCTGGGAAACACACATGGAAGAGATTTAAACAAATACGGACACAGAAAGCAGAGCAGAACATCAGATCTAAAACTACACCCACTAAAAAAGTCTGGCAGTGCCTTGTCTCTTGATAAATACTGAGCCTGCATGGATGTCCTTTGCACCCAAGTCCTATAGAGGAGGGATGGCCTGTCCACCAGCTAGACTAGCAAAGGACACAGGCAAAACAGAAGGTGTGTGTTTAGGCTATCACTGAATACTCCTAATTTGAGTGATTATTTATACAACCAAGGATCTCCTGGGAACAGCAGTAGTCTGGATCTACCTTTCTTTTGGCACTGTGATGACACAGACTAAGTCACTTTGAAATTGTGTGAGGTTGTCCCATGTTTTAACTGGAACGCTATCATAACTTTTTATTTCTTAGCTTCTAGTTCTCAGTCAGGAGCACTTCTTACAGCACTGGGCCACCTTCCAGGCATAACATCTACCAAAGGCACTAAGTAAGTCCTAGTTTTTCTCAAAATACAGCCCAGAGCAAAATGACTACAGTACAGCAAGTGCAGAAGAGAACCAGCAGCAAGGAGGTCAAATAGTAATTAAAACCAAAGCAAAAAAAGAGCAAACCAAAACTGCCTAATCTATGACCCCAGGAGAAAAGTATTGCAAACAACAAACAAAATCAGTTGCAGCAATGCTTTGCAGAACCAGCAGTGCAACATGTGAGCAGGGGCAGCCCCAATATTCCCAATACCCAACGCTGCTGGATCAGCATCTGTTTTCTGCCACTGGCAGGAGGAGCCTGGGAATGAGCCTGCACATCGAGGAGAGCACCTACAGGTTGATGTGGGGCTTCCTCAGCACCAGAGCACCTGAAGGAGGAGGCAAGCCTACTGCAGTTCTACAACTGCTAAAAGGCAACATCAACACTACATTAGCTGACTGACCTCAGCCCACAAGAGATGATCACAGCAAAAGTATCTTAGGGTCTGCCTCACTAGTATCCAAATCACTGTACAGTACACAACTGTAACAAGCACTTCTTGACTAGGGGAAAGGTAAAAACTCTAAGTGCTTTTAGAACTTAATTTCCAAGCACAGCCAATGCCAAAGCAGGACCATCCACTCCCCAGTATCTTGCAGCAGCCTGTAGTAATAAGCACCTCCAAAGGCAGGAAAAAAGATGGAACTGCTTCCATTAAGACACGTAAACACATAAGGAGCATGGAGATAAAAACATTCATGAGTTATTTCTGATCCCACCATTCACATCCCTCTGAGATACCATGTTGTCTGGGAATGCCCAGATTCACCAAGAAGTCCTTTAACTGTAGTCGAGCTGGCCTCCCAACTCCTACTTTAGGTGGAAGAAAGATGCACTAAATAGCTCATCATTCCTCCAAACAAGGAGGACTTCTTCACTGTCATCCAAAAGCCCCTTCTCCTCCTACAGATGCCAAAACTTCCATCCCTTCTGCCCAGCACCAACCAACTTTCATGGAGCCAGTCTTGGCCCCCTGTATCCCTGATTAAAGGCAACATCATCATCTCACCATCCGACAAAGAGGAATTATAAAGACTGAAACAGGGAGTGATGGTACAGCATAAGAAAACTGAGAAACCAGCCTGAGTACCTAAGATCACTGCAGTTTGCATTTAAGCCATACATCTGCATTCATCCTCTTCCTAATTCTGCTCATCCTTCTTTCCAAAGAATAATGGGGATTTTTTTAAATATCAGACATAGGGTTCAGGCCTCTGGATGCCTTTTCAGGTATAAAATCTTGGCATACTGTTGAATTTACATTGAGCCAGCTCGTTACCACTGAACAATAGCCAGTGAATTGGCTATTGTTCAAAGAAATCACTTATCAAGGCCATGCCCAATAAAAACAAACTGTTAGTGCAAAGTTTTGTAGTGTATGAAAGGAGTATTAAGGAAGAAGGATGTTGTTGCAGTTAATGTGTAAGATTAAGAGATGTGAGATCTGTTTTTTATTAAAGGGACTCTCCCTGTGATGTTGGGCAAGCTGTATAAAATCCCTTTATTTTCATTTTCCTCTGAATAAAATGGGAATATTACTATTCTCCTACCCAGTGGAGAGGTTAGATTACTTCATCCCTAATACTCACAATGCCCACCAATAAAATGTCTATGAAGCATGAGGTGAAAGAAAAAACAACTCAACCAACCACATCTGATTGACTGAATTTTTAAACTCAAATTAATTGACTTTCATCCAATTTCCAAAACCCAAACCAACTACACACCATTAGGCTAAGAATAAGCATGAGAAATTATACTCTACAGGGTAATTTTCTGGAGAGGCTGGAAGCCCCAGGAGAGGGGCTGGGGACGAGAGCACCTCCTCAACCGTGACTGCATGGCTGTGCCTATGACAATCTCATCAATTTTGCACCACAGCACAGCATCCCAGGGGCAGCTGGAGCCTGGGGCATGCTCTGCATCTCTGCCAGCTATCACGCTCCTGCCCTGCACACCCACACACATGCTGGGTTTCAAGGCATTAAATTGCATTTATGCAGCTGAGACCTCCATGGTCCTGCAGAGGTAACCAAGTTTTAACTTGCTGGCTCTTTGGAGCAAGCTGGCATGTTGCATGCTTTCCAGCAAGATAAATGGCTTTTCAGTCTCGATGCTGGATGAGGGCATGTTGCATGCTTTCCAGCAAGATAAATGGCTTTTCAGTCTCGATGCTGGATGAGGGCATGTTGCATGCTTTCC
>JANZLQ010000089.1:22783838-22795557 GCA_026212715.1 Elanus axillaris
CCAAGGACCCAGCGCTACATCATGCAGCCCGGGACTTGGGATGAATTCCTACAGATTTCAGCAGGCATTTTTCCCAGTTAAGGCTATGAGACACAAATCGAACCACTGCAATGGTGCTGGTCAACATGCTGTTATTATAGCACTATGAACTTTCAGTGTTGTGCAGTGTCTAGACAGGGTTTCTTAGTATTTTTCTACTTGTGTCCTTAACAACTACTCCAAGTTCATGATGCGCAGGACTCACAGTATGTGCTACTTCTCATAGGTTACCCCAACTCCGTAACACTTATCCAGAAAAGCGGTTACACTAGATAGAAGGGAAAATAAATAAGTAGAAAATAAATAATAAGCATAAGAAATATATTTATCACTGCCAAGTAATCCATACACCTTCTGCGGCCTCTGGATGTCTTGGAGTTTTTTCAGCTTGTAAGAAACATTCAAGAAAGAAAATCTGGCACTATAACTTAGAGACATCCCCTGACTAGATTGAAAACTCACGATTTTCAGATTCAGTTTACAGACCCAACGCTATTTTGTTTCATCACCTGACGCTGCGTGTGTAACTCATTTGCCTCATCCTTGAACATGTCACACTAAATAGGAAGAGAAGTTGCTTTTCCTGCCCTCATCCACGCTATCCCAAACCACAGTCTTCAAAGTTTCAAGACGGAAACTGTACAGGCAGCTTGTAGCAGGCGTTACTGGATGTCTAGCAGAGCTTTACTCGGCAAGGAAAAGAAAGGGAAGGAGGAGGAGAGAAAAAAGAAAGACGTATGGAAGAGCCTGCGCCGAGGCAAGCAGAACCGGGGGCGCCCGAATGCCGGGCAGGCAGTGCCGCTCCCTCCCGCCGCGGGGCGCTCCTCGCCCGCCGAGCGCGCCCTTCCCCCACGGCCGGTTACCGGGGCGGGGGGTGGACATACCCCCCTACACCCGCCCCGGGCGGCCCGCCCGCAGGCCCTGCCGCATCGCCTCCGCCGGGGACGCACCCGGGTGACGGCTGCCGGGGAGGGGGGGCGGCCGAGGGCAGCGGGGCGCAGGAGGGGGCTCCCTCATCTCCCACAGCCCGGAGGGAGGGGGCCGGACCCCGCGTCCCACGTCGCCCCCCCCCACCCCCCGCTCCGCGGCCGGCCCCGGCTGGGGCCTTTGAGCGTTCCCCCTCACCCCGCCGCGGGAGCGGGGACCGGCCCGCCCTTGTGCTTCAAGAGCGGCCGCCCCAGGACCGCTTCGCCCCCTCCGGCGGCCGGCCGGCTGCTGCGTTCCGCACAGCCGTGCGGCTTCACAGAAGTGCCGTGGGGACGCGCTGCGGCCCCCGCTCCTTCCACCCCTAGCTGTGAAAGGGCTAAGAGCACAGGCGGAATCCCGGCTACCTTACTGGCGCCGTTTCTATCAGCATCACAACTTCTGATGCTCAAAGCACTTTTGTACTGCAAACTCTGGGGGTTTTTTTGGTTGAAAGGCATCTCTAGCAATACTTCTCGCTGGAAGTCATCCAGGATGCCACAAAGCGACCAAGCGCGGCTTACCATCTTCATACATGACGAATACAAGTTACTAAAAGCCCATTTTGCAGAGGGTTTGGCAATACCCACCACCATCACCTCGGAAGTTTCGCTAGACGAGCCTCCCTTGCCCTCCCCAGAGATGCGCTCTCCTCCCTGCACAGCTGACACACTGCGATGACAGCAGAACAGCCCCTCGCTGCAACCACGTGTCACTCCACTGCCTAAATATTTCTTCCACCACCTTCGCTTTAGCTTGTTTCTGACAGATAAAATGTCAATGCTTTGCCAGCATTTGGAGGCTAAGGCACACTAAGTGAACACGGTATGTTGTTCAAAGAGGAGGAACAGAATAGCAGTTACTAAGATTGGAGAGTACCTCAGTGTCTGTTGTACCTGGAACACAAGCTAAGTTTTGAAATGCACAAGAAAGAATAATTAATAGAACATCACTGCTGTTCAGTTCAAATGTTACTTCTTTTCCTATCCATAAACTTCATGTTCATCTCAATGATACTAAATGCATTAGCTCCCATGGGCTCACTCCCCATCGAAGTTCCAGTTTTGGAGGAGAAATGAAGAGAAGATCAGGACCCCGAAAGAAGTGAAGCTGGTTTACAAACTTGACATGTACTAATGCCATTACAACAGTACCTTCCTGCAGCAAGAGCTCTGGTCATGTCAACAAGTTTACACCAAATGCATGAACTGCAGTGCACCTGGGGAGACCTGCTGCTCTGAGAGACCACCATACCCACAAAATGTAAGCCAGGTTGCACTGATGTGGATGGGTGATTTTGCACACCACCTGTTCATTGCAGCCATTTGTTAAAGCTGTGCCACTACTTTCATTTAAAAAGCATTCTTATGTTTTTACATTAACATTCACCTCTGCCATGCCAGGTAGAGAGCTAAAACATGGATAAAGCCAGCTGAAAGATTCAGAATATTGAATCCAGTTTGTGGGCTCACTCTATGAACACTTCCCTACATACCAAGGGACAGGCAAATTACTCTCCTGTTCTTTATATGTATCCAGCTGAAAGCTGGCTAAATACCAAGTTCTGCATTTTACAAACTTTTCATAGGACACATTCCAGAAGACAGAGCCATTAAACTCATGCTTCAGACTGAGCACATTGGTTATTTCATTTACTATCCAAAATATCAAAATGAGTATTAACAGAAATGGGACTTCATTACAGACACAAACAAGACAATGCCTCTTACCAGCTCTGCACACTACTGTGAGCATAGTTCTAGACTGTCAAATCCTTGCTCTAATCCACAGGGGCTATGAGGAACTGGGAGCTAACGATCAGAGCCCACCTTGCCTCTAACCACTGATTAACAAGGCAGACTTCAGGAGTTAGAGCTATGAAGGTTCTGGCCAGCTCTGCACATACGACGAAAGGCCACAAGTAGTTCCAGTTTTTGCTACTTTTGACAAAATGGGAAGCCCATCTCTGTATAAGCTTATCCCCTAAACCATGCATGGACAGGCTCTATTACCATATATATATGTGCCACCTATCAGGTACTGTACAATTTGATTACAACACATGTGAATAAAATTAGTCACCCAGAATATTTAGTGCAATGATTCTGTTTTTACAGGTCCAGAAATGTAAATCTTATGGCAACTGCCCATTCACAAAGAGCAAAGGTAACAAGAACAGACGGTATTACATTAAAAGCTTTAGGGTCGATGGAGCAAAGTTTGTCTAGGAAAGGGAGCAAGGAGGAGGTGTTTTATTCAGTAGTTTAGCATCCAGGACTCAGTCTGCTTGGCAGACATGCTTAACGTTCATTTGTTAAATGAACGTTAAGCAAAGGGGGAAATTGTACAGATTAATTCTAGGAGACAAAAAGAACAAGTTAAAGCTGTAAAGGAAGCTAACATTGAAAAGAGCAAGAACTAAATCAGGGATACATAGAAAAATCTTATTTGTTATGATGGTAAATGAAGTGTACTCCCAACCCTTTAAGGTAAACTTGCCTACAAGGAAAATACATGCCTATGTATCTTCAAATAGCTAGAAAACTCAAAAACTACTTTTCATTTTAAAAATTCTGAAGAATTAAACTCCATGTTTATTACATCTTGTTAATGTATTTAACTGCACATTAATGCAAAGAAGCCAAACTTAATAATCACACTCGTAACTACAATCCCAATGATTAAATTTTAACAAGATTACAAAGAAGTTTTAAGTGGAAATTAAGAAAGGAAGCAAAAATGAAATTAGGTAAGGCACACCAGAATTCTGCTGGGGATTGTAAAAGAAATCTCAGTAGTGTACACCAACAGTATAAAGGCATGAGCATGAAACTCACCTTAAGCAGAGTGCTAGTGATGCCTTGTTCTCTTTGAGTAGAGTTTTCACATTCTCCATCTTTAAATCCTCAGTATCATGATATCATTGTTCAATGGTAAAGGGCACATTTCCAAAAGGTGACTTCAGCAAAAGTCCCTTCCTGAATAGTGTCTTCAAGATTCTATTAAATTTAAAATGGAAACTATACTCTTAGTATTTGTTACTGAAGATAGCCATCACCACCTGTTATTCTTCTAGCAAACACTCTTGCCCACATAGCTTGTAAAAACCCCACCCTTAAACACATAAATATACAGTCATTCATGGAACATTCAGGCTCAGCACTTACAAAAGCCACGAGAGGTAGAAAGCTTCAGCTGATGCACAGCAAAAGTACAACTGCAACACTAAGGACAAAGTCCTCCTGTTACGGATAGCAACATGAGTATCTCTATAAGCGTCACAGGGAAAAAGGATGTGAACCTATTGCTCCCTGAAAAGCACATGGGAAAGCATTAACATGCAATTATCACAACATTCATGCTAAAGAATAAGATACACATAAAAGAGAACCTTCATACTGACACATGGAGGAGTGAGTTACATTTTGAGGAAGATGTTTCTCATGGCTTAAGCACAATCCAAAACCCAAACCTCATCCAACCTGTATTTAGTATTGTTCTATGGCTAAACACTTGTATTTCTATTGAAGTTTTGCATATACTGTACCGAGACATGCAGGTGTTTTAGTAAATGTCAGCAAATACATTTTTAGAAGGCCAATGGCCTACCTGTTTTCTTTTAGGGCTAAATTCTTGATGAACAATGGCAGGAGAGTCTCTCGGCCACCTCCCCTCTGATAACTTAAAAGCTAGTATGTGTGCGTTAGTGATGGGTGGTGTGCAGTAAACTTACGTAAAGCTTCTTAAAAAAAGCTTCAGAATAGTCAAGCTAAGATATCACAACTCCACTCCCTCTTTAGAAGAAATATCCTACCACTGAACAATAGCCAGGATCTGTATCTTAGCAGGCTGGAGAGGGGTGAAACTGGGGACACATGAAAAATACTGTCCAATCACACTGCTACATTACACCACCACCACGTATTTGTTTAATACAGCTAATCAAGAAATGCTCTGGCAGTATCTTAATGCCCTACAACCAAGTTTTTCCTTTCTTTCAGCTCTATGTACTGGGAAGCCCAACTATATTTTTCAATATCTATGGATGAAAGTAATGTGAACCAAGAAAAAAAACCAGTTTTGAATGAAAACAGAAAAATAGCCATGGCAGACAAACCATGTAATATGTGCATTGGAATGTCAGAAATACTGTTTAATAAAAACTCTGCAGTACAATGCACACTTCAAACCATTTCTAACTATGAGAATGATGCCACTAAACTGCAATTTTTAATCTATTTTTGCAGCACAGTGACAAGAAGAAAAAAGTTCCAGAGTAAGAAATAAAATTTCATTACAGTAAGTTTTCTATTGCATGTTTAAAATGCATTTTGAAAAACAAATAGTGCATGCTAGTTTCACTTTAATCTCCTGAAACATGCACTTATGATGGGAAGCCCTGGGGCTACAGATCTATCTATGATGTTTATTAGCAAAATATAATCCCAGTATGTTTCCCCAGGGGACAGTATTTAGTTCCAAAAGATTGTCAACCCTGTACTCTAACACACTTGAATTAGGTGCTTGTGTACACTAAATCCATTTATTTTAAATTTATTTTGTCTACATTTAGTGAAATAAAACATCGCCCTGTACAATCCACCATCAGCAGTGAGTACAACAGCAAAAATTATTATACAGTTTATACACACTAAAATATTTTCCTTTTTCCTATAAAGAAAGCAGAACAAACCTAATCAATATAAAGTTTAATTTAGAAGAACTCAAATTACAGAAGGGAAAGCCAAAATTATTATGGTCTTTTCTGAGCCCCCAGAAGTTCCTGATTCATGTTGTTGGAACAGTGAGTGCAGCTGGAAGAGTGAAACATGCTCAAGTTGTCTTCTTGGGTCATCAAAAGATTACCAAATATTTAAATTAAACATGGCTAGTTAAAGAAACATTTGAAGCAGAGCAATATAACTGGGAATTTTGCCTTCCCAGTTGTGCTTTCTTTTAAACCCAACTTATACAATGCGCGAAGTGCTAAGCAACACTACAGAAACACATTTACATCAACACTGAAGATCTGGGGAAATGAAATTCCAACAATTTTATTTTTTTAAGTGAGCTGTATTTTCTAAATTTGTTTTTATTTTTCTGTTTTCATACAGTATTGAAAACAAACGCGGCACATTCACATTTTCTCGAAGAATTGTAAGGATGATCTCTACAGGGATAACGTTGAAAAGCCTGAAGCTCAATCAACTGATGTTGAAAACTCTCAAAAGGAGTAAAAGGCTTGATCTGAATGGTCTAGAACATGTATTGTAATTTAATAGAAGAGATGGTCATCTTAATATTAATGATTTAAAAGAACTTCCCAGTTCATGCGAATAGTCCAAGAATAAATCAAATTTTCTGAATGCATTTTATGCTACGTAAGTGTATACTTTGCGATCCTCAGGTGTTCGTGCCAAATATTCTCTCTCAATAAGTCCTTCAATACGTTTTTTAATAACAACTGGACTTGGTAAGAATCGGGCCTTCAGCTGCTGAGTTACCTAGAATATAAGATCAAAACTGACATGAGATCACAGGGCAAGTAAGATCATTAAGTATCCTAACTGACCAAAATAATCAGAAAAATATATTTAGACTGGCTACAACCATGAAGCATAAGAAGCAGTCTGCAAACTTCTAAAAGTTTTTTTAACCCCCATTAGTTGCTTGCTCATTTTTTTGGGTATGATTCAAAGTACTGATGCTCTACAGAGGCATGGTGACAATCTGAGCATCACCTCAATTTCACAGCCCTAAGGGAATTCAAGAATGGAAAATGCGTACTGGTCCTGAAGCTGTCAGAACTTAGGAGTTAAAAGCAGCAGGACTCTTTCTGATAGGGACTCAAATCTCTCAAATCTGGACCCAACAGTCAGTAACAAGATCAAAGCAGAAAATTAATAAAGTAGTGGCATTTTGTTGCCAACTGTTATTTCAAGGAATTTCATAGCATTGTAATAGCACTAAGAGGAAGAAAAATTATATACACCCATGAGTACATCCTAAACTGAAGGGTGAAGATTCACATGTCTTCAGATACACAGGGAGGAAAAAAAGGATGGATTAAACACAGCATCTCTCAAAAGTCTTTCAGAATCATGTTAGAGCTGTGTAACTTTCATGAATTAACAGGAAAAGCAAAAACAACTCCCCAGCCCGTATCAAAACTGTGTACAAGTATACCTCTGCTACTAGCACATTGTGTTGCATCTTCTTTCTAGATTTCATTATCCGAACTATAGCAGCTTCTATCTCATGTTTTCTGTCATCATCTACTTTCTGCCTTGTTTCTTTCCTTTCTGGATCAGATTCTCCTTGTTTGGCAGCAACTTAAAAAAAAAGCGAATGTAAAGTATGTTAGCAAAATTAAGTTTTATTTCATTGTGTAAGTGTTAGCTTCACTATTTATTTCATCTAGACATCATGTTATATTTTCCTGAGTTTTGACATTCTCAAACTTGGATTTTTTTTGTGAAAAGCAGCCACAAGAACATACTAACACATTCTGGCATATTTTGATAGCAACTGACAAGGTAACAATCTGTTATTTAATTACTGCTATGTTAAAATTTGAACAGTATTCAAATCTGCTTACAGGCATCACCAACCTCCATGCTCCCACTAAATATTCTTCTCTTTAATATAGCAAATAATCCATTAATTAAAATAGAAAAAGGATTGAAGATTTACTTCACAAACTAGTTAGATACTTTAAAAGTTCATCAGTCAGAACAAACAGTCCAACTTTATCCTCCCCAACTCAATTATATTCTTCGTATTCTGTTCTCTTCTATTTATGCTTTATTTCTGCCCTTATGTCTAGCTTTTCTTACCCTTTCACCCAAGCATCATTATAATCAAGCCCTCCTCCCACACTGCTATACCACTTTCCTCCTTGCCCTTCTTCACCCAAAAGCCCCAAATATTTATCAAAGAGATACACACAAGAGGTCTTCTGCATAAGACACAAACATAAAACCACAAGCATCAAATTTGCTCTAAAACCATCTTGAAGCCCAAATCATGTTCACCATTCACTGACATTGTGGAGTGGAAATGAAAAAGCAGAATTCCACTAAAGCTCGAACAGTTCTAAATCTCGAACAGTTGTTACAGAGTTGACTTTAATTATGCCAGGGAAGTTGCCTGGGCCCTACTCAGAATTCTCAACATCCTCATTTGGCTGCTGTGTTCCTGCTCACCAGGAAAATTCTCCAGACATAGCAAATGTGTTGACATCACAGCACTCTGCATGCACATGAAGATAGCCTAGCTATCACTTAGAGAGAGGGTTACATGCAATGCAATGTATGCAGGTACTACTGGGTTTTACACGCTTACATCCCTGGATATATAGTGCTGCACAGAAGCCCAAGAAGTTATACTGTCCTTGTCTCAGCTGGGATAGAGTTATTTGTCTTCCTAGTAGCTGGCACAGTGCTATGTTTTGAGTTCAGCATGAGAATAATGTTGATAACACACTGATGTTTTCAGTTGTTGCTAAGTAATGTTTAGACTAAAGTCAAGGATTTTGCAGCTTCTCATGCCCAGCCAGCGAGACAGCTGGAGGAGCACAAAAAGTTGGGATGGGACACAGCCAGGGCAGCCAACCCAAACTGGCCAACGAGGTATTCCATACCATGGGACATGACATCTAGGAAATAAAGTGGGGGGAGTAGGGGCGGGTGGATCGCCACTCAGGGACTAAATGGGTGTCGATCAGTGGGTGGTGAGCAATTGCACTGAGCATCATTTGTACATTACAATCCTTTTATTATTACTGTTGTCATTTTATTAGTGTTATCATTATTAGTTTCATCTTTTTTGTTCTGTTAAATTGCTCTTATCTCAACCTATGAGTTTTACTTCTTTTCCCAATTTTCTCCCCCCACCCCACTGTGGGGGGGGGAGTGAGTGAGTGGCTGCATGGTGCTTAGTTGCTGGCTGGGGTTAAACCACAACATATGTGCAGCAAACAGCATGTGAATTACCAGTGTTGCACTTAAAATACACAGCATCACTGGCAATATTTTATATACAAAGATCTGCAAAGTCAGAAAATATTTTAGATGTACTAAAACTAAGAACTAATCTTCCAAAACACTTTATGAAGTGTATCTGCAGCAATGCTACAACTCAGAAATTATTTCCAGAGAGCTTTCTAGACAAAAAGGTACCAATATTACTTATGTGTAACACAAACCAGCACTTTGATGAGCTAATGAAGTGGTATTATACCTTCTCCTACTTATTAAACCCAAATCATTGCTCAAAACCATTATAGCTACCTGGCACTTGGAAATGGCTGTTGTATCACAGGCTAAAAATATCACTCACTTTCACAGCAGTAAAGCAACTTATGAGGCAATTTTCCTATTTCTGAATCAATCAGAAGCATATTTTAAATTTTGCTATTCAATTTCAATTTTTTCTCTTTCAACATTTCCTTTTAAGAGATAATTACAAATTTTATGAAGTAAAAAGCTTAACTATGACTTCCACACTTTTCTCAATATTTAAATTTTCATTTTGATGCAACCAATCATCATCATAGAAAAAAATATTTCTCTCTTCCTTTTACTTGTATGAATATCAACCCTACAAAAGATAATTTGACATTTTAAAGTAGTTTTGGGACTGCAAGACAGTAGAATATAAAGCTTACTTACCTGTCTGAATCTTGACTCTGTGCAGTTTAGATGTGAACTGATCATTCACTGTAAATATATGACCATTTTCTATTTCTTTTGATTTAGGCTCTTTTGTAAGAACACGTTGTGTTGGTTTGCCGCATGCAAGGGACTGTAGGGCTCTAACCAGTTCTCTTTCAGGGATATCAGTTTCTTGTTGAATTTCCTAAAGAAAAATATCTTAATTATCATGTTTGCAAACAACGGCACCAATTGCTTAAAATGCCCACCTTCAAGCATGCAAAATCATACTACTATGACAGTTGTGAGGCTTGAAAGTTTAGAATTCATTCCGTAGCAAAGTCTCAATATGCAAAATGATCCACCTGGGTCAATGCACAGACAGTGAATTCTGTCAAGTAAATAGTCACCATGAGCTGAAAATAGCAGAATGAATAACCAGCTGTTTCATTTCACTGTAATTTTTGAGAAGGCTGAATGGATTTGTTCACTGTCTCCAACATTTGCTGAACAGAGTGAAACCAAACAGTCTAAGTAACTCAGTGATGGAAAACATCCATAATGCTCCTGAGCTTCCCTGACAAAGAACCATGTAAATGCTTTTGCATTCAGCAGCACTGTTGAAAACAGGACCTTTACAAATGGAAGCAAACAAGGTCTAGTTTCACTGTAACACAGAAGTACTCTAGATTAATTACACCTCCTTTCTGAATAACCTTAAACAATTTGTTAGCAGCCCAGATGCCCTTGGCTAGGACTTCTCTAGGTGAAACAAAAAAACCCTAGTGCAGCAAATATATGAACTTTGAAGAAGAATGTTTTTACAAACATGTACGTAACTTGTTGCACCTCTGTCACTATTCTGAAGAGTTCAGCTGAGAGCTGTATGCTACGTAAGTAACCAGTGATCACGAGTTAGTAAGCACATTATACTGGATGCAGAATGATGCCTTAATGTTCTCTAGGAGAAGGCCAACTACTACTGCTTCCTCAAACCTTACTTGTTTACTAAGCTCCTGTGATGCATTGACTCTGGCTGGATGCCAGGCATCCACCAAAGCCGTTCTATCACTCCTGCTCCCCCCTACTCCCTCAGCTGAACAGGGGAGAGAAAATATAACAAAGGGCTCATGGGTTGAGATAAGGACAGGGAGAGACCACTCACCAATTAACGTCATGGGTAAAACAGAATCGACTTGCAGAAAATTAACTCTATTTATTACAAATCAACCAGAGTAGGGTAATGAGAAATAAAACCAAATCTCTAAATACCTTCCTCCCACCCCTCCCTTCTTCCCGGGCACAGCTTCGCACCCGGATTCTCTACCTACCCCCACCAGCAGCAGCACAGGGGAATGGGGTTTATGGTCAGATCATCACATGTTATTTCTGCTGCTTTATCCTCCTCAGGGGCAGGACACCTCACACTCTTCCCCTGCTCCAGCGTGGGTTCCCTCCCACAGGAGACAGTCCTCCATGAACTTCTCCAACGTGGGTCCTTCCCACGGGCTGCAGTTCTTCACAAACTGCTCCAGCATGGGTCCCTTCCACAGCATGCAGTCCTTCAGGAGCACACTGCTCCAGCATGGGTCCCCCACAGGGTCACAAGTCCTGCCAGAAAACCTGTTCTGTGGGCTCCTCTCCTCACAGATCCGCAGGTCCTGCCAGCAGCCTGCTCCAGCGTGGGCTTCTCATGGGGTCACAGCCTCCTTCGGGCACCCACCTGCTCTGGTGTGGGGTCCTCCACGGGCTGCAAGGGGACAGCCTGCCTCACCATGGTCTTCACCACAGGCTGCAGGAGAATCTCTGCTCTGGCGCCTGGAAGATGTCCTCCCTCTCAGAGTTGTTTCTCTTACATGTTCCCACTCTCCAGCTGCTGTTTCCCTCTGTCCCACAACTTTTTTTCCTTCTTAAAAATGTTATTACAGAGGCGTTACCACTATCGCTGACTGGCTCAGCCTTGGCTGGCGGTGAGTCCATTTTAGAGCTGGCTGGTATTGTCTCTGTCAGACACAGGGGAAGCTTCCAGCAGCTTCTTATAGATGCTACCCCTGTACCCACCC
>JANZLQ010000089.1:22795657-22830609 GCA_026212715.1 Elanus axillaris
CCCAAAAACCCTGCCACAGAAACCCAATACAGCTCCCATTCATTAGAAGTTCATTTTAGCCTTATCTCTATTTTCTTTCTTTTTCTAATTTGACCAAACTGCGGACTTCTCTGATTTCATATTCCCATTCAGACTCTTGAGGGACCTCTAGCAGCTAACAATTAAACTACCAAATAGAGAAAATAAACCTCACGGACATGTAACTGTCCGCAAGAGCTGTCACTTTCCCAGCTTTCGCACCTTCGGTTCCAAGAGCAACATCAAGCTCTTCCACTGTCCCCATAAATTTCTAATGCTAATGGAACACAAGTCAAACTGATGACCTTCAGGCTAAAAGCCACAGTTACAATTCCCAATGATCAAAATGCTAAGATCTGTAAAGATCTATAAAAAAATGTGTTAAAAGTACTTTAAACAGAAAAATCTAACTTCAGAGTACAACGAAGTTCTATTAAATGATGATATTTCTTGAGTGTAATCAAGTTTCTTAAAATTAAACCAGAAAAAAAATGCCACTCTTCTGTGGTCATGCAGCACTGAAAACATGCAATGAAAATAATTTGGATGTACTGGCCTTTACTTGGACTCTGTCATTAATTATACTGCATGTTGTATGCATCTCACTACCAGGTCTCTGTGATGGCAAAGCTCAGGCAGAATATGCCTACTCTTCAACTACAGACATTACATGTACCGTGTTTTATGTGAAATTGTGTTTTTGACATGAGTTCAAATTCATTTGAATAAGGTAAATTAAAAAAATAATCAATCAGTAAGTCTAAAATTAAAAAAAAAAAATCAGAATTTTTGATACCTACTGCTTACAGATGATTGGGAAATAATAAAGTATTCTTAAGAGTATTCTTACCATAATGCATTCAGAAATATTCATAGTATTTGAAATATAAGTGACATGTATCCACTTATTTTAACTACTTGCCAGTATCAAAATGCCTCTTCCCAAGCAGTTCACAGAAAGTTACTATTTCTTCATTTGTTGCTTTATTTAAAACACAGTTGTCACCTTCACACATTATTTCCAGATCTGGCACAAAGTAATATTAAAAAACCCCCAAAACACTATAATCCTTTATATGGTCACAAAAAAGTCTTACAGAAAAGGGCTGATCAGCATAAATTTAACAAACCAAAGGAAAGTGACACTTAGATTTTAGGACTTAGATAAATGTAGCCTCAAGCCTACAAACCAAATTCAGCTTATTAATGATGTAATGCCTGTGACATGCAGGCTCCCAAACTTTGATTTTTGATCAACACCTAAAATTAATGCTTTAAAAACTGAGTCAACTCTACAAGGAAGCAGATATACTCTGCTTTTGATGAAACAGACCTAAAATGAAATTCAATTTTTTTTATGCTGAACAGCCTTATACCAACAACTATGTATTTCTGTGTTGATTTTACTTCACTCTGTAGCGTTCCAATTCAGCCACTAATGTATGTAAACCATCTGGGTTTCAGAATTCATAAGCTAGCACTAAAATAAGAACCACAGAAAGAATTGCACTGCAGTATGCTGCCTCAGAAGGCAGCAAAAACTTCAAGTTGGATAAAAAAGTGTAGCTATGAATGTAAATGCAGATAACAGATGTTCCTATGCTCTTTTTCTTCAGTGTGTAGCATATCATATTTCTAAACATATTTATATAGACATTTGATGTAACAGTGAAAAATTTTTGTTTTTTCCCCACTCTCCATAAATGCCTTATTTTAAAGATCACACTAGTCATGCACAAGAGCAGTCCTGATTATACAGTCTTAGTTCTAAAAATATCACCAGGTGAGCTCTATCTGGAGGCTACAAGAGAGAAATTCTAGGCATGGAACTGCCTCTATCCAGTTCTATGCAAAAAAAAGTTTATTAGAAGGAATATGTGCAGAAGGAAATTAGAAGGAAAAACATCATGTCAACATTTTGTTGACATGACAAAAAAATAGAAGAAAGATTTTTATTTTTATTTACAGACCAATTTGTGTATCTACCAAAGCAGAGATCAGCAAAAGAGAAAACAGGTAAGACCGTTTTAAGTTCTAATCTCTCATTTTTGTGGAATTATTCAACAACTTCTACAACAGTCACATTTGTATTTGTTTGTTAAATCTAAAGAATGAACAAAGAATTTTCCCCTTTTTGATGTCATCATTAAAAAATTGTACATTTCACTTTTTAATATACTAACAGATACTGTAAACTAACAGAAAAATATGTTGAGTATTAGATGAGACTTGATTAGAAGAAATTGAAATATCTAAAAAAAATATCATTCTTTGAAAGCTTGCATGAAGATCCTTCCTCTTAGATTCAAGTAGCATTAATCTAGATCCATATGGCCACCAGTTCTTTTGCATATATAAATAAAACACTGCTGTATAGGAATACAATAAACTCATACATTTTTGTGAAGGATTTTTGGTATGTAATAATCCTTTAAGTTTCTGTAGCATCTTATGTGTAATGTTTGTATCATCATTATCCCATTTTTCTCTCAATCACATGGCTTAATGGCTATTAGGATTATTATGAGGATCTTGTCAAGTCTGCAATAAATAATCACACGGAATGCTAAACAAAACAGCAAAATCTGTTCAACTGTGAAGGCACCTTCAGATTAATCTGTTCAGCTGTGAACCTGCAGAAACACTTGTATATCACAGTTTTATGCTTACACAAGCACACTCCACAAGTCATCTCTCATACTGTATTGCAGTAAAAGCACTGATTTGATATGACAGAGAAATAACATTTGCCCAGCACTCAGCAATTAATCATGGTATTCAGTAATCAATGAACAAAGATAAAATTAATTCTGCTCTTAAGTTTTCATAAGCTTTCCTAGCTGGAGTTAAAGACAACTCCCACATGCTCCATCAAAGAAACCAAACAAAACAAATATGCCTTCTTAATGTTTTAGTTACAGTGGGACACAAAGTAAAGAGTTCAAGAACTCCCAAACCAGAAACAAACAAAACATACACAACCTAAATGCACATGGACATATTTCTCTATCATCTGGTCATAGTTTATTTTACTAAAATTAGAGTACCTATTAAAAATTGTATTTTTCACTGCTCTACCAAGTATTATTTATTCATATATGGGTGAGGCTCTACTACTCATAAAAGCCTACAATTTTGTGTAATCAGGTAGCCACCAGCCTGATTTCAACACCAACCTCAAGAAAAAATGACCTATTAAGGTCCATCTCCACCCCCCACTTTTCTGCAGAGAAAGTACTCAAAGGTCCTGCAATAAATTTCACAATACACAGGACTTTCTGTGCTCCAAAATAATCTTTTTTTGAACTATGAGTAATTTACTAAGAGCCTCTTATCAAACCCTGGCTTCCTTAATCCCATCTGAGACCGTTTCAAAGAAACATTCTTTATTAACAGGCTAGAAGTATGCAAAATAAGATGAAAACAAAGTCCAAATAAAAAGGCAAATGATTACTCTGCATAGCACAGTCAAAAGTAGATGAGAAAACCTGGAAAACCACTCCATTTCAAACGGCACCCACACTGCTTTTCAAGGCTACCAATGCTCTCTCAAACAGAAGATAACGTCTAAAATGAAATGATCAATTGACATTAACAATGCAATGCTCAAACCTCACAGTACAGAATCCTCCTCCAGTCCCAAAGGCTTCTTCACCATTGTCTATTAGCTGCCCCTTCAACCTTTCCCAGCAATGCCCCTCTAATATGCTTGTTAAGAAGCTATGTGGACCTTCTTCATTGTCATTTCTGGCTCACCAGCTCAAAGAAGGGATGAAGGTTCTTTGATTCATCCTACAGCTCACTCCAGCCTGCCAATTTAAGCATTTCAGTGTTTAAGAAGCCAGGATACAAACCCTCCTCCACCCTTTGGCCTCTAAATCCAGTTTCTCAAAAATAAAATGAGCAAATGGAGCTACCTGCAGCATTCCAACTTCAGATTTTCTATAGCTCTATGGCCTAGGAATAACCACGCTCACAGCTTTCCAAAATCTCTGAAAACTTCTGTTCCCAAATAATTTCCTCTCCTAGGATTGCTTCCCAGTGTATTGCTAAATGATCTGTTTGCTGTATTTATTGGCCTGATCCACACTCAAATAGGATGAGAAGCACCTGGTCTTCAAAGGTCTATTCAGGAAGACAAGAAAGTGCCTAAAACAGTTATTTAAAATCAAGTGATAAAACCATAATGCTTACCTCAAAGGTGTATTTTTCTCTGTTGTTAAAGAGCATCAATATCGTCATCTGAAAAGTGGAGACTTGCAATATGTGCTTCCGTGTATTTGAGCCAGTTACTTGGGCACCTCCTACACCAACCTCTGAGCCATCTTCCTATTTTAAAATTACAAAGCTACTATTATTCTCCACTGCAAAGTATTTTATCTCGCTAAAATGAAAGTTAGATGATGAAATAATTATCTAGAAGATCAGTCTACAAAAGTGACAGAATAGCATACACCTGGTGGCATAAACAGAATGTCTCTCCAGTAGCTGTCTTAGAATTGCAGGGTGACTGAGGCTGAAGGCACCTCTGTTGGTCCCACAGTCCAGCCACCACTCAAAGCCAGGCCACCTAGAGCAGGATGCTTAGGACTGTGTCCAGTCAAATATTGAGCATCTCCAAGAACAGAGACTCCAACACTTCTCTGGCCTCTGTTCCACTACTTGCCCATCCTCCAGTTTTCTTACCATTATCCTTAAAATTAATCAAAATATTTATTTTACAGTAATAAAATTTTAACTTCCTCACAAATGTACATTATTAATACTTCCTGTTATAATTTTTTTTTTCATTTTGCATTGCCTTCTACATTCCCAAGCATCATGCCATTACTACCTCTAGCTTAGCATTTTAGAACTGGTCTAAATCACTAGCAAATTATTTTCTTGTATACATAAATATTAAGCATTGTATTTCTATAAAATCTACTAAGATTCTCATGTTTGAGAAAATGTCTACATTGCTAGCACTCTGCATAGGAAAAGCAGGCTAAACTTGGCTTAACAACACTTTTTCACATTAACAATATTTACTCTAAAGAGAAACAAGTTTCATTTCACTTTTGACTGGTTCACAGTCAAAAAACCCCCAAATACTCAAACCATTGAGGTCCCTTCAAGATGAAAATTACTACTTTTCTATGAAGTAACAAAGAGATGATGACGAGTGATACATTCAAATTAGATTTGGGGGGGGGGGGAAAGAAGTCAAAAACAAAACTGCTACAAAGGCAGAATCAATCTATAAAACTGATGGAAGGCATATTTTTCTTATATTATCAGTGGGTAAGCTTTTATTTTACAAAATTCTGAAATTATTATAAATGTATCTCTTTCAAAAAAAAGGAAATCCACAATATTTTCATAATCTTGATACTTTACCTTTTTAACAGGCCCATAGAAAGTGGCATTGAGATCTGCAGAACCCATATGATGCTGGAGTGTCAGCTGTCGCCCACTGTGTTTGGCTAAATAAAATCTGTAATGTAATTAAATTGAAATCTTAGTTCACATTTTGTATCTAAGAGGAAATTGCTTTAAACAGTTACCTAGACTTCTCATAGCCATTAAGGACACTCTTAAGAAATTTCTAACTTTCGTGTTTTCAAATCATTAACTTTTGTTAGAATTCTACTTAAAAGCTCCCAAAAACTTAAGCCTCAATGTGACTACTGCATTGTCTAATTTTCACATGAACTGAAGAGCATTATGCTAGCATATCTTTAATGGTAAAACGTACCTCTAAGTTAAGTTCAGAAAGTTTCTTCTTAAAAGCTCTGCCTAAAAATCTGTTTTAATACATACCTTCTAAATATTTCAAAAGCATGTCTGGGAGCTGGAGGGATGTTGCACTTTGGTGTGGCTGACTGAGTAGGCCAGTAACCTGTTGTGAGGACCCGTACTGTAAGATCAACACCACCTAAAGAGACCTAAGGACAATTGGAAGAAAACATCCACTATTTTAAAACAAGACCATGTTTCACCATTTTTCTGTATCAGTGTAGAAGGTACTGAATTTTCACAGATTAAGAAAAAATAGACATATCTATGAACATTACTTTTACAAAACCAGACAAATGAATTCATCGCTATCAGAGTAGATAGTACAGCAAAAATCCTCCACATTTTTCCCCTCTGGCATTTAAGAGTGTACAGAATTTGACAAAATAAATTCTTAACCAACAATGAAATGTCTGTGATCATAAACAGAACTCATAATACATGTAACAATTCTTTCTAAACAGGTTTTTGAGGACATACAGTAAAGCCAGTTTGCTAAACGTATCAGTTTCAAAATAACCGTTTATAAATTCACTCTCTGGAAGCAGAGAGTAAATACTGACTATCTAATATTAAACCATTGGGAGCTTTTCCTGCAATTTACTTCTGGACTGCAAAGTAAGCAGTTAATCACTTTTACACACACAAACTAGCCACTTTCCCTAAAGACAGCCATTACTATAAATATTCAGCACTGGTTAGGAAACATTCAGCTGAAGTGCTGATCTATAAAGTAGCTGTGTTAGCAGATGATAAACATCTGGCTACCCGTGAGGCATAATCCTCACTAGGTATCTCAACTAAGCTGAATATTATTAAATGTAAAACGGACTGCTTTCAGCTCTAGGAGGTATAACTAACACCTTGAAAGATTATTGGAGAAGATTATGGACATTATTGACAAGAAAAACCAAAGCATACCATATCCAGCTCATTACAAACCTACTACATAGAAACAGAGCACTTTATATTTTAGAAGGTCAAAAACTGTCATTTAAACTCAGAAACTTCCAATATTAAGTTGCAGAGTAGCATTTCCATGCACTATGGAAGAGTCTTTGTATTTTGTGTGTTGAATGCCTGTGTGCATCAACAAACTTGTATCTAGGCAACTTCTGAAACATCTAGACAGACTAGTGACAGGCTACTCATACAGAAATCCCTTTGACTGAATTTGATTAAGGTTTAAGAGGAACAATTTGCATAAGTATTTAAAGACCCATATAAAGGTTGTTTGGTAGCCAACATTACTGCCGTGTTTCTAATTTCATACCACCAGTGTCATAAGGCTCACAAGAAATTTACACAGCCATTTAGACACAGAAAACTAGTTAATCTGTGCATCACCTAAAAAAGCTTCAACACTTTTCTCCCTCCAGCCAAAGTGTAGTGAAGGGCCATCAATGCAGACAAAAATGTACAGAAAGTATCTTTATCTGGAACTGAAACATCTTAGGTGAGATGGCAATCGTTTCCCAAATTTTTTTAGTCTTAGCCAGACCCAAACAGAGCATTAGTTTAGAATGTCTCACAACATTCATTATAGAGAGCACTGAGCAGTTTGTGACTTGAAAAAGTTTTGGAAGCACTTTATTTTACAAGGTGTCTTTTCAGCATAAAAATGTTATGAACTAACAGAAAGTGCCTTGAAATGATCCAATCTTTACAAACTCCAAAGTTTCAGAATCGTAGTTGTAGAAATTACTCTATCTATTAGCTTGGACTTTCCCTAGTGCTAAGCTTTCCACTTACTGATAGCAAACCAACTATCTACAAAATCCTTGGCACCACCTGTATCTCAGGATACAGGATCCATCAGGAGACTTTGCAGGCAGGATTATTTAGAAAAGGACAGATGCCCGACTCTTCTAGGAGGCACTATATATATTCAGGGTACACAAACTGTTTAAAAAGGTGTAGAATGGAGTATTTCACATAAAAAACAGTATCACCAGCAAGTTAACAGTAACAAAAACCCCAGAAATCTTCCTGTATTTCCTCTCAAATATATTGACACCAATAGAAACATATACATTCCCATCATAAATAAGTACTTGAGAAATTTCATTAGAAGGCCATGATTAGGGGCACCAAAAGGCAACCATCAGGCAAACTGCTGGTCCCTTGCCAAGAGAAAGATCAAGTTTCAAAGAAGGCCTAGCAGAACACCTGTTAACATTTTAAATTCGTCTTACTAGCTCTACGTAACTAAAAAGAAGATAGACATCATTTATTAACTCACTTAATGTAAAACTGTCATGTAAACTATGTGAATCTTTAACACAAGCCCCGCCCCCATGTACAAGTCCCACATGATACCTAAAAAATGGGAATGCTCTAACAAATATTTATTGAAGTCAGTATTTCAAGCATTCTAGAAGGAAAACATTATTAGCCTCTAAAGAAAAAAAGCAGTAGTAAAGCTGCCTGTCCACAAACACCTTTATATCTATCTACATCCTCTACAACCTTTTCTGAAACTGCTTAGAGAACATCCTGCTCTTTCACTCATGATTATTCACAGTATGTTGATGAGGAAGATTTCAGCTCACTGCTTCAAGACAGCAAAGACTTCAGATCACCTTGCACAACCAGGGACAATGGACACAGTAAATCCATGAACATATTCCTGGCATTCAATTTCTGAAACTGATTCCAACATGCTTGATATACAAACCTACTTACCTGCAGACAGGGAACTACTTGGTTCTTTATTATATATTATTAAGTGCTACTTTTTTCAGCATAGAAAAAAAAGTGTTTAGAGCAAGCAAACTGATATCTCAAAATACAAGCAATCTCTGATTATGCAATAGTCCAGAAGTCTGCTTTTACAACAAGGTGTTACACTTCCTGATTGAACAATTAAGTCCACATTTGGCAATTTGAATAAAACAGCAGTTCCGCTTTTAGTAAAGGCATTAACTGCATCAGGCAAGTTAAACATCAGATGGTGTGTTTTTCAAATACCTGTAGTATGCAATTATTTTTCTTGTTGTTAGCATAAAATACAGGTCGGAATGAAGATTACCTTTAAAGAATGACAAAGTGAAGACTTTGCTGGTGACACAGTGTTTTGGAAATGCACAGGAGAGTGGGCCACCGGCCCCAGGAGCGCCAGTGCAGCTGTGCCGGGGTGGGGGGCAGGCAGAGCTTCGTGAGCACAGCTGGGCACGAGGGGCGGGCACAGCGGCGGCCGCCCGCCCCCTGCCGGCCGCAAGCAGGAAGAGCAGCTCGGCAGCAGGTCTGCACTTGGGCGCCGGCTGCAGAGCCCTTTCAGAAGAATGTAGGTACGATAGAACCTGGAACAGGATTTTATGGAACGAAACTGGCACTACTCAAGCTGCGGATCAAGCTTCGAACTGACTTTTTTATTTCGGGAAATACTAACACAGTTTGTAAGATAAGAAACACAGTAAAAGTCATATAATTTTAGCATGCCAACAAAATCCTTCTTTCCACACTCATACTAACAAATTAAAACCCACAAGCCTTGATGAAGGTCTAGGGCTTGTGCTGAAGTAAAAGGACAAGCACACAGTCCCCCATGCTCTTACCCCGGTTGCCTGAAGATGCTGCCTGAACTCATCCATCGTTGTATTTGAGATGCTCATGTCCCTGAACATTCCTTCCAGTTTAGATGTGAACTGACATCCACATTCAGTCTAAAAACACACAAAATAACTTGTTGTGCCAGTGCTATGAAAACAGAGCCTCTGATACGTGAGCTGCAAGACTAGGATTTAGTTTATAAATCTCAAAAATGATATTTCTGTACATCTGATTCCTGGGAATCAGATTGCATTACCTTCAGAACTTAGGAAAGCTTCATATTTCATGTAAGGATCTAACCCTACACATATCAAAACTTGCTTTCCTTCTCTCCATTATTGTATTTTGATTTCTGTTTAGCTTATCTCATCTTAAGAAAAAAAACAATCTGTGAAATCTTATCAGACCAAGGCATACACTTTCACCTGCTTTTTATCATGATACTGTAAAGGGAAATAAACTTTATTTTTACCAGAAAAAAAATCCTGTTGTCCTAAGAGCTTGTAGTTTTAAACACTCACTGCAGAATACCAAATGAGATTAATAGACCTTTTGAGACTCAGGGAGGCATGCATATCTAGATACATGTGCACAGACACATGCATTTCAGTTGCACATACAGGACTTTGTGCCTATTTCTAACATGTACTTTGACACATATGGTAAAGGCAAGCATGTTAGCATCCTAATCACGGTGCAAATCTGCAAGAAAAGAGGGCAGTTCCAGTCCACTGATTAATCTTGCAAATGTATTCCCTGTGCCTTCTAAATCACCAGGCTAGAGGTGGAAAGGTAATTAATACTCATAATTTGGAGAAATCTGATGCAAACAGGCTTCGCTCACTGACAGAATACAAAGGTCAAAAATGAGGATCAGTAAAGTTTTATTTGGGGATCAAATCACCCTGGTTTAGAAGTTCCCTAGGCATTCATCATGCCACTTAGGAAGAAGCTGCATTAGAACTTGCTTCAGGGACTGTTCACCTTTCTTCTCCATCTCTTGGCCTATTTAATCACTAAAATGAAGCAACTAGGAGAACATGTTTCCAGACACTGATATGAAGATTTTTTTTTTTCAATCTCAAACTACTTAATCAAAAAGTTGAATATTATCACCAGTCAGCAGATGGAGGCAACTAAAGAACAACAATGCATGCAATAAAAAAATTCTACTGTGAATAACAGAAAATCTAGGTTAAAACACAGTCTTGTCTTCAAATCCAGTCACTAGATAACAGGAGTTATCCTCTTATTTGAAAAAGCTTAACAAATTTTGAAAAAATTTGTTTTCTAGATTGCTCTCTCATCACAGGTGCTTTCCAGTATTTCCTTCCTTTTATTTCCATGATATTATTCAAAAAAAACTTTTATATTTTTTGTTGGGGCTTTAAAATCAAATCTGTATTTAACAGCAATCGAGGTATGTTATCTATACATTCCTTATGTAAAACCAGAAGAAACCATACTTATGAAAAAAAAAGTTGCAGATACTGTCTTACCTTTAATTTAGATATCATATTTTTCTCGGAGTCATCTGATACACTCTTGTTTGTGAGAAGTCTTCTTGCCAAGTGCTGCTTGTAATACCGTTCAAAAACATCTTTCTCTTGCATAAACCTAAATAAAACCATTGCCTTATCCAATATAGTTTCTACTTCTTGCTCTGTTAACTGTAAAAGAAATTATTTCCTTGTTTTAACCTTCCAGCACAAGTGTCTTGTACAAACTAAATACTTGAAGTAATTCACTGCAAGCATATGGTCTAACAGTAGCCTTTAGAGAAGCCAACAAAACTGGTCCAACGAGTGAATGATAGAGCCAAATGAACAGTGCACGAACTCAATAGAGCAGAGAAAGAAACAGATATAAATTGGAAGGAAAAGCAATCATGAGGGAGACAGGAGACGATGGATGGGTAGAATGCCTGGATAAATATAGTGAAAGTTCCTGGATAAGTTTTTAAGTATGTTAAAAAAAGCATAAATGGAAAACAGTATTAGGAGTATGAAAAGTTAGCTTGGAATGAAAGCTTTTAAAAAATGTTAAGACTTGTTTTGCAAAGCCTGTCTAGTGCCACAAGTGAAATGATTACTTGTTTTATAAATAAATAGAATTTACTATTTGATTCTCAAAGCTTAAGAGGCATGCAATAATATTCAGTTTTATTCAGAGCCACTGAAGCCTCAGCTGAACCATCCTGTCCAGTTCCAGGTGCTGCACCTCAAAAAATTTAATGAAAGAAGGTATAAGGCTGAAGAAACAGCTGTACTTAAGCTAGAAGAGACAGATATGGTAATAGACCTCTGATATGTAAAAGCAGTATTAAGAGGCAAAGACAAACTGTTTAGCCTACCCAAGTGAGTTCATTTTCAAAAGAAATTATTAGATATTGAGAATAACTGCCAAACCATAAATATATTTAAGGAGCTGATATTTAAGGTTTCAAGAGAAGGGAGCTGCAGAATCTACTACAACCTAATTTTTTTTTTTGAGGGCATATCTGCCAGAAGTAATCCAGGTATGCTGCTGCAGAGATCGGTGACAAGCCACACAACATCTTGAGATCTCCTTGTGCCTTATATTTCTCTAGGTTTAAAGTGTTATGAGCTCAGATATGTTACATATACTTTTTTTTAAGGCAGTATGGCCATTCATCTTAATATAAAAATAATTCTTAGAAAAGTAACTTAGTTTAATTTCATCCAAGTTTATACAGCAAAGAACATGATCTTTTAATTCAATTTATACTTACTCCCTTGACTCCCTTTTTCAGCTTATCATCAATAAATAATGAGAGGTACTCTGGAGACCTAGAGTTGAGGTTGAGGAAGTACTCAAAGTCACCCGCAATAGTCTGCTTGAAGAGTCGATCATTATTGAAAGATTCTTGAAGAAAGCGGTCAAACCTACTCTTCAAATCCAGCAAACCCTTTTAAAAAACGCAAAAACATTTTCACTGATTTGAAGTTGTAAGTAAGCCGTAAAACAGTAACAACAGATGAAGTCATAGAGAAGACCACATCTACAGTTAGAGATTCTGCAAAGCACTCTCTATGTTTGGCATTCTTAGAAAGTATCTGAAATTTAATTTCCTTTTTTAACTATGTAAAGCTGCCATAAATCTCTTACAGAAGCAATTTACCAATAAATTGGCTAAAATATTGGTGTCAAATACTGGTGCAGTTTGCTATAATAGGCTACTCAAAGATTAAGAAAGTTTTTAATCACCTTTGTTAAATAGGCTGATTTACTGTATTTTTAAATCCACAACTTAAAGGAGGTATGTGTTGTACTTAAAACGTTTCTATTTCAAGTAAGGTTGACAAAGTCACTACCATAAATACAGGATATGGGGAAAGATGAGGCTAGGTACCCGTTAAGTACATCCCTAGAGCTACTAAACAAGTTTGAGGAGAAAAGACACTGCAGTAACAGGTCTAATCTTGTTAGGTTCCCCCCCCTCTAATTTCAATCCAGGAACATACTCTGCATTATTTAAGTTTCTAGCTGATCTTTAAGAGTCACTGTGAACATATGAAAGTTAGATACAAGCAGTAGCTCTCCAGTTATCACAGTGTGAAGTTCACAGGCCTGAACTGAACCACTTCGTCTGAGCTAAATCATCAGACTCTTAACATCATTAAGGTTTGCACCACCTTCACCCAGAGTTAAAACAACTGAGTGCAAAGGGGAAAGCATCTTAAAATCACCTGAGCACCTTGCTAAGTATTTATGATATGCACAGGGTTTAGACATAACTAAGACAGCATTCGGGGGTGAGGGGCAACAGAGAAAATGTCACTCGAGAGTTAAATTTATCATGGACAATGACTGCCCACAAAAACTGTTCAGGTTAAATGATCTTAAAGTCCTTGGTTTCTTAAGAAATTATTTATATGTGGTTACTTAAAGAAGCCATTTAAGAATTACTCAAAGTAGTAGTAATGTTTCTTAAGAACTCACCAATCTCACTTAAAGTAATGGTCTTTAGACAGGCTAATTAATGCGTATTAGAAATTCTAAATTCAAAGTAAATCCCACTATCTCTCTGTTTACCAAGGTTAGCTTATGTCTCCTCTCTAGGAGTACACACCATCTGAACAACCTGCTGTTGAACAGGAGAAACTGTTAGTACCTTAAATTACAACAGCATTTCAACATCCCTTCAAATTATTTTAAGAAGTTTTAAATCTAATCCCCTGGCAATGCTTTTGCAATCATCTCACCAATTACACTCAGGGTTTGGTGATGTCACGTTCCAGAAGCAGTGCTGGACTGTGATGACAGTTTTTCTTGGTGGTATAATGTAGCTTCCTTGTCCGTCTTCTTACTGCTCTTTAAGTCCTTGAAAGATTCAGATGAACAATGCTGAGATGAGAAGAGTGAGGTGGTTTCTCAGTTCACAGGTGTTTTTCTCTTTTTCCATTGTGTCAATGGAAGTGGAAGATAAACCTATTTGGGAGTTTAGTAGTAATCAAGTATCAATCCCTTTCCTAGGACATCTTCATGAGATGGTTGGGGTACGTACTAACGGGCTGAGAGGATGAGCAAATGCACATGCAGCGTAAGTCTTCTTCAGCTTCATTATGCTATTTGCCTTTGTAGCAGGAAACATCAATAGCATCTTCACAATTAAGTTTTTAACTCTTTCTCAATTAAATTTTTAATGATAGCCCTTTAGGTCCATCAGGATTTAAAAGGAGTGAAAATTACATCAAAGTAATCCAGACACTTATTTTTCACGTTTTTTCTTAAATCATAACACCACAAAAAAAACATAACTGCCCTTAATCATTAAACCCAGTAAATTTCAAAGGGCATTCTCTCTTCTTTTTAAGTCTTTGGAGAGGTGATTCTTGTCCAAGCTTGGTAAGAAGTTTGCTTCAGCATTGCCAGAAAATTAATAATCCAATCAAAAATGTTTTTATACTTAAATGGCTTCTCCTAATAGTAACCAGTTCTAGTAAAGTTAGTGATTTCAAACAAAACAGCAGAGATTAATAGACATGCAGCATTAACTGTTTCTCCTAAAGACCAGACACAAGGACTTCAACTACACATTTAAAAAAAAAAAACAAACTTAATGTTTAACAAATACACATTTTCACATTAAGTATAAAACATTTTCCAGCTATAAAAACATTTCCTTAAAGTTCAATGAAATCTAAAGATTTTATGTGCAAATTTAAAACCATTTTCTCACAGACAATGGGAGAGAAAAAATGACAAACACTCCTGAAGCGTATTTTGTGACCTTGATAAATTAATGGTATACATCATTTCTTAGTGAGAGATGGAGAACAAGAAAGAACACTTACATCTTTCAACATGCAGAAATGTTCTGTTTCTCAGGGAGACAGAGAATGAAGCAAGTAATTTGTTATAATTTATAACACTTTCACCTCAGTTATAGTTAATCTTGCCATGAAATACTGTCATGTGATTTTGTCTCAATAAAGATTGATAACTATCATTACATAAAATTCAACAAAATAGACACTATAAAGCTATTTGCCAGCAGACATGCAACTCACTCTGGAGACAAATATCATTTAGGATAATCCACAAAGTTCCTAGCAGTTGGATAATTAGCCCCAATATGTTGTTTAATAAAAGCAACCAAAAGCACAAAAACTGAGCACGTACTTTCCAAGCAACTCAGGTAAAAGAAGAGTTCTAAAAGTGTCTGAAAATTCAAAAAATGTATATTCTAAACAAAATTATAAATGTAGCTTGAATCAATATTAAGGTTTACCTTTCAATCATGTAGTTAACTGCTACTTTGGGGAACATGGGAAAGATGGAAGAAAAGAAAGTTAAATTTTAACTACCTGAATGTAGTCAACTGGATTCTTTCCTTCTCCCTCTTCAGAAACTAGTGCTTTGCCTTGCTCTCTCAGGTATGAGCTCATGCACTCGCACATTGTCTTCAGACCATTTGGCACACGGCTAAACAACTTGTACATGCAAGCAAGGTCTGGAAACAGAATGAGGTATTATGCAGGGCACCCTCTGCCTGTTATACTTCTGTAACTCATTTATCTCATAGCAAAAGATGACAGTAAAAGTTCAGCCGCTTGCTAATCCCTACACCAGCAAAAGTTGTTGCTTGTGCTAAAGGATAGTGCATTTAAAGCTTCAGTAAGATTATGTTTTCCAGTGGTATGTAAGAACGTAGCTTCCAAGATTATCAACCCAAAAATCAAATACTGTATTAGAAGTTGTAAGAAAAGTCTAAGTGAAAGCAAATAGGACAGCACTAATGAGATACTTGTTCTTGTATTAAAAGCAAAAAATGGTAAAAATTGGAGCTTAGTTCATATTTGTCCTAAAGTCAGCCATATAATTTTACACTACTTTGTTTTATCCATCTAAAATCATGATAAGTGGCTTAGGTTAAACATGGCTTTCCAAAAAAGCAATCCATCCTTGCACATTTATATGAAATCTTATCTTCACAATGCAGCAAGTATTTCTCTCTAGTGTTTAACTAAATCAAACCAAGGCTCATAAAAGTTAAACTAATTCCTGTATCTTATGAATACCCTTCAATATCCTTGTACCCTCAGCCTGAAGGCTATCTTAACTGGATATTAAAGAAAAAGTGTTAAGTATAGTATCATCACTTTCCTATTCAACACAGTAATTCTCTTTTCTTCCAGCTAAGAAATTTGCTCACTTCATCACTCTGACTATCACCTAGTAATTGTGAAGCTGCTTTAATGAACAAAGGCCATTAATCTAAGAAGCAAGTCTGTTCCCCAATCTCACGGCTTTAGTCTGAGCACTGACTTCTAAATATAGATACTACAGTCACTCTCTTCATTATGCTGCTTTAGAAACTTATGTTCTATTTCTTTCCATAGTAACTTTCATGCAGTCATTCTGTCCTACATTAACCTCTATTAGGGAACTCAAATCAAGCCAAGCCCTTCTTTTTCAACTACTTTGATAAGCTGCTTCATATCCTTTAGAAACAGCCAACTTTTTTTCTGCAACAAAGCCCTCTCCCCAAGAATTGGTCCTGCAATACTATTAAGTAATTTACACTAGCAGTTTTTAAATAACTGCCTGTGGGCCAAAAAACTTTGATGCATTTTGACAGGTACATACTGGAGGAATGAAAGTAGTAAAATGGCTCATGGAAAATAGGTAACAAAGACCACTACAATAGATTTGTACTTTTCTTAAGACATACTGGGCTTACCAAAAAAGTACTTTTATCTGGTACTAAATAGAAACAAGTTATATGTATGGGCTCTGTTTTAAGAGCCCTCTGAAAGTCTCTGAAGTAATATTCTCAGATGTTTGCAAAACAGAGCCACAAAAGTGTTTTTACAATTACACAGGAACACAAACATTAAGCTTGACTTATCCTAAGTTTAAAACCAATAATATTGTAAGCATTTCTGTCTCCCATATGATGCAGTCTTACCTTCTGTCTTCCCATTTTTCAGCATATGAACTAGCCCAGAGTTCTCCATTTCCACTATAGTTTTCATGTGCTTGGAAATAAGCTCCCTCTCAACAACTTTCACAATTGGTTCTTCTGTCGATTTATCCAGACAATGCATCACCCGTTCTATTTCTTCATTAATTCTAGCTTCTACTTTCTTTATATATACAGAAGCACTGTTTTCAGCTAAAAATTTCTGACTTTCCATCTGTGGTTAACACAAATTAATACTTTAGACTTCTTTTTCAAGGGGAAAAAGGCAATGTACTAGTTATTTCAGGTGAGCATTTATAAGCAAGTTCAAATCAAACCCATCATGTCCAACAAATGAGATCATTACACCCCCAAGATTTACATATATGCTTAACACAAAATAAAAGTTCTATTATGCTAATTGTGTTACATACATAAGGGGGTACATGCAATATGAACATGGTATTTTTCATACTAAGACAACCTAAGCCAACCTCGTTTGCAGTTACCAGCTAGAGTTTCAGCCACAGGTCCAAAGAAAACAGAAGGATGGGGAGAGGGATGAGGCAAAAATTCCTTTCAAATACCAGTTCATGGCATATTTATGAGTGGCGCACATTATTTCATGTCAAACTGTTTCTATCCACACTGGCCAGCACAGTCTTTTGGAGGAAAGATTTTTTTTTTTTTTTACGGCAGAGCTAAGAAATAAAACTTAAATGAAAGTAATTATTTTTCTTAATTTTATGTAGCACCAATGAAAAACAGAATACAATTATTTTAAAATGGTTGTGCAACATATGCTTCTGATTTTCAAAGAAGTTTGGAGATCAGAGGATATGACAGAGTCGATACTGCCTAAGAATTGGGAGACTGACAAATGATCTTATCTTGGTATCTTTTAACATGCTTTTACAATTTCTATCAATTTCCAACAATAGATGAGCACAATTACACTCAACAACCATTCAACTGGCTTTTTTCCTGAAACTAATCTCAGAAAAAACCTCAGGAAATATTTAAAATACGTTATTCAGTGGCTGGCCAACAACTGGATAGCCACTTGGATACACTTAATTCCTTGACTTGGTTCATTTTATTACAAAAAAACCCCTCACAAATGTAGAAACTATGAAAGAAACAAAGCTTCCTCAAAAGCAGTTTGACAGGTAGTCTCCCCCCCCTCCATTCCCAGCCTGAAACAGTCTGAACCTTTAGAACTGGTATTTCAAAAAGACTGTGGCTGCAATGTAGGGACAGACTAAGTTGCACAAAATATCCCAACGCAGGCACAAGATTAGTATGATGACTACTTTACATGTTATTGGTACCCATAGCTCAAAACTACATTCAAATTATGGCAATTCTGTAAAATTTGTGTTACTTTTCCCACAAAATTAGTAATTTTTTTCTTACTTAATGGAGATTGACATATTCATCAAATAAGCAGCAATTACTTAAAGTACCACCAATTCTCACAATTCCAGGCAGTTATAACAACATTCCAAATATGATATGACAACATTGCTGTACCTGAAAAAATTCTGCAGACATCTCCAAAAATGGAGCCTCAAAGTCTTCTTCATAGACTGACCTTCCTTCAAGACCTAGAATCATTAACATCTGGCAAGCATTTCTTATTGCGCCTCTGCCAAAAAGTAAGTTGTTAACAACTTGAGAAATCTACATGCTTGTAAAAGACAGAGTACACAGCAGAAAAACAACTCAGAACATGGTACCAACTTAAATAAAATATAGTAATAGAAAGTCCATTCTAAATCTGTTTGGTACACCATAGGTTTTCAAGAAGACTACAGGCACAAGATTGTTTTTGTTCTAAACTAAGGAAATGACAATGTTTATTAAATATTTTAAATCCAATGATAGGGAAGCAGGTCTCAAGTTCTACTAACTCAAAACTATTAAGAATATATTTCAACATACAAGAAAATAACCAAAAATACCACTTCAAAAAAACCTGCACAAGTAGGCTGGAACTGAGCAGTTCAAAACAACTGCACAGGTAGAAGCTGCTGTGCGAAGTTTGGGTTTTTTGGTTGGTTGTTTTTTGTTTTTTAAAACCAAACACAAAAGAAAAAACCTCACAAAATGAAAATGTATCAGCAAGTTAAGCATTTGGTTAGGCACAGGAATACATCAATAAAAACAAAAGAACTGCATCCATGAAAAAATTCCACTTCCTGGCAGTAGGGGACAATACACACAGCTGTTGTCAGTATATTTCTCTTCATAAATTGCATGTTGGGCAATCTCAGTCACAGAACTGCAGCCAAAGTAGCATGGAGCTTACATATCTCCACACCCAACAGCTGCTCTGAAACTGGAGAAGCCTCAGAAAACTTACAAATTTGAAGTTACTTCAGCTGCAGTATCTACAACATGTGGCACAAAACTACACATCTACTGAACTGGCCAAAGAACATGAGGAACGATTTAAAAGCTCAGAGATGCAACTAAACTACCAAGAAACAGATCAATCAAAACATGAGGAAGGGAAATTGAATTAAAAAAAGAAAGCTTCAAAAATAAGAAAAAAAAATCAGCAGGTACAAGAAAATTAACAATCTCTCAGTACAGAGGAAATACAGGGTAGCAAGAGGCAGAGAATTGTCAAGATCTGCTTTATAACCAAATGCTGTGGTATAAGGAGGTAATGGAGAGATTTAACAGATGTTTTAATTAAGAAACCAAGATAAATATTAAAAAATATATTAAGAAGCTTCCCCATTTACCATTATGCTAAACCTTAATATACAAAGAAATATGCTATCCCAGAGTATGAAGAAATTTATCTTGTGATCAGAAACACAGCCTTAAGTAATGATTTATTTACATTCTTGCTTCACTCTTAAAAATTGACAGGCATTATTTACAACAAAAGGCAGTCACTTACAAACATCTTACCTGTCTACAACTTCTCCTTTCCTTTCTCTTGCAATCATATCCAGCAGAGTTTGCCGCAGGTGATCCCTAATACAGCCATAGCGTACAACTTGATCTCGAAAAATAATCAAGCCCAAATTGTAGACATTCTCCACATTATTTTGTTGCACATACACACGGTCCTACAATGAAGTCATAAATAGCAATAAAATTTTAAATTCAGTACACCCATCCTATTCAAAATTGCAAGAGATTGGTCATATTTCCACTGTGCAGAAATACTCAAATTCATCTTCTCTCCTTTCTTCATAAGAGGAAATTGTAAGTACCCTCAAAATTCAAAATCAATCCCATTTTCCAAAACGTTATTTACAGCTTAGGAGTAGAAGCATAGCATTTATGAATAAAGCATGCCAGAACAAAACTACAGCCTTGCCACTTTTTAGTTTGGGGGCAGGGGAATCTCCAAATAGTGACAAAATTCATGGCACAATCTGGAAGAGGTTTTACTTACCTACTCAAACCCTTCCATCCACCCCACTTTAAGAAAAATTACTTAATTTTTCCCCATCTGCCATGCATCTTCCTACCACTCCTTTTAGGCAGACAGTTCCCCCTCAATATTCAGTAAAATTTCCTTAAAATAGCATCATTACATGAACAGAAGAAAACGTAAAGCCAAAAGGAGAATAGTTACAATCAAAGCATTTATGTATTGGTACTGCAAAATTGTACATAAGGACTTCTGGCAAAATTACTTGTATGCAAAATATACACCAGATTGCCACTTGATGACCAGAGGAAAGCAAAACACCAGATTCCACAGTTCACAAGTGATTTCCCACTCACTCCATTCAGACAGGCAGCACTTAAAATGAAAAAACAAGATGGGAACAGGTCAAATATGCCTACTCTGTGGCCCATGAAGCAAGCTCAGTTCTGCCTCAAAGAAAAAAGTTCACTAATTGGGCTCATGAAGTCAGTTTAGCGACACATGGTGGTCTAGGTCTTTGGAATGTGTTAATCCCTTTTTTTTCTCCATAATTTAAAGACAGGGTTATTTATTTCACTCCCTTATTTAGACACTTGCATCAAGAACAGAAATAAATGTGATTCTAAAGCAAGGCAACCATAAAATACATTTTCAAAGAGATGAAAGACAAAATTAAAAAATAGTGTCTAATATACTATGTAAACTGAGGAGAAAAGAACATATGTATTATTTCCAAAGAATATTCAGGCCTCTGAAGCACAGGCAACTGGGTGTTAAAACAGATTAAAGCCATGGCCATGACTCAGCTGCATATGGTCTGTTGTGGCAGTGCTAAACACTGCCATTGTGAAATGAAATAGTAACTGCACTAGAAACTCTTCTCAGTGTAACAGTAATGCCTCTTTAGTAAGCCAGACCACTCCACAATACCCAAATTACAGTAGCAGCATTAATGTTTCTGATATTGATTTGCTTACCCATGGTAACAGATTACTTTTACTGTTTACTGAAAGCTCTCCCAAACCTAGACAAAATCTTAGAGACAGGAAGCCCCATTTGGGAACAGGTTTGACTGACAAGGCTATATGCTACTGAACAGCAATCACTTCCCATGGGGAGAGGCAGCAGGTGCTTAAAGGTAAGAGTAACTCTCAGGAAACAAGGGTGGAGTTTCAGACAGCAATTATTCATAAACTACAATGCTGCTTACACTGCAGAATAATTCCAATCTCAAATAAAGCAAGTTACCTACTGTAAGATATCCCCAGCCACATTTTGCCCATCTCTGCATGGATGCATTACCTGGTTGATGTAGCCTTCAGACACCGTTGTGCACGTATATAGCAAGTGTCTTTGATCCTAGTTCTGAAAATAAAACCAACACTTCTCCCTACTACCTTATGCATAAGCCATGAACAATGACAGTCATATGCCCCAAAGTCAAAATTCATATAGCTCGTCTGTCAGTGCCAGCCTAAATCAAGACACCGGCTTTGTGCACCACACAGATAAGAAAGGAATGCTCTGCAAAATATTTGTAAGAGTAATTGTTCACTTCTGACAGTGCTTAAGTGGCACTACCCATATGCCCATAATGCAGCCAGGGGTATGACTGCTGTGTTTGCACACCTGAAATTGCTTTAAATTTAGCAAGCACAAGTAGTAAAGAAAGGACACCACAGAATCAAGTTTAGCTCAGTTTCTATAAGACATTCCAAGAATACTCATGCTCATGTAGCTTGAAGAGAAGAACCAAAAGAACTCCACCTCCACTGCTACTGTTACATATAGTAGCTGAATAAAAACTATTGTAGGTACGCTTACCTACACTGCAGCCGTGAGACTAAATTTCAGATATGCCCAACTGCAGTACATCATTACTTCAACATGTCTTAGTACATTACTTGACTTAGTGAAGATACTACTTAGGACAGGACTTCACTGCTTTGGTACCTCACTGCTTGCTGCAGACTGTGCCATGAATTTACAGAAAGTATTACATCTATTCTGTCACTGATTACTGTCGCCTACACACATAAAACAAAAGGAGGAGAGCTAGTGCACATATACTATAAAATACAGTGGAACTATGTAAACTTGAAATTCAACTATGAAACTGGAATATCTCAAGAAATTTAGATTTGCCTTTATTGTGCAATTCCAGGTTGCAAAACCTCACACTAGAACTACATTATACAATAGACCTGAAACCAAGCCGACTTTTACCAGACAGCAATGATGATACAAGAGACATGACTTTTTTTTTTTTTTAAAATGCAACTAGAAGGCAAGCTTTACAAGTGTCTTGTAGAAGAGGTTCTGCGTGTAAAATGAAATCCTGCTGTAAACCTCAAACAACAAGTATTCTAGTCACTAAGTATCATAACAATGCACAAACCCCGTTGTATAAAATATATACCTTTCTGGAAAAGATCTATTTGAATTATTTTTTATTTTAGAAGTGGCAAAATTAATTAGAGGAAAGAGATCAACGTGGAGAGGTGTTTGTTTTGACTTAGATCATATGGGAGACAATGGGTGAAAATAAGCTAGAAAGCAAACACGGCACTGAAACACATATAGTTTAGTTTAAGAGGTACAATCACTAGGCTGAAGCAAGAATTTAAGAACTTAAAGTCAGAATTCAAGAGGACATTAAATGTTTTACTTTCACTGATGTCACTGTGGCTTGTTGGTTACCAGTAGGTACATTTCCCAAAACTGATGGGTAAGTGATGGGTAACTGATGGGTAACTGATGGGACAGCCTACAAAATAAGAGGAGGAGGGTTGGGTTACCCTTTATTTATTAAAACTGCATATACTTCTCCTGGTGGAACACAAGCATATCAATTAACAATGCCTGGTGACTGAGTTTATACAGTGGTGGGGTTTTGTTTGGGTTTTTGGTTGGGGGGTGTGGTGTTTGTTTGAAGGTAAAATATTTTTTACGTAAATTATATTAGCTGTGCTAGAATAAAAAGGTATAAACGACTTCTGATATAAGCGTGTCATTCTAAAACTACATTTCATTCAGACTCAGTATCATAAAAGAACAAATCACTCCTTATTTTATAAAGTTCTTGAAAATTTTTTCTTTGAAGAGCAGTCAGGTCTCGTCTTTGACAGATGTTCCTCTGCTTTGTAATTTTTTTGGTACTAGCAGCTTTTTCAAGCTTTTTGAATGAATACATACTCAAGACTAGAAGTTTCCTGCTCTTAACCTTTTTCCAATGAACAGAAGTAAGTTTGATTAACAGGACATCCCAGTGACAAAGGTGAAACTGCAAATCTTTGAGACTAGTCCCATTTTAAACCATAGCTTATACTTTTAATTTGTAATCAAAGCATGTATTTTCTCATAACATTTCATCTTATACCCTACAAGTCAAAGAAAAGGAGGGAGTTCTGTTCTGAATCTAAAATACTACCAACCCAATGAAGTTCAATTTGCACTTGTAGGAATGCTGCAGGTCTCTCTCCATCTCCTGGAGTTTTGGTGGAAAGAGAAAGCTGTCCGTCTGTTGCAACAGCACTTGCAAGCTTCAAACAAAAGTCAAGGCACTGCTCTCCTAAGCACAAAAAATGAGGAAACAGCTCTCATCTCCTCCCAGAAGCACTAACTGAAGCATGTAACCCTTCCTCTGAAAGGGGACTTCTAGTCCTCCACATACTGATCAATACACTAAAACAAAAACCGGTAATAAGGCCAGCTTTCTCTTACACTGAGAGATCAAAGATCTACTGAATTTAAGAACAGCAGATAACATTGTATTGGAGCATCCAGCACCTCCTGTACTGAAATAATACCTAGTATTTGGCCAAGACACAACAGCTACTCCCCTAGAAAGTTCTGGATTCCATCTTCAAATGTTTCTGAAAATTCACCACCAGCTTTGGTAGCTTATTTAAATTATTAACTATTCTTGAATTTGCCCAGATGCAGCTAGCAGCAACTGATTTGTATTTGTCCTTCACAAACAGATAAGAGATTCCAGGATTTCTGATAGTGAAGACAGTACATCTTCAAAATAATCTCCCATTCTTCCTTTTGGCAAGATAAGATACACAGATCATTAAGTGTCACTGAAAGCATTTTATCTAGCCCTCTATCTTTAGGTATATGGTCTTTTCGCAACTTAAAAGAAAATGAAATAAAAATTAAGCTATGTGGCTGCACAATTACTCCGAATTCTTTAACATTTAGTAGCTTATTAACCAAATAGGGTGTCTTCACAGCTAATACAAACAGGTTCAATTTTAGAGCCTGAGATCTTTAACAGCTAGAAGATAAGATCTTAACTCCAGTTGTTCAGCAGATACCGAGTACAATCTCAGTTATCTTGACAAAAAAAAAGCACTACCATTATCTGCCCTTCACTGTCTAATATTGCATAAAGTACTATCTTCAGTATGATATTTTGGAAAAAAAAAGATTTTATATAAAAACACCACAGCGTCTCAACACATATTTCTTTTCCTTCTGAAGTTAAAGCCTCTGGCTAGAAGCTATGCAAAAAATACACTCTCCTGCATCCTCAGACCATACCCACCATTCTGAGAGTTTAAACATATACCAATTACCCAAAGCATAACACAATCCAGACACAAAAATGTAAGCCCTCTCTCTTCAGAAAAGGCCTTTTCTAGTAGCTATCAGGTAAGAAATGCTTTCCTTTCTTCTTTTAAAATTACAACCGTGCAACCAAGATCCCATTATCATCCAAGTACTCTGCTTGATCTTGTACCCAAGCTCTGTATGAACAGCAAAGGATTTAATTAGAATTTAACATTCAAGGACACAGACTGTACCTAAGCAAAGTTATCCTCTTCAAGCTGTTAAGCTTAAGAACAACTACATTGGAAGTTTGAGGAGTCTTTACACTATCATGCTTTCCACAGTAAGAAACCGCCACTACGTGAACTAAAACATGCAAGTAACATCTATAACCTTCCACAATGGGTCTGACTAGCTTGTTTTTTAAGAACTGCAAAATTCAACCATTTTTCAGATGCATTTTTCAAGTGATAATGAGACAACCTGAAAGAAGAATCCAATTATAATTGGTCACACACCCATAATAGTCTTGCATGCACACAGGAAATTCAAAACAAGGGACAGACAGTAGTCTTAGGAAGACTGGTAAGTATGTCTTGATTTTTACCCCTCCAGCTCAATTTGTTTACATTTGTCAAAAGACAATTTACTGCATCAAGTTAAATGTGTGAAAAAGCAAAATACCCACCATATACATCAGAATGTCTCTAATCATCACCATCGCTGTTTGGTGATCATTCCATGCTTGGTTTAGTGTTTGGAGAAAGTTGTTATTCAAGGAGTTTAACACATCTTCTCGCACCTGAAGAAAAAAAAATTGTTATAAACTCAAGTCAGTTTCTCCTGCATCATTCAAATCTTAACAAGCTTGGTTTAAAAAAAAAAAAACAAAACAAAACAACAACTTTTCTTTCTCCTCTATGAACTTGTATCTTATGAACAAGTTCTTGCTTTTCCTGGGTGCTCACCATCCCTAACTTTTATTTCACTTCTGTGGAAAAATAAAACCAGGCTAAAACCAACAGCAACAAAATAAACATGGATATTAAATTTCAAAGGAATACATGAAATCTCAAATGTTAAAAATTATCTTTTTACAACTCCTCAAAGGTTTAATTTCCTATGCTATAGTGTTTCAATTAATGTTAACTTTACTATCACAAGTAATTTCAGAATATGGGGTAGTACCGGTAAATGTCACAAACAGGAAAAACTACAGGTGGAAAACTGGCCATAATGGCATTTAGAAAGACATGCTGAGATAGCATGAAGTTACAGCAAACAACAGTTCTGAAAGAAAACAATCACTTGGTAAAGACCAGACTCTCATACTAATAGTCCATAATTGCCAATAAGACTCCAGAGAACAAAAGAAAGTCATAATTGTTTTTACAAACGTATTTCCTAGTTGATAATTTGTCCCATCAACTTCAGGCTTTATTTCTTTTTGATGCTACTACTCCCTACTAATAAAAAAGAACATCCTGTTTCCTATTCTGATTTTCAGGCAGTAAGCACATACTACAGTGCTCAAGCTTTAAACTCATGTAAAGGAGAAACCTGAGGGAATGTACAAAAAATTATTCCAGAGTTAACAAAATGTGAATCGACTTTTGACATTCTGCCCTCTGTTGTAACCAAACAGAATATTTTTACATTTATAGATTTGCATTTATACTGAAGTTTACACTATTGCACAAGTACAGAGAATTCAAACAGGAACACAAAACACACATGACAAGCAGCCACAAGCTGCACCAACATCAGATGCAACCACCTGATGGGACTCCATTCTGACATTTAAGTTTTATGAAGTTATTAGGCAAAACCATTATAACAAAAAATTCAGTCTGCCACACTACTATATATACTCCATAAACTTAGATAAGCAAACCAGAAACATAGAATGGCATATCACATGAACACAATGGTCTCTTTGAGAAGCTGTGGAAACTTATCCCCGTAACATGTGGAAACTTATCCCGGTAACATGTGGAAACTTATCCCCGTAACATGTACCTTGTTATTAAATCTAGGTAATATAGGCATGTCTGTAGGTTATTCTAAGTGTTCTGAAATCTAACACCTACTCCCCACACCTGAGCAAGGCCTCTCCTCCTTGCTTTTAGAAAACACACTATGCAGTTATAAGTCACAAGCAGCACTGCTTAGCTGCCTCATTCTTTCTGATAGTGATCATCAATTTACCCTTTGGTCTCCCAAATGTGTGCTCTGTTGTCATCCAATCTATGTAGTTTTCAGCTAATATGTAGATATGCATTGAAAACTTCACCAGTCATACTTGTAAAGACTACACAGAATCTCCCAAAACAAGAGAAACAAACATGACATGGTTGCTTTCACTTCTTTAGTCAATATGAAAAATATTGGAAACATTATTTGGTAGACCACCCACACTAGTAAAATTTACCAAAGCAAAACTAGGAGTATGATTAGTTTACAAGCACAGATAACCAGGGTAGGGATTGGTCAATTTTACCCAAGTGTATGAGGCCATCACAGAACACTTCAGAGATCACATTTTTTTTTCCTTTAACAAAACAGAGGCTGTGTGCCTTTATAATTACACACACTCATCACAATAATCCTACTAGACCAGCCAGTGTCAAATCACTGGTAGCAAAAGGGGGTTCTTGCCACCAGGTAGCAATGGCAACTTGCTTCCAAGCAGACACAGGAACACTCAGATCTGTGCCACCTCTGCTCCATACAGTATGCCATGTGGCTTTCTGGAAATGTGTTTTAAATGCAGGAATGCTGCTGTACAATAAAACTAAGAGTCTCTCTGTGAAGCTCCTCAGTTACATTCTCCTAGGTTTATTTTAAGCTGCAGACGGCTTTGGGCAGCTGTTCTTTTAGTTGCTACAAAAGCCAACCAAACTATTGCTTACAACAGCTGGTTAGTTAATAAACATTGAACACATTCTTTGTAAGGACCATGAATACAACAATATTACAGAAAAACTACTATAACGGATAAAATGTCTTAGCCATGCAAAGGTGCAGAGCCAAACCACTTTGGTGGAATAAAAACTTGTAGTAAAAAAACCTGGATATCCACACTCTTCTGCTCTGAAGGAAGCCCTTCAGAGACACAGCTGCTGCTCTTCCAAAGCCTTAAGAAAACTTCAGTCTCAAAGATTTTTATCAGCAGAATGTTACTTTCAATTACCTGAGCCTGTAGTGATTTCAAAGACAATCTTTGCAGTTATGCAGTAAATTGGCAAGCATTATCCAGCTTAAATAGGACTGTCCATACACAGTCTCAAAAATAAATTAGCAGCTTCATGATCTGCATAAAGTCTTCTTCTATTTGCAAGGATGAAATCTTGTATATAACCGTATTTTCTACTAGATATAACTCATAAGGAAATATAGCACCCTCCCCCACCAATCTCTTAAGAATAGTTTGTTGGCATAAGCTTTCAATACCTTTAAATAACTGTCTATTAAGTGTACACAAAGCAGACTTATGGCCTAGTATTTTCTCTCTTACAGTACCTGACCTGATGCAGCAGCATGAATAGATCAATTATGTAATTTTTACTACTGTAAAGACAGGTAGAACCTTCTGCGGGGAGCAGCAGGATAGAACATCTCTTTCTGAACTAAGTCCTCCAAGGTCTCAGAACTTTTATTATGGAGTTTTTTCATCTTCTACAAAAGTCCAAGTAGTCCAAAAGACAGTATTCTAAAATCTTAGAGTTCCAACTAAGTTAACAGATTAACTATGACTTTACCAAAAATGTGTTCACCCCTGCAGCTGCTATCCTTTTGCTGAAAGAAAAAAAAACACTGAAGAATATTGATGATTCTGAATTGCATTGACTTTCTTGCAATTCCCTCACATCCTTTTGCCCTCCATATAATTGCAGACTTGCACAAGATCTTAAAACATCATTAAGGAAAGATAAAGGCAGATAACACCTCATACATTGTCAGTCAGGCTTCCAGTACACCGTAATGCTCACTATTCATCCCCTACATGACTCCTCATGTCATTCCTCCCTATTTAATACATCATGGAAATAATTTCAAATTCCCTGTAGAAGATTCCTATCTTCTCTCTCCCCTTCTCTCTGCAACACCACGATATCAAATTTTAAAGCTTGCCAAGGATCCTAGACATATCTTTATAAACCCCAGAGTAGATACACTTTCTTCACGCCGTACCTTCTGTACCAGCACTCCATAAAATTTCTTCTGCACTCAACAACACTGGCACAGTGACTGGCTCTGTGCCCCACTTCCCAAAGGTTTTCCTGCATGCCTACCTTTATTATTATTCTGAAATAGCACGCACAGTTGTTACTGAACTCCACCAGTTGTATCAGCCATGACCACCAGGTCGTAAGGCATTCTGGCATGCCAGCAACAGACAGTAACATAAATGTTTGGTAAGATCAAGAAATCTTATAAGAACATCCCAAGCATCTCTTCCTTCTCAGTAATGCTCTAGTATCTCCCCAAACCAGCACATTTCAGCCTATTTAAGTTTAGGACGGTCCTTTATATCTATGAATCTCTGATGTACACTGCACAGAAAAACCAACAAAATTGTACTGGGTTTGGCCAACAAATCAGTTAATCCCTTTGTCACACACACATGATTTACAGAATGTCTATGACGTTGCCTGTCATGGGATTAGATTTCACTAGACTATGAAGTGTACATTAAAATGAAGGGAACTTTAAAAATACTATTGTGCAAGCTTTTTAACATCAAGACTTTTTTATTCTAACACAAGTGATGTTGCTTATGATCAAACAGTTTAGAGAGCTGTAAACTAAGCTTTGTGTGTTTATTTTAAAAAAAAAACTTTTACAACACTTGTGTGAAGAAATAACAGACCAGACTCGAGAAGTGTGAAGGAAGAGCATCGACATCAAGCTACCAGGTTGCTGAAGGACAAGAAAAGGAGAAATCAATGAAGTAAGAGAAGTGCAAGAATTATATGCTTCAATGAAGATGAAAGGTTTCAGTATTTTTTGTTCAACAGTATTTAAAAAAATAAAATTCTATATGTACTATACTTTAATAATGATGTCAATACACAGGCAAAGACAAGTTTTAGCATGTCCTTAACCTGTAGTAAAAGCAAGATAGTTCAAGACAGCTGACTCCTGTCGATGATGTAGATAGAGTAAGCTACCTGGCTTACTAGTGCCTTCATCAAGTAGCCAGAACCTGGTAACTGTAACTACAAGCCATTAGGGTCTGCAAGTTCAAAAATCAAGCATACTTTATAATAACTTGCTTGCATGCTTGTCTCTTGTATTGATCATGTTTGCACCTGTCATTTTATTTACAGCTAAACATGCTGTAAAGACAGTACACAGTATTGTGTTTTCTTGCTAACACATTAGATAATTTTCATCTTTAAAGTATTTGGTTTCCTTCTAATAAAAATGCTGAATAAGCACAACTTTCATCTACCAATTAAATAAGCATAAAGCATAAATATAGCTCTTAACTGTGCCACACCAAAAAAAACCCAACACTTTTGCATTCCAAGCTTGAAAACTGTTTGTAAAAACATCTGAACGAATACATTGCCTCTACCTAGTCTCTTCATCTATTCTTAATTAGCCAGCATGACTGGAATACTACAGGAATGTAACTTTTTTTGTAGAAAGATAACCAGCAGATGTGGACAGCAAATGGCAATTCTGTTTCAAGGATTCTAGCAATTCAAAATTTGGGTTTGGCTCCTCAGAAGCACTCCCTAAACTGAGCATAGTCCTTTACTAAAATCTATTCATTTATCAAAATGAAAATGTGCAGAAAAGTTAACAGATTTCATGAACAACAACATTTCAGCTGGCAAAAGCCCCCTCTTCTAAACTCTAGCATCCACCATTGATTCTCTGAATAGAAGTTTACAAAGACTTGTGATGAGAGCATTTATTGTTAATTAGTTAATTAATTAGCATTTAACAGAGAACTGCTCTTGGAAACAGACACTGAAAATACACAATTCCTCTAAAATTTCTGTTACATGAAGTGTGGGGTTAAACAAAAATTTCTTTTTATCTATCTTGCAATTTATGGCACAATCATAAGATGCCATTATAGAACTGATCCTATTCTTAATAAACAATGCACTGTATTTTCCATGCTTCCATCTCTAAGTGCTTCAAAATAACATCCTTAAGCAAACCACCAAAAAGAACAAGGAGTAGCTTTGAGCCCACAGAAGTTTTCTTTATTGTTCAGAACTTTGACAGAAGTCACATTTTCTTTTTTTTTAAATATTTTCCTGGGATTATTTAATTTATAGGACATCATCATCAGACATCTGAATAATTTAGCCTTTTTACAGCATTTAACTACTAAAACTCACCAGTTAGCCTTTCTGAAAAACTTTTGGTCTTCCATTTTTATGTTACCCATACACATAGATATAATCTGATTAATCACATTAAAGATCAGAATACTAGATTACTGGAGATGATTTTCTGGTTTTTTTAAGCATCAGATATAATTGCATTAAGTGTCAGAAAGGCAATTCTCTATACTGGTATCTGTGCAACCCTCTCAGCCAGTGCAGTGACAATACAAACTCCCAGGATCTTCTGCTCTTTTTGTCAGTTTGCCACAATCAGCACTTCAGAATAATTAATTTTGCATATGGATAATTTTAATATGCAGAATAGCTAGGAACAAAGATAAGTAGAATTTTTATTCTGCAGAATAGTTAGGAACAAAGGTAAGAAGCTTTCCTCAAATTAAACCAGGGTAAACTAAAGCCTAGGAAGAATAAAAGTTTACTGTCATGACTATTAAGTATAGACTGTAAGCATAGCCATATACAAGAAAAAGGCACAAAAAGCCTCAGCCATTTGCCATATTTAATATGAATAGTACAGATTATGAATGTACAGATTATGAAAACAGAAGTGTTTGAGAGTCACAGATGTGCTACAATTATGGAACAGAGCTGTAAATTATTCAACCACTTCATACAGGATGATTCTTCTCATGCAAACAGTAAAAAAGCCCCATATTCAAAGCAGTTTTATTTAGAATATACTTGTCTGGAACACACCTTTGAAAACTAAGATTTTTAGAAAAGAAATGAAAACACTGCCACAGCAGTAACTCTAGTCAGAATGCGCAAAAAGTTCCCCAAGTATTATGCATTATTTAGACATAAACCTTCCATTCAGTCTCTGTAATTCAGCCATAAATAATCATCCAAGATACATGTTGGTTTATGACTTTCCTTTTCAAATATTCTAATAACAGAATAAAAATCTGATACTCCGTCTGGACCCACAGCCAGTATATGAAATCAAATGTGCCTCTTTTCAAAGATAGGCAGCTATGGATGTTACTGCAAGGAGTAAGTAAAGCATCTTCCCTAGACTTATGATCCTATTACCACTAAATATTATCTGGACTCATAAAAAGTGAGTTTTAACTTTTTTTCAGTGACATACTTATTAATCAACCCTAAACTTTGCTCACAAAGACTGAAAAGGTGGTTCCATGGTTTACCGTTTACCATAAGATGTGAAGAGTCCTTTTATCAGATGGTACATCTTCAGAAACAAGAAGTTTCTGTATGTCATTTTCACTGAATTACATGGTTTTGAAAAGGCTGAAGTGATAGAATGCAGACTACTCAGGACTTTTGTTGTTGCTGAGCTGATGTTTTTGTACATTGCCTACCACCTCTTTAAATAGAGTAATCCTAGCACAACTCTCTCATTAACTTGTGAATTAGTTCATTACCCCATAGCAAACAGGTTCTTAAATTGGTATTTGTTTTATTCCACAGATGAAAAGAACTGACTTGAAAACAAACCAAAATTTGTTCTGGGAAAGTCACAAAATGCCACCAAAAGGCCACAAACTTTTTTTAAAAACTTCCCAGTTCTCAACAGTTACGCTTCAGCTAAAGTTGTTTCCTGTTACACACTTTCAAATACTTCCTATGGTCCACCCTCCATCAATAACTTAAAACAAACAGTATCCGGAATAAAACGTCATTTAAGCTTGATGTTAGCTTAGCTCTAAGCTTTTGAGGGTTGCAATACAATGTCAACACAAGGCAACATAATAAAGTTAAATTTTTTTTTGGTCATTTAAAGAACTATTCAGAGTTCTTTCATATAAGACATTTCAATTTTAATTCATAAAATGACATACCTTGTTTATTAGATGCTCAGTGACCACTTCTCTTAGTCCAGTGTAGAGTTTCTCGCCATGTTTATGCAACACCATTGTATATGCATTCCTATACAGCTCCTCAAAACTGAGACCACTATTGTTCTTACGCTGGATCTCTTGGATTGCATTTTTTAGAAGATCCCAAATGCTATTAACATATTTCTCATCCATAGTCATCTGTAAAAATAAAACAATACATTATTGTTTAGAATCAAGAAAGATCACTACAGAAAGTTATCTTTAGAAGTTTTAACTCCAGGAGCAGTAATTGCTTCTGCTACATTTTGTTCATTCCATTATCACAAGGTTTCTCAAACTTTGTCAAAAGAAAAACAGTATGAAACTAGTGGGATTTCAAGAAATAGTTATGAAAATTGTAAAAGTTTAATGCTTTTCTCCTTCAAAGCTTCAATTCCACAGAACCCAATTCCAGAGCCTGTGCAGGTGGGAAGGTAGGTAATCATAGACATGAGTATCTCCTACTCTTCCTCCACAGTGTTAACGATAGTCAGTTAACTTTCCTCCCATACTGACATGCTACTTGGCACCTCATAAATTACACTGCAACACTGATCTGCTTAATCAGACCCCAAATCAACTTGTACAATAAAAGACAATAATGTCTGACACAGTTCACAAACTTAAGTCATTTGCTTCATCTAGCTAGATATTCTTTATTTACAGCAGTGTACTAATGGCCAAAGAATTACGTGCCTACAATATTGTGCCTACAATTTAAATACTTGGAGGTGTTGTTGAAAAAACCCACAATTTAAATACTTAGAGGTGTTATCGAAAAACCCTATGAATGTCCAAAATTAAAATCTGTATTGAACGTATTTCCATTGCATAAATATGGTTAAGTTGCTACAGGATATGCATCAAGCACTAAGCAGAACATGGATCCATTTGATGTTATTCAGACACTAAATACTTCAGTAAATACACCAAATAAAACTACAGCAACAAAGAAAAATTCAGAGAAAAAGAGAAAAACTCTCATAAGAAATAGTCTCAGATCACACCAACTTGTCTAGTGTAGTGTGAATCAGTTTATGATTGTGCTTTACCAATGCAAAGGTGCTTCAAAATATGATGCTTTACATAAAACAGTATCTGGGATAGCAAATAAGTATAGCAACAAAGTTATCAGATGTTAGTATTGCTTAAAGTTTGTGATTTAGCTGAGTTTCATCACCCAACTGAAAAAAAAATTTTTTTAAACAAACCAATTTTAAAACGCAATGTTTAAAGTTAAGTTTGGCTTAGTTTGTACAAAAAGGAACTGATCTAGCATTTTACATGTAAACAAAAAAAGGACAAAGACCACTATTCCCAGAATTACTGTGGAGAATGAAATACTGTCACCAGCACTGCTGGTGCTTTTGACCAATATTGTCAAAGCAGCCATGAAAACAGGAGCTGAAAGTAGTAAGAGTCTAAAGAATAATGGTATGACATTCTAGAGACAATCATGACTAGCCCTTGTCTGCCTCTCTTCTCCCTCCCCTTCCACCCAAAAACCACTAAGTGAATAGAGGAAAACCATGGAAGACTAGACTTGCCTGCATTTGTAATAAAACACAATGATTAGCAGAACTTTTTTCATTAAAAGTATATTTTTACATGCAATTTCAAAATATCAAGTTTTCCAGGCATTATATATAAAAGTACAGCTAATAATAATGTTAAGCCATTCACTGCCTTAGGAGGGAATGGGTTGCTGAACAAAATCAAAACAAGACATACACCCCTCCATCTTCCTTGTCATTTGGAGTTTTGGTTAAATACAAAGATTTTCATGATAAAAATAATCCTATCACTACTTTTCCACTCTCGTGATAGCAGATCCACTAGCCTACTAACCTGTATGTACCCAAAACTTAGGAGATATGTCATTGCATATCTAAAACAAACAAATAATCAGAAACACATTCAAAAATTCTTAGCTTCCTATCTCCCAAAACCAAAACTTCAAAGTAACAGTGAAATGGTGGAATGTCATCCCCCCCCCCCGGCTTTTT
>JANZLQ010000089.1:22835075-22854063 GCA_026212715.1 Elanus axillaris
CCCTCTAAAGCCCAGAATCAGGGGGTGGGCTTTTTTTTTTTTTTTTTTTGCGCCCCCCCCTTCCCCCCCCCATAAGTGCCTGCATCGCTTTGCATGCTTTCAGATTTGCATGAATGATATGGGACACAGTACCTATATATATAAGACTGTTCCCTTGCTTTCCCATGTTACTATTTTGGGAGATACAGTGAACAAATTATTCTTCTCATCATGATTTCTACAACCTGAAGAAAAAATGCTTTTTTTTTTTGTAACAACACAGAGATGCGCACCAGCAAAACAAACATGCAGTGAATGAACCACAGGGTGGTTTTGTATAGATCTTATTGAGGATTCTGCCAAAACCAGAATGTTACTCCAGATCACTGAAAGAACAACAAAGCTCAGGACAACTAGATAAATGTATACTTTTAGTGCCTTAATCCCTCCCCTGCAAAACAAAACAATAACTGACTGATTTGTGTATAAGGTTCATAGATTACAATAGGTACAGGGACAACAGAGTTCTATAAAAACATGATAAATATTCAGAAACATGATTTACCAGGGCACTATTAGATTTCTCTTCAAAGAAACAGAACAATTTCAAGGCATGCTGTTTCACATCATTCCTATCCACTTTGAGAATTTTTCTTTTTTTTCCTGCATGTCTTGGATGAAGAAAAAACTTGTTTTTATCTTCCTCCATCACTGCTTCAGAGGACTTTAGGGAGAGGTATAATTCAATATAATAAAGCTACCAGCATATCAGGTAGATCTGTAATTTTGGAGGGTTATTTTTCTCTCCTTTCTTCCTTCTACAGAAATAATGTAAATACTATTTTCTTTAAAAAGGAGCACAGTTGGGTTTTATTTTTTGTTTGGTTTGGGTTTTTTTTGACATGATGGAGGTGGTGGGGGTGGCTGAGAGTCCTGGGGGTGCAGTGAAGGGCTGTGGAGTGGCAAGGCAAGAAGGAAAACAGGCAGCATAAAGTTATTTGCTTCTTTCCTTACGGAAACTCGATTAAAACATTTGGCTGGGCTGTGTTTAAATTTCTTTCTGTTGCATTTAAATGCCACCACAAATAGAGTAAATGCTAAAATATTGAAGTATTTTAAAATACTAAAATAATGAAGTACTGTCTCAACACTATTTTCTCTATTACTGACCTGACTTAACTGACAGAACCCTTGCTGATGGGCACAGCTTAACCCACACTCTCCCCTAGAACTCTGTGTATCGCTTCGCATCCCATCAGCCAACCCAACAGCAGACTCCACCACCAACTTGTTGCACAAGATCTGCTCCCAGCACCGGCAGACTTGGAGTGGACTGTTTACAGGCAGCATGCTGAGGACTGGCAGGAGACATGAGGAGGTTGCTGTAATGAGCCCATCGTGTAGTGGCACATTTTAAAAACAGGTCTAACCAGACAATGCACATAATAACCAAAAATTAATGCTGTCCAACCAGCACTGGCTTCCCTTTCAGTACCTGACCCACTTCAAGATTGTTGGAATAATACATGGAATAATAATGAAGTCCTTAACAGACTATGTCAAGTCTCAGTTCAAGTGCAAACTCACATCTCTAATGCATGCCTTTGACAGTCATCTTGCACAATATGACTGCAAAATACACCAGCAACCTGATGACCTGTAATTCATGAGCACCGCAGCTTCTGTTATGACAGCAACTGCTGTAAATACTGTACCATTGGCTTCTTTCACACCCTACCTTGATCTCCGTCAAACAGGGACTACAGCAGTACAATGTAACCATAAAAATGCCTGTGTCCTTGCTACACTGTTACAGCTAGAAGAGGGGATGCTATCACATTGAGAAAAGGAAGACTCTTACGTTACAGCCCCATTTTCTAACTAGGAGTCCACTGCCTCACTGTCAAGTGGAGAGTTTTTACAGGCTTTTTGTAGTGTAACAGGAGATTTGGTAAGAGCTGATCTTTTGTGCAGCACTGACATTACAAAAAAAAATTCATGCTATGCAGTTGCAACCAATAGTAAAAGCTGCAATGGTGCAGTTAGACAAATGGTTCAGGTTCAGAAATTTTTCCTGCTGCATCACAACAATCTGCTCTTAGAGGTGAACAAGTGTGTACATAATGTGTCAGAAGATGGTCTGAAAGAGTGAGATGCTTCAAAACACTCAAGACAAATTTTCAGGACAAAAAAAGTTTCTTTTACAAACCATGGAAGAAAATACTGTGCACAAACTCAAGTGAAAGTTAAAAGGTTGCACCAATACCATCATACTACCCAAACACCTACCAGAAGGTTAGGGGTGACCTGATCTTGATGTATAAAGCACCCACCCATGTGGGATAGTGGTTTCTGAGAGTACTGCCATTTAAATCAAATAGGAAAAGGCAGCTTGACCAAATGGTTGGAAAGTGAAGCAAGATCAAAACCGATGCAACACCAGAAGTAATTATTCCTTAAAACTTTTCACCTACAGCTGCAACAGATCCTTCATTATTCAACCTGTCACATGAAGCTCAGTAACTTGCTAAATACCAAGTCGGAGTCTAAACAGGGCCAGTTTTGTCAGGACTAGCTAATGAGACTTTCTTCCAATACAGAAGCTCCGCATTTACTGAGTCACTCACTTCAGTAGTAATACCATCAGCAGCTCTTGGCACTGTATGCAGATGTGGGTGGGTAATGTAGCTACTTGGTAGCATTCACCCACTGCTTTGCTGTGGCTCACACCATGCTGGTGGAGAACATGTGCTCTGAGATGATTGATAAACTTTTATTCTTATGAGATCTGGTTTCTTAGTACTACTTCAGTTTCTTTGGGACGGGAGGAAGTTGCTTTGAAAGTTGAGAGAAACATGTTTCAAAGTTTTCATGGTTACACTCACCAGAGATTACTTATTTGTGGCTGTTACTGGCTTTCATGCCTCAGCTATTTCGACGTTTCCTGTTTGCTAAGTGACAGAGAATTGGTTGCCTTGCATACTTAAAATGCTTGTACATTTGTGGCCTTTTCACATTCAGGTAAAAATTCTAGGTTTCCCATGTGGGTATTTCCTCCTTCTAAAATATATGATTTTTTTTAAAGTTACTTCTGCACAGGAGAAATCTCTAGCCAGCTGCACTTTGCATGCTTTCCAGGGCCTTTACACTGCCATAGAAAGCCTTGCGCAGCAGTGACTAATCTTCAGTCTTGGGTCAGGTATTTACTGGAGAAGCAGCTGTGCCAGTTTAAGATGTGACTGACATCCAGCTGTTTTTTATTGCTCTGCAGCAGCTGTACAGTCAGTCCTACTCATAGTGTAAAAGACAGTATTAAAAAATCAGTTTAAATTCCAGCAGAAAGTCAGGTGGGTAAATTCATATCACTCCTACTAGCACTTACTAACCTGCTACCTTAGCACTGAAACACGAGGAGTGCCCCGATGATCAATTCTGACATCTGAGGTGTACCAGGAAGAGGGTAATTTCCAGTTTACAGGTGGGAATGGACGTCTTCAAGTGCCACACAGCCATTTCTACAATGACCACATGACTGTAGCCTCAGAAAACAGTCACTATTTTAGAGGCTGCCAGTAAACATCCTCTTCCAGACATGGCTCTGCAGGCTAAAGATGCCAGGCATCTGGAATGGGCATTCACAGAAATCAGGGCTCTTCCCATAGCTCCATAAATTGGAATTATGCTGCTGTTTTCCTAATCTGCCCAAGACAAAGCATGCTGGTTAGTGCAAGCCTGCCTTTGTCAGCTGTTTGAACTAATCCAGCAGAACCTGTCTGAAGCAGAGTAGTATGCATTTATTCCCCGGATACACCTTTTTGGCCAAGTTGTGCTGGTAGTAACTCCTGGCTATGGTGAAGATGCAAAACTAGAGGTAGAGGGAGCAGGACTTTCAGCAGTCAGAGGTGTTTGTGAAATGGTAATGGCACATGACCACCAAGTAGTTAAGCACCACCAAGTAGTTAAGCACATTGCATAGTACAACTCTCCATTTTCTTAGTTCTGCATAAAAAATGTGAAACATCCATGAAAAACACAGCTGCCCTTCAGCTGTTAAACAGCTCTCAACTCACAAGGCTGAGTTCAATGCAAAAAATGATGCTTTAACAGATTTTATACTATGACAATAAATTCAGACAAGATGCCTCTTTAAACCATAAGATTACTTCTACGATCTTTACTACACGCTGTCTAAGGGCCAACAAACAGTACTCATATCCGGCACTAGACAAGCACAAAAAAAATAGACAGTCTTCTACAAAAAAGCTCACAAATCATGTGGATAAGGCAGGTTATGGGGAAGATGTGGTGGGAAGGAAGGTGTGTTTTCAGGAATGGGATTATGGTTCTTGGACTTTCAGTCTGAAAGGAGGCCTAAAGCAGATGAGAAAAAAATCACATACTAGATATCTTGAACCAGCTGTGAACATGCATGAGATCACCTATGTATGTATATGTCTCTCTTGCAGAGAGTCCAGTGGGCTTTGTAAAGCAGACCCACATGTACTAAGTCTGGATTTTTGAACTGTCATGACATGGATGCAAGGTAAGGATAAGCTTTTGATGCCAATAAGTTTACCTTCAGGAAATACCTAAATAAATAATGTCTTGGTGAGAGGGCATGGTATGTTAATACCTGGTAGCACAGTACTCCCATGAAATGGCTATGGTTTCTCAAGATATTAAAAGACAAAGTGCAGAAAAAACCAAGATCATAATGGATGAAGAGCTACATACACTAGAATAAAAATCTATATGCAAGACCATTTTCCCAGGTTGGGTGTATCAGATGTATGGCAACATCTTCCTAATATAAATGCAGTGTATATTAACAAAAGTTCATTGTTACTGATGTATTTTACACAAGTTTGCTGTGCTGATTAAAAAAACCCCCAAAGATATTTGAACAAACAGTAACAGCTTTTCCAGGTGATACTCAGGTTGGCAATCACATTTCTTGGTGTCTCTTTCTGACATAAATTCTTTCTAGGGATTGAAATCAGTTGTGGCCAGATCTCAAGGCGTATTTGGCTCCAGCTACCTGGCTAGGGGATGTTTTATTCATGTCATTACTAAAATCACTACTTTGATTTAAATTGCTGTTGGAGAGTCTGCAGATTCTGCCCATATAGCATAAGCCAAGTAATATTCCTTAAATGAGCTACGTTGCACATAGCACTCTTGAAGATAATTTTTTATTGCACATAGCCATGATATTCCTTAATTTGAGCAAACAGCAAGTTTGATACCACTGTAAAGAAAATCTGATTCTGTAAAATACTTCTGGTTCAGTATGGAGAGAGAATGCTAGTAGTAAATTTAAGACAGGTACTAAGAATTATTTCTGGAGTATAATTTTCTTCTTCTCAGTTCAATGGGATCCTGCCATGTCCACCTGGGAGTAGAAGAATAAAAAATATCCTGCACATTGCTTAACTATAATCTCCCTCTCCTACTTTTCTGGTTCTGCTAATTGAGAAGTTATAACAACTAGTGATAGGCATGTGCTATCATCAGAAGCATTTTTTGACCAATAATATGGATTCAGTTATATGCTTCATTACTCTCTAATGTTTTCAGGACTGTAGTATAAAAAAAAAAGGAGGTGAAAATACAAAACAATCACAATATTCTGGAATTTTCAAAATGAGACAATTTTATTTTTTGATCGGTATTACTTAACATTTCCTTCAATTTTAGTTTAAAGGCCATTGTAAGGGACATTTCTGATGTCTCCAATAAGCAGGACAACTGTATGTACACACATAAATTAGAACCATAGAATGGTTTAGGTTGGAAGGGACCTTTAAAGATCATCTAGTCCAGCCCTCCTGCCATGGGCTGGGACGTCTTTCACTAGATCAGGTTGCTCAAGATGGGGAGCAAGAGATCCTGAAGCAGCCTGAAGTGCTGACCACCTGCTACATGCTGACCATAGCTTCCTGCAGGAATCTGAGGTTAACCTGCAGCTGATGAGGAGCCTGAAGGCCAGCTTCCATGATAGTCAGCTCAAGGCTTGCAATGGCCCAAGCTATCTGTCAGGAAGCAGCACTTCCCACTCGTTTGCCCATGAAAAAGGGTGTTTATTGTTAAAGTTCCAGGCCCTGTTCACTGAGTCACTGAGCAAACATGTTCACTGAACTCAAGAGGTGCAGCAGCAGTGCCAGTCCCCTCCCAGGAGGGCTGTCGGAGGAGTACCAGGACAGCGGCCCCCGTGGTTGCTGACTTGCTGGGAGGCAACAGGGCTTCCTCTCTTGACACCCTTCTCCCCCCGGAGCCTGGAGTCCTCCCAGCTGGGCAGAGGGGTCCAGCTCCCCGTCTCTCAGCAGTGGGGTAGCAGAGGAAGGGCCACCTCGGCCTTCCTACAGCCCTGTGCAAATGCACCCACTAGCAACAGCCACCTGCGGGGAGAAGCAGTGGTATGGCAGTGCCTCACTTTGTCTGCCACCGTCTCTGCTCTCTAGAGGGTCCGACCAAGAAGACCATGCTGACCTACAAGCCTGGTAGCCAGGTCTCTGACCTGAGCATTCTTTAGCACATCCAGAGCCAGATCCAGGCACCGAGTGCTTTCCAGGTATACACAGTAACTGAGCAGGGTTTCCTTTTTTTTTCCCTTTCATTTTCTGGAACATAATCTTTAATCTAGGCACCCAGAGTTCTCCCCAAAAGGCCAATGTCCTTTTGTGACCTTGCCATCAATCCAACTGCCTTTAAGAAGGCTCTTAATTAATTCACAAGGGTTTGGGTTCACCTTAGCTAAAGACCTTCAAGAATTCTCCTCCTCAAAGATTTCCAATTTTATTTTGTTTTTTAAATCAACTACGCATCTTAGCAGAACAAGAATTTAACAAATATGTGCATTAATGAAAAACACGTGGGATGAATATTAACTGCAAACCTTGTCTCTAGTGCCAGATTGTTCAGGAAAATAAAAGCAAGTAAATTCTAGGATGGTCCCAAGGTGTTTTAGAAATAACAGGAGCAACACTTGTGCTATTTTAGCCATATCATTGTTGAAATGGTATCACAGTTTAGCATCTCCTAGACATCAGGCAACAGTTGAGCAAACCTTGCTTAGTTTGCAGATTTCTTAAAACCAGGAATGCCAAAGATTTTTTTTTCTGCCAAATTAGGCAAAGTCAGCCAAATGCAAGGGTGTAAATCGTGTCCTCTTGTGTACTCAGTGCCTCTAGCCATTCTCAGGACCTGGCAGAGATTGAAGTTGCCTGCTATTAGCAAGTAGAAAACGCACAAGGCAGAATGCCAGCTTCTAAATTAAATAAACAAAAATCCTTTTCTAGTTAAGTTTTAAAGACATGTATATTTCTTTCACACCTAGCACTCAATACAAAGTCAAGTTTAAGTGAGTGGCTGGAAAAGTACCAAAGACTTAAATATACTTACATTGCTAAAAGAAAGACTGCATTTTTGAATGCATCCCAAGGATCTATAAAGACATCCCTCGGTCCGTCTCCAGGCTGGCTGGACTATTAGGAGTTGGGAAGATTTTTTGATCAGAGTGGAAGGTCCTAAAGATCATTTCACAAGCCCCATCAATCAGCCTAACGCTGGCCCAGTTGCTGTAGGAGAAACATGTCTAAAGAATGTTACAATTAGTTAAAAGGGTGATTCACTCCATTGTAGAATTTCACTCAGGGAGAGTGGCATGGGTTGTTTGTTTGGGTTTTTAAAATATTTTATTTACTGATGCTTTCACATTTCAGAACTGCCCTATCTTCAAGGACTTATCCCAATGAACAGTCAGACATCCAAAAAAGCCCTTACTCAAATACATCTGTTACCCTTAATGACACATTCTAAACACTCCTTCACTGTGGGCAGGAGAACACTTATATAAACACATTTCTGAAAGGGAGAGAAATTATTAAATTTACTTGTTTATTGAAGTTTTGTGTAATTATAGCTGGTACACCACATACAGGAGCTGTGATGTTACTTACCACATACACTCGGGTCCCAGTAAATACACTACTGGCCTGTTTAAAGAGTGACATATGGTGCTTACTAACAAAATGTGTATAGATGCCTATGAGAAGAAATGCTATGATATTCCAGAGTTGCTTTTTAGTATTTGTAGGAAAGCATCCACAAAGAAGAGAGTAGCATCAAAGTCCAGCTCTGCATACCTTCTGCCAAACTCCTAAAAAACTCACTAGGAAGCCAGTATGTCCTGAAGAGGGCTAAATAGCTGAAAAAAACATGTGGTGAAATAAATGCAATTCTTTCCACAGGGAAAATTAATTTTCTAGTCATATCTCTCCAGAGCCCAAACCATTATCACTCTCTCTCTCTCTCTTCATGTCCTCTTCCACTTCTGCTCTCTTTCCTAGATATTCACCACCAAAAAAAATAATCTAAGCCAGACTTCTCTGCATAGAAATATACACCATACCATCCAATCCTTTACGTAATTCTGCCAAGCTCTTTCCACATGTGTCAGCATTAGCTTATGACATTGTTTTTAGGATTTTCCCTTCTGATCAAAACTCTTTGCACTGACATATGTGACTTCCTCCTGCATGCAGCTGCCCCAGCCATCAAGGGCTTTGAAACTGCCACAGTGCTGAATGCAAACTGGAGCAAGGCAGGAGGCTCTCATTGCTGCAAAGGCATTACTTCTGCCAGATGTCTTTCTTTAAAAATATACTTATATATATATACATATATACACACATGTATATATATGGTTTTTTTATTCTCAGTAGAGAGTTTTAGTTTACTTACCAACAACATATAGCTTAAGACCTACCTCTTCATTCATAGCAGCGTACATATTACTGATACATACCTTAAGGAGGCCTTCTAAACCTGAAACTTAAACATTCAATTAGAAATTAATACGACTTTCAGGCCTACTTGCACATGAAATCCATTGAAGCCCAGCTGCTGCAAAGTGGTGCCAAGCTGGCTGTGAGATGCACACAGTGTTTGATCAGACTCATTGCTGACAGGAGCTTCATCCAAGGTCTTATTTCTGCAGCCATAAGGAAAAAAGATGTCTACGTTAGGTTGGCAGGAATTTAACCATTAGAGCAGGGTTTTTTACTCACAGTGTTTTCTCCTTGGTATTACATGATGGGTGGAATGCAGAGGATTTTGCTCTGTGTTTTAATGAAGACCTGTGGCAATGACAGAAATTGTCATTCAAGGATTTCCCAGGCCTATGAGAATGACTTAACTTGAAGGATTGTGCGTCCAAACACACAGATTACCCAATATAATCTATTACTTTCCTGGTGCTATCAGTCCTAGTCCTATGAATCAAGAGCTCTGTTGGGTAGTCGTGCATCTTAATTATATTTTGGTGACATGTATGGATTTGAAAGATTCTTTCAGGATTACTTTGACCACAAAGTGCTCTGGTGCTGGATGGCTGTTCAGATAGCTCTGCCTCACTTTCCCTTTGTTTAAGCATTGTGCAAGGAAATATTTGCAATGCACAAGAAGATGCAGGGGTCATAGGAACAATCCTGAATGTGGGACAGATTTTCAGAGAGTTATGCCATAATCAGTACTTGTGAGAAGAGCCCAAAGCCTGGGGAAGCCTGCATGACAGCAGCAACCTTGCTGCTCAGGGCCAGGCACTGTTTTGGTACCAGAATATTCCATTGCTATTCCCATGCATGGGAACCAAGGCATAGAGCTGAGGATGTTAGGCTATATTAGAAAAAACAGCCTCAAAAGGTAGTCTAATATGTCTTACTCAATGAGCAATTCTCTTATTTTAGGTGTGGAAGCAGGCAATGATACCTTCTCTTTAATGCCCATACTTACAGGTGAGGCGAGAGAAGCCCCAGCAAGTTCCATACATAAAATTGTATTACAATTTTTGGTAGCCGGGTGTTACAACAGGGCAAAATGAGGAATGAAGCTGTTGGCTTAGGGGCAGCAAACAGAAGTCTGGTGAGGCCTGGAAGTCAATGTAACTTAGTGTCTGTCATCTCAATGCGCAATCCTTTGAAAGACTTGTTGCTATAGATTTGGGTTGGCTTTACCTGTGATAGTCCTGCATCTCTGCTTTCAGCTGTGGTTAAGATTACAGTAACCAGCCTATACATGTTACTGGACAGCAGGATTACTGTTGTTTTTAATGTATTACACCATCAGGCAAGCTGTTGGGACAGAACAGCTGGACAAGTTGGAGCTAGCCTCCTCCCAATTAGCTGCTTGGTGGTTCTGCTTCTCAGTTAGAAGCTCACACCTCTCCAGTTTTACATTTGTACTTGCTTATTTCAGCTAACAGGAGAAGGTCCAGAGTATAGATCTGGTGGCCAGCAGCTATGGAGCTACATGCGGGATCATCTCCCCTATACCACATTGCATGTTGCATTGCTTTTCTGTTTTCACTTAGGAAGAAACGGACACCACCTTTCACCTGCATTACAAGTATCACTTGTATGAGGCTTTGAAGAGGTAGTACAGCATAGTCCGGTAACTGGTGTTTACTTTATACAGTGTATAGGCCCACCAAGCAAAAATAAATTAACATTTTAAAACTAATTCACAAATTAGTTTTAATTTACTTCTCACAAATGCTGCTACTGGCAAAGGACTGTGAGGATGCCTGGTCCTTCGGGCTCCTCACCGGCCTGGCAGTCTTTTCTAGCAGCTCGCACATACTGCAGGCCGTGATGGCTATGCTGTGTGGCACAGATTTTCCCAGTCAAGGTTCATTTGGAGCTGGTTTGTTTGTATTGCAATGTTTCAGAAATACTCAGCTTTCCCTTTCCCAGAAGGCTATTCTGTCAGGGAAGGAAAAAGAAGGGAGAAAAGAAAGGGGAAACTAGCCAAGCAGCAACAAAGGAGGCAAGCAAAGCCACAGCATGCTCCTCAAGGGGCTGCAGGCACTGCTGTGCATGCAGCAAAGAGGACAAATTACTCCAACAGTAGTGTGATCGTGAACACTTTGAAACAGTTTCATGCACACAAACAAATTACAGCGTGCTTGCTGGCCACATGAATAAAATACAGTGTGTTTGCTGTCTCCATATTATACTAAGCAGCCAAAGTTAGCATTGTACCTCTGACCTGTAATTCGTATTATGGTACAGCTCCTGTTTTACAGGTGCAAATACACATCACGCCACTTCATTAATTCCACAGCCATGTCCCACCCTAGCTCTTGTCCCCCCCTTCCATGAAAGACCAGGACTTGAATTTCACTTGCTTTCAGCAGTGAATGCAGCAGTCCTGGTCAGGAAAAAAAAGGAGAAAAGCTGGTACACACACAGCAGTAAGGGGTTAGCTGTGGTTGCAGTTTTTTAAAAGGCCAGATTTGGGCAGCTTTCTGCTTTCTGCTATGTCCATCGTGAGGACAATGCCAGTTTCCAAGTGTATGACAAATCTACACTGGATCATGGGACACAGGCACGCTAACTGGCCAGTTCTGATCCTACTAGCAGCCTAGAGGTGAGCTCAAGCTATTTATCCTGCTTCTTGGACAGCTTTTACAGTCTTTGTCAAGTTCTTTGCAGCTACAACTAAACTGCTTCATCTACCTGGGGCAGAGCTAGTTCAAGTGAACTAGAGAGGGGGGTAGATACACGTTCCTATTCTAAATAAAATATCCTTTCAACAAAATAATTAATCTTAAAATAAGAGAGAGACGTTTATTCCTTAGCTTCACTCAAAGACACACTATATAGAACCATTTTTGATGAAACCAAGATTGTCCAAATCAAGAATGGAAAACACTGGGTTTGGCAAAACAAATGATCAGAGGAAATCAATCTCAAGGGGAATTGCTGGAGATCTCAAATATATGTAACTCCATATTTAATATTAAAAACCTCAAGATCTCAGTTATACTGTATCTAGTATTCATATCAGTATATCATATTCATATCATACCCAAGCACAAATCCAAAACCAGAACAAAGACTGCTATTGTCCCCAAATTAACCCGTAAGAGCTATTGGTTGGCCACAGTACATTATAAACAGACCAAAATGGTGCAGTGCATTTTCAGTAGCTAGCCCAGGCTACTAAGACTTTTTTTTTAACTATTGCTAGTTTGCAGAAAGGTACTTTCTGTTCCTGAGGATTAGTGTAATCAGCTACAGCAGAAGTAAGACCAACAATTTAAACTTTGGAGTGAATCTTTAATTTAAACACCTAATGCTAGCTGTTTTGGCTATATTGTTCTGATTTGTAGAGGAAGGACCTTCCTGCATTACAATATAAATCCATTTTATAGAGATACACAGCGAAGACAGAATACATGATAAGCATTAGGGGATAAGAGGGATCATTCCTCAGGTTTTCTTGGTAGTGTGGAGCTTAGCTCTTCTCTGCTCTGCACATCATCTCAATAGACTGTGCCTTTCAAGTTTGTTCATCATTGATTGGATGGAGAGGGTGGTTTAAGGATGAAAGGAAAATTACAGAGATTTTTGGGTAATCCTCTGAAGGGATTTGCCAGGGTGACAGCTACTCCCTCATCATGGGATGCAGCTGCCCTCATCCCTACCCAGCCCTCCAAGGACAAATGGCTGGCGAGTCAGGTGCTGGTTAGGTCATCACCAACACCTACAGTTTCAAAAGGAGAGATCAAAAAAGAGATTACAACTGTAGGTGGAGACCCAGGAAACAGGAGGCTACCTTCAACTACCCCTTACTACTTGCTATCAGCTAGTCTGTATCTGAATTTCTTATCCCGCCAACTCACCCTAGCACAGACAGGTGGGTCACTTTTATTCACCAGTTAAGCCCTTACACCTTGTAAAGCCTGTTACAAAACATAGAGCTGCTCTAACAACCAACCAGCATCTATCACATTCCTCGCTCCTGATCACGGCATTTCTCCCTGTACAGGAGGAATAGGAGCCTTCATCCCATTGTTCCTTTAAAGACCTACAGCCACACAATGTGCATGGAGGCAAGTACTTCATTCTTTCAGTCTTCCTTTTCCTTCCACTTCACTAGAATCCAAATTTATTCCGTAGAACTTAGATTCTTTTAACTTGTTAGCCATACTTGCTTAGACATTTAAAAACTCCTGCTTAATAGACCTTCTACTTGACAAATATAGAGTTTCCTTAGAGCTCCTTAGGGGCTTCTCTCAGCTCTTTGGACCTCTCTCATATTACCATCACAGATTTCCACCTGGATTTTCCAGGAGAATTTACTACTCCCTATTTAGCACTCCCTAATTACTTGCAAACTGCTCTCACTCAACCAAGACAAATTTTTTGTATACCTCCCCCTTTTCCCAAAGTGCTTCACTGTCAAAGCTCAGATCCAGTTCTTGAAGATCATGAGCTGTAGTCCTCTGAAAACTAAGACCATGATGGGCTTGTGCCCCTCCTGAAGCTGTAGAATGGTTTGTCCCTATCTATAAGAAAGGATGTTAAACTTCACCTTTGCACAGAATGAAGTATTTTTCAGTCAAAGATACCACATGGGATATAGCTCACAGATTCAGTTCAAATGAGGAAAGCTACAGTAAACATTTATTTGTTAATAATGGTATGAGAAATCTAAGCACACTGTGTAATTAATACTATTGCAAAATATTACTCAGAGGAGTAGAAGCAGCAAGGAAGCTGAATGTTACATCTAAAGCACCAAGAGACCATCTGTGGTAGGTGGTTTGGTGGGAAAGGGTAGCCAAGGAGGAAGCTCACTGGAAGAAAGAGCTGTTTGATTTGAACAAGGCTGGATGCCTAGAGGCTGGGCCAGAATTCAGACAAGAGGAAAGTAAAACTATCAGCATATTCAGTAATATTTGCAATTTGACAGTTAAAGGATTAATTAAGACCCGCAGCCACAGGAAACCTGAGTCTACCTGTTAAGAACAAGGCCCCAGATATTTAATATGCCACAATGGAGGATAGCTGGATTATCATTTCCAAAAGTAGAGCAGCAATTTCTCACAATATTAAAGCCAAATAAAGCTAGTGTCAGCATTTACAAGTTATTGGTTTGACATTATTGGGGATGTGCTGCTAAATTGCTTTGGGTTCTTGAACTGGGCCCTTGGAGTTTTTTTGAGTTACAAAGCAGATGACAGGTGACATGAGTAGTACCTGAAAGGCCTCTTTTCAAAGCACAGGGAAAGGATGCTGGTGGGATGGAAGAGAAATATACCACAGACCCCTCAGATACAACCTTGTTTAACAGCCCAGCCTGCACAGGCCGGTATTACACTATTTCTTTGTTTGACACAAGCACCTTAAAGTTTGTAGTTACTTTTCCAAAGGAACAAGACACCAGAAAGCACCCAAACAGCTCCATATGCTAATACGTTTGAGCTACATGGTTTAGAGTACAATATAGATGTAACAGCACAGCACCAAAGATTGGTGAGCCTTGGCTTTTACCCATTTTTGCATTATTCTTGACTTCATTCTTCCAGTCTCCTGGATAATTGTGCCGTCTGCGAGCTGCAGCAGAAGCGAGCCTGGCCCAGGCAGCTGAGACAAATGATTCTTTGTAGCTCATTGCAGTGATGTTAAAGCTGGAACAAATTTCATTAACTAGCAATCAGAGACAAAAATACAAGTAATGAGCTATTTTCTACTTAGAAAACAACAATACTGAATGCTCGCTCTTGAATGTAAGTAGTGATACACAAGGCAAGCTGAAGAAAATACCCAGAGGAACATGCACAAAGACTTTAACCAGAAACGTTTCATGTAGCAAAAGTACCCACAGGGCCTGTTTCTCCTTTGCATGACGCATATTTCCTCCGGTGCAGCCCTGACTTCCCCAGCTCAGAGAAGATGAGTGCCCGGGAAGCGAAGCGCCAGGGCAGGTCACGTGCAAGGCGGGAGGAACTCCGTGGCAGCAGACGTGGAGAGCCGGGTGAGAGGGAACAATGCCAAAGGCCACCCAGCTCTTTGGAGCAAATAATTCATTTCTTCAATTTCCTCCCTGTCAGTGTGGTAAAGGGCACTTGTGAATGGGTTTTGGATCCAAGCTGGTAACTTTTCCCTACAGTTTTGCAAAGCCAATTTAGATGTTATTGACCCAGCCTCCCATTTCCCGCTCAGCTTAACAGATAACCAGAGGAGATGGGGTTTTGAAAGCTTTCTTGAGAGTAAAGCCTGTACTAGAACAATTTCACTGCTCTTGAATTAGTCTACATTAACGACATTTAAATTTTGACCAGGGTCTTTAGTAAGAATTCAAATATAACAGTTAGGGGGTTTAAATATATATTTCAAAAACTGGAGCCATCCAAACTATGCAGGGCAGCACATCTTCTGTGTTTATTTTTATTCCTACTCTAGACTCCACATCAGCTGTCCTCATGGTTTGGTAGCGTGAAGTACTGGAAGCCTACCTATATATATATATATGAGTTATATATATATATATAGTTATATATATATAGTTATATATATATAACTCCTTTTTGGTTCCCATTGGTAGAAAGACAGATTCTTTTTCTCTTCAAGTCACTAAAAAGTCACTGTGAAGCCTAATTCAAGACAAATGTGAACACATGATATCTCAACAACGGATGTGAGGCTGCATTTGAAGGAAGTATGCTGAAAAGGACTGTGTCCTAGGGGTCTTCACTAGGAGAGAGTGCTAGCAACCACTTGGAGAAAGGATTCTGTTACTGCTGTGGTATTTTGGGCTCCAGACTGCAATGTTTAGAATGTGCTCTGCTCAGACAGTTATGGGAGCAGCCCCTCCACCATGGCAACTAACATATGGCTTTGCATTGTTGCTAATAATCACACAACAGAAAGAAAAAGAAGTAAAAAGGAGGACGTCCTTGCATACACAGACTATAGAAGTATATGACTGCATTCTCCAAGGCTGTAACTAGAAGTTATAAATTGCTATATCACATATTTTCTCTTTTCATCCAATGAAAAAACAGCATATACAGTTTTTGCAGATAGGCCATCTATTTTGCTGAACTACCTAGAGCTCAAGGATGCTGTTTAGTCCTAGCTGGGTACAAGCACAATGAAAGGCCAGGGGCAATTGGCTCCTGATATAATTATTTTTGTCAGGTATGGATAAATATCTTTTTTGCAAGGCCACAGCACCCCCTTTCCATATTAATGGATCTTTCGCCACAAAGGCAGAAGAAATATAAGACACATTTGCTCGCAAACTGCTGGGAAGGTTGCAGAGTTTGCAGGGTTAGCAGCACAGTCCTTAGCTTGCTGTTTGGCTTCCAGACACATCACTATTAGCAATTTATAAGGGACTGATGCACTTGATCGGTAGTTGGCTCCATCCTCAGCACCGGACACTGAGCTGGTTGTGGGAGGAAGGATAGGCTGCGCACAGGTGAAGCCCATGGAGGACTTTTCAGCCATAATTCAAACTGAAGGTATCCTGTGCCCTCACAACAAGGCTCAGCCTCACAGGAGAGACACTAGGAGAATACCAGTGCACAGTTCTGTCTGAACTTATCCCCATCCACCCTACGCGTTTTGGAAAGGAAGGAACCCCCTGAAATGAAAGACATCCTGCTCCAACCTCTCCTTTACATACCCAAATATATCTGCTTTGCGGCGCTTGCAGCACATGGCAATCTGTGTCAATGCCAGCCAACTGCAGTGGGGTCCAGTATAGACTGAGAGACATGAATACACTGCACCAAGAGAGACCATAATCACTGTCATTGGAGCACAGCAACAAATTGGGAAGGGGAGTACTGTTGTCTTCATTTTACAAAGAGTGGGCTGAGATATAGCAACAAGTAGGGTGTTCTGTCTTTGATTAAAGACTGGTGATTATACACAAAAATAGCTGCTGATCTCAAAATTCTAGGAAGCGCAGATTACATTGTGCCAAAGGAATAAAGAAATTTTAAAGAGTCACACCAGAAGTGTATTATAAATTATTCTCTCTTGCCTTCTGTTCTCTTACTTGGAAGGCTTCTGTTCTCCAGCTAGAGTTGACAGAGGTGGCTGAGGGCACATCACAGGCCATGGACTGTGAAGGGCAAGCAGCCCAATGACCTGCACACAAACAATCCTGACTTGGAGATTCTTTATCCAATTTTCTCTCATAACGACAAACAGACATGAAAAAACAATAGGATCAATTCACTAACCAAAGAAGGGCCAAAGCAATGATAAATTCAATTCCAGTATGTATTACCTTGTGCAATATAGATTTAGTATACAGGTATTAATTTCAGTTTTGGATAGCTTATCTGAATTACATCTCCAAACCTTTTTGATAGTCACTAATCTTTGTTACTAAAAATCATTGGATTGCTTATTTAGGTGTCACATATACAATAAGAAAAGAAAAGATACTAAAGAACTGAAAAACAAGATACTAAAGTACTTGCTTTATTTGCAAATCCCTCCAGTGATTCAGGTTTATAAATCTGAAAATTAGTTTTATTTATGTATAATAAAAATTAATTTGTAAATTGAAGGCAATAAGCAAACCCATACAATTCTTAGATGATGCGGTGTTTATTCCTCTGCCATTTCCTTTATCTTTACTTTCCTGATTTGTCATTTCTAGCATCGAATTATATGTATTCATATCAACAGCAGATTTATGTGGGTAAGATCTGCACACCAAAAAAAAATCAGTAACCTCATAGTGAGTTGCATTTGTATTGATGGCACTGACAGTCATGAGCTCCTAATCCAATTATTTTTAGTTACTTTACAGGCTGCGGTAAAGCAGTGAGCCCGGCTGTGCAATTGACACGCTATTCTTCAGGTAACTAAAATAAGGGTATCTTCACCCTTTTGGGGGACAGACATACATATGCACGGAAAGCAGCTCCACGGCTAAGAGCGGGGCGCAGGCTGCAGGGCCATGGCAGGGCCCTGGCTCTGTAAGGGAGAGCCCCCCTCAGGGGCTGCCGGGTGGGTTGCGGGGCTGGGGTGCTGCGGGCTTCAGGGCTGGGTGTCTGGCACCACCTCTCGCTCAGCAGTGGGCACGGGTGCTTCTTACAACCGTGGCACGGGCAGCAAACCAAGAGATAGGTCATCTGTTGCACTGGCTAATGCTAGCTCCGAGAGGTGTACATTTAAGTAAATATTTGATACTGTCCAGGAACTACAGAGGGGTTTGCATGTATGTTTCTATGCTAAGCTAGCCCTCTATGCGCATTTGTGGGAATACAGCGGGTGCATGGACCTTCATTAGTTCTCTTCTCCTGAGCCTAGCTCCAACCAACATTTGGCCGAGAAGACGGCTTTGGAGAAGAAACCTGTTTTAGTGATCAGCGAGGTCATGGGAGAATCACCAATGTCTGCAGGATAGAAAGGGTGAAGGGAGTACGGAGGAGGCTATGGGAGGACAGGGACAGCACAGGGCTGGCGGGAGGGCTGTCATCTTTAAAAAAGCAGTACCCGTGCCCAGCGCAGGGACTGCCACCCAGGTTTTGATGTGCCTGCTGAACACGTATGGCACCTGTGAAGAGGACTGAGCGATCACAGACAGAGCAAGGAGCAGAACGCCTCGGAACTGCCAGAGCACGAGCAAAACCCTGGCTGCCAGAGCGGCACAGAGTGCTAGCTCAAGCCATGGTCCCCTGTAGCATCCCACAGGCCCTGCACCAAACAGCGGCACCCAGGTGGGTGAAGCGGGGCTGCCACCACCCACAGGGCTGCCTGTGCTTGTTTGGCTGACAGAGGACAGAAACTCATCATTACCGGGGGGGAGAGTGTTTTTCCCCAAACAGTGCTCCACCGTGTCCTCTCAGGATGCGCTCCCGAAAGCGCCCTGCAAGTAAGTCTTCCAAAAATAAACCTAGGAAATGAGATGACTCTGCCGGGCACTACACCCTGTGAGTTCACCGCATCTAAAATCGACCACTGTATCCCTGCTAACATCCCTCCTGCTGTCGTTCGCTCTCACGCAGGCGGGCCAGCCGGCTGCCGACGCGGCCTGGACGATGGGCAGTCCTGTGCAAGCTGCTTCTCGCCAGGCCTACGGCCGCTCCCTCCGCTCCGGCTGTCACCGCGTCGGCAGCCGTGGGCGAAAGCAGCGGGGCCGGGCCTGGCCGGGCCGCCTCCCCCAGGGCAGGCAGCGGGGCGGGCGCGGCGGG
>JANZLQ010000089.1:22854183-22888554 GCA_026212715.1 Elanus axillaris
GGACGGGCTCGGGGGGCTCCCCCGCCCGGGCCGCCGGGCCCCGGAGGGTCGGGCAGGCGATCCGGGCCCTCGTCCAGCCGCGGGCGTTGCCAGGCTGCCTGCGGGGGAGGCGGCGGGGAGGGGAGTCGGGACGGACAGCGCCCGTCGGGGACGAACAGGCACCCCTGGCCCGACAGACCGCGAGGCTGAGAGCCTCCTGCCTGCCGTGCCAAGGGCAGGATGCTAACCCGCATTGCTTCGGGGGATTTGGACCACACCAGCGGTGTGGACGTGATCCTCTCGCTGCTGTGGCAGTGCTACTTAGGCTACTCTTTAGCATCCCGCCCCCCCCATCTCCAGTGCACGGTTCGTCAGTACTAACGCAAAAAATAGCGGGCACGGCAAAGCCAAACTTAGCTCCTGGTGCTGCAGCTGTGAGTGGCTGCTGTTCCAGCCACCGCGGGGGACATGCTCCAGGCTGCACGCGTGGCACACCACATCCCTGACCTGGGCTTTCTGGGTCCTTATCTGCAAAACAAGATTGAATGCATTTGCTCTGTTTTGCTGAATGCTTGTGAAATCCTGAGATGAAGGATATGCTGTTTGGTGCCAGACAATGGCTGTCAAGCCTTATTACTTTCTCTGCTGCAGTGTAAAATTAGCCCTGGAATCTTAAATACAAAAAGTGGCATGTTCGGGCTGCATTTTGAAAATTGTTATGTCTTTTCCATGATCATCTATTTGCTTTTGCAGTATGGATTTATAAATATGTGCCTGAAGTCTTTGGTGGTTGAAAAGTACGGTGAAGAAACATGGGAAAAATTAAGGTAATGTGTTCCCAATATATGTAGTGTATTGAAAGAAAATGCTTAGGAATTTAGCAGCAGAGGATTCTAATTTCTCACTGGTAAATGGCAGCTGATCTACGTATCTCAAGTAATTATTAGAAGTAACTGGCAGGACAAATGCAAGAGTTGCTTACCTTGTAACACTTCATACTCTGATACTAATTTGTGCCAATTAACTTGTTATATCAGATAATTAAGGATGACATTTAGTCTTATAGACAATTGTGCAATAGACTCGCTGGCTCACTGGGACAGTATCGAGAAGCAATTACACTGAATAGATGTCATCCTTGATATGAAGTCAGTTTAATTCCAGTACTTTCAGAAGAGCAGCTACATGTGTCATCTTCTCTGGTTTTGTCTTTACTTTATGAGCTATATGGTATTTTCCAAGATACAGAGATATATAAATGATACTTAGATATATACATATAATAGCCATTGAAGCCAATATAAAAAAATCAGCAAGTTTTTGGTCAAGTCTGTGGAGACCCAAGAGCCTGATATTGTGGCCACATTGAACAACAAGCCAGTAGACCAGAAGACAAACCAAGAGTCCACTTGCTCTAGCACCCCACAGTATGATGCTGTAATCCTTGAAATATTGCCATAATTCCGTAACATGAAACAGCAGAAATGGAGAGGTGGGCACCACCATTCAGGCATGTTAAAGCAGCACTCTTAAACCATTAGGGGAAGTAGCGTGTTCCAACATAATGCTTGAAGGAGGTTAAGGAGTCGGTTAACAGCAAACAGTGCTTAATGAATGCCAGTTGGGTCACCCAAGCATGTTATATTTACAGCACTGCTGAGACAAGAATATTGTGTTCTCTGTTGCAGACTGCAGGCTGGTGTCCAGGATTCTTTCTTGACTTTTGAGGTCTATAAAGATGAGATCACAATGCAGCTCATTGACAAAGCCTGCAAAATATTAGGTATGCATCACCATGCCTTAAAAATGAACCAACCTGGGTCACCTGCAGCCCAGGTTTTAGTCTCCTGTGCTCTTTGGAATGCCCTCCCTATGTTGCAGATTTTCTGCATTCACTCTTAATCCACCTGACAGCATTTCAAGAACTTCCAAGCCTTTCTTATTCATTAAGGTATCTTTATTTTGCCAGGTGTTCCTGCTGATATAGTTCTGAGAGAGTTTGGAGAGTATTTCTTTGAATTCTGTAAACGCTCAGGCTATGACCGCATGCTGAGGACACTGGGTGGAAATCTCTATGAGTTCATAGAGAACCTGGATGCATTGCACAGCTACCTGTCCCTTTCTTACCAGGCAAGTTTGAGTAGTAATTACTGAGCAGGTATGGATGGACTCTGCCAGAGTTTGCAACACAAGGAACAGTATCTCATATGTGTGAATGAATAATGGAAAAAGATGCTATGACAGGCTTTCCTATATTCTGAAACTGATTACTCCAAAATGTTAGGACAACTTTTAAAAATAATTTTTTCTGAGTAGCCCTCAACATTAGGTATTATTTAGTACATTGGCTCTAATGCACAGTAGATTTTCCTTCTCAGATGAGCATATTTAATTTTCTGTTTTTCAGCTTATTCATATTAATGCTTATGTTATTAAGACATGGGATGCTTTTGTACAAGTGGAATTCCCCAGTATTCTTTATCAGAAAAAGATACTGAAGTTTTGGGTTTGTTTGTTTTTCCTCAGGAGATGAATGCACCATCTTTTAGAGTAGAAAAGAATGAAGACGGGTCAATGCATTTACATTACTATTCAGACAGAAGAGGTCTGTGCCATATTGTGCCAGGTAATCAGATGGAATGCAGAGTACAGATCAGCTGGTAATGCAATACATATACAGATTAATCATATATTTGCAGTTATACTTTGCTCAGGTTTCAGAATCTTTTTGCAGATGAGGACTGGCCATGGAATTGAAGCCCGGTAGAGTTTAGTCACCAGACATCTGACCTCAGTATGTCCCTACTGCCTGATCACTCCTAGCTCCCAGTAGCTTCCATCAAGACTTATGATGAGACAACCCAGGCCATAAGTGTCCATTCCTGGTATAGAAGTCCTATAGAATTCCCTTTTTGGAAGAAAAATTAAAGTTCATGGTGTGTATTGTGTATAACTGCTGATTACTTCTTAGTGACTCAAGCTCCTTAAATTACAGTGAAGTAGAAGTTATAGTTGATTTGAAGACATCCATCCATCCTGTAATAAATACTCCTGCAGTACATGCAATCTGTAAAACTACTATTGAACCCTGCTTAAAACTGAATCTTGTAACAGCATTTATAGGAATCTCCACAGTTGTCCTTGTGCAAGGGTAAACAGCTGTAGGTCTGTAAGAGATGATCATATTCCTTTCTTTCATAGACGCTGCTGGATTTAGAAGTTTATCAAAACTTCCCCCTTTGTCAAAACTCATTTCATATTCCTATTGAAGAACAGAACTATTTGGAATTTCAGACAGAGCTTTTCATGTCATTGTCCAGTATTTCGCCTAATAGCTAAGCAGAAATGAGAGGACTGAGTGTGCATCTTCATGAAGGATATTTCCTTCCTTTCAAAAGAAAATATTCTGCTACAACTGAAATAGATTGTTATAACAGAATCTCTTTAGACACCCTGCACTTCTTGGGTTAATGGGAATTCATATTACTGCTCTGTATGACTATTTGGACACATTCTTCAGAAGGATATACTGATGAGCTTCTAGTGAAAATATGCATTTGTCATCAGACAAGACAAAAGAAACAGTAACTTTAAAGGTTATCTCCTATGCCCATATTCTTACCATGGCAACAGTAGTAGGAATGACATATGCTGCTTTCTTCTTCCAGAGTCCTTTGGAAAAGTGATTTCTGAAACAGTAAAATTCCACTGCTGGCCCTCTAAAAGGGAAAATGGAAAGGGTTTGGTTTTGGCAATACTTTGTCTTTTGTTTCCTCTTCAGGAATCATCAGTGCAGCAGCCCAGGATTTTTTTAACATTGAGATTTCAATGGAAATAGTCAATCAAACAGAAGAAGAAGAAAGAACTGGGAAAAAAGAACATACTGTTTTTCTTGTCACTCAAACCCCTATATTTTCATACAAGGAAAGAAATGAATTTTCTTCCTCACCTCAAAATCTGGCTGACTCTGAAAAACAAATTGAGAACCAACTGAATAAAGAGGTATTTTAATATTCTTTACCACTGTATTATTGAAATACAATTAAAATAAAAACACCTTTGATTTTCCCTTTGGATTTATTTCAACAGGACCTTGAAAAAAACAAGAATACAATTAGAGACAGAGGAAGCTCTGTTTGTCCTGCCAGGAAAAGTCACTGGAAAACAATAAGAGGAATAATCGCCTTAGGAAAAGGTTAGAGATCATTCAGAGGGAGCTTGTCATCATTTCTGAGTCTCTTCAGTAAGAAAGTCAGTAAGCCTCCCTATCTCCACCCACTCATACATTTTGAAGTTACCATTCATACTTCCTCTGTGTCTTTTCAAAATGTTTCTGGTTAAGTTTCTTTCATTTAGAAGTTGGTAATCAAAGAAAAATTGCAGATAATAAGCATGCTTAGTAATGTTGGATACTTAAATGGAATTTGACCTGTCACTTTTGTCTCTTAAACAGGGTTTTCTTCTGAAAAGTATTCCTTTGTAAAATGTCATTTTGTGGTACATTTGATACTTCCTTCTCACGTCACTTGGTCTATGGTGATTAATTTAAAAGAGCGGTTTTTAACTTTGTAGCTGCTACTCCTTTCCAAAGTTATCAACTGCAGTAAATTCTGAAAGCCAAATCACACCCTCTGCTACCAAAAATCTACTGCTGATCTAGTAGTCTCTGTTTATACCTTTATGTATTATATGTTTATACATGTTTATAAAATGGAAAGATTTTTTCATTTAGGATCTTTTGACTCCCCAAGAGGAATGAGAATCCAGCTTAGTATCGCCAAGCTGTCTGGATTCTGGGAGGAGTGAAGAATTGAACCTGATATCATCTAGTGCAATGCCACATACATTACAAGAGCAGATATACTGAGTAAGAAATTAATACATGTTCGAAATAAAATTTTAGAGTAGCATTATTACTTAAAAAGAATAAAGTCCTTTAACAATAAATGTAAGAATTACCAAAAGCCAGACTTTGAAAAAATGGAAAACCCACACTGACTTCCCCTGAAGCAGTAAGAGGTCTAAAAGTTGAGTCTTAAATTTGTAATCGTTGTCACTAGTCTCTTGTGAGCATTTGTTGCTCAAGTGACTTGAGCATTTGTTATCAAGCAGAATTTACTAGCATAACTGTCATAGCCACCTTGTGGGGGAAAGGGATCGCTTGCAATAATCATAATTTCAATTATTGTACATTACTGGAGAATCCAAGTTTGTATTGTGAAGATCAAATGCTTTGGGTGCTTCAGTCAGATGAGCTCTTTTGACTATTTTACCCATTTTATTAATTTTACAAATATATCTGTTCGCTAGCAAGGACAAACTCCTCTATAGATTTGTGACCATTTTGAAAAACAATCAGGGTAAGTAAAATAGAAACCAAACAGTAATTTGGTCCTTGTGTTACAGACTAGAGTTCTTCATATAGGGGACTGAAACCTAGATCATGCTGGGTTTTTTCTCCATAGGTGTCCCTTAGTAGCTAGTAAAGTATATTAAATCAACTTTTGTGTATATTTTTGTGGGATATAGCTGTGTGATATTGCTATGGCATCTGCAGATTCATAGAGCAGCAACATCTACAGTTGTTCATCTACTCTTACTGTTTCCACATAATTTCATGCATCTAATGCTCTATGGTTTTTTTGTGCTTAAGTTTTAAACTCTCAGACAACTCAGCTTAGTTGCTGATCAGCTGTGTATTAAACTGCAGAGCATTTAGCACAGATTTATGCACATTTCTGGACCCACACACTGTTTACTTTGTCTTCATTCCTTATGATATAGGGTCCTGTCTCACTGAGTGCTAAAAAGTAATGCTGACTGGTTTTATGAGGTGCAACCCAATTAAAAACTACACATTTATCTTGCCACAGGTAAGCTCCTGAGAGGATTTGATCCTGTTTACCCCAAGAGCCTCTGGATTGACACAAAAACATTTTGCAATGGACTTCCTTTTCATATGGTTTTTGACAAAGAGGTAGGACAAGCATGTGTTAAGGGCCTTTAGCTTGCGTAAACCATACAGTAATTTTCTTCTCTTTTGACTGTCTTACAGGTCACTGCTGCATGTGCTCTGTGTAGAGTGCACACTCCTTTGTAGGATTTGCAGAAGTGCTCTGTACAGAGACACGCAGTAGAAGTCACTCGTAACAACTGGATCTGGATCATTTCAGATAGGAATCTCCTTTGAATTTATTAAGATTACCATGTCTGAAACAGCTGCTGATATGCCAGCAAGGTTTATTGCAGCAGTCTATCTGTTACCAAACACTGAACAGAATTTTCTGAAGTTTTTGGCCACCTGCCTGTCATTGGATGTGCCAGGCACATGACCCATCCTTTAGACCGGCTTTGTACTTACAGCTAGTCACTGTCCTCCCAGTTACTAACCTATCCAAAGGCTTTTGTAAGGCTTCGCTGGCAACTGATGCCCTACATGCTTTCTGAGTCTACTCCATGCTTCTGCTGGGAAAACCCAGCTACGTACTAAATTGGGCAGCATGCAACCCCACGTAGTAGGAGCTGGACCCCAAAATCTCTTTCTCTTCCGGGGGAGGATTGAGCCTCCTCTCCTGTGCACGCATACTCTGCAGCAATGGAATTGCCTTTCCCTTGGCAGGGACTACCCTGTGGCTGGTTTCCAGCTAGCCTGGGTTCCCACCAAGCTACAGTTCCTCTTGCTCCCAATTCTGTGGAGAGAATATTAGCTTAAGACAGGAGTAAAGAAAGGAGAAGCTGAGAATAGGATAGCAGAGGAAAGCTGAATACAGCCACTCGGGGTACATGTTTTGGCATTGTGCTGATAGAGATTCACATAATTGCACATGATGCACATAGAGCTTCACGCCACTGTCCACATTAGCCAAATTTCAGAGTTTTAAGCCTCTCAAGACATCCAGTCTGCATAATTTGATAAAATTACTGGTGTGGAAAAAGGGCAAGTCATGCACCCATTACTGGTAGCTAGGTCAGAGCTTCAGTAACTCTGATGACAAGCAGTGAAGGCAGGGTGCACATTTCTGCAGGAGTTAAGAGCTCATGCATGGTCAGCAGGCTAAAAGAGAATGACTGAACCTTTACACAGCAATGGTTAAGATGAGGTAACCCATGGCATCCATTAGAAAATTAATATTTGCCAAGATGTTTTATGCCACAGTTATTTTCTTTTTGGAATGCAGAACACACTCTGGTATCTCTAATTTTCTCTTGCAGCTGCCTGTAAGGCTATTTGTTAGGCCTACACAAATGCAAGCAAGGATAATAGCAGATTGTTCTGTTTTGAACACTTGATAGGGAAGAGTATTTGGATAATAACATTCCTTTCTGGGGGCTTTGTCTCGCTCTGAAGGACATTCAGTCAGAGCTTTGCAGTAATACACTAATAAGATAGAAACTTTGCTCAGAAATAAGTCATTTAGTATAGCAAGGCTAAGTGCATGTACATGTATAAACAGTGATCAGCTATAGCTTGGCTTGAACCCAAACAGGATATGAATTATAACATGTCCATATTTTCTTTTTAAGCTCAGAGTGAAGCAAGCTGGGGTGAGCATTCAAAAGATTGTACCTGGCCTCCAGACCATGGGCATCTGCTTGGATCACTATTTCAGTATTGTTCACCCAGAAGTACCCTTCACCATCTCTAGCATTCAGAAATTCATCAACAGCCAATTTGTTTTCCAGACTAGAAGAGAGATGATGCCAGAGTCATGGAAACACCGGCCAATGCTAGAGCTGAGAGGTACTTCATGGTTTTCAATAGCATAAGTGTTCATAGTAAATCAGGAATTATGCTGGAGTTGAACTAATGCCTTTCTGTGGACTTCTGGCTTCACATAATTCCTATAAATGGCCTTGTCTTTCTGCAATGAGGAGAGGATTAGATGGTTCTGTTTAGAGAAACAGTACTTTAAGATGCTTCTAGAAAAATTCTGCTATTACCTCACCAGATTTTGAAGGTTTTCAGTCAGAAATAACAACTGTGCTCCCATTTGAAAGGCTTAGAAAGACAGTGTTTTTCTAATGCTGCAAAACCCACATCTTTGCAGGTTTCCTGAGCAACAGGAGCAAGGCCAAGGTAGGATTAGATTGTTTTCTGAACCACCTCTAGTCTTGGTTATTCACAGAGTCACAGAATGACTCAACTCCAGTTGAGTTTGGAAGGGACCTCTGGAGATTGCCTAGTCCATCCCTGCTCAAAGCAGGGTCAACTAGAGCAGGTTAATCAGGACCACGTCTAGCTGGGTTTTGAGTATGTTCAAGAATGGAGACTCTACAACCTCCCTGGGTGACCCATTCCAGTTTTTAACCACCCTTACAGTTTTTTCTTACATTTAAATGGAATTCCTGCATTTCAGTTAGTGTCTATTGTCTCTTGTCCTTTCATTGGATACTATGGAGAAAAGTATTTTTTTACTCCCTCCTATCAGGTATTTATACATGTTGATAAGCTCCCCCTGAGGCTTGTCTTCTCTAGGCTGAACAACCCCAGCTCTCTTAGTTTCTCTTTACATGACTGATGCTCCAAGCTTTCCCGGGTCCTACATCCTTTACTTCTTGAAAATAGGAGTGACATTTACTTTCTTCCAGTCCTCAGGAACATTCCCCAGTCACCATGACCTTCAAAAGTAACTGAGAGTGGCCTTGCAACAACGCTGGCCAGCTCCCTCAGCACTCCTGGATCTATCACATCAGGTCTTGTAGACTTCTGTATATCAAATTTGTTTAAGAGTTTACTAACCTGAACCTCCTGAGCCAATGGTAGGTCTTCATTGCTCCAGACTTTTCTGCTTGTCTCAGGGTCCTGTGATTCCTGAAGGGTGATTCTTACCAGCAATGACTGAAGCAAGGAAGGCACAGAGTACCTTGGACTTTTCCATATCCTTTCTCAGCTGATCCCTTGCCTCATTCAGCAGCAAGTGCACATTTTTACTAGTCTTCCTTTTGCTGCTCATATAACTGTAGAAGCCCTTCTTGTTCCTTAACAAGGGTTTGGAACAAGGAGGGGTTTGGCTTTTTTCAGCCCTGTCTCTTCCTGGGGGGTGACCTGACCCTGCTTTCATGTCTCATATTCTTTCTTTTTTTATGTTTGAGTTTAGTCAGGAGCTCCTTGTTCATCCATGCAGGTCTCTGCTGTGTTTGCTTGACTTACTGCACATCAGCATAGACCTCATTGGAAGAAGAGGGCCTTGGAAATCATCCAGCTCTTCTGGACCTTTCTTCTTTCCAAGACTGTATTCCATGGGATTCTTCCAAGCAGATTCCTGAATGGGACAAAGTCCAGTCACCCGAAGTTGTGGGTTGCGATCTTGCTTTTTTTGCCTTGTTCCTCTCAGGTTCCTACACTCCACCATCACACAGTCTTTGCAGCCAAGGCTGTGCCTAGCTTTCACATCTGTAGTTCTTCACTGTTTGTAAGCATCGGGTCTAGCAGGACACCTCCCCTCATCGTCTCATCAGTCACTTGTATGAGGAAGCTCATCTATGTCAGTGCCTCAGTGCGCTCCAGAAACCTCCTGAATTGCTTGTGCCCTGCTGTGTTGTCTGTCCAGCAAATATCAAAAGTAGCTAAAGTCCAACCTGAGGCTTCCTCCACTTAAGAAGGTGTCATCTACTTTTTCTTTCTGTGCAGGACACCTGTGGCAGACACCTGTCACAATGTCACCCCCATTGGCCTACCCTCTAATCCTTATCTAGAAGCTCTCAGCTGGCTCATCAGCCAGCCCTAGGCAGAGCTCCACACATTTCCCTTGCTCTCTCACATAAAAGGCAGCTCCCCCTACTTGCCTGCCTGTCCTTTCTAAAGAGTCTGCATTCATCCTTTGTAGTAGTCCAAGTGTGTGAACTACCCCACCAAGCCTCTGATCTCAATGACATGGTAACCCTGAAACTGCACACAGACCTCTAGTTCCTGCTGGTTTTTCCCCATGCTGTGCACATTTGTGTACAGGCACCTCAGAGAGGTGCCCAGTCATGCCCATTTCCCAGAAAAGGTATGAGAGTTTCCTCCATAATGCTGTCCTATATGTTTTTCTTTGCAGAGGTTAGAACCAAATACATGATGTAAGGCATTACTCTGGGGCGATGCCTGTAACATGGTTGTATTGTCACTCTTGGTTTTGGTTGGGATTCAATGCCGGTTGCCCTGTGAATCTCCCCAGCCCTCAGCTATGGCCTTCTGCTTCACTGGGGACCTGTGGAAAGGACACAGTGCCAGCCCTCGTAGCCAGCTTCTGCTTGTGGAGCTACTGGGTTCAGCATGGAGATGCACCGAGCTGTGTAAAAGTAACTGTTCAAGTCTCACCTCCCCATAGCTCTACACATCAGCCTATGCACCCAAAACAGAATTGCTTTGTATTGATAAGAATTTTCTTTGCCAAAGAAATGACTGCTTTGTACATGGAACATTTTAAACCCAGCCACCCAGCACAGGCAATGCCAGTTCACAGGTCTTGGATTGCATCTTTGGCATATACAGACAATAATGAAATGTGGGGTGAGCAGTCCTGCAATAACACACCACAAGCAACCCTCCTGCCAGCACCCAGTTCCTGTCTGCCAGGAGAGGGGTGGGAAGGGGCACGGGATGAGGGAAGAGCTTAGAGGCAAAGTCTTGATAATGTTGCTACAGCTGGAGGAGAGAAATGGCTTCCCCTGTGCTTCCATGCATTTTTGATTCCTAAAATGTGAATACATGATTCATTCTTAATTTATGCCTTTGAGGGGAGCTATTTGCTGCTGGCTGGATTTCAAATGTGGATAAAAATAGTTTCGTTAGCTGTGCTTTTATTTATTGTAGTTGCATTTTCAAATTCTGATTTCTGTCTTCATCACCCCAATGTTACATAAGAGTTTACCAGTTAAAATTATTTTAGAGAAAAAGATATTTTATTTGTTTTAGTTTTCACTGAGAGGAACATGTATGGAATGATTCTCTGCTTCGTGTAATTAACTATAATGACATTTGGTTTAAGTGTTCTGTGACCTCAATTTAGTTTCTCTAAACTATATAGTATGACCTAATTTTCCCTTCTCTCCTTTCACCATTACATAATGAGTGTCAAATCTGGTATTCCTGAGATTCAGAAAAAAATTAAGAGTTTAGGGAGACCTTGCAAAAAGTGTTGTTACCAAAACAAGGAACTTTACCTAGTCACAGGTACAATTTTACTTCCTCTTACGCTGTCAGGGCTAATTCACATGTCCTTTCTGATGTTCCAATCCTGTTAGTTTTCAAGCTGTTCATCCAGATGCCCTGGGGACAGGGGGAGAGAGAGAGAGAAAGAAACAGTAATTCCTAGATTGCTGTTCAGAAATCAAGGTTACTTATGAAGCAAATAAATAATAACAATAACAATAATAATAAATAAACCCTATAACCAAATCTCAAAGAAGACAAAAACTCAATCCTCTGCCAAAAATCCCTTCTACCTTTCCAGCATTTTTGTACCTATGTATTTAGATGATCATAGTGACTGAAAGCTCCAGCTTCCAGGAAGGAAGGCTCCGTTGACTTTACTGCAGTCACGTATTACCCACTGTGAAATTAATTTCACTTAATCATTGTGAGTCTCCATTCCCCTGTGCATGATGCTGACTAGTGGCAGAGGAGAGGAGAGATGTTGCAAGCACTGGGGTTCCTCATGAAGAGAAGGGACCTGAAGCATGGTTGGGGTCTGCCTAGCAGTTGCAAGGAGTGAGTGACTACTTTCTGGGTTCTGGTTTTTTTTTTATTTATTTGCCTAGTGTACCTCCTCCAAACAAGTCCACCTGTAATTCCAGGAAACAGAGTAATTCCTGTGATGATTGAGACCTTACTAAAAGCCACTGTCCTTAGAACTCATCACCTAAAATTAACATCAGTAATACTGAGCATCATGTGAAAGTCCAAGCTGCTGAAAACACTTAACTGACACTTGTTTCAAACAGGCCAGATGATCTGGATGGAGCCCCTGCAGTGCATGCTCTATCTCTGCTCACCTTTGCTTCGCACTTTGCATGAACTGGAGGAGCGACAGATGCATATCGCAGACATTGCACCTCACGACGTGACTAGGGATTTGATTCTTCTCAATCAGCAGCGACTGGCAGAGATGGAGCTCTCTAACCAGCTGGAGAGGAAGAAGGAAGAACTGCGGATACTGTCGAAGCACCTGGAGGAAGAGAAGAAAAAGACTGAAGCTCTGCTTTATGCCATGCTTCCTCAACATGTGGCCAACCAGCTGAAAGAGGGGAAGCGAGTTGAGGCAGGTGAATGAACAGGATGCATTCATGATGCATGATCTGTGCACTGGGCGGTGGTGATAGAGAGTCTGGGGTGCTGTCACAGCCCCATTGCCATGACCGTGGAGTACATTCTCTACTTGGTCACATTCATGGGTAGGAGAAGGGCCACAGACCCTTAATTTCTAATGAAGATTAGACTCTTCTTTCAAACAAAGCTTTGGAAGCTATTTGCCAAAATTGTTCCTTAGGAGGTGAAAGGTGGTAGCAGCTGCCTATTCAGGAAAAAAAATTCAGTGTTTCAACAGTAAACTGAGTTTTTGCCTTTAACTTAGGTATACAAGGAAATGAGGCCTCAGAAATAAAAGGATTTTTTTTAACATGGATGTACAAGGAAATGAGGGCGCAAAAATGAAAGGCATAAAGAAATTGGTCTTTCATAGAAAATTCTCATAGTTACTCTATATTATCTATAAACCTAGAATCATCATGATTCCCATTGTTATTAAGGATAGCAAGTAAGAACATGCTTAAATGTCATTTAGTAAGCACATATATGAAGTTAGGGGTAAAGAGGTAAATACATCCTGAGTATGGATGGACAAAGAGATGTATTCAGATGTATGGATCATTTGAGATGTGCAATGATTCTTATATTTGATACACTCTTGTATCGACATCTCTCTTTCACATCAGCACCTGTATATAGGTATTAAAACTAATAGGTCATATGTCCTAAAGAGTGATGAGAAAGTAATCTTTGCAAACCAGTCTCAGACAAATGTCGTGATTGACCAGCCATTACAGGTACTTACTACTGGTCTTTCTGCTCACAGGAGAGTTCAAGGAGTGCACTATATTGTTCAGTGATGTTGTGACCTTTACCAACATTTGTGCCCAATGTGAGCCTATTCAGATAGTTCTTATGTTAAATTCGATGTACCTGCAATTTGACAGACTGACCACAGTGCATGATGTGTACAAGGTATGTACTGATCGATAAAGGCTGTAGAAATAGTCTGGAAAAAGATTTTGTTGCTGTTGTTTTGTTTTTTTGTTTTTAAATGCACTTAAACCATAAAATATCATGTATTTGTAGTGGCCACACAGAGAAACTAAAGAACAGGCAGAGGCATGATTAAGCTTGTTTAAAGTTTTCGGACAGGAATGTAACATCTATCATGGGCTAGAGTCTCTTTCCACAATGCTAACGCCAGAATGGCTGTTCTTTCGTTCAGCTCTCTCTCTCTCTCTCCTCTCTCAAATGCCTACCCAACATGACAGGATATCCTATAGTTCATGGACCAAGTTGAATAATTTTCCTAGTTCCTTTATTCCAACCTGTTGTAAATAGGTCACTGTGTCTCATTTGGTGGGAAATAACACTATAAACAATACCCAGATAATACCTAGACTTTGTTTTGCTTCATGGAGATCTTGGGCAATGGTATAGCTCTCCTGCTGACCCCAAAGAGCATTGATTAGATCTAGACTGTAATGTACGTGTTGTCTCCAAACCATGCTGGAAGGATCAGAGCCCTGGCTGACATATAATAGCATTATTAACATGACTAGAGCTACCCAGATTTGATGAGCTGAAGAGCAAGTCCTAAGTTTCTGTCTGTCCCCAGCACATAAATATTTAGGAAGGCAGAAATAATAAAGGGTGAAATCCAAATCTCATTTATTCCTTGCTCAGGCAAGGCATGCAATTCATCCCACAATAAATTGTACTGGGAAATCAGAAGCATTTCTGCCTTGGCAAGGAAACTGTGTTCAATAATTGAAGCATCCAGGATATGGCCCACAGATTTTAGGATAAATTAGCATCATATTCTATCTAAATCATCCATCATGAGTAAATTATCTATCACTATAGTAATCTCCTTTTGATGCCTGTGTATAACTCCTATTAATATTGAACGAGGTTACTAGGGTACAGAGAGGGAGGATGAGATTACTATTTCAGGGAATTGAGAAATAAATGTTGAAATTGATCAAAGAAACTTGTCCCAAGCTTATAAACATCTGAAGTTATGAATAAATCTGGTTAAATTAAGTCTCCTACCATGGCTGGAAAATTATTAGGGTATCTGTTTCCATTAGTAGCTTTTTACAGTTGTTTTTAATTTGTTATAGAAAATTACTGGCATTACTATGCGGTTGGCTATCTGATAGAAGGCATGTACAGGAACACATTTTTTGAGACTAATGTACTGAACAGTTTTAAATCATTATGTTAATGAACAAACCCAAAGGTGAAATTATGTTCATGCTCTCCTATTGGTGTTCATTTTTAAGAAATCCAATTAATCTATTTAAACTGATCTCTTATTTACTGATGGTAAATGTAACAGTGAAGTCTTATAAGAGCAGTTTAGAAAATTTCTTTACCATGTAACAGTCTTTTATGGTGAATTTTAAACATTTGAGAATTCTCTGTTTCAAACAGGCCCATTCTATTGCCAGCAAAATCTCTGGTACAGGGACAAACCCCAGAGTATTTCTCAGGTGCCTTATCATGCACTTCAAGGAGACTGGATGCCTGAAGGAGGATGAGCTCTTCAGCATTTGTCTTGTAGGCTGCAGCATGTTGTGGGAAAACAGCTGGTTGTAAGGAAGGATGCTCCCAAACTGCTTCATTCACACTTTGCATTCTCTGACATCCTGGAGACTGGGGGTTTCTTAATTTCATGTGAACCCCCTAATAATATCACGAGTGAATAGACTCCCTTGCTTTACCGTGACTTAAAAAAAACAACAAACCTCTTTTAGAAAAGAAATACGCTTTTAACACCAATTGTGAGTAGAGCTAATTAATAGCATTCAGCTATTGAGTAACCTCCTGTCTCAGAAGTCTGTGCCTGGGCATAGCTCTTTGCATCTAGGTCTGCCCTGCATAAGAGGAAGGCAAAAATCTGACACTTTCATAGCATCACTTACTCCTTAGGGTCTCTCATGTTAGTATCTAAAATGGTTCAAGTAAGCAGGGACAGAATGCATTGAAATTTTTAGTGTGGAATCAAGGAAAGGATCCCCATCTCAAGGAAATTCACAGGTGCTACAGCTTTTTAGTGATTGGAAACATCTCTTAGAAGAAAGGGGGTGTTGGTGCAGGTAAGAAAGGCATCAGACAGCAAAGCACTAACCTAAGCAAGATATATATGGCATGCTTATATGCTTGTCCCTCTCAATTAAAGGTGGAGACAATTGGAGATGCCTATATGGTAGTAGGTGGGGTCCCTGTGCCTGTACCCACTCATGCTGAGCAAGTTGCTAACTTTGCCTTGGGAATGATAATAGCAGCTACAAGAGTACAGAACCCAGTTTCTGGCAATCCTATTCAAGTAAGTTGTTAACACAAAGATGCATGTGTGTCTGTCTGCTTCTTGGATTGGGCTTCTGTTTTAATATATTGCAGTAGGACATCAAAGAGCTTCTTCTGACTCCTCTGTGACTTTGGGCTAGGCCTACATGGGTACATTTTTCACAAAGAGCCTCTCCCTGTGGGTATTTGGTATTTTACTGGTGTTCAGTGTTGTGTTAGGATGAACTTTTAGGTGCCTGGATAGCATTAAGAAAGATGTTAAATAACAAGTGACATTTTTGGGGGGGTGTTTTATGTCTTTGTAAAGATCAGAGTTGGGATCCATACAGGTCCTGTCTTGGCCGGAGTTGTTGGAGAAAAGATGCCTCGTTATTGCTTGTTTGGAGACACAGTAAATATAGCTTCCCGGATGGAAAGTCATGGTGTCCCGAGTAAAATTCATCTAAGCTCCAGTGCCTATCAGTGAGTAACTATGATGGAAGCTTTGCCTGTTAAAAGCTGTGCTAAAAAACACTGTCTTGACAGCTGCAGCTTTCAATGTAGATGGTGCTGTCTTTAGTCACTGATTTATGCAGCTTACTTTTATAAAGAAAAAATCACTGCTTGCAAAGAGTTTTATTTGTTCTGATTATTTCAAATGGACTTGTATATAGAGACAGATGTTTGAGAGTATCAATCCTAGAGAGCAAAATATGGGGAAAAAAGAATTGTGATAGCTTGTTTGGAAGTACCAATAGAGTGATGTAAATGCTAGAAAGATGGTCAGAACGTTTAATTTGACATCCTGCCTAACAAAAGCTTTAAAATATCTCTGATTGAACACAACAGTTTGTGATGAAACAGTTTTATTTGCACTTCAAAGGATTAACTGCACAAACCACTATCCTATTCATGCAGTGAGTAATTTACTTTCCTAAAACTCATGTCACTAAAAATTAAATACTACATTTTCAAGACTTTTATGTATGCATAGAATATGTATGCAAGAGGTGGAAGTGAAGACAAGCCACAAAGGAGGAGTATAAAAATATTATCTGGGCACATGGAAATGATATTAGGAAAGGCAGAGTTCAACTAGCATTGAAATGAGCAAGGAAGGTTCAAAGGCAGTAAAAGGAGCTTCTGCTATGTTGGCAAAAAATTATAAATGGTAACGTGGACTTGCCTCAGTCTTCACTGACTAGGTCTTCAAGGTCCCTGCACCTAGAGTCAGGGTTCAAGGAGTAGGTGAAGTACCAGTATTGGAAGGCAATCAGATCAGGGGTCTTTTGAGAAATCTCAATCTATAGAAGCATATGGGAGCAGACAGGATGCCTCCAAAGGTAATGAGGGAGCTGGGTGATGGCATTACAGTGCTGCTGACTGTCATCTTTGGAAGGGCATGAAGATCGGCACTGTAGCAACTGAAGAAAGCCAGATGTTACACCTATATTGAAAAACGGTGAGGAGGACAAGCTGGGGAACTACAGGCCGGTCAGCCTCATGTCAGTCCCAGTGAAAATCAAGTCCTCTTCGAAGCCATTTTTGGACACGTGAAGAAGGCAACTGGGAATAGCCAGTGTGGATTTCCCGGGACTAAATCATTCTTGATGAACCTGATTGCCTTCTCTGATTAAATGACTGGAGATATTCCTGTCTAACTGATATTGGTTGCCTCAGTTCTTAATTTCTATTTACTGATCAATAAGAACTGTCCACCATACTGAAGTATTTGACTGTGTGATCCACTGATTTTTTATCAGGCTGTATGTGTAAAATTATAAAAGCACAGCAAGCTTGAATAAACAGTTGAAACAAACCCTCAGTTGTTCATGGATCAATACTGTTTTTCCCAGACTGTTGTGATTTGCTTACTTAGATTACAATACCTCTTCTAAAATATCAGTGTCATTTTTGCTAATCTTGACTTTTCATGTGTCATTTTGCTTCTGATATTTTAGATGCCTAAAATACAAGAATTTTGAGATGACCGAAAGAGGAGAAATAGAAGTAAAAGGCAAAGGGAAAATGCACACATACTTCCTCATTAGAAATAAAACTGCAACTGAGCATGAGATTATGGGAAGGCCAATGAAAGACTTAGATTCTGGCCATGAATCTGGTCAGTCCTTTCAAGAAGGCAGGACTGAAACAATACCAAGTTGTCATCAGCCAGGTAGAATCAACTCAACATACCTTTCCCTCCTCGAACAAATGAACATTAATATAGCTCAATTAAATATCCTTTTCTTTTCTTCTTTCAGTTACTCAGACTCAGCCAGAGAAGGACCAGACTGCAGCCATTGCAATGAAGTATATTGATGGCACCACAGATGCACAAAACAGCCTCAAAAGAAGAAATCAAGCAAAAATTGCAGATTTAAGAGGTATTTAGTTACCATCTAGAAAAGACAGCAGAACTAGGAAGTAACTGAGGCTTAATCTTGCAGCTTCCTTATATTCCTCTTCTGAATAACCCTTGTTTTATTCAAGCCAGAAAGTCATGCCAACATATCCATATTGATGAAACTACCCATTCTGCAAAGTGTTTAGGGCCAAAGAAATCATCTTCAGAGCAATCCCAGGTGTTAACTGTGCACTAGGGAGAAAGAGACTGATGTAGCTGTCAAACCCTAGAGTCCTTCTGGCAGTGCAAACAGAATGGATAAATGTTAGACAGCTCCTCACAGGAACACACCAATTGTTCATGTACACATCTTTTCCTAGAAAAGCTGTCATCATTTGTAGTTATGGGGAAGCCCTTATCGGCTCAAGCCTGAGAAAGAGAGATGTCACTGGCTATGCAGCCTGGCAGTCCTCAAGCTAGTCTCCTGCAGGAGTCAGAAGGATGTATTGCCATCCATGTCCATGTTACATGACCAGAGTTGATTCTCCTTTGAACTAGCTGATACTGCAAGATAGGTAACAGATTTGATGCCATAACAGTTTAATCTAATGCAGTGAGTCTTGTAATTGTATTTATGTGTTTTGTGGATTTTATACAGACTAAATATGTTGCAACTGATTACTAGAAAATATTTCATTCCCCTCCCACTTGCTTAGATGTGGTAGTTAATCTAGTATATGGTGTGCTGACAAACAGAAACCTCTACGGTCATTAAAAACTCATGCTGAAGGAGTGTTTCCTTTCAGGCAAAACTTATGATTCCAAAAGCAATGGGAGTCTCTATGGCAACCAGCATGCAGATGATGGTCCTTGTCCTCTAAACCAAGGAAGAGTCAAACCTGCTACTGAAGAGCCACAGATTAGAAATGTTCGCTCTAATTTTTGCACTTTACTCTAAGTTTCTTATGTTTTACATTAAACAGAGCATTTTTATTATGATTTAGTGCATTTTGCTGTTGTGGTACTGATTTTGTATATCAAGTACCACAAAATTTTGTAAAAAAAAAAAAAAAAGACATTTCATTAGTTTTCAGCAGAGAGAAAATAATGGAGGATTTTTTTTTAATCAATCTACACATGCCATATAATACTCCCAGTGGAGAAGGAAACCACTGCAAGATGCTTTGAAGACATATTTTTCAGCCTCTGCCATGTCTTTGAATGTCCCTGTGTGAAAATCACTTGTTGGTATCTCATGCAGCAATTGAGAAAGATACGGCTCATCCAGTTACAAATACTCCTACTCAAACGAGCACTTGCCATAAAAGAAACATTCCCTGAAGTGACCATCTGTCTTGACTTCAGCACAGCCAGCAACTAAGGTTAGCAGAATTTGATCTACATTTTAAATGAGATGACAGTTTATTTTGTTGGGTAAAGGCATTATGCAGTAGAAGTGCAGAACAGGTGTAATACAACCTGTATTTTTCCATCCTAAAGAGAAAATATTGTGTACTTTATAACACCCAACAGTAAAAAAAACATCTGCAACCTTTGAACCAGCTATCCATGGTATGCTTAGATGATCACAGAAGGACATGCACATAGTGGAGTTACATAGTATTGAATTCATCACAACACTGAAGGACTGTTCAAGACCTCATTTTCTCACCCCAGCTAAACAAAAATAACGTTTCAGGACTACAGATGGAGTCTGTCAGTGCTGGAACTAATGTTGTTAACATCATTGAAAATAACAGCATTACAGACCAACATCACTTACCTGGTGTCAGAGGCTCCTCAGCTGAATTACTTCCATGCTGATATATTCTTAGATTATGCCTGATCAGAAATGGCAGAGAAAAATTGAAGTTCAATTGTCAGGGATATAAGATGTGGGAGCAAAAATCAGTGGATATAAAGACTGTGGACAATTCAGCACATCATAAATTGTGCTCTCACTCCTATAAACAGAGCTCGCAGTAGGTGGAATGTACTTGTACTGGGTGACTTTGACAGGAGATGTGCCCCACACACCAGTCTATTACCTTTGGGTGTGGACTCATCTAACGATGCAAGTGTGAGATGCATTTGAACTTTGAGCAAGAACTCACTGGAGAAGATGATAATGTTACTCCTCTGTTACAGTCTGGAGCATGACATCTCCACCTGTGTCTGTGGCAAGAGAGATGAAAGGCTTCTCCTCCTCTCTATAGTATAACAAGATGAAATTTCACCTGTTTAGTTTTTCTTTTTAAATCTCTGAGATAGTAGCTCCCTTGTCTGGGTGCTCTAAAGCTCTGTCTACATTAGCAAGTATTGTGGACCGGTAGAGGAGGACGTGTAGAGCAAAACCATCACTGCTGCTGTCCGCACTACAGATATTTCAGAGGGCTTGCTAGTGTGGGCCCATGCACTGAAAACCTGTTAGCTTTTGGAGCACCTTATAAGCATTTCATTCAGAGATCCATTTGTATGCTTTGATACCACTCTACAATGTGAAACGAAGTATAGTAAATGGGTTTGACCAGGAAATTCACTCAGGAGGATACTCCTGACTCTGACTGAAATGCTGATGTAGACACACCCTTTAACATTAGCACTTTCCATGGTACAGCTGAGGAGCACCATTCTGGGAGAGTACAGTTTTATGAATGGCAGGATATATTTGTTTATTTATTTATAAGGATTTTGCTATGCAGACACTGTTCATTATTTTGGCAAAGGCAAGATCTACTGTAGGTTGAAGATGCATCTAAGGATTGTTATTGTTAAGTTAGGGATCAAGATTTTAAACATTTGACTGTGTGTTACCCTCAGACACACAAAGTCTAAATTTCACCTTCATCCTTAGTAAATCCTCCCCACTGGTCCAGTGCTCATGGCTTTGCACTTCTGTGTTATGGCCATAGCTTTAAAAATACTTTCCTAAAGAAAGGTAATACCCATTGTTACAATGATGTAAATGTGAAGTAACAGTTAAATTGGCACTATCCCACTGATTTAAGTCGAGAATCAACTCTGACAAGACTTTCTTGTCTCCAGCCTGGAGACTTTTTTTGTCTCCAGCCTAGACACTAGCCTTGTTGGAACGGAGAACATATTTAACAAGTGGCAGTGGTGGGCTCTGTCTTTATCAGCATTCGCTATGGAGTTACGAAGCCACTTAACCCCAAGCACAAGTGTGACACAGGAGTGCACATCTCAGTGGCCAGTGCTAATGTAGGAGGAAACCTCTTGCTTTCTCAACTGCTCGTGCAGTCCTGTCCCTGAATGGCTGAATATCACTGACCACCACTCCAAGATGAAGAACTTCCGATTGGAAATTGACCGACAAGCCTGGCCATCAGTAAGTAGGGTTTAGTATATATTACAGGGTTTAATATAGATGTATTCCAGAGTGGTTTTAGGTAGAAGCCCAGAGCTCCTCTAAACTTGTATGGATCCTCTTGGGAAGAAGAAAGAAAAGGACCATGGCATAATTGCTGCCTGCATCTCTCTGTCCAAATTTTAACACTTGCTTTGCTTTTACCTGCCCTTTTTGCACTGAACAATCTGTGAATGTTTAATATTGGAATGTTTTAATTGCCAGTCAGTGCTCCGTGGTAAGTTACTTCATGCTGTACTGTGGTAAAACTGATGTGCTCGGTGGTTTCTCTGTGGCCTCTGCTACAATCTGGTTCTTCTGGAGATGCAGATCTAGGTCAAATCTGCACAACTGCTTTTAAAAATTAATGTGCCTGTGCATCATGTGTTCTTAAATCTGTGGGCACTGCTAAAGACTGCAAAAATATAATTAAAAAATAAATATTTCCATTAATATACTGACTGCCATCTGTCAATGACTACTTTGATTCCTTTCCCTCTTCTCTGTTCCACCTTTTCTGTTCTTTTTCCCTATAAGTATACAAAAGTTTAACACCATTACACCTCTAATAAATGTCCGGTGAGTTTGATTTCTTGACCATGCACAAAGTTACATGTATTTGTGTGACATCAGAATTAGCAGCCCACTACAATTGACATTATCATATGCTTACTAATATGTGATCTCAGTGTTGGTGACCTATCTACATTGAATTGCTACAAAAAGGGTGGGAGAAGAGAATTCCCACTGCTGCTTCATGGAAGCTGAGGCTTAGAAAACTTAAAAGTTGAGACTTTTGAAAGCTGTCTAAAGCATATGGATCCCCAAATCCCATTAAATCTGGTGTTCAAACATGAATTATCAAAAGCTTGGGTACCCTAAAGTTCTAGAGGCCAGATTTTCAAAGACAGGCATTTGTTGTTACTTTGCTATGTGAAATTTACTGGATTTAGGTATTTAACTGAACACATGTGTAGTGTCTAGTTTCTGACAATGAAGCTTTCTTTAGAACATTTAAAAAGGACCTCCCTGTAAATGCCTTCTAAATGAGTTGTTCAGTAAACTTTCCAAACTGTAATCTCATTTGCTGGAAGTCACTGATTCATTACTTCAGACTTTACAGTGCAACTCTGTTTGGACCCAAGCTGAACATAAAAATCCACAAATAAAATAGCAATGAAATTGAAATTATTACTTCATTGGTAAGAATAAATTAAAAATGTACTTGAATATACAAAACACAGTGAATTTCAAACTGAAAAAAAGGAGCACAGATTTTTATACAAGTATACAACATCACAGAAAACCCAGAGGGATTTTTTTCCACCAGGTCTCTGCTTTCACTTTTGAACGCTAAAGGCTTTAAAAGTAGAAGATTAGATTAAAATCTTCCTTAAAGTTATCAGTACAAAAATCTACTATTCATGCATTCTCTGTACAATATTCAATCATCAGTGCTGCCTGTACATAAAGAAATAGCTATGTGCAATGTTTTGGTTCCATAAATACTTGTAATCAAAATAAACATGTGGGACACTGTCTTTACTCATATGACTAGAACTAATAAGCACTCCTCATTTTTTACAAGCTGTTTGTGGTTCTCTCTTACATTTATTCTGCACCTGTTTGCTGAATTTCTGCTAATGATTTTTTATCCAAGCTGTGCTGAGAAGCCATTCCTGAAAAATTCTAGTATTCAGAATTCTTCCTATTTTAACTTGGTGTAAGTCTCTGGCTGCCTGAGCACACCAAGTGGGAAACAGATTTGTAGTCACATTTTCATACTGATTACTACTTACTCTCCCTTGCTCTTCCTTAGAAGTGAAACCCAAATGGACATAAACAGTCATTGCTAAGCTTTGCAGAAATTCAGAGCAATGTTAGCTGATTCTGTAATGCCTTCTTAACTTTACTGTATTAGTACTGTGAAGTTTTAAGGTCTTACACACAGAGAAAACCTCAGAGGCTCTTTAATAGCTCTTATTTTGTCATTTGCATCAAATACCTTTCCGGCAAGGGAATCAGCAAACACAAGCAGTGACATGGTTTCCACTTTTTTTGTGACAAACACATCAAAACCAGCTTCAACACCCTGTTTACAGCAGTCCAAAGGTAAAGGATTCCTGAGACATTGCACAGAAGCTACTTTGTGAAGGTACCTTTGCTATTGTGTGGCTTCATCATGATGTATGGGCTTCCAGCCAGCTTTGTCATGTCTTCCATTTCCATGCTAAACATCAGGCCAGTGACCTGAAACACAGGCTGAGTGATTCTCTGCAGGCATCCTGCCAAAGCATTTTGCAGGAAAGGAACCTGACACACAGCTATCATTTAAGGCCAATTTATCTGGAGAATCAATGGGCCTTTAAAAATTCACCAGCTCACATATCCTTTTCAGAGATGGTGGTTAACTGTTTTGCGCTCTGATTTTGTGGGCTTTTGAGGGAACCTTGCTTTTCAGCGTATGATGACATGTCCGTTGGTAAGAAGAAACTAACAGCCTTTACTTTACCCCTGGAGAAAAATGAGAAAGCATTATGAGGATTAGAAACATATAAAAGGTGCAAAGAAAGTAAACAAAACAGCAAGCAGAAGGTAAATGCTTTCAGCACTTGCACACTGCATGGAGGCAGGATTTCGTGCCCCACTGGGACGGGGTTCACATGATCTTCTCAAGGGACCGAGCATAGTGTTGCCTGCCTGTCTGTCCATCTGCTGGAAGCATCTGCCTTTTTCCATTGAGCCTCACATCTCTCTATCAGCGCCCAATGCATATGTACAAAGCTACATGCATACAGGACCCTTAGGGTGCATGTGCACTCACGTGGACCCAGGAGGTCCTTCAGTGGCTTTAGGTTTATATGCATCAGTACCCAGCTACTGGAACCAGGTGAGAACAGCGGTTTCCAAGTGATGAGTGTGATAAATGACATCAGCTGTGAAAGCAGAGGGAGAAACATGCTCCTTTACGTGTCCCAAAACCGGCTGGTTTGGCAAATAAAGGGGTTGGGTTTTGCAGAGTTTTGGGTTTTGTTCTGACTGTCCTCTGTGATGGCTGTCGGCTCACTCAGACCCATCAGGTGCACAAGAAAGGAAAATCGAGAAACTGTGAAAGTATTTATTGATGTTTACTGGGGGTTGTCCTGCAGGGCAGTGGACCACTGTGATTTCCTTGCCCCTTCTCACCTGCCAATTAGACCTGTCTCACTGGAAGGTGAAACCATCAAGCCTGAACACCCCAGTGGTGACATTTGTACCAAACAGGCCTTGTACCTTTTGTAATTTTACTATAATAGCCCTGAAAACAGTTCTCAGCCTCTCTTATCCACCTAATGTATTCAAATATTTAGTCTTTTTTTAATTATTTACCAAAAAAGTGGGAATTGTTGCATAAATAATGCTTTAGCATTGTCATGGTTTAACCCCAGCTGGTAACTAAGCACCACACAGCTGCTCACTCACTTCCCGCCCACCCCAATGGGAGAGAATCAGGGAAAAAAAGGTAGAACTCGTGGGTAGAGATAAGACAGGTTTAAGAGAACAGAAAAGAAGAAACTAATAATGATAATGATAACACTAATAAAATGACAATGGTAATAATAAAAGGATCGGAATGTACAAACGATGCACAGTTCAATTGCTCACCACCTGCCAATTGACATCCAGTTAGTCCCTGAGCAGTGATCTACCGCCCCCACTCCCCCCAGTTTATATACTAGATGTAATGTCACATGGTATGGAATACTCTGTTGGCCACTTTGGGTCAGCTATCCCGGCTGTGTCCTATGCCAACTTCTTGTGCCCCTCCAGCTTTCTCACTGGCTGGGAACAAGAAGCTGAAAAATCCTTGACTTAGTATAAATACTTCTTAGCCACAACTGAAAACATCAGTGTGTTATCAACATTCTTCTCATACTGAACCCAAAACATAGCACTGTACCAGCTACTAGGAAGACAACTCTATCCCAGCTGAAACCAGGACTAGCATATATGAATGAAAATGTTGTAGACTTGCAAATTATTGATGATTTGTTAGTAGTGCTGTTATTTTATTACTTGGGTGCAACTGCACTCTAGATAAATCCAAGGTGATACTTCTACAGAATTAATTTTAAAGAAAAAATATTCAGCATCACATATAGGATTATAGCTTTTGAGCAAAATGTGAGAAAACTACAATAAACAATGCATACAAAAACCGGACACGGACCAGCATGCTGGGAAGCAAAGATGTCATCACTGTAAAAAAAAATTAAGCTTAATTAGCTTGCTGAACTCATTGCCACAAATTATCCTACTAGTTAAAAGCTTACTAAGATTGCTGTCTGTGTTAGGCCTTTGTATATATAACGGACACATCCACCATTATGACCAGAAAATATATTAAACTTTTTTTGGTATAAGAAACACAAAGCTTTATGCTTCAGGATATCACCCAGTCTGCTGAGGAGGTTAGGTAAAAAGCTCTTTCCATAGCCATTTCTTCTCCTGAAGCAGCCAACACTGAGTGTACACGAGTCACAGTGCCACACTCACCGCTGTTCAGAGCTGACAAGGCAGCTCTAAAGATAGCGATAAAATAATCATTGCTGTTCCTTTGGCCATTGGGAAACTGGTGCTTTTAAACCTGTAGGTCCCAAGGCATTAGTTGTAATAGATCTACGTTGCTATTTTGATTGCTCTGAAAGCTCTCTTTCCCCTTAGGAGAAAGCAGCAGCATTTGCCGTTGCTGTTCCTGCTCCTGCACGCTGACCCTGTGTTTCCTAATACACATGCTTTCCATGTGAGCTGGCTTCAGGGAGATCCTCTCAGAAGCGTTTATCTGCACTGAGAGTCTTAAGTTTCCCTGAAGGCAGTGGAGCACATGCTGAAATCCAGAGTTACAGGCTCAGGGTGCTTTTGAAAATGATATGAGTTCCCTGCCAGGGACTAAATTTAGATGTTTAAATGCTGTAAAACATCTGACCCTCAAATGTCCTTACAAGAAAACTTAAGTGCCTACGAAAACTTGACCTCGTTGTCCCCTCCAGCCTCTCGGGAAGGAGCTGGGCTCCTAACTGGGTTTGCATGGGCAGTGTGAGTGGCTGTGCACTGGTCTGCTCTGAGGATGCGTTGCTGTTTGAGGGTGGCCACAGAGCAAAAGCTGACACGATATGCCATGCGGACACATACATGAGTGCAAGTAACACAACCCACTACGGCCATGCAGCCCCTGAGCAGAGGCCACTGGAGTCCTGCCCCAACATGCATGGGCAGGCCAACCCATGGACTTCTCCCTGTTCCAATGCACATGCTTTGAGGCCATTTGGACTCTTTTCCTTTTGAGCATGGCACAATCAGCACTAAAACCAGCAATCTAAATGGATTCCCAGGGTATATACATCAGCACCAGGAGATGACCAGGGCTATTGCATATCACAGTCTCATTACTGGTGCTTCTACCTTTGATTGTTGCCCTGTATTGGAAAGCTGCTCATCAATGAGCAGAGACATGCGGGGCTTGTCCAGCAGCCATTTCACTTAATTTAGAAGCTGTCCTGAGAGTATTTTTCTCAAGGCTTGAAGCACTAACATGTAATGCTTCAGTTAAAGGGGAAATGTGATACAGTACCTCCAAATCCATGAGCCATATTAATCACACTTTCAGAGGCATAGTTCAGAGTTCCTTGGTATCTCCATGCTTTTCATTCAAAGTTTAAAAAGCCCTTTCAAGCTGAGCTTGTCAGAATAACATCAATCTGCAAAATTCTGCCTAGCTTTAACAGAGGGAAGATTTCAACCCCTTACCCTCTCCTCTCAGCCTCATCTTTCTGTAGTAAATTTAAACTGCTAACACTGGCAATCTTCATGCATCACAAAGAGGAGCAGGACAACTTACCCAAAAGAGGTCTCCTGTCTGCTCAATGCCCGTATACATTTGAACAAAGATTTTGCTGATAACGAACTAAAACCCAAAACAATGTCCATATATGTTACTAGGTGAAACCTGCAACCGGCCAAGGCAGGCAATGCTGTGAAGGCAAGCTGAACCTACCTGCACTTACAGACATGCTCCTGGAACAGCTTCATTTTGCTGGAATGACTGTAGGAGAGACAGTTGGCTGGCAATTTTTCAAGCCCTTTCCCCTCTCCACTGGTGAGCTGTGCTGCGGTAGGAGGGGCTGGTGGCTGGGCATTGCCCAGTGTGTCTGGTAGCCCATTGCTCGAAGGACTCTTGCTGGCCCGGTGAGACCTCATGCTGGAAGGGGAGGGCGCCGATGAGGCAGTGGAGTAGCGCCGCACAGTCATGGTGGTATCTGAGTAGCGGAGACAAAAGTGGAGCTAGAAACAACAATAATAATGAGGATTCAGATATCCTCTAGATACCCCCTAGAAGGCAGCTGGAGAGGAAAAGCCAGAAGGTTGGAAAGCACTTTGCACATCCTTCACGCTCCACTGGAAGACCAGTCAACTATTCCCAAGCTGATGACATACATAGCCACCAGCAGCACCAGTGTAAGAGGCCCTCAGGTTGGTAACCTGACCGCTGGGCTCAGTGGGCTTGGCAGTAAGCATTATTCGATTGCAGCGCTCATCTAGGTTCACGTAAATCCACTAGTACTGTTCAGCCTCTCATCTCACTCATTTTCATAGACTTGTCTGTCAAAACTTGTGGGGGCATTTCTCCACAGCCCAGAACTCTCCAGAAGGCTGGTTCAGAGCTGAGGCTAGGTCACCAACCAGACCTGTGGAGCACATGGACTGTAACAGCAGCTGCAACTCATAGCACACACCATACTAAGGCCAAGAAGTTGTGTTAGTGAAGCAGTTTTCCAGAGGGCTGGACATGATAGACACCAGACAGGGAAGCAGCAGGCCTCAAGCACATACGATATCTAACAGCCTGACTCTGCCAATAACCACATTTAATTCTAAGTAACTACTTCTCACCAAACAATATTTTGCTCTAATTCCTGCTTCATTAAATCCTCCAGAAGTCCCAGACAGAATTCTATAACTGAGAAACATTTCTGGTTTTCCTCCTCTGATAAAATTGTGAAGAGGGTGTATTCCTATAGATTGGTCACTCTCTCCCTCAGCCAAAACTAACTGCATTATCTGCAAAAAGAAACTGCACATCTGGCGTGATGTATGCAACCCATCGCTATTTGTTACTACTTGTAGAGTTTTTCTCTTCTTTTACTAGGGCAAGAGAGATTACGGCATGATTACAACTGCTGGTCCTTTTCTGTCTGGAACAGACAGAGGACAGGCATAGGCAAGATAGTCCATGCCCACGAAAACTCAAAGCAGTAAGTCAAATTCTGCTTAAACAAACTGAGCTTTTTGAGTTGAACTCTTTGCTTGAGCAGCAGCAAAATACTCCACTAAGCTCAGCTTGGGTATGCAGGTAACCCCCTAAAAGATCAGAGTGAGACATCCATTTAAGGTGGTTTTGGGTGTGGACACTGAAGGAGGCCACAGCATTTCCATTAAGTTAACCAGAAAGACAGCTAGTGGCTGTCATCTCCCATTCCCTGCAGACACGCAACAGCCCTGTTGGGAGATCCTGCATGGGCAGCACACATGGGTGCCATGGACAGCCATGGCTCTTCGGTACCTGTCTGCTCCTTTGGTGCTGGAGCAGGACCAGCCACGATGCTTCCATGCAGCGATGCTGGCGAGCCAGCTGGTCCTTCCCCATCACTGTCAAGGCTCCTCGCGTCACTGTTCCCACCTCCTCTGGCTGTCTGTCTCTCTGGTAGGACAGCTCTCTGTTCGCAGACCTGCAGCTCTCCCCTCAGGGCCCTGTTCTCCCTCTCCAACTTGTTGATTTGGGAAAGCATCTTGCGTATGACCTGGAGGAGGTGCGCATTTCCCTCCATGGTCCCACACTGCGCAGCAAGGCTCTCCGGTCCCCCACCAAAGTGCCTGCCCTGTGGAGAAGCTCCTAAGCCAGTGGCAGGCAGTCTCTGCCCTTAAAAGCCTCCGGACAACAGGAGTCCCTCCCCGCACGCAGGGCTGGAGCCAGCTCCCACCACCAGGAGGGCTGGACTGAGATGTCAAGTTACTAAGAGAGGGCCCATGATTTATTCATTCAGCATCTCATTTTTCAGAGCAGAGCTGGCCTCCTACACACTGCACAAATCACTGTCAGCACAATATCGCTGTGTCATCGGAAAACCCTCCTGCCCCCTTGCTTGTCTCGGGCTTTGGTTTTCTCCAAAAGCACCAAGGAAGACAGAGCCAATTTCCTTCGGTTTACCTGAAAAGGCCACCAAACACCTCTGTGACACAGAGGGAGGGCTCACCCTTTGCTGGGTGGCAATTCATCTCCTCCTTAACACTGGGTGAATTACTCATTTTTGCTCTGTGCATCTGGAAAGAATTAGCAATTTCTCATAGGAAAATTAAATTTCCAAATGAAAGCTGATATGCTGCAAGACCCCTGCTACTAATGAAGTACACCAACAGCCATGCTGGATGAGCAGGTAAACTAGAGCTTTCCTGAAAGAGTGCAGCACAGCCCACTGCCCCTTCCCAGGCACCCAGGGAGGCTTGCTGTAGTGGACCTCCTCCACCAGGGTTCTGGGAGCGTAAGGAGAGGCAGCCTGGGCATGAATGTTGCATTAGGAAGGGAAACACAATCCTCTGTGCTGCTCTCATCACCTAGTCCCTAAAGCAATCTCTCTGCTGGCAGTAAAATGCAAAAACCTGTGGAACATCCTTCCCACTCCCACCAACTTACTTCAAAAGACAAAACTGAGAATGCTAGAAAGTCAGCAGGAAAATAATTTAACACACCTTTTCCTTTGAGACCGTTCACTTTCTGGTAGCTCAACAGTGACTCAGGAATATCCAAGAAAAAAGACCTTTCAGCTGTGTGCACTTCACTGCTTTGCTGCTGGAGGAAGAAAGGAAAGCTGGTGTGAAGTGCTTGAAACAAGATGTGACTCAGTGTTATTTTTTCCAGAGGACGACAGGGGAGTACTATTGTGAGGAAGCCGTTGGGTCTGCGAGGAAGTGCTGCTGCCCAGCAGCTACAGGGAAGTTGGGCAGAAACTGCTGGAACTGAGAGAAGAATAGGGATGCAGGCAAGGAGTTTTTGCCCTCGGGCATGTTCCCATGTGGGTGGTGCTGCCTTCTTGGGAACAGCATCCTCAAAAAGTGCTTCATTAGGATGAAGTGATTCCTGTAGTTCACACTGTGCTCAATCCCCTCTCTGACCTACAGTAACACGCCATGCCTAGCAAGGGCAGGTGGGACTTGCTGCAAGACCTGCAGGAATATGCAGCTATGCTGATTTTCCAGTGAGACAGGCACAGAGCTGGGGACTGGGAGCCATGGGAGTCACAAGCAGTCCTTGCTGTCACCTCCCAGGAACCTCTCCAGAAGCCTCTGCGCAATTCAGGCTGCATGCAGAGAGGTGAAATGAGTTTGAGTTTTGGGGCTATAAACAAAGCCCACAGCATCCATGTTCTCTCACAGTGCAAGGGGAAGGGCATGTCAGACCCTGCTGTATTTCCCCTGCCCACTGCGGGGCTCATGGCAGTCTGGGCTTGACGTGCTGGCATTAATCTTGGCAATGGTCCTGGCAGGTCACGTCTGTCCTCTCTCCAGCCCATCCAGATTGCTTCAACAAGAAGCACCAGCTTATGCTGAGTTCTTTCTTCTGCTCCAGAGTGGTGCATGTTGCTGAGGGCATAATAACATACAAATGGGACAGAGGGGGCAAAGCTAGGCTCAGAAATGAGCTTGGACCCAGGCTTAAACAGCAGTGCAGGTGCCCCTGTGCTGGGGTCAATGTGTGGTGAGCAAAATTACTGGAACCAAAATACAAATCTTCTCTGTTTTGGAGTCAGCCAAGGACAAAAAACATAGCAGCAACCCCCCAGTGTTGGTTTCAAATTTATGTTTGTTTCTCCAGCAAGTGGATCAGGTACTGGAACAGCGACAGCACTCACATGTAATTATAATATCGCTGCTAATCCTGCAGCTGGCAGGTTCGGATGGGCAGAGAATGCTTGCCAGCTCAGCAATTAGCTTACCCTGGCTGCAACTGAAGACATCTGCTCCTCTGATCCCATGCCCACTGCTGCACTGGAACCAGAGCAAGCACAGACCTTTTGTTGTACCAGAGGCTTCTGAGGAAACAACGTTTGTCTTGTAACCTTGTACTGCTGCTCCTGCTGCCATTCCTGCCCAGGCACTGACAGGCAGGGGGACAGACAAGTCAGGAGTTTTGTACGATGAAAACCTGGCAAAGTTAGATTAGCCACTGGGCTGGTCAGCACCTTCCCTATAATCAGACAGAGCTCCATGCATGCAACCTTGTATTTGTAAATTCAGTGGGGTCCAAGACATGTGCCTGCGCTGCTGGACTCGTGGGGCCACTGGCCCAGGGCAGCGCTGGGCAGCTCCTGGGTGCTGCCACTCCACATGCCACAGGTGGGAGACACATTCAGTGCATCTTAGCTGTGGCATACTCGTAGACTGCCGATTTTGGCTGGCCATATGTTCAGTGTACCTTCCTGTGTCTACTACAAACACCTATAGCTATGTTGTTTTTGGTGTGAAACAAAGTCATTTAACAGAAAGGATGGAGTTTCTCACACCTGAGCTGCTTTGGCAAGTTGTCCTTGCTAGGACATGGACTTGAGTAAAATTGTATTCACCTTCAGTCATAGTTCAAACCTCTCCACTAGGAAGAATAACCAAACACAGAGATGGAGTTTCTGTCAGCTGCTGGGCTCAAGCAGCCCCACAGCAACACCCGTATGTGACCGCCAGAGCATGTGCTGTGTTTCAGTGGACTGTCTGAACTGCATACCAAGTAGCGTTGCAACAGAAAACCTGCAAAGAAAATGCAGAAGCCTTGCAGAGCAGCTTCATCCAAAACTGGGAAGGGCTCAGCTCTTTATTCTGCCTCTACTTCACATTCTGCAGCTCCCTGCCTGGCACATTAACACGAGATACTTCTGCATGTATGTGGCTGCTGCAGGGGGTCCCTGGGGAAGAGGCTACACTGTGAGCAGAGAAGGTATCTTGTGAAACCTGCTGTCAGCAGAAAATGGCACCTGCACAGCTACTGCTGTTGCTGAACAGTTTTTGTAGCTCTCTTGCTTACCAAATCTGCTCTTGCTCCCCTGAAGGTTAGAGAGAGAAAAAACCAAAAAGGACTCATTGCTACAAACCCAAATTATTTTTTTTTGCAAATCACAATATTTTGTCTTTGAAAATCCACCTGCAGTGCGTGGATATTTTTTACGACTTGCTGCCTGGCATTGTACTCCTCCTAGCCCATAGAATTCCATCCTTATGATGCTCTGCTCCCCCTCCAAGTCATCTGCTAGCTGCCGAACCTTCACCCCTGCCTGCCACCAGGCACCACATCACACCAGGGCTCTGGCACCTTGGCTGAGGACCAGCAATGCTACATCGCATCTCCAGCCTCACTGTGACAGGCTGGAGGAGAAGCACAGCAGCCTCCCCGCCCTGATGTGTAACTTGCAGGAAAACCTGGGGAAGAGAGCAGCTCACAGCTCCATCATTGCTGCAATCAAACCTGAAGCCAGATCTGTCAGGGCGGGAGTCTCCAGGGAAGGTTTTCTGTTAGCAGTCATGAATGTCATCAGTGCTGGATTTATTAATCCTATAAAAAAATTACTAAGCAAAAGCATAACAGCGGCACTAGTCAGGGTCAATGTCAAATTCTTCCTATTGCCACTGTGCAAGAACATTGCTGTGCCCTGAGACCTGGCTTGGTTTCTGACTTTATGTTTTATGCTTCATTATGATGCAAAAGAGCCTAATTCTCTTCTGAATCTATCTGTACAACTGAAGGACATAATAAAAGAATATTTCAGTGGATTTAAAAATTAATAAAGAAATGTTTTTAGTGTGTTGATTCTGTTTTGCTGATGCACACTTTTGATTATTTTGCTCCTGTACAGCTGAAGGGATTGAATAGGTTTAATGTCAACATTTGATGCCATATCGGCCTTCTTATTTAATTCTCAGTGGCTGCTCCATTTTAATAAAGAGATAAACTTATATTTTTCACTGTTTTCCTTTTTTTATTTCTGCACTTTGACTCTTCTTAAAGTTTAGACATTTAGAACTCTAGATATTTAAATTATCCCTTGGCTTTACTTGACCAGTCCTATTGCTTGAGGCTCAGAAGAAGGTTTGAGATTGATGGTCTACTTGATTGTGTTTTCTTCCAAGCACTTGAATAACAGCTTGAACACAGTAGGACATGCAACACAGTCTGCAAGGCCCTTGCTCACCTAAGCCCGGTGTGCCAGCAGCTGTTGTAGCTGGCATCACTGTCCCCACAGGTGCTGCTCCGCCAGGCCAGGTCACAGCTTGCTTTGAATGAATTTAATCTGCAAATGCTCAGCCATGCAAAGAAATTCCTCATAATGGAAGGATTTGACAGAGAAGATTTTGCAGCACAAATCAAAAACGTTCTAATAATTGGACAAAACAGATCAGCCTCTAAAGTTTGCTGATCATGTCTGTGTTTAATACAATTTGCTATGATGTGCCACATGCTCGCCAGGGAGAGCACTGCTCTTGGCCCTGTCCTCCTGGCCTGTGTGCCCTTGCCCAAGAGGTATGTGTACCCAGGGCGACCGCTCCTTCCTCAGGCCAGCCTGGGCTTCTTGCCAGGGCCAAGCTTCCGTGGCAAAGGCAGGTACAGGAGCTCTTACCAATTTTACAGCAGCGCCTCAGCCCTTCACCACAGCAATCAGCTAATTATCCACTGGCTAAATTCACTGCAGGGCTGTTCAGAGTGCCCCCAGTTTTAGCTGTGGGAATACTTTCCCCTCCTCCACACCAGCATCGGTCTGCAGCTGAACAGAGGAACCCGGAGGCCCATTTTGGCACATTCCCACAACTACAAATGTTGACAGAATTTCATACGTATCCTGAAAAGTGTGAATTTTGGCTCTAAGCTATTGCACAGTTGAAATCTGCTCTTCCTAAGGCCCTTCTGGAGGACAATGCCAAGGTATGCCAGTGCCGGGGCACCCGTGTGAGCAGGCTGCCAGCGCTACCGTGCCAGCGCTACCATGCCAGCAGGCAGGTGTCGTGGTTTCAGCCCAGCCGGTAACAAAGGACCACGCAGCCGTTCGCTCACTCCCCCCGCCCCCCTCCGGTGGG
>JANZLQ010000089.1:22888826-22900777 GCA_026212715.1 Elanus axillaris
AGGTCAGCTGCCCCGGCTATGCCCCCTCCCAGGTCCCTGTGAAAATTAACTCTATCCCAGCTGAACCCAGGACAGAAATGCAACAGCAAACTGAGGGGGAAGGGGGACGGACACAGGCTGCCTTTGGGTCATAGACATGACCAGCAATGTTTGGGGAGGAAGCGGTGAGCAGCAAGGGCAGACCCTGTGGAAATGTTCCCCAGCATCATGTGTAACTGGGCATGAGAGAGTATAAAGCTGGCTGCTTTTTATGCTTGAATGAAATCTTGCCTTACACTCACGACTAATTAAATGCTCCCTTTTAACCACGTATGAGCAGTGACTTTCGCTCATGCCGCATGCAGCGAGGCAGCTGCAGGGAGTGAGCTGCACAACCTCCCAGAAGAAAACAAGATGGCAAAAATTAATTAATATTTAAAGCATTCTCAGGTTTCATAATCTAATTAGATAATGATGGCACAAAGAAAGTTGATTAGTCTATTTAACAGCTATTTGTTTAACTTGTTAATGGTCATTAAGCATCCTTCTTCTTTTGCAAGGACCATCTATCTGCCTGACCATGCCTTAACCCTCACACTTATGCAAGAAATCCCACACAAGCCTTGTTAAAAGAAACCCTATGAGCACCCTGCTTGCTTCCATGGCAGCAGGGAGCCAAGTACCAGTGCAACACACTGAACATCTAGCTTGGTGTACACAGCCCAATAATCTTGTTAGTGTTACTTGGATTTTGAGTATCCGAGGTTTCTGAAGGGGGTCTGATTTCCAGCAGGGGATGCTCAATACTTTCAAAAAAACAGGCTTAACCTGAACAGGCGAAATAGAAACTCCAAGATACGTGAGTCACATCTGAAAACATTGGCTATGGTTTTGGACAGGGCTGGCAGTGAAGCAAGGCTATTGAAATGTTTCAAAATTTTCAGAGAGCATTTTAGGCCTCCATGTTGCATTTCCAAGCCTTTGGGTCTCTCTCCCTTTAAATGGATCCTCAAGTTAGTCAGGAATAGTCAGAATTAATCTGTTTTATGCCAGCTCCCTGCAACCACAACATATGCTACAGAGTACAAAACCATGTCTCATGCAAGAAAATCCGTATGCTCAGCTGGAGATTTTCATAACTAGGAGCACGCAACTGAACCCAGAGTTACCTGCACAGAGCTTGTGATAGTTTTCAAATTAAAACAAGCCATCACCCATGGGAGATAGCCTCATGCAGAAAATCCATCCTGAAATTCAAAGTAATAATTATTTCTTACTCAGTTTTCTTTTCTCAAACAAAACATACCATATAAAATGTATATATGTGAGGCTATTTGTATCTATGTAGCTATATAAATCACACCATATGCAATCTGTGCAACTACATCTAAAACATGACTCAGAACTATAGGGAACATCACATGGCATTTGAAGGTCACGAAAGCATATCACAGAGCAAGTAACACCTCTTAGTGGGCAAGTAACACACTCATTTTTGTTGGAGAACAGCTGTGAATGATGATAGCTAACTGAAACAGCATATGGGGAGCACAGCTTAAAAAGCACACAGAAAATGCATCTTCTATAAAGCTGTGGGGTAATTAACTGGAAGAAAGGGAAACGTGCATTTCTTTGCTACTGTTCAGGGGGGAGACGTTCATACCAAGAACTTCAAGATACTCGCTTTAGTGAGTAATTAAGACCTGCATGAAGAACCTCAACAATCTGGACAGAAAAGTCAGTAGTTATGATTACAGTTTTGCATTACTGGGAATTTTCCAAAAATACCTGCACATTGTCAACTTAATGAAGCATTACAACCACACACGTACCCCACGTGGACTACAACTCCTGGCCTGAAGGACACTCATTACTCTAACTCCCACCTCAGTGGGCCTCAGGGATGGTCCCGAGGGCATGGGACACGGGTGGCTGCCCAGGATGGATCCCAAACCTCTGTTAAGCATGACTTCCCTGCAGGGGCAGCAGGACCTCCTCCTGCAGCACCGTGAGCCAGAACTGCTCGGGTGCCAACGTTTTTGAATCTTGAGGCTATACATGTAAAAGGGACATACAGCCTACTAACTAACTAGAGGCTCTCCCAAATAAGCTTTTACCATTCTGCTTTAAAACCACTCATGCTCTTTTGGCCTGATAACCTAGATACCATGACAACCTTCCCCCAACCCTGACGGTTTCACTGTACTTTTTATTTTTTCCGCCATCTCCAAATACTCAAACACGTGCCTGGGAAGTAGGAAAGTTACTTGATATTTTCCATGGCTAATATTTCACCAAGGAGCTGTGCTGGACTTCTCTTGAAAAGAATAATAATGTTCTCATTTCCTCCCTGAGCCACTCTGTGAGCCAACAGCTGCCCACAGCCGCTCTCTGCAGACTGCAAACAAAGAAGTGCTGGAAGGTCCATGTTTGGGAAGAGCCACAGGTGCCCAGGCTGGGGTGTGCACTCTCTGCTGCTGGTTGCAAGCCCACCCTGCCACAGTGGCTACCTGGATCACCACCCCATCCACCCAGGGGCAAACTCTGTCCTGTCGCAGCCCCTGCTCCAGTAGTGGCTTTGAGTGTCTGTTTTTCTTTTGATGTACGTACTGCTGCATGTGCTGGAAAGAAGTGGGTTGGGTTTTGCAGCACTCCTTGCTGGGGTGAGCATCACTGTCAGGGGCTGCTGCAGCCCGGTGGGTGCTGGCATGTCTAGGGAGGGCATGGCCAGAGGGACCAGCCTCATTTGGAGCAAACTCCAGCACATCCCTGATTTTAAAATTACTTATTCTATTCAGTCTGAATTAGCAAATAATTTCAGTTTGTTTTCCAGCAAGAAGGATTATATGTTTGAAGTATAGAAGAGATTTGATCCAGCCCCAAAGGAGGCAGCAGGAGCAGGGCTGTGTGAATTGCCACTACACGGAGTTTGTAACAAGCCACAACCCTGTGGCCTTGCAACCCGCATGATGTGGCCTTGGCAGGTGCTGAGCTTGGAAACCGGATGGCTCCAGCATGTCTGATATCTGGGAAGCACAGACCCACTGTCCTTAACTTTGGCACCTTTACATCTGTGTTCAAGCTTTGATCTCTCTCATGAGCCATGCTCTGTCCTGCACAGGCAGACCTGCTGTTCTTATCAGAGAGCTCACCTGGGAGAAGCCAAGTGGGTGCTCTCCTGTGGAGGAGCTGACCCATGGCAATTTTGGAGCCTGAAAGGCTCACAGGCAGGTTTTCTCTCCACTGTTGTACTGCATTTGTTCACCAGAGCAGGAGCTGTGCCTCTTCTTGTCAGGACGTACCTACTTGGGGCCATGACAAAAGCAAAAAAACCCTGAACAAAATAACAAAAAGAAAATAATAGCCAAGAACATCAGATTTCTGATTAGTCTGTTTTGTCTCAGTTGGCTCTTAGGTGTTTGTAGAGCTTGCTGGCTCTTGCTGTCCCTTTCTGTCTCACAGCAGCGATGTTTCATCAACAAAGTTCCAGGATTTTATTGTAGGGTTAGCTGGGAGATCGTGGCTGCAGCCACTGCCCACTCAACTCTGCAAGCAGTCCCCAACAGCCTTGAGCTTCAATAGCTCCTGCTGGTTTCACACCTTCTGTTTGCTCATTAGTTTCTGCTGCAATGATGAGTGCTTTGTTGCATTGTTATTGTCAGCAGTGGTTCCAGCTCCCGCGTCAAAATGGGTTTGAGGAAATAACACACAGCAACAGACTGAACAACCAGATTGCCAATCCCTACAACTGCAGGCAGCGCTACATGGCCCAGCAGCCCTTTGTCTTTCCACAGCGATGTCCTGGGCGTGACTGACATCCAGGGACAAAGGGCCCCCCAATTAACTGGCCACTGTACACCCCACGTGTGCAGAAGCCACCCCAGGAGAGGTAGCAGCTCATCTGCCTTCTGGTATGTGCCAGGTACAGCTGCAACAGGTCCTTTGGCAACCCCTTATTGCAAGGAGGGGAGCTGGAGGAGAAACTCTGCCTGCTCTGCACAGCAGCCTCCAGAAAGCAAAACGAGGACAGGAGGAGCAGGAAACTTGTGTGAGGCCGATGGGTCTGTGCCAAGTGGTTCATCCAAAGCAGAGGTGATACAGCAATGGTGAAGATGAAAGTCCTTCCTGGTCATGATTATAGCTCTATATGGGTTTGGCTATTATTTTCTTTTGGATTATTTATCTCAATGCAATTCTCCTAAGTAAGAAACACATTCTAGTTTTAGGGTTTTTCCTCTTTTTTTTCCTTTCTTTTTCTACAGCTTTGGATGCTTTTCTCAAAATCCCATTTCTCTGTTCTCATTTGATATTTCATTTTAACATCCTTTAACTGCCAGGGTTCAAAATTCATTTTGTGGCTTTAATTGCTTGTAAATGCATAACTGATTATTTTTGCAATAATCTAAATATTATGAGAAAAGTCTTTTGCGTGCATACCAAACTTGTTAAAGTTATGCATGCATTTAAATCTATAGCAGATACTTTTAAGATATCCTTGATAAATCATCTGTCTTGAAGGTTCATCCTCCCATATTAGTTACAGCTGAAATACTGAGTAGTCAGTTACCAGTTTTAAAAATGTTCAAAACTGAACTTAAATGCACACACAGCCTGATGCTTCTAAGCACATGGGGCAACATTTTTCACACTGAGATCCAAAAATCTATTTTCAAAGCTACACATGAATGTAATTTCACATTTTCCCAGATCCAGACCTGTGGCTGGGCAGCACAGGGGTGGCATGTCTGGAGCACAAATGGTACAGATCATCCTTCTGTTTCTCATTTGGATATTATTAAAAAAAAAAAAAAAGTCATCTCTGTTCAGATCAACATTAAGTTGCCAACATAACATTTCTTCAGTAGTGAATGTTAAGATATAATTACCCTGTAAGGAATGATTCCTATTAAACTTTTAATACATCTCCCTCTGATTGAAATTTAAGCCTTTGGTTGTGGTTGGGTGTCACTAAAGATGTGATTAAACATAAAATATGTATAAAGCTTAACTCCTTTTGAGGTGTTGGGATAGCTCCCACTAAGTAACAAACATAAATAATTTCTTTTACACTCTAAAAAGTTTTAAAAGTAGCTCAATTTGAGGCTGGCGCAGGAAGAGCTCCTTCCTCAGATGAAAGGGAATCATTCACCAGCTTCACCTACAGCAGCAGGGAGGTGAGAGCCTTCTCCAGCTCAGATTCACCCTCTGCCTTCCTGCCCCTCGTGTCCCGCTCCCTCGCAGGGCTTCGCGCTGCCCCAAAGGTCCCCCACTGCCACCTGCCTCTCGTTCAGCTCTGGCTGCCTTGCAGTGTTCCTCTTCTGTGTTGTAGCTTCTCAGCCTGTGCTTAGAAGTCTTCTTATGCAGAACTACTGGCCATGAAGCTATAATAGAGAAAAATGTAGCCTTTCCTCTTGTACAAGTAACCTGAATGCGAGAGTTGAACATGATGAGCACCAGCAAGGATATCAACAACAGTCCTAAATCAAACACTTGTGCATGTGTTATTTTTTGCCTGTTAATAATCTCACTCATAGCCTAAAAATCCATCCTGTCCAAGTTTCATCTGTAGAGGTAAATGCCTATGTAATTCCAAACTTATCAAGAACTTGGACAAATACCTGAAGAAGTATGGGCAGCTGTTTTCCCTGTCCATCTTTTTTTTTTCAAGCAGCACAATGAACAAAATTTTGACTGCAGCATTTGTCACCACCACCTTTGTCTGGTCTCCTGGAACACCTGTGCTCAGGCCACGGACACCCTGCCCATCCTGCAGTAAAAATAAAACCTATGAATGTCAGCAGTGGGAAAGTGCATCTGCTCTTGTACTTGTCTCCTTCCCTGAACTGCTCTTCTCCATGTGTTTTACCTGCCTTGAGCTGATTATTTGTTCATAAAAGAAAACAAGTGATGGAAGTTTGCTGTGTGGTTATTTTAAAATTGTCCCAATATTAGAAATAAAACAAGGCCAGAGAATCACTTTCAGAAGTGATTGAAAAATAAACCCAGCTGTAAGAATACACTGTGAAATAATTCACTGGAGAAAATCTCAGGTCCGAGAACAGACAACCATATTCCTGTGGTTGCCTTAGACAAAAGGAGTCTCAGAGCAGAGCTTTTGGCAGAAAAAAAATGGTATAGACCTCACATAATCCTAAGAGTTTGAAAGGCAGCAATTGTATTAAAAGAGCCTTTTCTTACAGTGCCGGCTCTGTGGCATGCAATGCCCATCGGGCATCAGCATTTGTAACACTGTTCAGTTCTGTGAGGGTTTCATAGCCCATGGATGGCAGTGGATGCAGGATTCAGCACCGACACATCTAAATTCTGCAGTTTTGATCACTGAATTTTATGGTGGTGAAGGGCCAAATGCCATCTTTGTAATAAACCTACAGCCTCATGTGCCTTCTGCATTTCCTCTCATTCTCTCCTCTCAAACTCTGGGACAATCCATGGTTTAATGCTTTGTTTTCTTTCCCTGTTGTGGCCCTGCTTCAAAGCTAATGTCTGCTAATTGCTTTCATGCAACTATGTTGAAAGTACTTGAACACAGCAGGAGACGAAAAGCTGTCTGGAAAAAGGACCCAGCTACACTCCAGCCTGAGCATCTCTCACACCAGCCATAAGGTAACAACAGCCAGAATATGGGCTGGATTTTCAAACCCCAGAGGTGGCTGCAGAGCTGGTGGCTTAAAACAAACCAAACCCCACAACACTTAGACTTAGACATGAAACTAATTTTTGTGTGCAAGCTATTGAGAAAACAATCCAGGGATCTCCTTACCTCTGCTTTACAGACCACAGCTTGGCTTCAGACCAACCTGGTGTCAGCTTGCAACATTCCACTGGTGCAAACCATGCTTTTGCAATCTAGTTATTCCCAAAGATGCCCAACAAATTTAGTTGCTCAATTCTTGTGAACATTAATTAGGAATAGTCTGTCTCCAGATCACCTTGATGGCTTCTGAAGTGCCCATCCATAAACACAAATCACAGTAAATGCAAAGTGAGATCAGTCAGATCAACAAACCATGGGACAAGGCAGCTTGATGCTTAGACTTACCTCCTCTGTATTGCAGCTTCCTGCTGCCTCCACTGATGACTGGTTCCTCCTGTACATACAAACAATCAAATAACTTCATCTACCACTACATATACAGTATAAAACAGGTCAAATTTTGGGCCAGAAATCATTCCTTTCAGCAGAATATTGGTTTTGAACACTGCAGGGTCCAGGAAGCAGAGCTGGGCTTTTCAAGGTGAGGATGAGGAGGGCGCCTGTCTCTCCATCCAGCCGCACGGTTGATTCTGGTGTGCAGCACACAGGCAAGAGCTTGGGCTATTATCAAGTCACATGCATGGGTTTACACTGCCACTGCACTAGCACTAGAGCTGGGCCTATCCCAACCACTTCCCTCCTTCCCCTACCACGAAAGAACACCATGTGGTTTCAACCTTTGCAAAGGTTTCTTCTGAAAATCCTGGATCTGCTGATAGTGAGACAGAGCAGCAAGTGCTGGCAGCACACACAGCGCCGGCAAGCAGGCAGAGATTGGATGCTGGCACTTTCACCTTGCACATATAAGATGGGGTGAATTTAGAGACCACCCTTGGCTCTTGCCTGCAGGGCCAGGATACAACTTGAGTTGAGATTCACCAGTCGTGAACTGGGGGTGTCATGGGAGGAGATACAGGGAAAGGAGACAGTAGGGCAGAATGAGGCAACACACTGGAAAAACCCTCTTGGTATCCCCTTGTAGCAAGACATAGCATTGGCCTCTGACCTGATTGAACACTCGTGAACCTGTGGAGGCCTCAGGGGAATCACCAGGGTTTCTCCAGGGAAAATGACCCACAGCTTAACAGAACTGTGGGGTCTGCATGAGTAGAAGAGAGGGATTCTAACATACACACACCACAAGCAGGAACCCCTGAAAGTAGGGATTTTTCTATGGGCAAAGGAACGAACATGAAGGAGTGTGGGAGTGCTGAGGTTAAAGGGAAGTCATAAGAGCTGGCAGAATCACTCCACCTCATCCCAGTATGATTCAGACACCAAAACAAATGTCTCACTAGAGGTATGCGGTTTCCCAACAGGCCGTGGACAAAATCTGGGACTATGAACTTCAAAGGAAAAGCAGAGCCTTCTTGGCCTCAAGCAGGATGACTACACCAAGCCCCTGTTTCCCACAGTGGCCTCAGTCTGGGGCCATGGAGACAATCTGAAGCCACATTCTGCAGATGGTCATAAACATCCCTATCAGCAACCGCAACGCAACAGACAGCTGGGATGCAGGAGGCATCCTGATCTTCACTGCTCTGGAAAGTGCTGATATGGGAATGAACCAATGCACAGACCTTCAAAGAGAAAAATTTATGGATGCTTTTATACACATACACAAATATTTTAATATAATGGTAACTGAAATGTTATCCATATTCTTAGTACTGTCATAATTAACTAAAAAGATATTTTTTTAAATTTTGTAAAAATGACATATTTTACACATCTTCTATTTACAATTGCAATATACTTAAATGTTATAAAACATCCACTCTGACCTTTAAAATATATGTATACTAGGACTTAGTATTAGATATATTATAATTTATAGCCAACTTAGGGTTTGCCGTGTACCTATCTGTTCAATGGCAATTTCATAATCAGCCTGACTTAATAAAGGCTGCTCAAAACCAAAAAATTGACAACAAAAAAAAGATAGGGAATGTGCAAATACTGAGGAAGGCAAAAAAAAAAAAAAAAATCAAGTTTGCAGTTTTTAAAAAATAACACCGTGAAGACTTCCAATAAATTAAAATCAGAACCCACAAATCCTTTTCCTGGCATTGTCCGTGAACAAATTAGTTTTCAGTACTATTAATCTAAAAGAAAAAAAACCCAAACCAAAGAACAACCCCCCACACCCACCCCAGGTCTTCTCAAGGCCGTGTGTTCCCCATGCCACAGTCAAGCATCAGGACTGGCTGGGATGGTTGCTGCTGGCACAGATGAGCTGGCTCTATTGATGACCCGTGAGTAAGTGCGCTCCATTCCTTGCTGTTTTGCTGAGTCCTCCTTGTAGACAATCTTTTCATAAAAGAAGAGAAGAAAAAAAGCAGCAGTGAGAGACATCTGAATAGTTTAGTGCCTGAAATGTTCATCGTCTAACCAAGGATATCCTAGTTTTTATTTATTACATGATGACACGACCAAGCTGCCTCCACGTACATATTTAGTGCTTGAGCCAGCAACTTGGGCAGCTCTGGGAAGGAGCTGCTCCCATGCCACTGGCTGCAAGAAGAGCACTGGGACTCAAGCAGTCCCTGGCAGCACTGAGTAAAGTCAGGAAAGCTGCAAGGAGAGCAGGGCAGCACGGTAGAACACAGGCAGACTGCAGCACACACTGTCTGCCCAGACTGCTGACTCGCTCAGCTGTGACTCAAATCCAATGCTCTCACCAGGGGCTTCGGAAGAAGAGAGCTTGGGGCGGCTGCTGTTGCACTGGGCTGTGCCAGTCCTGCTGAACTGTGCGCATCTGAGCTTGCACACTCTCCACTGTGGCCTTGGACTGCGTCCCAGTGTACAGCCATGAACAGTGTGGTGGGCAGGGCTGTAACAAGGGGACCACACTCATGGGACAAGGGGGCTTGGCTTAACTGGTACCTTTCTATGCCATTTGTCCCTGGCCCTTCCACCTGGCCACTTTTGTTACTACTAGTGCATGCTTTTGCATTAGGAGGCCCTTGTCGACCTGCCCCACTGAGCTCACCAAATTCACAGCTAGGGTCCTAAAGAACATGCATCTCAACACTGCTCATGGACAATATATCACACATATACCTTGTCTTTTTTTTTCTTTTTTTTTTTAACTCCCTAAGCAAGGCACTCATTAGACATGAAAGTAAACAAACATACCAAGTAGAAAAACCAGCAAGTGAGGAAAGTACATGACATTAAAAGAAAAAAATAGATGTAAGAAAAATGAACATACCACTTTTGGCTATGGTATTGAGGGAAATGTTAGACAGGGAAGAAGAGAAGCTGTATAAGCAAGGACCATAACAGAGCTGTCAGAAAAGAAAAACAAAACAAAAAAAGAGAAAAACATATGGTGATGAAAGAGTCACTGTCAGTGGGTAAGCAAACAAAACCTTGAATGCAATAGGAAAGATGGCAAATCTTACTGCTGTAAAGTACACAGCACAGTTACAAGAGAGCCTCAAGCTTTCCAACTGCGAGACAAATATTGCAGCCACAGTTTACAGCATGTGATCTCTCTGAACCAATGGTCTGCTCAGAAGTAGAGAGTTCATGCATTCATTGTAAGAGGAGTAGAGTTTTCCCAAAAAGCCACATTGCCTGGAAAACTGGGCTGTCGCTTATAATGCTGGCCCACAGAGCCGCAAGTGGGAGACTGGTTTTCAGTGTGGACTTTCAAATTCAGATGAGTTTGGTTAAACAGATGATGATTTTTACTTTTGCTGGATCAACTCTTTACATATTAACATTACATACAAGTAATTTTGTATTATTTAGTCTTTTCATTTACGTGAAGATAACTCAGAGCTCACTGACATAAATACAGGTGTGAGTATTTAACAGAATTCACCAAATATTTTATGAATGCTGAAACTCATGGGCTGCTGATATGTCATTTAAGTTGACTGTACATTTTCTATTTTTGTGGGGAACAGTAGTTCACACAAGACATATGGTACTGCCTATGCATATTGACTGGATGGGCAAAATAACTTCCACAAGAGAGGCGTACACATTGAGTAACAAATGATACCCTTAATACTTACATACTTAATATAACAAACAGTGATAAATATTAGTTATGATAAGATTACTGGAACGCTTGAGGTTCACAAATCTTTACACACCTAAACAGGAAGGTAGCACAACTCACAGAACAGCAACCAGGACTGAGCTGGACCCCCATCTGGCATACACGCAGCCTTCAGAGGAATTACACAGCTTTAAACTCTGTGAAAAACTAGCTCAGTTCCACAGAAAGTATAACAATGGGCCAGAAAATTCTAGTAAATCCTTATTCTCCTCACACGTGAAGATGAGTAATACAGCATGGTCTAATGGGGTGCCATTTACACACTCCTGTGAGATGCCATCACTGATACCAATGGTTAAACAAAGTAACTCCATGCACAAACAGTACTTATGAGCACTATAGGCATCTGGAAATGCAGTGCAACTGCTAGAAAATTTCTCAGATGCAATTTAAGGTAGCCTACACACAAGCATGCAGAGAAATAATTAAGCATGATTTAATTTGCACTTCAGTATGCAGAATCACTCAATATTTAAATTAGAACAGAAAACATAATAAAAAAAATCTGCATAGACACAGCAATAGAATATCTGTAAGGGTGCACTGAAGTCCAGTTTAGTATTCTGGGATGCATTTCATATAGGTAGCTGTGCATGCTCATCCTTCGAAAGCTGCTAACAGCTGAAATACATGGCATGTATTCTGACAGTGTACTTAAATATAAAAAAATAAACAAGAAATAACTCTTGATCTGAAAGCTGAATACAAATAGAAATCATAAAAATACCTCCTCCAGTTAAAAGCTAGGTCTTAAAAGCAATTTACTGTTTTATTTAAATACATCACAGCTGTAGGATAAAGCAAGCAAAGCATAAACCACTAGTTTTACTGATTATCTTTCAATGCCTCTAGACCTCAGTCTGCATTTAGCCTCATGAACATTCAACTCTTCAATATGTAGCAAAACAGGTAGAAGACAAATCTTTGTTGATCAACCAGATTCATTATATATAATACAGCCAGATTTGAAAAAGGGGCATGGGGTGATGAGGAGTAAAGTATGTTTTCTCGGTGACTGTTGCATTACCAGGTTTTAATTCTAGTCTTGCAAGTACTTTGATAAAAGTTTGATTGTGAAATAGGCATGTGATATTTGTAATGTAGTTATAGAGATTTAAGAAC
>JANZLQ010000089.1:22900877-22982774 GCA_026212715.1 Elanus axillaris
AAGGACATTTGCATAATTAATGAATATGTATAACAGGTGTGTATTTAACCTGCACAGTTAAACTAGCCAGGTGCACAAGCTAGGTGGAGCAATCCCCCGTATGCCCAGTGCTGCAATAAAGGAGCGCCTGCTTCTTAACTTCTCATTGCTGTTAAGGAGTTTTATTCCGGATTTCGGCAACACTAGTATTTTGCTCTACGGCTTCATTTGTCACTAGAAGACACAATTAGCCATCCTCATTCAGCCCAACCAGCACCAAAATAGATGATCTAACCTGCTCATTCATAACTGCAGAGAGCTCGCTGAGCATATCCTTATAATGAGACTTCATCTCTCCCTGATACTCAAATTGGTCCTCCTTAATAAGGCGTTCGTTGACATCAAGAGCGTGTCCACATGCTTCTGCAAATTGCCTACAAACACAAAACCACAAAGAACAATCATACAAATTTTGTAGTAATGAACCCACCTCCCCCCCACCCCCACTATGTACCTCTTCTCCCCCTTGCAAATGACACCTTATTAGAAGTGAATTTCAGAACTCATTCTCAGATCAAAGGAACATAGGCTACTAGGTGTCCTGGGTTCAGCTGGAATAGAGTTAATTTTCACAGGAACCTGGGAGGGGGCACAGCTGGGACAGCTGACCTGAACTAGCCAAGGAGCTCAGTATATAAATGGGGAGCAGGCTGCGGGGGAGCTCGCAGCTTTTGGTGGGGGAAGTGGCAGAACATCGAGTTCCAGGTGGTGAGCAGTTGCACTGTGCATCACTCATTTTGTATATTCTTTAATTAGTACTGTTGTTGTTGCTGTAACTTCTCTTTGTATGTTGTCCCAGTAAATTGTCCTTATCTCAACCCACAAGGTTCCATTTTTTTTCTTCTCCTTTCTGATTCTCCTCCCCATCCCACTGGAGTGGGGTAGGGAGGAGCGAGCAAGCAGCTGTGGGGTCCTTTCTTACTGGCTGGGCTGAAACCATGACACTAGGATAGGCCAAAACATCAGTAAAAGTTTTCTTGGGAATGACTTGTAAGGTAGGGTAAATGCAGATGTAAATTAGCCTGGTTTGATTCAGACTGATTTCATGTCACACCTACTCATGCTACTCATACTATGCAGAGGGTGGAAAGTCTAAACTTAATGTTTACCTGAAGATTTCCTTCAAAAGCTTAACTTGATTATCAGGATATCTCTTAGCATTTGTTTCTTCAAGAAAAGCTCGAGCATAGGCCATTGGTCCAGCATTTACCTGGGGGGAAAATACATAGCTTAAGTGCAGAGAACAAGCAGTTTACTGTCATTTTCTCTTGTGTTTCAAGGCTTGGGGACTGGCCTCAGGCAACCAAGCCTGTGTGAAGAATATCACCTCACTTCCTCTTGTCAGGTGGCTGAAACCTGAAGAGTTTTACTGAAGAAAAGGGAGCTGGTCAGCCTTGCACAAAGGCTTGCAGATCTCTGCTGGCCATAGAAAGTCCTCAGTTAGTTAACCCTCTAGTAAGATGTATGTTTGAAGACATTTTAATGAGGGCACCAGAAATACACGCACCTCTCACCAATCCCAGCTTTTCTAAATAGGACATGACAAAACCAATCTTAACAAAACTCCCTTTAAAGTATCTGCATGCTTGGCTGTGTGAGGGGCTGTATTGTCAAGTGACACATGATGGTCTTGTTAGAAAGGTCTTAATATATATTTAGAGAAGATTTGACTAAAATAGTTATATTTGCACATAAATCCAGCAGTCATCAACATCAGTGGAAAAATTTCAATTTCCTTAAAATTTTAGAGTGGGCTCCAACAGCATTGGAACACAAGACATGGCTAGAAATATAAAATGGACAAAACATGTCTGGAATGACAAAAATCAAAGTAAAAATTTAGGTAGATGCATTTAAAAAAAAAAAAAAGCACAAGTTGTCATTACCTTGACACTGACACTTCCTTGGAGTTTGAGCTGCAGTCGGATCATGTCCACTTCTTCCATTGTGCAAAGCTGATTGAGCTCTGAGACTTTTTTGGACATCTCATCAATCGCTACTTCAATAGGGTTCAGCTCTGTGCTGGTTTGGCTTATGACTTGAATACGCTTCTTCACGTAGGGAAACAAGTGACTGGCTACTCCAATGCAAAAAACGTATCAGACAAACTCACCCAGCAAGAGAGTATTTAAGAAAGCAAAACTATTAAGTTGAAGAATGAACTTTTGACTTTGTCAACCTCTTTATCAGTTCATACAAATTACATTTTAATCACCAAATAAGCAAAAGTGACACAGGTCTAAAGTGAATTTTGAACTGGTACTGGAAGAGCATTTGTTTTTGAATTCACCTCTGTTTGGTACTGAGGTCTGTCACAGCCACATGGCAAAAAGCTCTCACTGCTCAGTTTTTAGAATCCACAGATTTCTTCTTCCAAGTTAAAGCACCAAATAAGCCCATACTTAACTGCAAACAGCTCAAAGCATCCCATCAAACATGTTTCAAGTTAGAGGCAGGAGCCTCTAGTTTAACTCAGTTGGATATTGCTCACCCACAGATACACTATTATTAAAACATCATCCTTAAAGAAGTAAGGAGTTACTTTTAGTATTCAACCTAAATACTGCTATGGGAGCTGACAGAGGAATTATTCATCCTTAAAACCCCCTTCCTTCCAGTCAAGGCTTTTTCCTGGATCTCAGGGAGTCTGGCAAAGGTACCGTTATAGCACATTAGAAGTCCGATCTAAACTAACAATCTTTTCCCAATGACCCTACACACTTTGGAAGGCCTCCTAAACTTCGTGTATGCCCTTTTCTGGTGAGCATCTGCTGCCAGTCAGCTCCAGCTTACAGGGTGGCTATCTTGTCAGAGAGCAGGAAACCCAGGACTTCCAGAGTTGGAAGCACAAGTCACAACCATGCACGACAGAGAGCCAGCGGTCTGCAGACTGCAGCCAGACTGCACTTGTCCTCTGTGCAATCCAGGCAGCAGGCTCTGGAGCAGAGATGCTGAGCGGGTACCGTTCCAGCCACCCAGTATCTCTGTGCAAGCACAATTAACTTCCATTGCTTTTCCAGTCGTACTGGTAAACCTTGCTTTCTTCACAAACTACAAGCACTTCTTTTTAGGTGGGAAGCAAATGAAAATATGTGACTTTATCAAAGTGAGGGGGAGGGGATTGGGGGGAAGGGGAAAAAGAAAAAAAGATGTTTCCTTTTAGGAAAAGGACTGAGGTAAGGCAGGTGTGAGAGGGAAAAGCAGGGGAGAAGAGAAGGTCATCAAATTCCCACTTAATGCTGAAGACGGAGCGAGGCTGAGAGTGGTGGAAGCTGAAAACAGCATGTAATAACCTAGGGAAAATATTCTGCTGGAAGAACATCTCTCTCTGTTTTTGCCAGACATACCTTAGTAGCTGCACTTTGAAGTTCGTGAAACTACCTGCTTCAGTACAGATCTCAAAACACCTACTGCTACTCAACCACTTAAAAAAACCACACACAAGTTACTCCTCCTTTCTTCTTCTTACAAGCAAAGCTGTGTCATGTAACCAGATGCCCTCAGACATCAGTACCTCTTTTCCTGACTTGCCAGAACAAAACTTTTAGGTGACTACACCTGTACTGTAAGCAGCTTTCTTCATTTTGCCCTTTGGGAGAAGCAGATGCACTGAAGTCAGTGGGGAGCTGGATTTTCTGTCACTCAGGAGCCTTTGCTGTGAACATCACCCTCCCTGCTCACAGCTGCCTATGAGAACAACGCCTCCATCTCAGACAGTTTCTCATACTCCCAGCCAAAATTCAGGCAGGTCAAGTTTCAGTACTAATTTCATGAAGGATGCCTCGAAAAAGAGATTTCAGTCATGGTAAGGAACTAAACATTTTCTGTTTAATATGACTCAGTAAGAAAGATATATCTAGTGCTCCTGACATTTCTGTCTTAAAACACTGATTGTCCCCAGTGAGATGAAATCTTACATCTCACTTTAAAAAATTCTATATAATGCATCTTACCCCCATTTTGAACAAAAATTCCTACCTGTTTTACTCTACTTAGCAGAATAGGCACCTACTTTGCTTTTTCTTTGACTTGTTTATTATTAAAAGAACAATGGTTCTGAGTGCTAAGCTGCCTCCAGCAGAACCACTCCCAAATTACATCACTGCAAGAACAGTTCAGATGTCAATAATGAGAAAAAATAAGACAGCTGATGACTCCACAAATGAGAAGAACTTTCCCTAGGACAATCAGGAGGATTGTAAGAAAGCACATACTTTGCCAATGGACACACTGAAAAGATTACTTATTCCGCACAACATGCTATGCCCACTGACTGAAGAAAAACTGGCACATGAAACACTGCTGGGCTTAACTGGCAAACGTGGGACAGGAAGAGGGAAGCAGCCTGAGCAAACGTACTTGTCAGGATTGTGCGCCTCTTGCACTGCTCTTCTACACCTCCATGCTTTTTTCCTGAGAGTGTGAAAGGTGTTTCAAACACAAAACGGTTGATGTTGTGATGCATTTCAAAGTCAGTCTTTCGATCTTCGGCTTCTTTCTCATCAAAGAAAGGTGTGACATATGTCACTTGAATATAGGCATATTTTGGATCCAGGTCTTTGGGATTGACCTGTGTAACAGTGGCAAATGTAATAAAATTCTGTTAAGTGTGATGAGTTTTGAAGGCATCAATTATATTTCTGATGCTTTTATCTATCATAGCAATACTGATTAAAACTGAGACTTCTAAATGTAATATTCAGACCACAGATTAATACAAAGATATTTAACCAAAAGGCCCCTAAGAACAGTGAGACTTTTGAATATAGCCATTGGCAACAGTGGATGAAAGCTAAATGAGAGAGAAAACAACCTGCTTCTGCACTGCAGTAAGCAGCTGCAGAGTCTCTGCAGGCATATGCTAGAATATGCTCTCTTCCCACTGGCTGTGATGCCCTGCTATAACATTGTCGTTTCCATACAGCACTGGCCACACTATAAGGTGAGGGTCTTTTTTTGGTTGTAAAACTAGGTCACAGTAGTTTACACATACACTCGGTTCACATTCATTGAAAACACAGCTCCCAAAACATGAACCATGCAGTCAGTTCTCCCCTTTTTGCAAAAACTGCATGTCTTCTGTACCTTGTTGGAATCCTGGATGATCTTCACATTATCTATTCCAAACTTGTCTGCATAAAGTTTCATCAGCCTTTGAGAGATCTCAGACAAGCCAGTTAATTTGGGTTCTTTATAGATATACTCTTTACCTTCCTCTTCTTCAAAAAAACCCTATTTGGAAGGAAACAGAAGGATACAGTGAACACAACAGGAAGGGAAAAGCCTAAACAAGGTGCTTACATCAGGAATCAAGGTTACCTGTATACCCACCAGAGCATCCAGTATGCCATTTCCAGCACCTAAGTTAAAAGCTTTACAACTCTCCACTCCTAGCCGACACATGCCTAGAGGTCTGCATTTATACTGGTCTGGTATCTCTGAAATTACCCAGGAAATAACTCATACACATTTATTCATGTAAGAGGCCTAGCTGTTTAAAAAGTTAAAGTGCTTTCTTGAGAATGCTGGTGTGTGTATGATGGAAAAACTCTAATGAATTAAAAATTGGACATTAAAACTTCTTTAAACTTTAGTCATTTGGTTAAATTAACTATTTTGGAAGCACTATGCTAACAGAACATGAGTTGTAACAGCTGTTTGCTGGATGCCTAGCCCAGCTGGGGTGCATGCAGCTTGTCACCTCCAGCACATCCTATCTGGGAGCCACACGTGCAGGCAAAGGCTGGACACTGTGCAAGGCACTGCTGCCTGCGGGCAATGTGTGGGGCACTCCTGCCCACAGCAATGCACAGGGCCATGGCATGGGAAGCACCTGTGAACCGGTCTGCATCTGTTCAGGGCAGTTGAAGAGGAACACTGGTGGCATCTTGAAAGGTCATATGGAATTGCAGCATTTTCAGAGACAATTAGTAAATGATTTACACTTGAAAAAAAAAAAGAAGACACACAGACTGTAGTCCTTTACAAAAAAGCTCAGTCTTGTTAAGGTCATTTACTTATTACACTGGATGGACTTGGCAGAACTCTAGTAAAAGGCTCTATTGAAGAGCTGAACAAGAACCTGTCAGGCTTCAGAAGAAATGCCAACCTCAGAAAATTAACACACCATTGCATCATGTACGGGTGAGGCACTCAACTGCTACATGATGAACATGTCCATCAACACTCTGGGAGAAGCTCTCCCAGCTGAGCAGAAGCAGCAAGTGCCCCATTAACAAGGACTGGATTTATCCCAACACCATGAGCAGCACCAGCCCTCGTCCTAGGATTTCATATGCTGCTGCTGAAATCTGGCAATGTTAACCACTGCAGCTGCACCCAAAGCCTCTTCCTTTCACCTTAACGCAAAGTGACCCAGAGGAAAATACCTGAAGCTGTAGGGATAAAGGGGAAAAGGCAGATAACATTAATGATGTCGGACCGAAGGCCCTTTAAACTTAACACCACGTGACTTGGACAGCTAGTTCTACAATCTGGCTGGACAAACTGCCATCTGTTGAAAAACAGGGAAGCACAAATGAAGGAAGTCAAGAGATACCTCCCAAATCTCTTTGGAAGGTACTCATGCAAAATCCAGCCTTTTCATGTGGAAGTGTATTTCAACTCTGGCCACTAAAATTATTTACTAGGCAAATCTCCACAGAATTAAAATAAATTAGCTGTAAATTTCAATGTTTGTTTAGGAAAAAACTATGCTTTATTTCAATAAGGATTAACAAATACATGTATCTCTGGCTTCTCCTTCAGTAAGGACAAGGGGCAAAAAAATTGTCTTTTAATTTGGCAAGTGCCAAGGGCACTGTGGGCATTACTGGAAACCAATGACTAACAGCAGCAACAGCAGCTTGCCTGATAGTATCTTAATCAGTCTCACAGTGACATTTTAACATTACACAATTTTTAACAGTATTACCAATTAAACTCCATAGGCATATGAAGAACTTCACAGGTGGTGCTAGAGAACAGATCTAGAGCTCAAAAGCTGACACCCTATATACATTTACTGAGCTGGGCAGGCAATTGACTGTTGATTTCACTGAGGAAAGATTTCCAGGATCATAACCTGGTTTCTGGTCTTCTTTCCACTGAAGCAAAACTGCTTTATTGGGGAAAACCTCATTAGTTTCATGCAACCATACTTAAACATGCTAGTCAGGATTGCTTCTGCCAAAACCCATCTATTTTCTGTTACTATTCAGTGTTTTCAGTGAAACCCCTGTGTTTTCCAAATTAATCACATAGGAAGCTAGAATTTAGTTTATGCTCTTACAATGCTGATTCTGTGTATGTTTGCACACTGGAACACAGTGTTTATATGTAAGTGCCGAACCTCTGTGCTGATACTGCATGGCACACTAAGATGATATCTGTTAATGGTTTTGCTTAAAAAAAAATACCTGAAAACAAACAACTGACAGATTTAGTCTTTTCTCTAATGCAATCATTTAAGTACATATTCTCTACAGTATTTCAGTTGACAAGTGACAAGCAGAAGTTAATTATGAGCTATAAATAATAATGTCTGCCATATGCTATATGTCTGGCAAAGACTATTGAAAGTGAGATTAAATACTTTTCAGGAGGCAAATATCCCCCAGTTTCAGGATTTTAAAATATTAAGCAGCCAAGGCTACATTATCAATGCACATCCCTGGATTATTTTCATACTGGCTGGTTTTGCCCTGCAAGGACAACACAGTCTTACAGATGAAAGTTATTACCCGGAGCAGCCAAATGTACTGGGAGATGACCTCCCAGACAGTATGTTACTGGTTTCCACTGAGCTCTGATGTGCTAAGAGTCAGGTTGTGACTGGGGATTGTCACTGTGGGAGTGCTGAAAAGGCCCTTCTTCCTCCCTGTACACCCTCACTCACAGCCCTTGGAACTCAGCATAAATCAGACTCTTCTCTCCCCTTTGCTAGAATAATACACACCATCCTCACAGCCAATGTGCCAAAGTAAAGCCTTGTGCTTTACCTGCCAAGAATTAGCATCTAATGGATCCTTCCCTGTCTGTATCAAGTGAACAACTCCTCCTATGGTAAGTGAGTGTGTTGTACTCTTTGATAAGGAAGCTATAGCTGTTTTATCACATTTGGAAAAGGGGACAAATCTGCTCTTCAGACATAAATCCACATTAGCTTATTCCTGTGAAAATCTGCCCTCCAACTTCTACAGCTTCTTGCACAGATAGGAGAACAAAACCTCAGCTCTACCTTTACCTGACACTGCTCTGAAAACAAGTCTTGCATATCTCTGCTTATCAGCTCAATATGAGTTTTCAGCTATTCAACATATTTAGCATTTTTTGGGTTTTAATTCAAGAAAGATACTGACTTCTCAAAACACTAATCTGTGAATAAAATCATAAGCACTGGCTAGTGTGGCCACTTGATGGTGCAATGACATGTTGTCACCAAAGGCCCTTAAAAGAATTTGCAGTCTAAAACAACAGCTGCCATGAGATCCGTCTTTCTGAGCTGGCAAATAAAGCTCTCTGGCAAAAACAACTGAGTACATCCTTCCTAAGGACTACATTCATTCAAACCATCCTTCCAGAGGATCCCTGCAGAACACAGTAACCAAATACTGTCTCTGTCTTTGCATGAAGAAGAATGGTTTTCAGGTGCAGCTGCAGATTTTCTTTTTTCACTAAGAACCCCCCAAATTCTCCCTGCAAACAGTATTTGCAGTATTCTTTTGTCCTTTAATCTGCTTTTTCTGCAATTTTTGTTTCAGTTAAGGAACAGCAGCACTCCTTTTTTACAAAACATAGATGTATATATTTATTATTGATAAAATCGATAAAAATGTTTAATGAATAAATGTATAGGTGTAATAATACATTTTTTATATGTGTGTGCTTACACATGTGTCTACCCACAGGTATTTTATAGAACAGTGTATGTGTAAGACTGAAAATAAATCCCATACCTGCATACTGAGTTTCCTTCTGTGGCATTTCCTTTGTAGTGGCCTAAGCACAGTGATTCATGTTGCTTTACACTGGTTTAACTGTGTAGTACTAGTAAAACCTGCAACCATTAGCTTCTGGGAGGAAGTGTATAAAGTCTGCCAGAAGCACAAAAAAAGGGAATTGCTTTTAACGTTTTAAATGAATTGGGCACTGAGACTGCTTTCAGCATGGAGGCCTGCAATACTCTTGGCTACAGAAGGGCCAAAAGGCCCCATACCTTTCCAGCTGCACAGCCAAAATGGAAGTAAGTGGCACGTGGGTAAAAGGGACCAACAGAAATACAGAAAGGAAACCTTTCAAAGGGAAAAATACGCAGGCACAACCAGTATGTGGGAACAGACTGTTCTCTCTGTCTCTCCTTCAGGCCAAGCTTCATCTGTAGCTCCCACACCTGCTATGGTGCTTTGTGTACTGGTAAACCCTTCTTAATCATTTTTCCACGCCCACTCCTATTTTCTTTGGTAAATGAGGCACAAGTAATGCTGATGGGAATGATCTACTTTTAATCATTTGCCCTGTGCCATACACTTTTGTCACTATGCCTCAGCAAGGAGCAATACAAAGCAGTCCCACTTTCTACCACATAACATGTCTCCTGCAAAAAGAAAGGAGGAAGCTGTGCTTGTTTGCATTTAGAGCTCAGTGTCTGGGGGCACAAGGCAACAGACCGAGCAATACACAGCTACGAAAAAGTCATATGCTTTAGAGCATTAAAGCTGTTTAAATGAAGTTGCCCTTGTAGCACTGGCAGCTGAAAAGTCATTGCACTGTAACAGAGATTTTAACCCAGTTCAGCAGAACTGCTGCAGATAAACTACACACTTACAAGTAGCTGCCTCTGGGAGAGCCCTGGCAAGAAGTTGCAAGTAGGAGAGTCCTGTTTCCCTCTCCACTGCCCTCACTTTGAGGAAAGTCAGGCATTAGGAAAACTCTAGCCTTCCTCAGGTGCCGCTGGCTTTCACCTTGCACTTGGCAAGTTCAGCTTTGCTAATCTGTATGAAGAGCCAGGACTTGCCATTTCCTTCTGACTTCCAATTTGCTTTCTCCTACAAGGGACTACCAGGAATGTGGCCACACCCTGCCTAGAGTGCTCTAGTTACCATTGCCATAGATCACAGACTGACACAACAGCCTTCCTCTTTGGGGCTGCTGCAAAGGCTAGGAAAGCAGGCTTGCATTCAAACAGCATTAATGCTACACCAAGTTTTTCAACAGAGGAAGAAGGGGTCCAATCCCGCTCTCAGTGGAGCTGAGAGAAAAACTTCCACTGAGATGAGATGATGCAGCATTGGGCCCCACAATGCACACACAACATGGCGACAGATACAGCTTGGTAATTCAGGTAACTGAACAAACAGAAGTTAGTTTACAGAATGCAACAATTAATGAAATGACGTTATTTCATCTGCCACCAAGCAAAGAATTGAGAGCACGGGAAAATTAATATTAAGTAACGGTACAGGGAAGGATGGAGGATATGTGATGAGAATTAAACAAAACATGCAAAAGATCTAGACTTACCACAGCCTTGAATAAGATCAAAAGGAGAAAAGAGCAAATTTCTGCATTAAAATCTAATTAGCAAACAGAATGATTCACATCAATCTGTTGTTTACACACCGTATTATTTTAGAGTAAAGGAAATTGTATGCTTGCCAAAACATAAAGTCTTAAAGGAACATGCTGGATTGCTACACTGGTTTGTAGTGGAAGAAAGCATAAAATAATGCTTTGAGGATGCTGAAGCACAGCAGAGGGAATAAAACTACTCTATGGTATACTGCACAGAATCAGAGGTGGCCTGAAAGCAGAAGAGAAACACAACAAAACATCTACTGCATACTGCTCTGCTTTAAGCTCTATTAGAGGAGAGAGCCACATATCAAAGATGTCTTATCTGGTTTTAAGTTTTACTCTGAAAAAGCCTGCCCTGCCTCAGTCTCAGTTTTGCTTGATGAAGTCAAGAACTAAAGCTGACATACAAGTCTGTTCTCCAGTACACCATTAAATCCAAAGCAGCAGTTTACATTGATGCAACTGAGTGCTCTCTCTTCTGAGTAAAATCCTACTTGGAGTCTGACCCACAAGGCACTTGCCACCCCATGATTCACTGCCAAGTGTTTCCCTGCTTTTGCTTCCCTGAAATACATCAGAAGAACATGGCTGAAATCTGGGAATATGTGGAGATAAAAGAGCACAAGCTGACTTACCTGCCCATAAAACGCGACACGGTAATATCGCCCAAAGAGACGTTTCTCAGAGTTCACTACTTCTGCAACCTTCAGGTATGAGCGGTGGATGTCGTAGTACAAATCAGACAGCCTCTACATTAAGAAACAGGGAGAGAGATGGGAAGTGAGAGCATGCAAGTGCTTTGGGAAATGCCACTACAGGTCTGCACAAGCATGGCTTGCCTTAACTGGATTCCCAAACCTTTGCAAAGATGGCTGTACATGCTAAGGGAATAGTTTAACCTTGTTAGCAGTCACTGAAGACTCATTTCAGGGTTTCTGTCATCTTCTGAGCTGTTTTGTGGCAGTAGGTGCCTTTGTGTACAAGGTCACACAGAAAGACAAGCATCCCAACCACTAGACAGCAGTAGGGACCCAAGTGTCCTATGTGCAGGCAAGAGCAGGGTGCCAACAATTCCAATCAGCTCCCAACCCCATGCAAAGATATGCTATCCACAATTACCAGTAAAAAAACACTTTCTCAGGATAGTGAACCAAAATTTCAACTAAGTTAAAAACTGAGGACCTGCTTCCTCAGCATACAGCTTATTGATACCTACGTCTTTGTTTATTTTTTTTTTTAATTTAAAACCAGAAAAATCACTAAATGAGATTATCATCTGGTTATCCATTATGTATTGAAATTACCAAGTAAATAAATGAAGAAACCTTGGAATTATGAATTTATCAGCAGTTTCTAAACTTAAATACAATGCAAATGTGCTCTTGGTTTAAAAACACATGTAAAAATTGACATCCACTAGCTAACATGAGAAGTTTGTTTGAAATTTTTTTGTGCATTTACTGTTGTATTGATGCTGGGAAGAGGAAGGTAAGATACCAGAATTTTTTATTTACTCACAGCACAAAGCATTAGAAGGAGAAATTACAGAAAGGGAGAAAAAAACAATTACTTTTAAAGAAAGTACTTTTTTTTTGTCCCCTAAAAATTTTGATCTTTACTGTTGTTTTAAGATAATTAAAGAAACCCAACAAACCGACAAAAACCAACTTACTTTAAAGTCCCTCTGCTTCTCAAAAACAGCAATGATAGGCTTGTTAACCTCAGCAATAAGCTCATATCTCTCGGACTTCCACAGGTATTCAACACACAACTCCAGCTGCTCCACCAGAATATTCTGCAGTTCCACAAATACAAATAGTTCAGTGACTTGACAGCTGGTGGCATTTAATTAATAGCAATGCAGCAAAAGCACATACCCACTATTTCATTTTTATTCTGTATCTTCTATACTAAGGTTTATTTCAATGACACAATATTTAATCAGGTATTGGTGACCTAGCTCTTCTTTAGATAAAGAACCTGAAATAACAGTAACATGAAAATACTTGAATACTTGACACCTCATTCAGAAGACTGGGTTTGCTTCGTGGGTTCCCCCCTGCCCTAACTACCAGCTCTGGTACTCAGTGTTCTGGTTAGCTAAACACCTATCCCTGCTATTTAGTACAACAGCTATGACATTTCACTCAAAAGCTGTGTACCTTTTAATACTGTGTGAAGTACACTCTTACTATGATTTGTTGTAGCATGCACAGGCATCCATTAGAAATAACATTCTCTTTTAATATAGAACGAGTATACAAATGTTAATGCTGCTGACCTCATTATAGGGAGTATCTTGCATCCCAGAGTCTTCCTTCATAGCACCTTCTTCTTTAATGTTGGGGGTAATACTCAGAAATGCAGGCCATCCCATAGAAAATAAGCCTTGAAGTGCAAGTCATAACAATACCAATTAATGACTGAATAACCAGATAATTCAAAAGGTTATTGGATGCCATTAAACAGAGCTGATTTTATTTGACTGGATTAGTTACTTTTTTCACAGCCCAAGTGATGAGAAACACAGATGGAACCAAGTGAATTTATGAGGCTATTACACATTTTCTCTATGATATAAATCCACTTGTCCAGGCAAAGGGTAACTGTAACATTTTCCTGATGCAGCCTTACTCTTTGGCATTTTGGTTACGTAGCTGTACAGTGCTGGCAGTCTTTGCAAAATTACATGTGCAACACTCATCTATATGGGAATGACTGTTGCAGACTGAGGCAAGACAATTTATACTTATGAAACCAGCACTGTGACCCCGGCCTGACCTATGGGAACTTAACGGTACACACTGGGACCTGCACTTGTCCCATCCATCAGGTTTCCTAAGCAAGAGAGGCGCGGTCAACCTGGGCTCGCCACAGCCGATGGGGAGATGGCCACTCTGGGGCATTCCGTGCCCTTACTGGGCTCAAGGATGCCCTGGCAGCAGCTCCCCTTATCCTGCCCGGAGTCAGCAGGGCGACTGCAGCCCTAACCAAGGAACTTTCTCGTAGAAAGCGCAGGCGAGTGGCAGAAGCCGCTGATGGGAAGGCTCACAAGGATTAAAACTAAGCTTACATCTAGTATTTGCTAAGCTGGGGCCTTAGTGCAGTGGTTGCAGAAGGAACAACTGACACAGGCATTGCACATTACAGGTCAGGCAAAGTCTGACCCACAGAGATTTTACTACCACTCTTGAACAGAGAAGGTAAACCTGCCAGTGGAGGTCATGAACTCCTGCCATGGTTCATGTTCAATTTAAAAGTAGGAAAATGCTACTAAGGCACAATTAAAAAGCTAGCCCTTACACATTGAGACAGAGGGACTCCATCCCTTCTGTCAATTTCTGAAAATCATTTAACATAGGTTTAAAGTGACCCACAAGTTCCTCACTCTACCTACTGTGATCTGTGATTCATGCAAAGTATTTTACTGCTAGTGAACCACCTCTGAAATATTGCTCATCACAGAAAGCTTCCTTCTAAAAGGATGTATTTTTTCATCTTGCCCACAGACATTTCTAAGTGTACTGAAAAACTATGGTCTTTCCAAAACTAAGTTTTCTCTTCCCCAGATATTTGCCCTTGTCCCTAGAAATTGCTCTTTGTGAAAACTGCTGAAATATCTCATACTGAGAACTTACTTTGAAATACATATTTCATAAACTAAATAACCATTGGCATAGAAGCATTTAAAAATATAAGCCTGCACGTTATTTCTCTAATAAGCATCACAGATTAAAAAAAAATATGTATCTATACTAAGTTCTGTATGGATAACCAGATATTAATTCTGCCCCTCTGCCCTCCTAGCTTTAGATAGTCAAGGAATTGGACATAGGTTTGCGTGCTAAATGCCACTTGATCTGAGAGGGATTTCTGTTGCCGATGAAGACCAGACTGCTGTTTTGCTGAAGAAGCCCTTAACCAGAGACATTCTGAGTGATTAATCAAACCAGCCAAAGAGCATCAGGAAAGTAACATATAATGTTTCTGACATTACTTGCTTGCTTTTACAGCCATCAACATGCACTATAAATATTTTTGCTTTGGTGGATTTTTTTCCAGATTAATTGGAGAACAGGAATTTGATTCCCTAATTATGTTATTTAACCCATAAACAGGCATGGTTAGAGCACTCACTTCCTCCATTGTGAGTTGTTAGTAACACATTACTATCAGAGACTTGACCATCTTCCAGGAGCATACGTGAGGTACAAATCTTTTCCATTTTCCAGTAACCTATGATAGTGTAAGATGGTATTAGTATACTGCTACTGGTATGTGTTAATACATGCATATTTAATAACGACAGACTAACAAGTGAAGCATACTCTTTTCGCACTAGCTTACTAAACATTTAATTAACCGTCTTTACCCAAAACACACACTTTCACTGTTCCAGTGCTAAGACTAGCATTTACAATGTATTTTAAAAATAAAATATTTGGGAAGAATTCAAGCAGCTTTAAGAATACTTTATATACAAGGAAGGAAAGCAGGACAGCTAAAAAATATTTTCAATACTATTTATAGATTCATAGTTCATTTTGAATATGTTGATCTTACCCTTTCTTTTCAGGTACTCTGCAATGAGAGCAGCAATATGAATATAGCACATAGCAGCCTGTAATGAGACACCAAAATGTATATGTTAAAGTACACTGTATGACTTACAGCATATATAGGATAAGGAGCACATACTTTCATCACTGTCAAGTCATGTTGCAGAAAAGGGAAGACAAAATTAATATAACCATTTAAGAAAATAAAGGATTAAATGATGAAATCCTTCTTGACTGTTAGTTTCACTAGGTATCTTGGGTAAAAGCATAGATTTGCTCAAGAAAACCATTAAGATTACTTAGTAAATAAGATATACCTGGGTTATGCACTGGAGTTTTGCATCACCTGTTTAGTTTTTGATGAAAAGGATAACATATTATAAACAAAGCTCCTCTCCTATGTCGTAGTGAGGGAGAAGAAAATCCTTTATGTAAGTTATACACTGCTCATAACCTCACCTACACTACAGCTACTGTGCTTGTTTGGGTTAAGCAGCAGAGCTGCTAATGTGATTACTGACCACAGCTTGCCTGTCAGACATTTTCAAGTCTTGCTCAAACACATATCAGGTAGTCACGATTAGACACACTGGGATAATGAGCACATCACATCTCTAGGTGTTTTTCAAACTTGTCTTCCTCTAATTTCAAGTGTATGAGACAGACTGTATGATTCTCTTATATCACAAGTCTTGTCTTTCAGAACCCTTTTCATCAGAACATCCCAGCCTAAAGACAAATGGATTTCCTATTCATTTATTTACATTACCTCTGATAAATCTCCATTTCTTGCGTGAATCTTGGCCATGCTTTCAAGCCATGTCCTACGTAATTCAGGTGTGCTGGCATATGAATTTGCTAGGCTATACTGCAGATCCACAAGCATCTCAGGGTCTTTCTCATGCTCCTTCATCTGAGCTGTGGCCATCAAAACCGTTCTGATGCGTTTGGTCAGATCCTTCACCTCTGCTGGGAAATTAATGTTCTTTGGGAAAGATAAGCAATACGTCACTAAAACCATCCAAAGAGCTACATGCAGCACTCCTGAACAAGCTGAAGTCCTGCTTATGGAAGACCTTCTTCCCCTTCCCTAATTCAGTAGGCTTTGAAGCAGAGTCACAGTTCCATAGTACGTACACATTGTACACAGATCCTTGACTTTTTTTACTGATTTGTCACAGCACCTACTAGATATCCCAGTCAGTCAACTGTACCACTGTCTGTATACAACAACTCCACTGAAGCCAGCAAACTGAAACATTTGTTCCTTGGTTGCTTATTGGATCCAGAACTGGATTCTCGTACACTTTCAGCTGACGAACAGCACTGTGTGCTATAGGTAGTCCTGCTTAACTACACTCACAGCATGTTTCATGACAGTGAATAAAGCACAACAGCCTGGCTCCTGGCCTTCTCACACTGTGCAAGATTGTAACAGTGTCCTTGTATTACACTTATCAGCTGTTCTCAACATATTTAATAGCTCTGCAGTTTCTCATTTTCAGATAGGCAGTGAAATACATTTCTATTTTCAGGCTTTTTTCCCTTGTTCCTTTTGTTTAAAAGTAAAACCATCCAGAAATATTAAATGAAAGTAAATGCTCCCTCCTCTACGTCACACAGAGATGAGCATGTTACGAAAGCAGTGTGACTGATGGCAGTGCTGGGAAATCAAAGCTGGACTTTGAAAACAAATACAATTGTAGCTGCATCTTATTAAGTAAGACATCAAATTACTTATGCTAATTATCTACCAATTTGCTTACACTAACTTTGTTATTAACCTCAGTGGAGATATCCTAAAGTCACCTTCAGAGAAGGAAAAACACCTCCAAAGTATAAAATTAAAAATGTAGGTTGACAAATGTTTGGACACGAATTGTAATAACTAAAAACTGGAATCTTTTCCCAACACCTTTAGTACAGACAACAGATATGATAGCAATGGTAACTAATCTAAGAGTTAAGTGCCTTTCTGAGGGGGTTAGCAAGCTGTTAAAAAAATCAACTGTTGTGGATGTTTTTGCTACACATTTACTGAACAGACTAAAGGGACAGTTTATAGACTCAAAATTGTCAACTGCAACTGTGTTTCATTAGTCTCAATGCATGTTATATTCTGACATCAGACAAATGAACAAAATAAGCAGTGAATAACAAATAATACAATTTTCAAATAAAAATCTCTTTGTTTTAAAAGCTATTTTCAGTTATTAAGCTTCTGAGTCACAAACATTTTCATGAATTTCAGGCTGCCTGAAGAAAGCACACTATGAGTGCATAAATCACTGTCTCAATAAAAGCCAGCAATTTTATTCACTGAAACACTTGCTCCTCTGAAATTGTTGACCTTTTGCAAGAGGTAGTGATTGACAAAAAACATTTCTTACTTTCATCTGCTTGTCTCCATTAGCAAAATTATTTATAATTGCAAGTGAATGTTGAAAACGAGATCCGCCAATCCCTGCATCTGCTATCAGCTGGCTCACTGCTTTGATGAGCTGTACGGGGGGAGCAAACACAGGGTGCAATTAGCAAAGAAAATCACAGTTTCTGAATAGCTGAGTATTTTTCAATCCCTATTTTAGTGTGACTTGATGTACCAGGCTAGCAGAGGTGCACTTTTATACCTGTCTTAAGAAGATAACGTATGCAAACACAAGGACTGTGAGTAATCTTTCCAGTGTTAGTAACTGCTCGCATTTTGCAGAAGTGCACTGTTATTGGACCTCACATTTCTGTTACTATACTATCAGACTCTGTTTAGTTCCTTCATCAGCTATGTTCTCTCTGCTGTAAGCAATGCTCATGAATCAAGAATAGCCATTTATCTGGCTATTTATTGGCTATGCAGCTACATTCACAGCTGTTGCCTCTCCCTGGAACAGCAGCCCAAGAGCAGCAGAGAATCCAGCCTAATGTCTTCAGACTTAGCAGGATCACAGAGAATTGCCTGTCTGAGGACTCTAAAAGAATTGTTTTGCTACAACGCATAATACTAATAATACTAATACTAATAATAACAACAACCAGCGCACATCAGCTATCTCACACTTCACTTACCTGTAGATGGGATCTGACTATTGATTTCTGCTTGTTAAATTCAAAGTTCTTTCTCATGAAAAAATAAAGAAGAGCAGATGCCTCTGTCTGAGTTGAACGTGACCTATGGTTACAACACTTCAGGATTTCATAGCAGAGTGAACCGCAGAGATCTGCTTGCCCTTGGAAGAATGCTGATGGGAACTATTGAAAAAATCACATGAATATGTTTAGCACTACTCTCAGGCCTTGGACAATTATTCTGAGTCAATACTTTTTTTCTGTTAAGATTTCAGTAAAAACATCTCACTCTCCCATATTTATTCACAGCAGAGTTTAGTGAAAAAAACAGCTATCAGCTGAACACAATCCCATGTTCAAATTAAAATTAAGTAAAAACTGCACACAGGTTTTCATAGAAACACTATATGCAATGCAACAACTAAACTGGCCTCCAGGAGTTCCAGACAGCAGCTAGTACACAGCAAGCATAAAAGCAGAGCAGCCTATCTGCAAGGAATGCAGGAAAAGTGTGTGTCAGGTTCTGCACTATGATAAAAGCTGTTCAGGAGAAAGAAAATACTTTGAGTAGCAAAGTCAGTGAACTTCCAGGGGGCAAGGGTTTGAACAGCAGGAGACAACAGGGAGTGAAGGATGGCTCTCCAAACCATACCTACTATTTATCAGCAGGGTGAATATAAGAGAAGACAGACTGAAGAAAAGTGGAAGACATACATATTGGCTACTGATCTCAAGTACTGCCTGAGAGGTTCTGCTGCAGAAACCATGACTGATACCTGTTCCCACAGAACTATGAAGAGAGAATTCAATCCTGAGAGCTACAGGTTGAATGAAAAGGATGATCCTGGATATTTATTCATCCTCCGCACTGAACAGAGTTCTTCTGTTCCTGACTGTCCGGTACATAATTTAAAGCTGCCTGTGGATGGTTTACTTTGTATTTCTCCCATGTTCTCAAGCTACATTACCGGCAGAAGCATGATTTCCTTATCCTTTCCCCTGAGTTAACAACCAGAAGGAGGCCACATGGTTTAAACTGATCTACACTGTTGTGTTTCATAGAAATATCTGGGAGATCAGGCCAGCCTTGCTTATTCTTCCTTCCCCATAGCAATTGTTATCTGTGTGCCACATTCTGGCTCATTTTAAAAGGATGTCATCTAAGTCTATGATTTGGAAATTGTGCAGCCTTTGCAGTTGGCACAAAGTGTTTAATTGCCCATGATCATTTACACATGTGCAATGCAAGCAAATAAACAGTTTGTCACATAAGCATGTTTTTGTCCAAAAACTCTTCTGCGTTGAAAACAGGTATTTGTAAAACTATATTAGTTTGGATGAACTTTTGGTGAAGTGTAGGGAGTACCCTCCTGCTAACTCCTCTGGGGACAGCTGTAATCGTTCACTGCTGGATTTTCCAACCCAGGTGTCTGCCATGAAGTTCATGGCCCTCTAAGGTTTCAAGCTTTCTTCCATGGGTAAAAGCATGAAAACCAATGACATAGCCAGACCTGGACATTACTTATCTATTTACTTTACAAGTTTCACTTTCTTAGTAAATCTTTCATTTTCCAAAACACAACTAATTTTTCAGATATTGTGAACTTCTCACTTTTAATCAGCAATAAATGAGAAGATCTTTCTCAGGAATGAGCATTAATACAGTGAAGTTCAGAACTCTTTCGAAGTACCCAACTACCCTCAAACTGTACTTGCTGTAACATAATAGGTCAGACTAACAGAAAAAAAACATAGTCACCTTGCCTACAAACAGCCGTAGGGCAGCAAAGACGTGCTTGAGAGCTGCTGCTGACTGGTTGATTTGCAAAAAGAGCATGTGTGTGTCAAAGACTTTCTTCATCAATGCATTCTGGCAATCGGATTGCTGGAGCTGCCTCTGAAAATTTCACAGACAAGACAGGACATTCTGGTTATTAAAGTGAACAAACAGAAGAAGGATCGGCTGGACTTTTACATCAGAGTGTTCCTAGAGAGATGCTTTGTTCAATGTAAAATCTCTGCAGATGAGGCATTCCCAGCTTGCTGCAGACTCTTTTTACTTGCAGTTTTTCAAGGACAGCACTTTCCTATGCCTGTACTCCTACCTGTAGATGGCACATACTAGATTTAAGGGCAAGGGTGGCAGGAAGCAGACACTAAATCTAAAAGGAGCTACCTGCTGTATTGTAGCTGTGAGAACTTCAGCAAGTCATCTGGGCCAATATTTGTAGAGAAGACATATAGATGATAAGCAGTTTGGAAATAATTTGTCTAAAATCTCTAAAATCTAGTGGGATAAGCATGATTCAGATAAGATGAGATATTAGTAGATGCACAATACTTTCATGCAGAGCAGGGCTGTACATAGCCCTGGATACATAGGATGATCTTCTTCCACAACCTTCTGTTCAGTTTGGATATTATGAGTCAATTACTTCATAAAATACCTTCATTGAGGACTGGCATATCTTATTTCCCTATCCTGCTGTCTCAGGCACTTCAAGTTTTCTGTGTGCCTGCTCCCCCAGGCCTTCCTTACACCACATATCCTACATGCCACCAGTTCAAGCAGAAAATGAAACAGCAAAATGTACCTGGTGATTCAGAGTGTAAAGACACAACAGGTCAAGGATTGTGAGAGAAACTTCTGTAGCAATGTTTGCCTCTGTGTCTACATACTGCACAATGTCTGTTTCATTGGAGGTGCCTGCAACATATAAGAAGCAAGATGACAGAAAATCTTCTAAGTGTAGTTAAAGATGATGTAATTCTGCAATCTGGTCATTAAGTTTCAGCACAGTAAAGAAGCGGTCCTAAACATACATTTACTGAAGGAGTATTTTGAAGAAAGGTGCTCACAGGAGATGGGAGGGAATTTGAGTCAACTTTTACCAGCTGCACCACTGATGTGAGTATGTTCTTTCATTGTTGCTGCTCATCCTCAAAGGAGGAGAGAAACCTAATTGGAAAGTGGGATAGATGACTTTGATCTCATCATTTAAAGAACCTTCTGTCATGAAAAGGTCACTTTTATTACTAGATCTAATAAATGTAATATTTCAACCAGTGAACATCTGCTTGTACAGCAAGGTACGTAACCATAGATGCAGGAGACGGTGGGAAGTGGGGAATAACTTGTCAGTAAGGCTATTTAAATATGTCAGGTCATTGTAATTAATTTTGTTTCTAAATGAAGTTTGACCAAATTTAAGCTCAGATTTCTTAAGTCTCCTGAAAAATAGGCAGAGGCAGCAGCTCTGTTTATGTTTAGGCTCTTCTCTTCAGGCTGTCTTTCACAGGCACTCATGAGAACAGATTTAATTGTATAGATCTTGATCCAAACCCCATAGAATTCCAGAGGGAAGTAAATGATTTTTTTGTACTTACTTGCAGTGCTGCTGTCTATCATCTGCAAAAGTTTGGGGTTAGAAAGTGCATTTTTGCCACGGATTATTGGTAATGTTTGAGATCTGTGATGCTTGTGGCCATCGTGACTAGAAGTAGAATGCATCCTGAAATGGAAAGGTACCATTAAAAAACAGAAACAAAGAATAAATTTCCATGACTATACAGGATTTTTCCATGTCAGAATTTTCTGCAGTACTTCTCAAAGACTAAGTTAAACAAATTGACGCAATTTTTTTTCAGAGAAACAAAGATGAAGAATAAAGTCAATGAGGTGGACAAAACAAACAGATGTGCTATGATTTCTTGAGTGCACAGGAGACAAAACACTCATTAAGCACTGAAAAAAAGCATCAGCTTAAATAGCTGGCTGATGTTTAGAAAACTGCCTTGTGTGAAGAGAAACTGAGATGAGTTCTGTTTACAAGAGAAATATATCCTGTTCATGAAAGAACTAATACAGCTTCTATGAGGGGAAAAAAATGATGACAAACTGACAATGACAGCAAAAATATGCACGTGCATATCTGTGTTCTTTTAACCTTCTTTGATGCTGACAAACACAATAATTTATAATGAGAAGTTTACAACTAAAGTACCAATGCTTATCATAATTTTTGAAAGGATTTTGAATTTGTAACCACTATAGAATTCAGCAAGATTTAATATCTCTCAAAATTCAGGTCACTTATTAAAACACATTCTTATTTATTAAAACACATTTTTATTTAATGTCTTTAAAAAAATGTAGCTTCCTAAATTTGCATAATGTAAAAATATTCTATGACAGAATTACTTTCTGCACGAGCTAAACTCTCTTTTATGTTGGTTATTTTTTAAAAAATAATTTAAAGAATTAACATTTCAGATTTACAAAAAGAAAATGTTCCAAACACATGTATGGAATTGATGGCCAGACTTCTGCCAATCAATATGATAAAGTCTTCCATTGTTGGTCATAGTGGAAGGATTTTCGTGGACATCCTGGCAAGGTAATGGATTTTGAAATTTGATCTCAAGGGGGTTTTGGTGGTTTTTTTTGGGGGGGAGGTGGAAATTCTGGTTTCATATGACTATTTCAGCAAACTGAAATACATAAATGTAAGTGCAAGTTAGGGCTGATCACCAGCAATACTTCAACTCTGAACTCACCATCAAAAAATGCTCTGTATTACAACAGGCCAAACAAATAGCCATTTAGATAACAAATCTGATCTGTGAGGGGGTAAAGTGTGAAGGACCCGGAGACAGCAGAAATGCGACTTTATTTTCTGGATATTGGTTCATCTGCAAATGTGCAACAAAACAAGAGTCTCCTAAAGGCTGCTTGCCAGTTCCAGCTGGGCTAATGAAATCAGTGCTGCTTCTTGAAAACTGCACAGTAGAGGAACAAAGAAAGAAGTATGGCAGAGAAAGCATCTTTTTTTTTCCCCCTTTGTTCCATTCCAAGATACATGCTTATAATGGTGAGCGCATTCTAGCTATAAGTAAGTGAGAAAGTCAATGATCCAAGCTCATAAGGAAGGTGGACTTTCTCACTGTGCTATGAGATACAACTGCAAGCTGCACAGAATCTAAAGTTTGTTTTCTCTCCAGAGTTCTACATTATTAACATGAAAAGGATCCCACTTTCCCCTAAAAGGATCAAAAATATTATTAAAGATGTGCTGCACCTGCAGCTTATTATCGTGCAGTCCAGGAAAATGGTTAAATCTTGCAATGTTTAGACTAGGAAGATGGAGGAAAAGACTAGGAAAGAAAGATTCTCTAACTGGCAACATGGACATAACAGTATAGGACTATACTGCACTTAGCAGCATGGAAGTAAAAAGATGGGTGTCAAGCAAATCTACCCTTAAGTTTAATGTTATGTTGCTAGATATTTCCCTCTCCACAGCCCCACATTACTGGGGAGAAATTAATCCCTCAGTACTGTAAGTGCATCCATAGATATTTACCCCTAAAGCAGTAAGATTCCATGAAGCATAAAGTTGCAGGTTGAGGAAAACCGTGGATTATCTTTCAGATAGGGCTCTGAGCTGAAAACAACAGTTACTGTTTCTGCAATACTTAACAATACTGACAGTAACTAAGGATTCTTCTGATCATAACATTCTGAACAACAGTTTATAAGTCAAGTTGAAGTTAAAGGGACTCAATTCTTTTATGGTTTACAGCTTTGGGGGCTCTGAAATGTGTTACATGTTGTGTCAACCTCTTTTTGAGCAACACTGTGACAGTGTACAAGTGCTGGAAGATGACAACAAAGATTATGGTTTTATAGGAGTTAATAATACAACATGTCATTACCATTGTGAGAGCAGACCCGATGTCTGGCCAGAGGAGTTCGAGCCTTTAAGGGTTCCATTATTCTGGGTGGCCTGAACAAACTTAAAAGCAGCAACAATTTTCCTGTTAAGAGAAAATAACTGTTAATCTGTTATAAACACAACGTTGATTTAGCCATGCCTCTGAAGAATAAATACAAGCCTGATAAAACCTGCCATAGAGCATGAACTGGTTCATCCAGTGATCTTTCAGTTTTCCACAGTATGACTTATAGACAAGTTCACAGTGGTAACATTACATTAAAAATGAAACATCAACTGAGACAAAGTGTGCATTTTACATTTCACAGCTGGAACGTGATCTCATGCTTTTTCAGAGAGAGGGTAGAGACAGAAGGTATTTTATTTTTAATGCTGTGGAACATTTATCTATGCCCATTAAAACTATTCTTTCCATTATATGGATGGAAAATACAGTGTTCAAGTTCCTTTGTTTGGCATATGCTCAGAAACATGGTTGAGAATAGTCCAGTATTTTGGGTTATAAATGCAATAGTGGTTATCATATCATCACATGCAATTAATCTCTTACACCAAGTATGTACTCAGATATCTAGAACATCACAGTAACATCACATAAAAGAAAAAATGAAGCATGCATTGGCTTCCATATGTCAGACTGATGCTTTCAGGAGAAAACTGACAGATACATTGTTAACCTCATTTAATACTAATGTAATGCAGCAATATTTAAATACTGTAACATACAATCTACAACTAGAGAATTACCTTACAATATTGCGCTTTCCTAGATATCTGAAATTTTGCAGACAAACTCTGAAAGACAAAACACATTTTACATCTATTAATGCTTTCCTAATTATAAAAAACTGCTGAATCTTAGTGCCTCAAAGAGACCTGTGGCATATGCACCTCCTGGTAAGCAAACAGAATAGAATGCAGCAGTTCCCAGCCTAAGGACGCACAAGATATGGCACCACTTTCCACAGCTTTTTTCCCTTTCTCCATGGTTGAAGACTCCTGCTTGGTGAGGAGACAGAGTCAAAAGCAAAGACTTGGCTGCAAAAGCATTGCTCCTTCACCAGATGAAGTTAAATAACTCACATTTCACTTAGGAGACAGTGAGGAAATTCTGAAAACAGCTACCTGCATGGATTCTGCAGACGTGCATAGATTGTATTGAGCAAACCACCTTGGAAATGTGAAAAGCAGGTAATCCTACATTACAAGGATTTTCTCATGGTTTGAAAGTTTTGGGGAGCTAAATGCTTTTCTTTTCTCAAGAGAATAATAGAATCTCAACCCCAAATAGGGAAACTACCATGAAAATCTCTTTTAGGGGGAACATCTGAAACATTATGCCCCCTGTTCATGGAGATGACCAACATATTGGAGGATATGGATTTTATTAGTAATGTCTCATTATGATTTTGGAAGATTATAGCAAAATAATCTAAGACACAAGAGCTATCAGCCTATTCCACTAGGTGGACAAACCCAAAGAGAAATTACTTGCAGCAGTCACTTCAGAACATCATAATTTAACATAAAATCAACAAACAACAAAGTGAACTTACTCTAAAATGCTGAAAAAGTCTGTTATTTCTGAGAATGGTGCTCGCAACCAGTAGGAAATCAGTGCATCTAAAGGGAGATATTAAAATATGTTATGTATCTGTTACAGGGAATTAAACTTGACCTAAAGCCTGTAAAATACGCTGATAACTATTCTAATTTAATGTTTGTTTGGATTCATCATTCACAGTATTTTACAACAACGTAAATTAGGTAGTGAGCACACATTTTCTTACCTTCTGAAATGGTTTTCATAATGTGAAGAAAACACATAAGAAGGCTTCTAGTTTCAGCTTGATCCAACTTGTCAAAACGAAGAGTTGATCCAATCAAAGACAAAGGTCTCATGATCTGTTGAATTGGCAGCAAAGGGCCTTGTTAAGTATAGTGATAGGTTTCCACCTCTAGTAACCATTTTCAAGTTTGCACATGTACCTTTTCACACGTGTCAGTTCTCTCACTGTTTTTTTCATTGGTACTTGGGTTAGATTCAAGACTTGCTAAGGAAGCTCTGGAGTCAGCATGGTTTGCTGCAGAGATAGCTATTGATGAAAAGGCTGTAAATGAAAGTCATAGCAAACATGCTAAACTAAAACATTTATGGATACAAAAACTAACAAGAAATATGGAAAACTTAAAATGTGTCACATGATGGATTGACACCAGTGCTTTCAGCTTCCAATAGCAAAGCTATTGATGGGTATGCTTAGTACTGAAAACATGCAACCAGTTGAAGTAAAATGATTCAGCCTGCCATTATTCATGGTGTTAAAATAGCCTGTTGCATTCTGTAAGGCCTGACCTAAACACAGAAAAAACAGTGGAAAGATGCCCATGCACTTCCCTGAATTTTGAAATGGAGTTTGGAGGAAGTAAACAAAGTTGTGTTTCTATCATTCCATTAAGTCTGGAAAAACTAAGAATACTTGCCTCCAAGAGACTTCAGGATTTGTCAGAAGAAACCTTGGAACTATTCTTAAGTCAGGCAGAAACTACAAGAATGAACACAGGCACGGGGATTTGTGAGAGCCTGAATACTGGCATTGTTCCAAAGCAGGAGCATAAGTGAAGCAGTGGAAGAAGAGTGGCTTCACAAGAAAAATAAAAATCAATCAAAAAAAACCCAAAGGGAAGAGAAACATTGCATACCGTGTTTCCCTGAATATTGTATAAAATGGGTTAATGATATCCTCCATGAATACTAAGCAGAAAGCACGACAGATTGAGATACACAGAAATCTACTTGTGTGCATGTTCAATCTGTCATATATACCTGCTATAGAGTTCAGAACATCTTTGGAAAAGGACGTGTCCACAGAGTTTGCATGTTTCATTGCTGTCTGGCTTTGAAATCCTCCAGCTGTGCTCAAGTCATCCCTAGATCCCTGTATTTTGAAAAACAGAACAAATTCTAGTAAATGCTATCACTCAACTTTCATAATGACAGCACACCCAATAGGCTATTCTTAGACACTGAGCTTGAAAACTTACTTTCAGTTTTTTAGACATGACAGCCTTAAAAGATAAGCTGAATAGTTACCTGCAATATGAAACCCTCTCATAACTGAAGTTCTGTTCTAAAGGACAGAGAAAGTCTGTGTTTGCTTCTTAAACACTAGCACAGCATTGGGAAAGAAGCATTAACTGCTGTAAGCAGTGATCAGATGAAACAGGCTCATTTGCTGGAAGGACTGAAAGACACAACACCACTGAAGAAATGTTTCTAGTTTTTAAAGCAGGGCTATGATCATAACACATCTCATCTTTTAAGTAATAAACAACCATGCACAGTATATACAAACATTTTTTGTGGTGGTAAAGCTGTTTTATGATGTTTCTGTGGGTACAGAGACTCCTTCATCTCTTTGTATGCATTCCCTCTGCCTCCTGGTATAGTTCATGGTCCCTCTGTTGTGCCAGTGAAACTGCTTGTGGGTTCTTGATGTAATACTGCAAAGATTCTGTGGGCAATGGGAGCTTTTCTTTACAACAATGTCTCCTAGCCACCCGCCAAGGGACCTGCCTGAGGACAAGGTCCTCAGCCCCCTGCCTGTGGCACCAGGGCAGATTACTGGATGGACTGGCTGGGGCTACAAACCTCAAACTTTGAGTTTGTAGCCCTGGGACAGCCAGTGTCCTGGGTCTCTTCCAGACCCACAGTCTATACCCTGCCAGTACAGACTCCCAAGGCCCTGCAGGTGCTCTGCAAATCGAGACCTTCCAAGTTAAACACTGTGGGTGCCAACAAATCAGCATTTTCAGAATGGCATTGCGTTAGCTATTTTGTGACCAGCATAAACTTGGACCTCTTCCCTCCAGACTGACTGGGTCAGACCTCATTTTGATTGATTCAGTGTTCTGAAAAATCTCATGAATTACCTGATTTGAAGTATTGACATTGAAAAGGAACATATCCTTCATGTAAATCCTTGGCATATTGTCCAAAAGCATTCCATAGAGTGGCATGTACAAGTTTGCTATTTGTGCCTGTTTTGCCTAAAAAATAAAAGATACAACATAATTCTGAAGAAACTAAGTAACATATACTAGTGGCTAAGGAAGTTTCACATATGTTTAGCTACTGTATGAACAAGCAAATGAAAAAGAATAAACAGTTTCTTTACCGGCTCTGCATATCGATCATCAAATGAATGCTTTGCCATTAAGTTTTTAAGCACAGCCAAAGCTAAGTGCCTAATATCTTGGTCTTCTTGCAAGGCAAAACCAACCTCCCGCAGCAGGACTCCAATTAGAAAATGTTTACGGCAGAATTCATTGGTCAGTGTGTACTCTGGGATATCTTGGAACAGAATGGACAAGAATGCTTGAATTAATATATAGGTTACATACCCCCCCCCCCATTTTCCAAATTTTCAATAACTTTTATTGATTTAATCCACTGTTAAACCTTGATTTCCTGATCTGACTGCCCCATTCTTGCTCCCTCACTTGCTAGAATGAATTAATCTAATATTATTATTTCTTGAAATCATGCAGTTTTTATAATTTAATAATAGACAATTTATATAAACATTCCTATATGAGACTATCAAATGTTTTGCACATAAGACTATCCACTTCTTTGAGGAACGGAGTCCAAACTGTTGTTCCTATATTCTAGCTAGAAGAGTTCTAAACCACAGAGATCCGTACTCATTCCACTTTTGAAAATGGTAAATAATTTTTGCCTAAATTTGCCACAGTTCAATGGAAGCAAAGTAAATCTTAAAGCTCGTGATGCACAATTCTTCTTACTTCTTATGCAGTTATTTTGTTCATACCTGATGTTCGATATTCCTGCGCTGATTCTGAAGGCGTCACAGGGTCTTCATTTTTCACAAACATAAACCAAAAATAAGCAAAATAATGCATCTTTTTTTTTTACTTATTAAGTGCAAATAATATATTTGGGTTTTATCCCCCCCTTTTTTTTATTTGACTCAAATTTTAATGAAACAGCTTCTACGGTTAAAGAAAGCTGAATGTCAGAACTGAACTCACTTTTTGGTGCTGAAAACTGAAGCAAAAAGGAGACAAGGGCCCACAGTTTGAGAGATGCTGCACAGGGAGATGATTCTGCCTTCCACTGGAAGATACCTTCCACTCTCAGCAACTTAAACGACCAAATCCCAAGTGAACTCCCCCGAGTCCACAGAAAATTGTCAGAACTGGGAATTGTGCCCAGGGCTGAAACCCCAGCACCTTTGAAAGCAAGCAGAAAAGCAGCCAGTACTGTGCATTGGCCACAAAGTTAGGTTTGAAGTAACAGATTTCAATGCACAAGATGGAATGCATGGAGGCTGCTGGCTCTGGAGCACAGGCAGGGTGGATTCGCTCCTGTGGTAGAGCATAGGCAAAACCTGTTCATGCTTCTCTGCAAAATATGGGTTACACACAGTATCCCCTGCCTCGAGAAGCAGCTCAGGAGGTATTACTAACAGATTATGAAATGGGCCTCTCTTGCCTCACAACTCCAGGTAAAACACTGCAGTAGGTGTTGACCATGTAAAGTCCAAGCTTGCCAGAGGCCAAGGAAGTAAATGCACTTGGGAGAAAAGGGCTATTGCATGGGACCTGCCTGCCAGTCCTTAGAGATACTCTGGAGGCAAAAGTACCAACTGCCTATTATCAGAGACGGATGTTTCCAAACTCCTGCTGCATGTCCAGTTCAGATCTTCTCCACAAAGGAGGGGTTGTCACATGGACAAGTCATACACCCAACAGCAGCAGGAAAGCCTGTTCCCAAATAACAGAGTTTCACAATGTCCTTATCACTGCCTCAGCTTCTTCCCCTTCCTGCTGTGCCTGTTCAACCCATTCCCTAGCTCACCACCTCCCAAGGCTACTGCAGCTTTAGTAATTAGTCCTCACAAATAGTCCAGTTCATTCACCTCAAAACTTCCAGCAAAAGAGTCACATCCCACCACCTAACTCGACTGCCAGGGGTGGCATTTATTTACAGGCATACTGAAATGATCTTACTTTTAGCACACTGTTTAAGTACCGCACCTGAAATGCCAGCTGGGCTTCTGTGCCTGGTGTGCAGACATGATACTTCAGAGAGTTAATGGTTATCTGCTCTTTGACCCTTCCAATAATTCGCTGTTGTACAGAAACCCTTTCGTGGTGGCACCTTACCAGGAATGTTTGAAGACCGTATGGGCAGGCACAGAGGGATAAAGTGCTCATGGTGACAGACTTCTTGGAGAAAGTCGAATTTGAACTGATGTAAAGTCTAAAAATCACAACAGGCAATGGCTCAGGGAAAATGGTAAGACAGAGCTGCACTACTATTTATCTCTACCTTCAAAATTCATACTCACACCCCCAACAATGAATCCTTACAGCTTGTTATGCCAAGCTGCATAAATGATAAACATTTGGTTTTCATCTCTGTTATCAAATGAACTTGTCACTGTCAAACAAGCTTTTTGGATTCCTCAACTATGATTTTTCATTGAAGATGTACTGATAAAGATCATCTTGATCCAAGCTAAATATTTAAGGTATATTTAAAGGTACAGTGGGTCTTTTGATGGTACATACTATACCGTATAATCATAGTGAAGTATCTTCTCCAGTTCACATAAATTTGGGACTGTCATAATTATTATGCCTTTCTTCTCCCCCCCCCACCTTTTTTTTTTTTTTCCTTCTTTTTTTTTTCGTCAACCAAATACAGAGTTTCAGCCACATGGGCCAGATCCAAAACTTATTGAAAGTGGTGAAAACTTCCTCGATTGATGCCAGTGAGTTCCAGCTCCAAGGGGTTTGGGTATTATATAATTTTGGCATTATTTCCTTAATATCTCCCTCCCAAGAAGGGATCCATGATCTTTTGTGGAGCCTTTTTACCTCAAGAATTTATCATTCCCACTATAATGATGTACCACTGAGACAAAGATTACACATGACATCCGGTAATAAATTTTTATTTCCATTTTCTTGGCTCACTGTTCTCAGTGGCAGAAAGCAGTTATTCAGGACTACTAGTATGACACTGCATCAATCTAGGTCAAACATTTGCCCTAGCATTAGAAAGTACCTATAAAGGTCTTTTATTTGCCCTGTGTTTAAGTCTGTCAGCCCCTAAAATGAAATAGTAGCATTTCTGCTGCCACTGTCAGGCTAGGATACCTGGAACATGCACTTTTCAGAGTCTACCAAGTAGTGGATGGTGGGGAATTTTTCCCTGAAAAGTTTTATTACACTGTAGTACCTCATCAGGAATACAGCTGGACATGCAATTCAGAGTGTAATGGCGAATAAAGAAATGAAGCACCTGACATGTTTCCCAAGAAACACGTGATGTTTTGATGGGAACATAACAATGAACTGAATTCTAATGATGTATTTCAACTTTTGAATAAATATTTCTGAAAACAATGTTTAAATGTCAAAATATGGAATACTGCGAGGGATATTTCTGTGCAAAAGAAATTATGATGCTTCATTCACAATTACAGTACATTCAAACTGCAATGTTATAGACCGATATATGCACAAAACATTTACTCAGGCAGCAGTATACACTTAAATTTTCTGAAGAGAGAAGTCAGATTGCAGTATCATCTTTTTGATATATAAACAATCCAGTTAAAGAAGCAAAACACACAGAGAAAGAAATCCTGCAGCACTTTTAAACAACAGACTTTTGCTTAGGCATCTGACTGAAAAAGTAAACAACACAAGGCCTCTATCTCCTTGAGGTCAGAAATCTCTGATTTTATTTTGTGGCTATTGTTTTCAAGTGCTGCAAAGCCTGTTCCAGTGGTACATCTGTCTCAGCTCCACAGTGATTCCACTTTCATGCATCCTGGCAGATGGCTCTGGGAGGATGCTGGGTGCTGGCAATGGGCATGCACTTACTGCCAAGGAGATGCTAAGTTCCGCTCTGCACACTAACTAATCTCAGGCTTTTCCACTGGCCATTAACTGGCTTCTTTAATTAAACATCTGTTTCTGTGGTTGAATGTATTTAGGGAAGTTTGAATTGTGGAAACTATTTTCAGTTTGCATAATATTATTTACAGAATTATAGACTTCAGGCTATGACACTAATACTGACAGACTCAAACTACGTCTGTTCCAGAGATAAGGTGAAAGACCCGAGTGGAGCATGAAGTTGGTTTTAGTAAAAAGCAAAATAGATCTGGAGTAATCTCACTTATTACCTACAAATGTCCAGATCACCACTAAAGAATTATAAAAAGTTAATGGACAAAAGTTTTTTAAGCTTTTTCGGGGAAAGATGAGGCATGCAAAGTATGCATCTTGGATATATTCTGTAACCTATCATCCATCATACATGCTCTGGTATGCTAGCTCAGAAATCCAGTCACAGAAGACAAAAAGTCTATGACTCATCCTGATGGATGAAGAATGAAAGGAGTCAAGCTAAATAATTTGGGGACCTCTTGCAGTTTGAAATTTATTGTTCAAACTGTATCACTATCACTGATTTATAGATATTACAGAAGAAATTCAGGCTGCAGGGAAGTTTCCTCATAGCAAGCACAAAATAATTTGGAGCAGACTGGCTTTCTTGTATCATCAATGAGGTAAGAGCATAACTTTCATTCAAAGTAACTGAGATGTTACATTCTCACTTGAGTTTACACAATGGTAACTTGTTCAAATGCTCTTACTTTAAACTCCTCAAAGAAAATTACTGCCAATTGCTGCTGGTGTTTATGGACCAAACCACAAGTATACTCTCCAAAGAATCAAAGCTTAAACTCAGCCTTTTGCATGCTTTGGTCTGAGCAGTCTTTGCAGAGTCTGCTCTTGCAGGGCTCAGTGATTAGTTGTTTGGATACGGCTGTTTACTCCCAGAAAAGGGGATAGATGGGTCAAACCCAAAAGGTTTTAACCCATATTTACAGTAAATGTTTTCACTGACTTGAATTCTGAGCATGGTGAAGCCAAGGAATAGTTTCATAAATCGTTTCAATATAAAAATATTCTGCTAGTGAGTCACTTTAGAAAAAACAAAAGCAAACAAACAAATCAAAACCATACCTTGCTATCTCCTGTTCCAAACATACTTATATAATTGTTGACCATCTTGAACACAAATCCACGATCCATAAATGTAAAACAGCGCTAAGAAAGGGGAAAAAACCCAATATTTTATAGCCAAAAAAGCAGTACATGGCCTCACTGACCTGTTTGCCTTGCATCACCTATAAACTTGAAACATTTGTGCAGGTGAAGTTAGTCTTACAGCAGGGCAAGGAAAACCAGGGAACTTGTGAATCTGGCTTAATTTTAAAATTTATTTTCATTAATAATACGTTGATCAAACTTTTCATTTTCTCTGTGTCTACAGTCTAAAATAACTCAGTGTACAGCACACTAGGAGAAAGCTTATTTGTGTACTCCAAAACTCAGTCTCTAGAGGTGGCACATGATGGGAGCTGACCTGAATATCTTCTTCAGTGACAGAGCGATGACTCTTGAGGAACCAATCCAGCCACAATACTCATTGTCTATGAGCTACATTATCTCTCTGGGAGGAAATATGCCACTACATTACTTTACAGTGAGAACACTTCTCGTGAACTAATGGGGCTAAACAGCCAGAAGGTGTAACGGCATTTGAGAGCCTTGGTACTACTGTTTCTGACATTTTTTTCTTGCAGAGTCAGCCTACCAGATAGGGAATGCAATCCTGAATTCCCTCTTTCTCTGATGTTCCTGAACTCTGCAAAACTAGCGAAGCCCCAAGCCTTCTGCGACATACCATTCAAACAAGGCTGCTGCAATCTCAGCCTGGAGAAAGCCATATCATCTCTAACCTATGTAATTCTTTCTGGCAGACTGGATTTGAAAAGAAATTAAAACACAGCTATATGCTGTATCATAAACACAACATTACTGCCTTCCCAGTTTAGCTGAGTAACACACAAAAATAGCATGCAAATCTGCAACACCACACAACTACTGACTAAGCCCTTCCATCTATGCTCCTCCCTCAAACCAGCATCATTTTCCAAATGATGTAACACTATGGATAAGATACAGCTTAATGTCAGTATGACAACAGCAACTAGGGCTTCCATATGATATCAGCAACAGAGGCCAACAGAGTGGACAGCAGGTTTATCATTTGTTTCACCTATGTATGAAAGGAGAAAAATCCACCTGCACTTTGTGGTTGTTTTCCTTATAACCTCACAGGAACGTTTTATTGCTGGAATACTGCTCTCTCCTAATGCTGTGCTTCAGTCTGTCATTAAAGATATGAGCCTGGGTTTCAGTGTGTACTATATATAATGTTCCGTACATCATTAATGTACATCATTCCATTAACAGAAAGAGGTGTGTATGGGTCCAGCTTAAATCTAGATTTAGTATCCAGCCACACAACTTATTGAATGGCAGTTTTCCCAGCTAATTCAATGCTGGGAAAATAAAAATGATTGAGAAATAATAGGACAAAATCATAAAATGCAACTGCTTTTGGTGACTTTTCCACAGCACGCATGTATTTTCTTATATTTGGTAAATGAAAGGGCATTTCAGAGTCAAAAAGTATTTCACCTAATACTTGCAATTTTCTTATTCTGGTTTGTAAAAGCTACCCACTCTGGCTGTGGTTAAGAAATATTAATCCACCCACAGTAATTCAGAGCTGTAGTATTTAAAGAAAAAATACCAGCTCAGCTCTAACTACAGTTTCATCCCTTACCAAACTTTTTACCCATTTGAAAGTAATGTAACAATCTGCAAAATTTGAGAACTTAGGCTCTTTCAGAGAACAGATATAAATGAAACAGAATTGATTCAAAGCAGACTTAGATAAAGCTTTTGCATTCTCAGAGTCTCAAGGGCATAGAAAACTGAACTATAGGTTAACACTAAACTTGGAAATTGAGCCATCATTCACTAAGAATTGTTCTTTTTCCCTTTAGACTAGAATAGTCTGAAGTTTGCATTAAGTATGGGGAAGTAAGTGCATGTGCTATAATGACAGAACATCTCACCTTGAGAAATTTGGCAGTGCTGTAGTTCGCATTTCTGGTTTCTTCAAGAGCATCTTTGTACTTCCAAACAACGTGGTCTGCTAAGACCATCACAAGTGTATCCAGCTCAGTTTGAAATGATTCTGGAAACCTCTGAGTTCGAGAAACCTAATCAGGGAATAGATCATCATTTGAGGGTGTACAATGTTGCACATTAAACCTGAAAATACATTCAGGCCAAGAATAAACCACAAATCATTCAACACAGAAGAAAAATATTCCTAGAGTTCCATGGATCTATTTGAGCATAAACCAAAGAACAATCTGGTCCATAGGAAAGTGGGAAATCTTATCCTCAGATTCCAGCACAAGTATACTAAGAGCATCTTTGATAATCAAGCAGAAAAAGAGGTCAAAACACTCATTTCCAGCTATGTAAGGTTTGCTCAAATCAATGTAGATTTTCTAGATCATTTATTTGCTGTCTGGCATATTCACTTGTTGGGTAACCTGCAGAAATTAGAGAATTTTCATTCCATTCTAACCCACCCATTACAAAGCTGACACAACTGGTTTTTTTGTTCATCAGTTCGGTACAAGCAAGAATAGGTTTGAGCCTAGCAAGTAATATGATGTTTTTGTGGATAAACCCAGTATTTTACAAAGTGTAACAGCGCTTCTTTTTTTGACCAGTCAAGAAGAAAAGCCCAAGTATATGTATTTCCCAGAATTGCACATTTTAGATTTCCCTAAGAGACTGATTGTCTACTTAAGTGAGATCACGTATATACTTACCTTTGTTTTGTTTGTATCAACCAAGTGCTGTGCCATTGATTTTAAGATAACTGCAAAGAAGAACCAGGAATGCTGTTCAAAAGAAGGAAAAAAGAGATTAGGAAAATTGATTATCAGATAAATTACAATGCATTACCATTCCTTATAGATAGATTGCATTTCTCAGTAATGCACAGCGATACACTCTATGTGACAAATAAATTAAAGAACCTAAGTGCCATGTATTTGAGTAACATTGGATCATGTCCTTAAGAGAGCTGAAGCCATCTCAGACACTGTCACTGTGGCTCTTTGCAATAAGGAGCCTGCAAACACCACTCCTACAATCCCTCCATTCTTGCTGATCACTGCCTTCATTGTTTGTTTGCAGGTAACTGGCAGAACTGGAGGATGCAGAGAATCTCAGAGAACAGCAGCTGAGAATAAACTGCTTTGTTAATTCCAGCAGATTGGTAATTTGGCCCAGAATAAGATGGTGCCTGTTTAAATGATAAACAGAGTGGTTCTTCAAGTACCATTTGTAACAGTGAACAGGTAGGATACAGATTAATATCTGTATCCTCACATATCTCAGGGGATATGTGAAACAAATACACTCAAAAAGCTTACAAATTGCAACCCACCCCCCAGCCCCAACAAACCCAACCACAAGTACTTTTGCATGGTCCAGGTTTCCTGCAGGCCATCTTTTCTGCTTTTTTTCAGCCTATTTTTGCTATTCCAGTGGCTCAGCACGAGAAATCGGAACTGGTTCACTCTGAACCGCTGAATATATTTTTGCCACTGGGAACTCCTGAGCTGCGCTGGCTAGCTCTTATACCATAACCAAGAGGATCAGTGATGGGTCTTGCACATGGATTAATTTATTAGACCTTGTTTGATATGAGAAACCTTGGGAAACATCAATCATTCTTATTTTGGTCACTGTCAATCAAAAGCAGCAGCTGAAATCAGATATGAATGTCCTACTTACAGATGAATATTCACCCTGCATCTTCCAAAATAAAAATTTTTTTTGAAGTATCCTAAAAGTAATTGCTCATATCATACTGTGTAAGAATTAGGTTTCTGACTCAGACCGTGCTGTATAAGAAAGGAGAAATCCTATTATGCAAACCACGGCATTCCCAGAAATGTGTTATGCTGAGAAACTGTAGCAAGTCTGGTAAGTCAAAGCTCATACGGGGAAAGAGGATAGGAGAAAGAGATATCACAAGTGAGTTTCAGGCAGAAAACCAGTAGTAAAACTACAAATGTGCTAATTCAAGCTATCATTCACCTTTAAAACCTGTTTCACAGTTACTTGGTCATTTAACTTCAGAAGACCAGTCATATTCTTGGCCACCTCCTCATGAACAGTCCTTTCTTCAAATGATTTGGTCCGGAACACATACTGAAGAAGAAAGGAAAAATAAAAATTATCAAAATGTGTATTAAAACAAATATAAAAAATCCTCAGTAGGAGAAGATAGATTATTTATACACCACTAACAGCCGACAATCTTTGCCACCAAAATATCTTGACTGAACAATACAGTCACATAAAGTTTAATTCCCCTAGCAGTAACGGCACAACACTGCTCCCCTACAAAATCCCAGTTTAAACAGAAGTTCCTGTTGATGTCAGCTTATTGTGAAACAAGAGGAATTTCTGCTTAAAATCAGTGCTACAATTTATTTTTTCAATAAGGCATAGGATCCTGACACCTCTAAACTGCTTTTCAAGCCATTTCACCAGGTGAAAAAAAGAATAAGCAAGCAGAGGAATACGGAGGGTTTTTCACCCACCTAGTCAGGGCCACCTTTCACTTGCTCCTTTCTTCCACTGGCAACAGCTAGGCAGAGCTGGTAACAACTCTTCATCCTGAAAGGTGTAGAGCACCCACTAGAGCTGACAGAAGGGGGAAAACTATACCTCTTTCAGAAATCAAGCCCTCAAGGGAGGAATTTATCTACCAAGTTGCTCAGAACTCAAAGCTAGTATGAGTTTTATTCAACATTTGAAGCTAATAATTTTGTACTGGGATCCATCACTCCTTCCCTAAAGCAAGAGCTCTGCCAGTGCATCAGCTGAGATGAAATACCCTTTCGATTCTACGAAGCAGGTGAAAGAAAGGAATATCACCTGAAAATATCTTATTAATATTCAGCCTTGTTATCAGAGCAGATGCCATATGCTTCTCCCTATGCAGTTTGACACTTCTGGGTCCAGTTATTTAAGTCAGTGTAATTTTGCACTACTATTGCATGTGAGTGACTAACAATTCTCAACTTATTCCCAAAACAGCATTTCTAAAGTAGATATTCATTTCCTTACAGATGGGCAAGAGAGATTAACAGTTATTGGCTTTGGCTGCTGCTGGAAATGGGAAAACAGGCTAAATGAACTTTTAGTGTGGCCTAATAATCACCTGTTATTTCAAAGATATTTAGCCACAATAGGTGTCTATTGCAATTTTGAAAAGTTATTGAGTAGAAGAAGTGTTAAAACCCATTTAATTAACTACACTTAAATGTTACATAGGTTATTTATTTTGGAACCTGAACAGTTCTGCTGGACCTCAGCAGAATTCCTCTGTTCTTAAATCAGAGCACTTGAGACTAAAAATTGACTACTAAGATGCTGAGATGCATCACCTGTAAACACATACTTTCCTGAAGTATGAAAGTAAATCCATACCATAGAAATATCAAGCAACAGTTGTCAACACTGAAATTAAAACAGTTTTCCCATTTACTAATCTAACTCTTACCATATTTTAGTTATTCTACCCATTAACATGCTAAGGTTTCTGGGTTCATAGGAATGTATTTGCTTTCACTTTATTCCTAAAGTTCATTTCCTCCCCCCCAACTTATGTCGCATATATTAGTCATAATCCACAAATTAAACGTATGTTATGAAAACTACTTGTTGCACAGCAAATCAGAATATCATTACAGCCAGAAGCCCATACAGACATTTGTCACTCATAGCTTCTTTCCATGACTGTGTGGGATCTCTCATTGCTATCATGACCTCCAGTAGTTCTGTCACCACTGAACCAGAGCGGGCCAAGAGATAAAGTGATGGCAATGTCTACTTCAGTTCTTCTAACAACCTGCAATTCTCCTCTATGCTGCTATTTGAAACACACAAATAAGTTATTAAACATAATACTCAAAGATATTGCAACTTTTACAACTTACTCATTACTGATTCATCTAGTAAGACTCAAACAAAATTTTCCATCCTCTGCCCCCCAATTAGAAGGGGGGGAGGGGGGGAGGCAAGTGAACGGAAAAAAAACCAGTGTAACAGCCTTAAATGAGGTTTGTCTACTAATTTTTCTGTCCATGCCGGTAACAGCAGTTAATGTATTCTTCTACTTAAAAACATACTGTTCATAAAATTCTCAGCTTATAAAGCTGTTACCCAAATATACTATTGATGAGATACTTGCTGGCCAATAGCATTACTCATACTCATTTAATGGATATTCAATTGACACAGATAACAAGGAGATCATCTTCAAAGAGGCCACTCCTTTGGCTTTTTAAGTAATATTACAGCTTGCCTAGAATGAAATTCCATATACAGAACATATCCATATATATTCTATATATATCCTCTTCTTCAAAACAATAATGGATGAAAAAAACTTAGTAAACAGGGAACAGTTACAAGAACCTGAACGCCACAATCAGAATAGAATTTATGCACAATAGCACATGCAAAGACACAGGATCTTGAAAGTAAAATCATGTCTTAAGAAAGTAATCAAAAGCTTGGTTAAAAAGCTATGGCTTCCTAAGAAACATACAGCCATCCTGCAACCATGAAGAGCACCCAGAAGTAACTCTTCCATAAAAATTACCACCCTTTTCATCTACAATGAGGGCGAGGCCCTAAATGTATAATACAGACAGCCAGATATTTTGAAGCGATAAATCCCACCACAGTCAATAGTAATGCTGCAGACTGTGAGCAAACTACATTAAATGTCTCTCACTGGGATCTATCTAGCTGAAGCTTCATGATCTTTCATGTATTTATCTCCCCCTTCCCTCTTCCCAAACGCTGCAAGGTAGGAAATTCTCAGTTTAACACTATTTCACAAAAACTGATGCTAAGCCTATGCTCCTAGAAGCTCAGTAGAAGTGCATTTGCATGAGGTCTTACTTCTAAAATATAAGTAAGCTCTAGTCATCAGTTGACTATGGGGAATTGTCCCTCCCACATCCCAGTACCCTTTAAGATTGAACTGCAGCTTCCTCCTCCTGTGCTTGTTCAACTTGATGTCCTGTGGAAAGCAAGCTGCATCATGCAGAGGACACATGAGCAGCCCTTTGTCCTCCTCAACAGAGTAAGCTTGCAAGCCAGGATGCAGCAGAGTTTGGTGAAGAACACTCCATGGAGTGTCATTGCTTTACAGGATGTCCTTAACGCACAGAGCAGCAGTGTAATTTGTTCAAGGTGACACAAGAAACTTGTGGCAGAGGAGGAGAACTGGCTCAGCCTCTTCCAAATCTTATGTTAGCTTTCTAACCAGTCACCCAGCCTACTAGTGGCAGAAAGCTATGATTCAAATGCAAAGAAAGCTACAAACAAGTACAGCTAAGAGTAAACAGGAAAAAACCACACAAAACCTAACCTCTCCTCCCACCCCCCCATAAAATAGTTAACAGTATAACAGCAATCATACCGTCACATATGAATTGATGAAGTTGTCTAGTTGTTCTTCATGGCACTTAGCAACAATGTTAGTAAGAACCCTGCAATATAAAAAAAAAAAAAAATTAAAATTGAGCTGGTTTGTGTCATAATGCAGAGAAAGTCTATCTGATACATCACACTGTCCTGTTACTGTAACCTCATTTAAAACAGTCCATGAGGGATATGATCCAAATGATGAATAGCATGTGCAGAAACTGTCCCACTGGGAAAAAAACAGTCACTCCTTGTGCTCTCCACTTGCATGGATTGTGCTGTTATTTATGCATTCAGCCAGTTGTAATGGTTATAACTGTACTAACATTACAACAAAAGAAAAATATTAACTAACTAAAGCTTATACAGACCTTGGATGATTAGGAATAAGGAAAATTAGAGTATTAAGAGTATCAAACAGAGAGGCAAGAGCCTATTTCTCTTGGACTGCTACTTGTCAGGTTCTCTCAGATCCTGGTAATTCTGTAAAGCTCTGACAGCACTTGCTTATGGCGACACTGTTAATCAAAGACAAATACAAGCCTAGGTTCAAGCCTGAGCATGCCCCTCTCCTGCACTGTTTGCCCATAACCTTGGACTCAGGCCCAGCCTGAGTGCAGAAGCACTTGGGAACAAAAGGCCGAGCAGAGCACCCTCTTGTTACTGCGCAGCAGAGAGAGGCTGGACCCTTGGTGCAACATAGATGCTCTGAGCTTCTGCAGATCAGCTTGGTGATCAGCAACATAGAAGAAAATTGGCAGGGTCATGCCAGCACCCACTCTTACAACCTGAGCTTTTACTAACAGCAGAGGTGGTACTACCTGAGACAAAGTGTTTCAGCAAAGTTTTCTCTTCAATTTGTACAATGGGCCATCTTTGAGATCACCCTGTTTCAGAAAACACAAGCCCAAGCAAGAAGTCTTCTTCAATTTAACCATGAGATTTCCTCTTGACTATTGGGATCTCATTTTTTCAGAATACTTAACATAGAAAAGACTCTGCAATTTTATGATCTTATTTTTATATTAAAAAAATGGGGAGGAAACAGTTCATGATTCTCAAATGTCAAAAATTAGTGAACCATATCTCAAATTTAGGGGTATGCATAATAACAGTATGACTATAATGGATTATTAATATGCCTAACTGTGGTCCACATACAAGTAGTCATTTTGACTAGCTTGGTGATTTGAGTGTTTTCTGCCAATTCTTATTATTGGATTCAAAAGCTTTGTAATTCTTTTAAGTCAGTATTTTTCATATATATAATTTCTTGCTGTTAATAGGAGAAGTAAAACTTGTAGCAAAACACAAAAGCTATGACAAAATTTGTTGTGCCCATTTGGATCCTTCAGCCTTTATTCTGATTTGAAATTGAAATGAGTTCTGACATAAATGAGACAGAGAAATGATGGCATGACTGAGCCCCCAGACAAGATAAAAACCATGAGAGAGTATAAAAGGAATAATGTTTTCTCCCCAACACATAAGCCAATCTATGCTCTCATTCTGTTGTTGTTGCTTTTAATATGTTCAACACAAGCTGCTTCAAGCTATTCACAACAAAATACAATGTGTGTATATATAGGACACATCAATGAATGGCACACACAGCAGGCACGCATATTCCTTTTGACATCAACTCTACCAGCACAAAAGCCACCACGCATACAGAAAAAGACTTAGAATCCTTCTTTTCTTTTTTTGGCCAGGTGGTTGTATAGTCCAGATCTGAAGCGTGAAAAAATTAACATCCTTCCATTTTTCCATCTAATCATTAAAACTATTTTTTAAACAGCTGCTTCTTATATAGCATTTCTTTTCCAGTCATTTAACCAATACTGAAATTCTAGCCTGGGACACAACTCTTCATTCTATCTAGCCTCAACATCAATTGATCTGTTGGCCATAAAAGGGGTACTGAACAAAGGTCCAACAACCCTTCTACCTTTGAAAACAGTATGCAGTGATAAAATCACACATGTTCACAAGGAAATGTTCTTCTAATCCTAGTGCCAAGATGTGGTAAAACTGGACTTTGCCCTGCAAGGTGCCATGATCCTTTGGTAAGGGATATTGAAACTTTAGCTTTCCAAGGCTAAGATGAAGAACTCTGCCTCCTTGCTCCTTTAAGTTTTCCTAATTAATCTTTCTTCAGGAACTAATTCTGAAGAACCATCTGTGGAAAGAAAGAAAATATACTGACAGCAGGTTAGTCTAACAGTGTTGCTGAGGACAGTTACCATTTTTTCCTATTAGTTGTACAGTAGTACCCACGTTTAGCTACTGGCAAGTACAACAAAAACACCACTATGGCCAAAAGAAAATGCAGTGCAACTTTTTATACTCTTGCTGAGACCAATAATAATCTCTCCAGCATTTTTTTTTCCTGCTGCCCTGATTAACAGCATCAATAAAGACAATTTCATTATGTGAGGGATCATCCCAGCTGTTTGCCTGATCACTGGAAAATGCTTCCATTGCTCTTCAGTTATTGCTGATACACTCTAATTAAAAAAATGCTCCAGAACAGTGTGACATGGTTGTTTGACTCTGCATTGGACACTGCAAGATGCTAAGCTCTTCCTATGCTGAACACATCCTCAGACCCAAACATAAAGCAAAATTTATACTTAACTTTCTTAGGAAATACTTAGCTCCTTAAGAATGAGACCTTTACCTATGATTGCCTCAGGGTACACAGACACGTTCACCATGGTCAATGATTTCCTGGTTGGTATCAGTCACATGATACCATGCTCTTCTATGCATTATTTTGCAGAGCCCTGTGTTAAGGGGAAAGCAAGCATTCTCACCTACTGAAGTCTAAATGTCATAGTCAGCCTTTGTAAGAGCAGCTATAATTGGACTAACATCCACATTTGCACTCTAGAGTGAATTCTTCTCCTCATACAGAAAATATTCAGATACCTGGTAACAGCTGTTGTAACTTCATCATCACTGTTTTGCACCAAAACCCAGAAAAGTTGATTCAGGACTACAGGAAGAAAATTCATAATTACATGGATCTTCTCAATCCTCAGCAAATTCTGTAATGAATGTAAGAAAGAAAATGAGAGATTTCCAACACGAGCAAGGAAAGCTGATTACTTGCTTTCCTGATTCAGCAGGTAAAATGCAGTGCAGCCACTGGTGCAATAGCAGTAGGAATACAGGACAAATAGAGGACCGGTTGCTCATGGAGTTTGTTTTAAATACTACCATCAACACAACTGTAGGTATTGTCTAAATTTCAGAATTCCAACATTTTGCTCTGCCCTGACCTAAGGAGGCAGGGGAGGAGGGAAGAGAGCAAGAGAGAAACCAAAGCCAATTTTCATATTTCACTAAGGATACGTATGTAAAGAGCAGTAAAAGAACTTAATTACTATTTTCAAAACATGCATTTCCTAATATTTTTAGGAAAAATTCTTTTTCTGCAGAGATCTGATAAACTGAACTTGTTACTAAAATACTTATATTAAAAGCACATTGGTAAAAAGTAGTATTAACACTCTAACCTGACTGGACTGACATTATATTATCTTCTCTGATCAAGGAGGATATTGAACTTTTAATTAAAAAATAACCTCCTTTGAATTCCTCCTAGGTTTTTTTTATTTCAGTCATTTCCAAATCATACCAGAATTTCTTCAAAGGTGCTAGTGATTTATAAATAAAAGCAAAATATTCTGGGGAAAATTACTTATTCCCTGGCTACATTGCATAGTCAATCCCATGTCGCATACAACATTGTTCCTTTTTTCTAATAAATTACTGAAGTCTTTTTAAAATGTAAACTATAAACAGCAAATAAAGAACAGTGCAATTCTAGTAGTTTAGGTAACTGACTTACTGTCTGCAAAGTTGTGAAGTTTTTATGGATTCCTAAACTTTGTCCAAAATGCTCAATGGCTTCTCAAAAATTAATAGTTAAGGGCTTTATTCTGTAGAGGTATAACCTCTAAATAACACTGATACTTTGATTTTTTAAATCCTCCCTTAATAATTTCTTTAAATTAAGACGATATTTAAAAATGAAGCAACCTCTTTCAGGTCTACCTGCATCTATCAACAGAAGTAGTATCCACCTTTAGAGACTTGCCCAGAGACCTGCCATGATTTATTGCAACTGTTTGCTTATGAAAGCAAACATCTCTTTCCAAGCAGCTTTATAAAATCTGATTAAGGTACACTCAGACAGAAAAACACTAACAATGAAGGAAAGGGGGAAAGCACCTACATGGCAGTAACATCTAAACCCCAAAACACCTATTAGATTTTACAGACTGCTAAAAGGAAATATAATAAATAAAAGTCGTATGTATGATGTTTTAGAGCTAGTACTGTGGAACAGTGTCACAGCTACCCTTCTTGTCCTCTTGCTTATCTTCCTGTTGAAGTTCAGTAAGCAGATTGCAAAGCAAGAACTCTGCATTTCACCATTCATGAACAGGTAAAGAATCATGGCCCTGCATTTACCTGCTGCTCTTCTAATTTGCTTGTTATACTCCCTCTTTGTCACAGCTTTTTACCTCTACTGAATAGTCACACTTAATGCAGGTCATGCTTATTCATTTCATCTCTGCAGAACGGGGTATGCTCCTTCTGATTTCAGAACTTGAGAGGCAACAAGCACCCTTGACTTATACATGAAAAATAGCCTATCAGCCCTCTGGATAGCATTCAGGTTTTTAGAATGAAAGTACAGAGAGCCAAGCAGGAGGTAAGCATACAATGTATCTAAGGCAAGAGAGGGCTAGTAGGAATACTGCAGCTCTACAGGTTACACATGTTTTTCCCGCACATTCCTAGAGCAACACGACACCATCCTTTAACAGGATTTGAGGCTTGGCATAGGCTGGATTATCAAAGTTGATGGGGCAGATGCAGCCATGCTCTAAATGAGAAGGGATAGAAGACAGCTCTGTGACCAGTAATGTATCTGTCACATCCAGTAAGTCTAACTGGATTTGTCATGGACCCATTGCCTCCTGGTAAATCTATGCCATGTTTAGAATTATGCAGTGATGGATAGTTGAGAGAAAGCCCTAATATAATTTTATAGCACAGTTTGTGCTGCAGGTTACTTTACCTTACAAGAATTGATAAAGTTTGAGGTAGGAGGCTGAGATAGAACCTTTTCCCTTTCTTGGCACTGATGAAAAAAGTTATTCAGGTATGGATCCTAAAATGATAAAAATTTACATTAACATACATTATAGAAAGGATTAGAATTCAGTTCGATAAATTGGTTAGAGCAATCACCTCTGATACCAAAGACCACACTTGGTCCCTACCACCTTAGGCATAAGACACAGAAAGACAGATCAATTTATTGAGCCCAACCTATTGGCCAGCACAGCTTGCTATATACAACTTATTTCTAAGTGCTTTGACCACTCTTTTTTCAGTGTTGTTGCAATTAATTTTTTCTTCACAATCTAAGGGATTTCAATGGCCAGATTTTTTTTTCTTCCTAGTGCTAATAATTTATTTTCTTGCTGTTTAAACTGATATTCCACAATTTTTCTGTTAGTATAATCTTAAATAGTTTATATTTTTCCTTAAAGTGTCTATTCCATCATTGCCATCTTGCCGTTCCACATTCAAATAACCTTTAAATGTCAGAGAAACAAATTTGTACAAGATTTTAAAATGTCTTTCAGACATTCCTTTACACTTTTTGTTTGTAAGCAGGTAACAGAGCTAAAAGGAAATTTGGCTTACCTGAGTATTTACTGTAGATACAACAAAAGTAGAGACTTTGAAAAGTGGTTTCCCACTATCTATCCATTTTACATCACAGCCGATCTGCTATTAAAACAAAAATGAAACAAAACAAACAAAAATTTTGCCACTTATTTCCTACTTATTAAAGTCTGCATCAAATTTTCACTGCGTAGCTTTGCATATGTGCGTGCATGAACTGGGCTGACTACTGTGCTTTCACAACTGTATAATTATTGCAATACAAACCCATTTTTCAGCACAAGTCCATGAACATTATCATTCAAGGGACCAGATCACTGGCCCATACTGTCCTCATGACAACAGTAAAACAAACACAAGGAGGCAGAAATAATCCAAACTGTATGGTATTAGTGGGAAAATGTGATATCACACCACAAAACTGGAGAATGAATCATGATCGTGGATCACGACAGCTGGAGAATGAATGTCTTATGACCTGAGTTTGAGAAAAGAGTTATGACCATTCTCATTCATATTTTGGAGAAGTTAGGTGTGATATTGTAGAATACACAATTATAAAATACACTTTTCCATATATAACTGTGAATCGGCAACATACAACTCTCAGTCCAGTGGTACATATATTATTTCATATACTCAATTATATTCACATCAATATTCTAAACCAGACACCCTATTTATCATTTACACTTACAGGTAAGTGCAAATGCAAATCTGATCTCATGTGAAACATCTGCAAATAAATGCTCTGCGCCATTTAAATAATATGAAAGTATGAATTAATACCTTTCCACTAGTTGGTTCTTGAAGGCTCAAGTAATTGGGAGGCAGACTGCTTGCCACTGGCACGTTGTGTTCTTGAGAAGCTAACTGGGCTTCTTTCAACAAAGGCAGCCATGTGTATCCCACTGTGCACAAGAACAAATCGATATGACTCTTTGGAAAAACAAGCTTCTCAAGTTCAAAAGGAAGACAGTAATATCCAGCCAGAAATTCTGCCATCCTTATTTGAATGTACATCATTTATATTTACAATTGAAAGTAATTCTACTACAGGTACCTGGTGTTTCCAGAGCCTCTTTCTTTTTGGCATTAGCTTTTGCATTTATGTCACAGGTGACATGATAAAATGAAAACAGAATGTGGTGTTTCTTATGGAGTTGAGTGGGAAGTTCAATTTTCACCTGAAATGTAAAATGTGACACCTCACTTTAGTTTAAAAATTGGTTGAACCAAGCATCAGAAATGGTCTAAATGAGTGACATCTCTCTCTACACAGAGGTCTAACTACAGCCTGCCTTTACTGGGTAATGTTTGTCTGCATGAGTAATAGATGCTCTCTCAAGGAAATTGTTTAGGATGATCATCCATCACTTTTACTTAAAACAGCTTTTTTCCCTCTGTCTTGTGGATGAATATTTGCATTTATGATAAAAGAGCGTAAGATGAAAGAGGACAGAATGAAAGAGTGATGGACCCTGCTTACAAGTCATCACCTGCACTCTAGCAGCCATAAACAGACATCACCACTCTCATATTTTCAGGATGACCAAACCAAAACCTAAAATGACATATCTGCTACTGTTTCATCATCATTTCATGGCAAAGACCAAGTAATAATGGCTGACATGAAAATAAGCTTTTATTTATGACTTCTGCTCAGTCTTAAATCTTATACCATATCATCCATGAATCCCTACAGAGTGGGTTTGAGGTATTATAAACCTATTGGAATAAAAATACAAAGTAATAAAACCATGTTACCCTAAGAACTAATACAAAGGACACTTTGCCCTTGTGAGCTGTGATAAATTTTATCCAAGCTAATCCTATACTTAAAGCAAGGTTTAGAAATTGTTGATAAATGCTTCTAGTGTTAAATCAGCTTATGGGTAAGAATCTGATACAATAAACATAGATATGGATTGGGCATTCAAACATGGAGATTAAGACAACTTTCTTGATAACACACTACATTCTTCTAAAGCCTGTACTTGCTGTACTAGGAACATTTAGGACAGGTGCATACCTCTTCCAACCAAATCAGCTATCAAGATCTGAATTCAGCTCTTTGTTCAAGTTGAAAGAATCTGCCCAACCCAGATGCCTCACTAGAATCACATGAAGAACATTTTCTGATGTGTTAAAACCCAAAACACTGCTCGCAAAGGAGTAGCAGAGGGTTTAAGATCTCTGAAGATGTAATGCTATAAGTTCCACCTCAGTTCCTAAACATGAATCTTAAAATCGATACTTCACATGTAGTTGTTCATTATCTGTTGGTCTTGCCCCTGCCATTTTATCAAAGTAGATTTTTACAGAAAAAGGAAGTTTTTCCAAGATCAAGCCAACAGTTTGGAAAACACTGGCTATATACTAACTCTATTTGCCAGCCTTATCGCTACAGACAGAGCAGTAGTGGAAAATCCAGAACAGACACGTGACGTTCACAGGCCATCAAGTACACTAGTCACTGAAGGGGTAAAATTAAGTTCACTCGCAGAAAGCCTGGGGAATCAATACTTGGTGTTGGTGAAATGTAAAGATGCATGTGCAACTAACATTTGGCAATGACCGATGTTTGAACTCTATTCCATAGCTGCATCTTCAAAGGCACCAGCTAAATGACTTGCTGCAGCCACTGCACATTCTGTTCATACCACTGGATCAACAAAAATGCCCCAATGCAGATCCTCAGAGAGGGATTTTTTCTGACATTTGGCTCCACCCTTCATCATAATGTTTACTGTTTCCATTAAATTCAGAGATGCAGCTGGACCCTTAATGTAATGCAGACATGCATTTTAGAGAGCTAGACTGTTCCTAATTAATTCTACAGCATCTTAACTGTACTCAGAACATCTTACAAAACAAAGGATTCACTGAATTAAGAAAAAAACCCAAAATGTGAGACTGTATGTGAATCTACATAACACAGGCCCATCCAGATACACATGCAAGTGTAACAGAAGTATTCTTTACACATATTTTTCTGTCTCATTGGCAAACATGTGGGATTGGCAGGCAATTAATGAAAGAAAAAGCAGACTGACCTCATCATAGAAATCAGGGTTCTGGGAATGATGTAGCACAGCGGTGTAGGCTGCTGTTGTAAATAATGGTCCACCTGGCTTCCCATAAATACACTGATAAAAGTAATATGCTTTAATCACATTGTGAAATTCTGCTGATTATACTAGTCTTGGTATATCTAACATGCATGTACACTGAAAACAGTATAATGGAGGATTGATAATTACTTTTATCAAATATTAAAAGAAATATTTTAAGTGCTCAAGCCTGCAATTTTTATACACACTTCCAGTAAAAGTCCACTGATTCTGTGAAAGTGACCCTACATTGTACTACACAATCCACACTCCTTAGACTTCTTCCTTGTAGTTATCAGTTTCAGAGTTTTGTGCAAAAAGCTTTACAAAAGCTATTTCACTTTCATGCAGTTCAATACACAATACAATGCCTTTACTGACATTTCAGTATTATAAAAGCAACACCAGTTAACAATCTTGTCCCTGGCAGAGTCCAGTCTGAAGGTTCTTGATTGATGGCAAATTTATTTATTGGTGGGGAAACTCCAGTACAACAATACTATGCAATAGCCCTTGGTCAGTAGCAAAATTAAGTCTAAGGTTCTTCTAATTTCATGCCTCACTCTTTTCAAACAAGTGTCCTGAGCTCAGTGAGAAATGTACGGTAACAAGTAAATTTTAGAATAAGCAAGATGCACTGTGAAAAATGGTTAAGTTTTCTATTATGGTCTTCTTTCCACCAGTCAGAAAGCCAGCATGGCAAAATGGCACTGTGAGGTGGCATCACTAGGACCAGCTGGGATCAAACAAAACAACAATGCAAATGTAGAAGGATGCATGACAACATTCACTCTTTAATTGTCCCAGGTTAGCTTAGGCCTGGTTCCTGGGGTTTATGAGTAATGTCCTAAAAAAAATTGTTCTCTGAATATACTCTTGTTGTGGCTCACCTTCAATGGCTTTGCTCCTTCTTCATCAGAGCTTTTAAACTCAATGCACACTGTTATATTCCGTGCCTGAAAAGAGGAATGTATTAAAACTTAGATCAGAAATGGGGCACCCATAAAAACTCAGGCAAAAGATAAGGGCTGAAATAAACTCTTTTCAAAATCTACAAGAAATGTGCATATGGTCTATCAATATTTAAAATGCCTTTAAGTCACAGCAATATCACTAAACCCAATATTTCCTAGAAGAACTGGCAAAATGCAAGCCAGGCCTCAAACTTACTGTTTAGAAGCATATTTTAAAGTGACTAGCACTTACCTTGCTTGTCCTTGCTTAATTTTCCATCACCATGAAAACACACATAGTATTCAAGTTTCATTTAAGAACTACAAATATTATCTATGTTAATTTTATCTGCACCATAATTTCATTAAAATACAGCCCTTCTGAAAATTGTGAAAAAGCTATTACCACATTATTGTTCTTTGAATCACTGACGCAACTTAAAATAAAATCATCGATTCATGTAATTAGAATTGGACCAATGTTTTATGATTGCAAAAATTGAGAAAGACAAAAAGCCAAGTCAGTGACTTGCATCTCCATTTTCCCCTCCTTTATGATGAGTACTCCTTTATTCCAGTGAGAGCTCATGCAGTACACTACTACCCAATGTTGGCCTGAATTGGTCACGTACCGTACCTTGTTGAAGTATTTTTGGCTATCATACTTGAGGTGTTTTGGATATATGTATATTTGGTTCTTGTATACTCTGTAAGGTCGAGAATATTTTGTTGATTCCTGTACAAACTCCTCAATTTCCACTGTAGGTTGATGCTCCTTTATGTCATTAAATGGCTTGATTGGAATAAAAGATGAAGTTACACAGTCTTCAAAAGAACAGAAAAGAAAACCATCACATATTGTGTTTGTTTTTACAGTCTTACCACTAAGAGTAAGTAATATTGAGATAGAACAAGTAAAATCCTGCCTGAACTTGCAAAGAATAAGTAATGCTGAGATGCAACAGGTCAAATCCTGCCTTAAATTGCATTCATGTTACCTCAGAGCAATTACAACATATCACCCTTAAATGGTTTATCTCATTTGAGTTAAACAGTACAGCACTGAAAACCTCTTTTGACACATAGAGTACTTGATGGCATTTGATGGCTTAATAGCACCACTGTTATATGGACAGTTTCAACAGAATATACTGAAGTGATGCTGTTTCTAATTAATTTTACAGCTCAATATGTCATTTAAGTTTTTCTGTTCTCTAATAACAGTAAACGAAATGAAGAAACAAGTAGTGCAGAACTAGATTAAATATATGATGCAATTGGGATAACTGAAATCAGATCAAGAAACAGAAGATGAAAAAAAGCACTCAGTCACCCAGACAGGGAGAGATTAAAAACAGAGAGAGTATACTCTGTCTGCCTGGGCCATTAAATTAGTGATATATTTAACTTCAGCATGGAACACTCAAGGGCTGTTTGCACAAAAGCAGCTAAGAAGGGCCACCAGCTTAGGAGCGTCCTGAGCTATGTATGGGAAAAGCAGTTTGAAGGTCCTGCCTACAAATTCATTCCTCAAACCCTGGAATAACCCACAGGAAAAGCCTACCAATTTGTGGTGAGGAAGCCAAAACCAGCTGGTGATCCCTCATACACACTATGCCCAATTTTACTTCCTTCTAAACTAGCACAAGAGGAAATTGCCAGTTCCAGGATAGCGCAGGTCCTCTGCAGCCCAAGCAGGTGGGTAAGAAGTGGTTCTATGGCAGCTATAGCAGGATGGTTTCTCTTTGTTTTCTTTCACATAGACACTGAAAACTTTCTTCCCAGCCTGCTGCCCACAAAAACATGAATGTGTCCAATTGACTTGTATACCCGGCCAACAGACACAGCTCCTGAATTATGCTGGAAAGATCCATACATGAAAACTTTTGTCTTTCCCAATTAAAATTAGCACCTTTAAAAAGGAACAGCGAAATTAAAGCACTTGCATTTGTCAGCCAGAAGCGACCACCACCTGCTGTAGAGAAACACTGGGAAGGTTTATTCTCCCCAGCGCCAGCAAGTCTCCTGTAGATGATCAAGCAAATTCCTCTGTTGGTCAGTGAAGATACTCAGGGTCACATACAGACTTTTGGAAGTTTGTTTTTCTGCTACTAACATTCCCAGTACTTGGGAGACTCTGCTCGTTGCTCTTGGCCTACAAAGCTAAGATGGGCAGCTTTCTATTTGGGCAAATCTCAGGCAACCCATCCTAAAATACAAGGATGTGTTGTGTCTTATGATTTGGCCAGCTGCCCCTCAAACTTGATTTATAAGCATTTTGATTATGTCTGACTGAGCATCATTAACCTTCTTTTTCATTTGAGAAATTCAGGGACTATCACAAGGATTAGAATGCAGTGTTAAGGCCTCTCTGCAGAAGTATTTCTGTGTCCTCCACACACTGCAATTCCAGTAGCCTGTAGAAAATCCGCAGGAAAATACAGTGTTGAACTGAACACATAAAGGGGAGTAAATAATAAATGAAGTTTTAAAATACCAATAGCTCAGATAGGAGAGCAGCAATAGCCTGTGGAGTGTGAGAAGAGGCAGTAATAACAGGAAGAGGCCATCTGGAAAATGAAGGCTCCTGCAGCCAGTTGTGAAGGTCTTGTCTCTCTGTGCCTCACTCCCATTGCACAGACATGCACACGGAGGCAACAGCAGATTTTGCTGCTAGACACATAGCTCTTGGCTACAAGCTACTTTCCATGACTGCCCTCCACAAGAATGGAGCTTCATAGTTTGAGGTGTTAAGGGCTATTTTAGGGGAGAAAGCAGAGGATATAGCAGCAACAGTACCTGCTGCCCTATTGCCAGCTTTAGAGCCCCAACCTTCCAGTGCAAATGACAAGCAGGGACCACACAGCACAGGTGGGAGCTTCAGGAAGCCTTTAGTCTCTTCCCCTTTGCTAGAGCTACATAAGTTTGGCTTCTCCCCATGCAGCAGAAAAGGCAAAAGTTTTGTTTCAGGTTAAACACTGTCAGACAACATCCCCTGATATATCACTGGCTCCGGCTCTTGTGGTAGCTATAGTAAATACAGTCTTATAAAAACAAAGATCTACTTCTGCTGTCTAATGCAAACTGATGCTAATGTGAGGCAGGGTAGTGTCAGTCCCTAGAGACACAATCTTACTGGCAAATTCTTGACAAGCCAACTTGATTTTCAGTGGCTTTTCTTGGCAATAAAGGATTTTAGCACTAGCCTAGCATGACTTATTTTGAGTGGGAAGGAGGTGTTAGAACAGAACTGGTTACTGCTATTACAAGGCTTCCTTCAGAGCTGGCTGAAGTCAAGAAGAGTTTTCATGAAGATTTTAATGAATCCTACTCTATGGAAGTTTTCTGGTACATTTTTTAAATTATTTTACAGCCTTACTCAGAATAAGACAAATTTTCTCTATACCAAATAAATGTTTAAGCTGTTACTCTTTAGAGTGAGGGAATTTTCATTGACTTTCCACAGGAACTGGGCACTTTACTAGCACATACCCTTTAAAGCCAGACTTTCACTTGGCCACAGTGCCCACTGAGTCAGGTAACAGTACAAGGCCCAAGCTGCTTTGGACCATTTTGCCTACTCCAAGCTATCAGTTTCTTTTAATTTCAAAAATAAAGATTGCTTTTGCTATGTTAGTGAAATTGTTTTTTTTATCTAATACCATATGAAGATGGTATAAAGATGTTTGATGGTAGACTTCAGAGGAATTCAATGCTTCTAAGCTTTTTGCAACAGTCAGTCACAGAGATGTGGCCCTTGAAACAGAAAATTTAAAAGGAGATAAAAGGATCCAGTTAGAAGTATCTATCTTAGCAGTTGCTATGCTAATGCCAGAGTGGCCTCTGAATGAAGTCCTCCATCTAGTCTGCATTCTTGAATCATGCTGCATGTCCCACACATGCTAATTCACAGAGGATATGAGCATCACAGCCCATCAACAGTGGAAGGCTATTAACCTCAAGCTACAGAAGTCCACTCAGCTCTTTGGCCTAATCCCTTAGAGACCAAAAAGTTGTCCTTGGACTTTCATCACATGTTGATTCAGCATGTTGTGTTCCATATTGCTGGGGTGTATCTGGCCAGGTACAGGAAGAAACAAGGAAAGGTGTGATTAAATGAAAACAAATCAAGGACACTCCCTTGCATATGTTTTTCTATAGAACAATGGACACTTCTACCAGAACTGTCTCAAGGCAGCAATTATGGCTGGAAAGCCTATGACAATGTCCTATCTAAATATTAGTTATAAAGTGGAATCATACTTGGATGTTCCAAAGGAACACAATCAACTGCAATCTCCAAACAGCCAGGTATAGTCTGTATTTTGCTAATCTTCTCTGCTCTGCAATGACAGAAATGAAAACATTTTAGAAAATTAGAACAAGAGGGATGAGACCCATCATAGAAATTAATCTAAAATGAAAACCAGACCCTGATTTAAGATACAAATATACATTAAACACTTCTAACATGCACCCATTGGCTATTAAACTTAAATCAAATGCAACAGCAGGAAAGAAACATGGTTTGTTTTGGTTTGGGTTTTCTGGGTGTTGGGGATTTTTTTGGTGTGTGTCCCCCCTTTTTGGCCTCATTTCTGCCTTATTTTAGCAAGCAACATTATAACATATTTTGTAGAACAGGAAGAAACTGATCAATGTTCTCTGCAAGGAATTCAATGACCACTGAGTCGAGAGAAGTTCGCAGCATCATGGCTTCTGCAAGTGCCATGCTGAAAAGGGACCAAGACATACTCCTCGTGCCCAAGCAATTTGAGAAGTGCCAAAAGTGTGATGCTAAATTCCTCTTATCTAGGAGATGCTTTAGGCAGACAAAGCCAGCAGTGGTGACTCTAATAAGAGTAGTAAGAATTTCAATAAAGTTTCCTGACCAGCAACAGTAAGATGGCACAAAAGAATAAGGGCCCAATCCAATCCCTGTAGTTGACATTCCATCTTTCTATAACCTGATTTTATATAAATGGAACAGAAGTTAATCAGATTAATTAATTTCTAGGCACATTTAGAGTAGAAGGGACAGGAAGAAATTAATCATTCAATCCTCATGTCACTTATACAGTATAAACAAAGACTCTGCTCTAGAATTAGTCCGATTTACACCTGTGTGGAAGACCATCCAGCCAAACCACTATTCACTAATTTGCACACTGTCAAACATTTGGAAAAGTTTTTTCCTTCCAGAATCCACTCTGTAGTTTGTCATGGAGACTCAAACAAACAAAAGCAAGGAGTGGGGAAACCTTAAAAAATGTATTTTCAATTTTCTCTTTTTTTTTCCTCCTTTTTTTCCCCCTGAGATAATGTTCTCTTGTTGGTTACTTCACTTGCATCTCCCCTGATGGAAGCTAATTTAAAGAATCACTATCTTGGGGTTGTAATAACATTTATTAATGTGCCAAATGACATTTTAGTTTTCCTGGAAAGTCCAACCTAAAGCACTCTTTGGCAGGTAACAGGCTAATGTGAAAACCACCAATTTAATATGACCACTTCAGCACTGTGTTAAATGAAGAAAAAAAGCTGTGAAAATTACTCTGCACAGCTTTAAAAAGATTTTATTCCTTCTCAAGCCAAATTAAAAACTGTTCCTTACCTTCTGTATTCTGCTATTAGTTTAATCAAATCTTCCATGGAAATCTTATTACTTTCTTGCCTGAACAAAGGTGAGAATCGGGAGTCTCTGTCAACATTACCCTGATTATCTTTAAACACTGGTCTATAAAGAAAGAAAAATGGCATGTTTATAAACACTCACCCATATATATATTTGAACATTTGAAATTGTCAAGTAATCTTTTAACAAGGTTATGATATGAATTCTTACACAAATTCAAGGGCTCCCTGTAGAGATTCACACAAGAAAGCTCTTCTGAGCTGTACATTTGCAGGAGCCCAGCCAATTTCAGTTTACTTGCATGTACAGTCCCAGTCCTGCAAAGACTTAGGACCTTGTTTAATCTTACACAATGCAGACAGTCCCCATGACTTCAGCTGCAGTGTGACTGCTCACAGTTCAGAGCTGCCGGGGTTTCATGCTAGGCCAGATCATCATCTACTTCAGCATCCACCATTTTTTTCCTCTCTTCTGTAGCTAAGTCTCACTTGAGAAAGCTGGAAGTGTACAGCACCTCACCCGAGGCAGCTCTCCACTCCCATCTGCCCCTCCACCACCCTGGCTGCAAGGCTGCCTTCTCCAGCCTCTCAGCAGGCTCTTGGGGCAGCCTTAGAGAAGCTGTCCCTGGCTGAGAGCCGCTAATCCTAAGCCTGATGGGATTTTACTGTCTTGCTCACACATCAAGGACACGACTCCTCACTTTAACAAAGAAACTGCCCCTTTATTTCAAAGAAGTGTTTTGAAGAATTCATTACACCAATAAGTAGTTTCATCCATCAAGTTATTATCCAATAAAAATCATAATTTTAAATAACAGAAATCATAACAAGATGTCAAATCCCAACCACTACATCCCACCACGTAAAAAAAGTATGCTTCTACAGAACCATGGAAGAGACTTCTACTGAATCTTCCTACACATTAAATCTGTTCTGTGTCCTCCAGGAGCAGGACAGCAACCCATTAGGGCTTAGCTTTCCTTCATAAAACAAGTTTGTGGTGCATCAACTAAATTTTTGGTGAACCAGCTACAAAGTACAAAATGAAATGGAAAAAAAGGATATCTGTCTATAACTGGGAACAATAAGTATCAGCTGTTGTGCACACAGCAAAACATTCCCAGGTATTTCCATTCCTGCTCATTGCCACTTGCAGGATTTAATTAAGACATTCCAGTGCCCTCTGTATATTCCCAAGGGTCACACACTCTGGCTGGACTGGATAATGTAACAGTATCCAAATTAATGAACCTTGGATTCAACTGTAGCATGCAAAAACATTGCTTAACAAAAGTAAAATGTTCTTGACACTAAGTGCTGTTCTGTGAATCATTTGGCCAGTCTTGCTTCCTTAATTTACTTCTCTGTTCCACTGCCAGTGAGAAGAATTAATGCCAGCACAAATTGTTGCCAGACGCAAAATAATGGAGTAAACCTTTGGAAGAGGCTCCCAAGCATAGGTATAAATGTACCCTGTCTTAACATAATTAACTGACACAATCAATTTTCTTCTGTCAGATTTTTGCCTCCAGCAGTTTAGGGGGAATAAGGTCCACACCAACATGCCATGTAAAAAATCTTAAGTTATTAGGGAGAAACCAGACGTAATTTCTGGCAGCCACCACTTACTTTACAAGTCCTATTAAATTGCTGTTAGAAAAAAAAGAAAGAAAGAAAAATAATTATTACAGTATTGGTGACACTATGATATTTCTTGGACTCAGCACTGCTTCCTTCTCCAGAATAACAGAGAGGACTAAAACATTCAGTGAGTGATTTCTGCTGTGCCACTGGGCTCTGCAATGTGATGCTAAGCAAACCTAGGCTCTGTTGGAGCTTATTAACTAGTTCAGTGCAGGCTCTGACACTGAGCAAACCACTGCTCAGCACAGCAGGGTGTAGGGGCACTTACCAAGACAGGGTTGGTGATATTCCTAGTATAAAAGGAAAAAGAACCAGGTCTGTGCTGGAAGTAGCTCACTCGGGGTCAGTGGTGCTGAGCACTGAGCACTGCCTGCTGGGAGGCTCAGGGACACAGTAACTTCACCTCCTTCCCTCTGGCTACTCTAGTTTGGAGTCAGAAGGGCTCTGCAGAGTCCTGCCTACAGCCACTCCTCCCCAGCAACAGTGCTCTCTGGGTATCATATGCCCGACCTCTAGGACTGCTCCTCGTCAGTTCAGCAGCATATCCTAGACTAAATAATACATCTGGGACAAAATTAAAAGCATGAAACCAGGTATCCACAATACAAGACAGGTAAGTATTCTTATGCACACAATACTCCATTTATGTAAAGCTCTTGCTGCTACAAGAGCAATTTAGGTGTCCATTGAAAACAATATAAACACTTTTAAACACAGGTATGTTTTATGCACTCAGGGAAGTTAGATGGCTTTCTGCTGGTCAAACTGTACTGGTGTTTCCATTCCCTTGGCTCCTTAAAGCTGAAGAATTGCCAGAGCAGCAAGTATTATGTGTATTATGTCTGCAGTTAAGTAACTGCAATCCCATGTTTTGCTAGATCTTTTCAGGCTGCTGGGTGCAGGTGGAGGAAGAGTGCTCCTTGCCACAGTGAACCTACTGAAGACATTTGAGAATGACAACTGTCACATCATAGGAAAGGAAATGAATAAAACACTTCCACAATCCAGGAGTCCAGTATTTGTCAAATATAATAACAATTCCTTACTACCAGTTACTTATTTACTACAGAACTAAAATCCTGAGGAGATTCTAAAGTTGTTAATTTTGGGGAAAACAAATGAACAGATTTCACTAAAGAAACTGAAACATCATCTCAGCATTTGAAGTGTTTCTATGATTCTAGTTTTCTGACATTGTTAGATGATAGTCCACAATCACAAAAATTCTTTAAGCATAGAAAACCTACACAATGTTAATAAATTAACATTGAAAAAGCTACTTTTTAAGTAGTGGCTTATGATTTGTGGAAAAATTCCTCATCTCCAGGGTTAGAGATTCAGCGTGAGATCTGCAGCTACCGTAAATCAGTGCAGCCTCGCTACCTTCAGCTACTTCAACTTATGCCAGCTGAGAACCAAGTCAGCAGCACAAGCTGTTGAAGGATTCAAATATTGGGCTCTAAAATGTGGAGTTTACGAGGGTGGAGAAGGTTTGAAGGAACAGCAGAGTGTAAAAACTAATCTCTGCGAGTGAAGTTTCCCCACATCTACAATATGTAGCTCAGGCACATATTTGCAAACTTTGGCAGTTCTGGCAGGAATATGAGAATCGGAGATGGATTTGACACACTGTAATTCTAACACATACCACAATTATACCTGTGAGAGCATACAGACACCAGATCCTACCAATGCCAGCAAGAAATCAGGGGGGAACTCTGAGTCATACTTTTGAATGATGCTAACAAACTGGGTGCCACATAAGCTAATTAAGCATTTTGGTCACATGCACAATACTCAACTGTCAAAATTTTGGCTTGCTGAACACATATGTAAAAATCGCATTGTGGCCATCTGTAACTGTTTTAAGGGAGGAAAATTTCCACACAAAACCAGGAGTGTGGTTAATGCCAGAATGACATAACTGGAAAACACATTTTCAAACCCAGGGTTTTGCTATTTATCATAGCCAAACCATTTTTCCCCCTGTAGTGTGATAGCCTCCTGTGGAAAATTCTATTTTCAAGCTGTGAAAATAGAAATAAATTTTATAGGGCCAAATTTGCTTTTACCAGAGAGTCCCAAGTAATGTTAATACATAAACAGCTGTAAATAAGTGCAGAATTTGACCCAATGAACTAAATAAATTCCTTGTCCAACATCACTGATACCAACAGGTTCATACAGTTGTTTAATTTGGTCCATGATTTTTAAACTATCTTATCTCATAAAGTGATTCATAATGAAAAAGTTTAAAAGCTGATAAACACTCCCAAGTATATTTTCTGTAATTAATTCCACAGATGGGAGGGAAGATTTTTAATGGTATGGGCAGTGAAGCACTGAATTAGGATGCCATCCAAAAATACTGCCCGTTGGAACTGAGGGATGTCCACAAACCCCAGCTATGTCCCCTGCCCACGTGCAGGCCATCCGTATAATGCACACACAGTAAGTCTGCAAAATGTTGAACTCGCTGTATGTTTGTTAACTCCACATGCACATATTCCCATTTATATTCAGGAAATCACAGCCAGAAATATTGGCTAGACAAACATGTTTAGGAATTATTTGATCCTGTCCTAGGGAATGCAAAAGTACAGTATGATGTGGAGGTCTTTTCAATCTCGTTTTCTGAGGCTGTGGACTGCACATTGAAAAAGGCATCTGTAATTTTGGAGGGAATACCCAGTAAAACAATTCATTGCCATCTCTGAAACTGGAAAAGTATAGGACTAGAGCCAAGGGTTTCCATTGACAAAAAGTCGCAAGGAAACAGCCTGAGGAAGGCTCAGACTCCCAGGTATTCCCATACCCACTGTACAGGGCATCACACAAGCAAGCTCCTCTCAAACAGAACTCTATTGCTCTCATCCTGCCTTATGTCCTTTGCCACATTCCAGCCTGTGCCAATTAACCATTCCATATGGAATGCCAAACAGAAAAATCTTTCTTCATTTACCCAATAAATACTGTTGGGTGCAGCAGCAGCAACTGCTGTGCTTTACTTAGATGAGTATAGTTAAGTGGAGCAATCCATCTATAGAAAACACTTCTGCTCACATGGCTGTGGTGATTGGAAGCTGCTGCTATCATTATAACATGTTACTAGAACTTAAAAAGCTCACATGCAGTTTTCAATCTGGTGGAGCACTAGTTGTTAGTTAAGCTTGATCACACCCAGCAGTGATCCCCCCGCCCCCACCCCCCTTAGTTTATGTACTGGATGTGACATCCCATGGTATGGAATACACCATTGGCCAGTTTGGGTCAGCTGCCCAGGCTGTGTCCTGTGCCAACTTCTTGTGCCCTTCCAGCTTTCTCGCTGGCTGGGCATCAGAAGCTGAAAAATCCTTGACTTTAGACTAAGCATTACTTAATAGCTACAGCAATGACTGAGTTGCAGGACATATCATTAATGGTACCACCACAGACCACAGGCAGGTAGGACAGAATTAATAAAAAGCCTCAAGTCAGTCTGATGCCAAGCCTGAACCTCTTGCCATTGTAAGGTCCATTACATTCTAAAAGTAGCTCTGTCAAGCCAAGAGACATCCGTCAATATAATTTTGATGAATGGTCCTTTGGCTACACAGAAGTAGTAAATATTAATGAGTACCCTTGAGCTTGCAATGACAGATCAGAACACATTATCAGAACACAAGCCTTTCTCTTGAGAACACACATACTTCTGTTCCTACTGGATATTGACAAAAATGTATGTCAATAAAAAATAAAAAAACTCTTCAAATGGCTGTACCTTACTATGTGTTTTCGCTTTTGCCATCTAAGCACAATATTCTACCATCAAAAGCTTTCCCCTACATGCAGCAGGGGAAACCATGCACTTCTGGGGCTCCGTGTCTCCACACCGGAAGTATACAGCCACTCAGCTATCCCTCACAGTCATGGGGCAATGCCACAATGTGACTTTTTCACCTAGCACTCACTCCTCCTTCCTCCCTACAGCTTCAGGCAGCTATCCACCTGGCCTGCCACAGAACAGAAGCCCCAGAGAAGGAATGCTTTGACTCAGCAATCAACAGCTTTCCTTTTTATAGGGAATATAGAATTTTATATTCCCTGCTCTACGCATGGCAGAAAGAAGGGAGAGCTTTCACAGTGACACATAGGAGCGTCTCAGCCAGGGAGCTCTCTCATCAAAGTGCAGCAGTAAGCTGAGGAAATTACAGAAGACTGGGCAGGAAAAATCAGAGAGGACAGGGGAAGGAATTACAAGGGAACTTGAAGGGATAACAAAAAGAAGAAAGCTATATCTGGTTGTGTGAGTTTATTTGGTAGAAAGGGATCAAGAGGCACTGGGGTGCCTCAGTCTTGAGGGTGAGACCATTAAGAAATCATCCAGGAGGAGAGACAGGAAGAACAAAAATCCATTACCACCACTGCACTGACCTGCAATAAAACCCAACTGACCTATCAAACAAGAAAATAACAGCTCTCTGTCACCTACTAACCACTAAAAATGCAAGAGTACCTGAAGCATAATCCCTGAATATCACACCCAAGGCACTGTTTTAAGGGCCATAACCTCCAAATCCTTGGTTAGATTTTTCCTAAAACCTGACATGCATCATAACAAGAACAGAGCTTCAAACTTGTGCACCTATACTTTAGGTGGCCATTGCAACTCTATTTCAGACCTTAATTATCTTTGTAGGAAATTCTTGGGAGAACTGTGACTTCAAAATCTCTTTGGTAATTTTTAGCACCAAATCACTGGTCGAGCTCATGATAAACTGATATTCTCTCAGCCACCTTTGCTACACCCTGGCAACTTCACTGGATACCTGAAGAAAAGATTCCACCACAGTAACATTTAATAAGAAAGTAACCAACATTCAGCTGTGGGAAAAATAGGGCAATGAAATAATAAAGCTTCAGGATCTTCTGGGGTCCTGGACCATGCAGAAAGCTTTGCTTAGCTTCAGGCAGAAAAAGTGGAAATTAATAAAATTATCTAAGTCCTAGAGCAGAATAAGCTTTAAGATGCTTATAAAATTATAAAAAGAATTAATACATACCTCACTGACCAAGCAAATGGCATACGGTATTTCCCCAGCTTGCTGCAGAACTGTTTATTGGATTTTAACACTTTCTGTGCACACTACAAAAAAGAAAATATGAATTATTTCATCCATATCATTATAATATCTGAAATGCAGCAGAGTACATCCAAGTACTCCTCTGCTAAAGAGGCTAGTGTCCCTGAAATAATTTAGCCTGATACTGCCCATAACAGAAGGTTCTGGGCAGACAGCAAAGACATCACAGATGAATATGATGCTGCTGATGAATTAAACCTCTTCACCACCCCTTCAGTCAAAATTGCATTAGTTACAGTTATTATTTCAATTTTCTGTAATATACCCAATGCAAATGCACTGCCTGCCCTCAGAAAGAAACAGGTGCCTACCCCAACTTTGCACTAATTCATAATTTCTAGAGGATTACTGAAAGAGAATTTCACTCTACTAGACATCAGTAGCATAAAAATGCACCACAAATGGATTTGTATGTTGCAGACAAAATGGTACTTCATTTATTCAGTCAATGGAGCTTAGACATTTGCTTCTTAGACCTGGGCCTCCTGTGAGCTTGTCCTGTTCAGCAACCACACGCTGGTGAGATTTGTGAGCACAATTTGCAATGTCTTCAGCTTCCAATAGGCTGAAGTTGACAAAGAAGGAACTGATGTTCCTGTTACATTACCTTAAAAGAATCAGGATTCTTAATGTAAGGTTCAGCACTGCTGGCAATGTTTCCTGTAAGCACTTTTTCTATTTTTGCCACTAATACGATCTCAGAATGAGGATTACTTATGGAGAAAAGAGCCTGTGGATAAAAGACAGAACACTTACTAAGTATATATCAGTACTGAAGAAATGAAATACCACCAGTGCTCTCTGTTGATGGAAACAGTAACAAACCAAATTCAGAAAGGATTATCATCTCTACATATTCAATACAGCCAGATGGAAAATAAAATCTTTGTGCTAGTGCTGAAGTAAGCTTGTGCATATGCAGCGCCTTGCAAACAGACTGACTCAAGTCAAGAAACAGTATGTATACGTCAGCATCACCTAACCTAACTGTTCCTCTTGGACACACTTAAATGCTGGCCTAAATTAGTCACACCTCAGGGGAATGACAGGGAGAAGAAAAGGTAATGTATGGGGTTTTGGGGTAAGGCTTACAGCAATGGCAAGAATGTGGAAGTACTTTGAGATTAATGCAGCATCTAGGTATCGCTTTAAGTTGTGACTGTGTTTGGCTGGTTTGGGAGAGGTCAGCAAATGACCCAAAGAGCACAGGAAACATAGGTCCTTCTCTAAATAACAGACACTAGCTTTTTTCAAAGTTTTGACTGTGAATGTTTTTAAAGTCTATACAGGGAGCTCAAAAATCAAGCATCTGTATAAAAGTACCATGATACACAAAAGAGAGTATTCTTGAAAACAAGAACCACTGGTAGTACAGATGAATTCTCTGATGAAAATGAACACTACTACTGAACTAAAATAAATCACATGAGCACTAAGTCACACAAGTCATGTGGAATACCTGTTTGGGGTATTTCAGCCATTCTTCTGGGAACCCCTTGACCTGTGGTTCTTCCATTTCATTTGAGTCTGTATTTTCAACAGTGCCATTTTCTAATGAAAATGAGGAACCTGAAATCATCTGTCTAACAAGTGGGTGGTTCAAATCCACATGAAAATCAGCAGAGATCTTCCTGCCATCCCGGACATCATATAGTGCCACGCTCACAAAGAAAGGCTCTACCTGGAGAAAAAACAGAAACGTAATATAATGGTAACTGAGAGCAAGGGAGTAAACTCTATCTTTTAATAGGTTTCTGCAGCTAGAAAAAAAGAAAACGAAAAATTATTATTTACAAATCATGAGGTTAATTAAAAACACATCCTTATACACACCCCTGTCAAAATTAGTTTCCAACCATGTGATTTAGGGGCTTTTAAAGGTAGTTTGTTAACAATGTGCTAGAACAGTAATTGACAGCTAATTTAGACACTCGCAGAATAAAAAACAAATGTATTTGTCACAAATAATTATTAGAGTATATGAATAGGGCCCCAGAGAAACGTGTTACAGGATTTTTAAAATGTAGATTCAGAGTCATTATAAAAGAAAGAAGAGTGAGGGTGGGCTTTCCAGGAATCATCAGAAATGTGGCACAAATATGACAAATATAAGTAGATGAAAAATATTTGCTGGTACCAACTCAAATACATGGGCATTTATTCTGTGGGAAACACATGTTCCATTTTGCTAGAAAATGAAGAGCATTCAAACTGCTCTGACAGTATCCACTTATTCTATTGCATAGTACCAAGGAGTTAAGTCCCATGACTGTAAGTAACCTCCGAAGAGCCTCCCTAATTCTGATTAAATGAATCAGTCTCAGAATAAGAACAACACCTTCTGAGCTGTCTAGAAATGAGAATCTTAAAACTTTGGAGATAAGGAACAATGCATGGCAGGTACAATATTCTATGCTTTTTCAGCCTCTGTAGTGAATTATCAGATGCCCTTGGTACAGTTATCATGACTTCATTTAAACGGTTATTCTAGTCTGCCAAAAAAAGTATTGATTACCTCATGCTGAACATGCACTCACTGTAGAGGTCATTTTTAAATGAGGAAAAAAGAAAAAAAATCAATGCCTCATATGTAATGTATGAAAGTTGAGTTGCCAGGACACTAATTTCTCAAAACTTTCCTGCTTCAGAGGAGAACTAACTAAAAGCTATAGACTGACAGCTACCTCTTGCTTTTCCCTGCCCTTTTCTCTTAAAGTAAGAATAAGCAAAATTTTCTGGTTTGTCCTGTGTTTAGCTGAGCTTTTCCACTAGATGAAGCAACCAGTCCTTTCTATTTTGCCTTCTCTTCTGTAATTTAATCTGCTTGGTTCCTGGCCCCTCTCTGAAAAACAAAAAAACAGTTCACCAGCAGCTGATATTCAGTTGCCTTCCTACACAGGTCTTGGCAGTTTAAACTTGTTCTTCTTGTAGCAATTGTTAAGAACCCTCAAGGATTTTAACATTTTTAATTCCCAATTGAACTGTAGCTAAAAGTCTTCAATCTAAATCAGCTTCCAACTGTTTATTGAAAAATTCATCAGTTTCATTATTCAACCCAAAGGGATGAGCAGAGGAGGATGAATGAATGCAGTATACCTGCATGATACAGCTTTCCTTTTACCTTCTCCTTCCAAAGTAACAAGTGCACAGAAAGAGAAAAAAGAAAACAGGAAAAAAAAAAAAAAAAAAGAGAAAAATCACAGGGAAATAAGCAAAGCTTACATTGGTTGAAGGATCATTTTCATTTTCAGTAACACAGGTTTGGAGATTCAAACTGAGGGATCTGCAAGTTATGAGGATCCTCTTTGCAGGCTTTTCTTCAAATGGCTTGATCACCGAGTTTGTCCCTGGAAACTCCTTTTTCTGAGGATTCAATGACTGAAATAAGTTGGGTGATTTGTTATATATAGGAAAAGCACGGCATTCAAAACCTAAGATTTTTAAAGGTCTTGACAATCACTGAAGCACCTGAAAACCTCAAAATGTCACTGCTGATATCTTCACATTACTATAGTAAATGATTGTTATTCCTAATTTATAGATTAGGAAGCAAAGCAAAAAGATAGCTTGGCAACATATATAATGTCAGAGGAAGAATTAAGGATCCAAGTTAAGTTTCCTATAATTTCAGAACAGATTTTTTTCTTGTTTACTTACTGCTTCTGAAACTTTAACTTTTAATTTCCTCATATAGATTAAACAGCCTCATATTTTCAGACTATGACACCATATTTTAGATTTCAGACCCTTCCCCTCACCTATACACCACACCGCTATTTTAATTTGCTAAATATTATTGATAATGGCGCCACAGTTGAATGACAACAGGTTCAAGTTTGAATATATATATTGATCCCGATTTTACTTCAGTCTTCTTTTTAATTAAAATAAAGTTTCCAGTTAAATCACCAACAAATATACATTCAGTGCAAAGAATAACATTTTTTGAATCATGAACTCTGACACTAAATGATAAGCAAGCTGAAGATAAGAAGAAAAGGAACGTTCACTTCCTACATTTCCAGCTAAACTTTTTTTCACATAGATAAACTTTTGTACTTCCAACTGTACTTTTCCACTGCTTTTTATATCCATTCACCTTTTTGTAATCAAATGCAGTGTAATGAATAACAATAAAAACACTGTTCTTGTGACATTCCCAATCCAAAAGGAGGTTCTGCTCCTGTAATATTTTCAGTTTGCTTTAATGATTCAAAGCTTAGCTAGACTGGACTAGATGACCTCCAGAGGTCAGTTCTATCCTCAACCATTCTGTGATCAGATATGGGTAGAGTGTATACAGAAATCTCTGTGGAGTAGAAATAGCTCCCCTCACCCTTCAAAGTTGAAGTCTCAGGTATACCCAGTTGCTTGCTGAACTTCAGTTCACTCTGGTGGCTTAGCCAACCCAGTTAGCTCAGGCCATCTGTATTTTAAAACTTCTAAGAACTTAGGGAAAAAAAAATTCACTTACTGCTATATCAGGATCCAAAGAGAAAAGATTTAGTCGCTCTGTATTTCGAGAGGCTTTCACTGTTTCTTCCGTTTCTGTAATGTACTGTAGTGACAGATAATAAATTAGTTTTCTGCACAGGAACAGAAATCCATAGAGTTGTTAGACTTCTAAATGAATGATCAATGTTTCACTTGTAACACTTCTCATTTCTGCAAAGCACCTTCAATCACTCTTTGAAGGTTAGATGCTTGTGAGGCAAGATTTTCAGGTCATGACATACTTCTAAGGAACACCAAAATAGATCAACTGAGTAATTCAAGTGCATGTATGTTACTAAAGAACCCATTGTGTAAGATGTCAGAATGGTGGATCACTCCACTGAAATCACTTTAGGGATTCCCAAATCGAGGAAAAAAACCCCAACACTTCCACAGAAAACCATGTGTGTCAGGGCAGAAAGGGGAGCAGGAAAGTAAAGCTCAGCCTTACAGGTGGGCAGGCAGACAGATCGCAATGTGTCACCAACCTTCTGCCACAAGGCAGGATCAGCCACACCCATTTTATTTCTGATGGACACATGCGTAAGTTAATAATAAGCTCTCTGACAAAACCAACTCAACAACCTCCTGATACCATTTGGTGTTTTCCTACCCTACCATTTAAATGTTTATCATTATGTCTAACTTTGATAATTTTTTCCCCACTATTTAAGCCCTTTCATGCAACATGTGAAGTATGCCCTACACATTCCATTCCCCTTACAGATCCCTCATGATATCTTTGAAACCTTTTTTCTCAGTCTAAGCATGCTCACTTCCTTCAGTCTTTCTTTGCACTTTGTTTTTCCCAACCTCTTTTTATTTTTCAACCTCTGAACTATTAACAGAGTACACAACTTTCCTGATTGTCCACGACTGAGTATAAACCATAGCTGACATGGTACAGGCTATGCTCTTCTTCAGGTCCCATTCAATGTTTTGTATTTTTCACAATAGCATGTCATTGCTGACACACATAAGCAGAAGCAGCACAGCAAGACCAATAGCTCTGTATTCACTTCCTAACATGCACTGCCCATGTGCTGACTTGTAGAAGCAGGTCCTGATGTGTCCCTCATACACTGGTTTAGGTAGAGAAGGGATCAGGACATTTACCTGCCATGGACTAGGGACAGGCCACAGATCACTGCTGCAGCCAAGCCTATAGAGCAAAGTGGGGGGGAACAGGAATTAGCTATCTAAAGGGCAATACAAGCATCACACAACCTGCAGACCATCTATTTTAGCCTTGCAGGCCACCAGTGGTCTTTGAGGTATCTTTAAGATACCTTTGAAATATCTGCATTAACTAAACCATTAGAAGCATCTATTCACAGATGAGATGATCAGATACTACTGTTGTCCTGAATACATAAACTCAGTTACATTTTATCTGGTTGATTGGTTGTTTTGGTTTTATTCTGGGTTTGTTGTTTGGTTATTTTAAATTCTAGGTGACCACTTCATATATATGAATACAACCTACAGTAAACCATAGACCAAATTATGTCCTCATTTGCCTATACAGCTTTCAGTTCAAATCTGTGGGAGTAACATCCTCAAATAGTATTTGGTTGTGTAGATAGTATCTATAGTAGCTCACTGACAGAAGATTACAAACAGATCATACATTCATTTAAGAAAAAGCAGTGAAATATTTCCAATCTACCTTTTCATCAAAAAGTTTCTTAGCACCTACTACAATTATCTCATTCACCATGAAGCAGTTTATGAGATCCAGAGGTCAAAATGCCTCCCCTGATACTATATGCATCTTTCAATGAAACTACGATGAGCAGTTCACAGCTCATTTCCTTGCAAGTCACACAGGAAATCTTGGCTCTCCAAGGGCCAAACTCTTCTGAAATGCAGTTTAAAAGAATAAATATTTCACAGATAACTGCAGGGACCAGACCCTTACTGACTTCGCACATCTAAATCAAACCTCTCTAGGGAACACACACTTTCTTTACATCCAGTGGAGCTTTTTCTCATTTAAACAAAGCCATCAGCTGTTCAGAAAGAAAATTTTCCTGTCATTTGTCATGGCTTTAACAATCACAACAGTCTGTGCTATATTTTCAAACCTTTCACAACATTAATAATCATCTATTGGCAGGCATTTTTCACCTATGTAGCACTGTCCACTAAGCTTGTAAAGATAAATATAACATCCATTACTTTTGCAAAGTCTGGGTGCAAGGTGTTCTCAGAATCAGTCTCTTCTTGAGAGTGATCATAATTCACTGAAACTTCTGCAGGATCTTGAAAAGAAGAAAAAATATGCAAATCTTTTTATTATACTAGCTATTACATTGGGTTTAAAAAAAAAGAAAATCTATCCCCATGCTGTATCTTTTTATTCCCTTTAGTATCATCAGGCTAACAAATGGAAGAGATACTAATGTAAACCTCTGTCCTCCTCAACCTCATCTCCCACTGCTGCTTACTGTAACTTAGTCTATATTTAAGCTTTCAAACAAGAGGCCTGACTCTACTAAGTGAAATGTCTGAGTCATTCATCCATGACAAATATTCATGCCCACAAAAAAGACACCTTCCTTTGCTCTCTCGTTCCTTCTGAGGCAATACCAAGGGTTTATGTCAACTAAAAGATTTTGGACTCCCAGTAAAGTGAGTCCTCAGTGAGGCAGACAGGACCTTACCTTTGGGAAGGTGAGGGATGCAGTCTGGACTCCATGAGCTGCAAATCTACAGATCCAGAGAACAGCACTGTACAGCAACCCCTTTGCTTTACCTAGCTCACCAGGACTGTTTTGCTTTCACTAGGTAACTCAGCACAATGTGAAATAAGCCATTACAGCCATTTAGGGCTCTTCTGCCAAGAAAACATCATGCCTTTTGACAAGTTAACTCCATAGCACATTCCTGTTGCTTGTTATCAGGGTTTTTACCAGTAGAGACTTCTGTTTTCTGTTAGACTTACAACTTTGACCTTTTATGCACATATTTCTTCCTGTTTCATTAATATCCCTTATGGGTGGGATTTTTAAAAGTACTTCTCTGATTCTGAAGTGCAAGTCTCTTGTGCCTCCAAATGATAAAACCATCTTTGACTATATGAAGAGTATCCTGTCCCTCCAAAATCAGAATTTATTATAAACACCAGGCTAAAGCCCTCAATTAGCTCTGAACTTCCCCAAGATTCAGATGCATGTGGATTCAATGCTTTGATTCAGCTCAGAGCACAAGCAGTTCAAATCTGTATTAAGGTTTCAAGTGTTTTCAATCTTAGAATTTCAGCTGGGGTTCATCCAAACTGAACATGGATTTATTACGATGGAGTTATGAGTTACTTTTCCACATGAAGAGTGCAGTATAACAGAACATCCAATTCTTTCTTCCACAGTGAAAGCATATTAATATGCAAACTCACAAAAGCAAGAAATGAAAAGTCAATAGGCTTCCAGGGAAAGAGCAATATACCACAGCTGGGATTTTTTAAAAAATATTAGCTCCAGATTTTTAAAGAAAATAAAATACTGGGAAAAGAATTGATCTAACCTCTTTCCAGCACAAAACTCTTTAAAATCTTCAGGCTCCCAAGACAGTAAAACACAAAGTACTAGCAAGATCATTGACAGAGAGGACTATATTTGAAGAAGAGCTGCATAGGCAAAGCAGAGCCATGTTGCTCCTGCTGACTTTGTGGGGAGCAGCTTTATCTCCCCCACAGCCTTTTGAAAATGATCTGTGGGGAGTTAGCTGACATTGTTCAAGGATTGCCAAAAGACTGGTGCTGCTTCATCAGAAATCAATAGGTGCAGAATCCATTACAGACTTAGGCAGTTAAAATGACTCAACAGTGATATGTGAATGTTCAACTTTTTGCATTTGATTAAAGAAAAACAAAAACAAAAAAACCAATGAAGAGACTATTCATTCTTACCAAGTTTCAGATCAGTGAGATCTCCACTTTTCCTCTCCTGAATGGTACCTTCTGGATTTATTTGCAGGATTTTGTTGAGAGTGAAAATCCAGTCATCCATATCCTGCTCATTTTCAGCTGCCAGCACAAAGTATGTGAGATCATTCATTTTCAACTCAAAGGCATGTTTCCTAAGCTTGTTATTCTGTTGGAACAAAAGGAAAAGAAAAATAAACACTAGAACTAATTACAAAAAGATACTGAAAAAGGTATCCATGAGATGGGGCTTGTATATGGCCACTGCTTAAAAATAACATTCAAGCAAAATTCAGTGGCTCAAAAAAAAAAATCCAAGTAATGTTAATGTAAATTTATGTGAATTTATTGTTAGGTCTTTGTGCATCTAAGATCTTCTATGGCCAAATATATGCCTTCTATTTAGCGACAGAAATCTAAGACTATGGACAATAACAATTCAAATTACAGTAGAGAATAACTCCCAAGTGGAATAATGAAAGACCTCTGATGGCAAAAGTATGGCATTGCTGCATGGGTATGTATGAGTTGCCTGGAGAGAACACCTGTACACCTTAACCAGCACATCAGACACTCAAGAAGTTATTAAGTGGTGCTAAGTCATACAAATATTTGCTCAGTGGGAACAGGACTGAGTTCACCAAATTCAAACAAGCAAGCTAGTGGTCAAAGATTGTTCCATTACTGGCTGCTGAGGTTGGACCTCAATAGGTCCAAAGGTAATTGTAAACAATTTATAAAATCTTCTGTTTTGAGGTATTTGGAGATGCTGCTAACAAGCTACATAATGGTAACAATTTCTGAGCATCTAATGAAGTTAGAAACATTGGGGTTAGGATGAGAACATGTCTACATAATTTTAGTTCTATATTTTTCTGAAAGAGCTCCTGGATTATATGAGTCTAAACTTGGAATAGAGGTTAACCAGTAAATCTCTCCAGAAGATTGCAATAGGACAAAATTCCTCCATGTGAAAAGATTACAATGGGTACTTCCTACTGCCACCTTTGTATTAGAAGGATTTTAAAACTGGCTAAGGTGATTACAAAAATTCTTTGCAGGAGGCGAAATGTGAGGTATAGTGCTGTTCAGTAATTGCAATGCTACCCTTTTCAAGTACAGAATAAGAGCCAACGCCCAGTATGCTGGCAACAGATTGAGTTCTGAGATCTGTTCTGTATTACTAGATTTTACCTTCAGTAGATGGTTAATCCATCAATTTCCGTCATAAGAATTAACAGGTGCTTAGTTACTGAAACAGCTCAATAAAATTAATCAAAGTGATGTGATCTAGTATAAGGTGCTTCGTTCCTCAGATTTAACAAAGTAGTGAGGCTTTTATCTCTTAGTATTACAGAAGCAGTTGCATCAATTGTCTCTCTTCCTTGCTTAAATCTGAAAGAACACTGACACGTTCTACCCTCTATTACTTCAACCAACTTTTACAACCACAGACTATGGAGATCAGTGCCACTGATTTGTTTTCAATATTCCAGAAAAGTGCCATCACTTTGTTGACACATCTAAGCTTGGATGGATGCTGACAAATGAAAAACAATTCATCCACCCCGTAAGTAGTCACTTCACTCAATTTTATTTTTCTTCATTAAAAGTCTCAAATAACATGACAATGGTATCCTGTAGTTCTACAAACTATAACTATTTCTCAGTACAGTCTTGTATCAACAAGTTACTAAGAATAGCTTCTAAGCCAGATGGTGAGATGATAGTGATATTTTTAAGAAGAACAGAGAAAAAATCTGATACTGATTAGCCAAGGAGGAGACCGAGAACCCAAGACACTGAGAATAAAGTTCCATGAACATTTATTTTTTATTTCCAGCAGCAGAGATGATTTAGAAGATTCCTACCTAATCTGTTGTTAATCACTTGCTCCAGTCCTTATATTACATGTCAGGACCCAGCTCAGGAATCAGTTAAGACTGAACAACTTCTTCTGGAGCTACTTGGGTCAACAGAGTCAGTCAAATCTTGGCTTTTCAAACTGACTTGGGATTGTGTGTGTGTGTATGTGCATGTGTGTATGTTATTTTTTTAGCTCTGCTACTGGAAATTCTCTTAGTAGGAAACAGTTTTCCTCTCAAGTACTTTACTGAGGTGAATATGCTTTCAGGACTATAAATTTTACCCAACATAGGGTAAGAATAGGGTTGGGTTTTGTAGCAATTGGTTCTCAGATGTCCAATATTTTTCTTGATCCTGAAATCACTCTAATCCTCCAATCACTGCATACATTCAAATTAATGTAAACCAAGGACTAAAATTTCATTGAAACCTGTTTTTACTGATATAACATGAGGGCTTGCCCAAGAGCAAGAAGTTGAACAAAACTATACCAAGAATCTTAGGTAGGGGACATTCAAAACTTTTAAAGATAGATTATTTGTATAACTGGATTATGTATACCAGTTTATGCACAATCTATAAAGAAAAATGCTACGTTTCAATTTATCTTGAGAAAGTACAGAGAGTATTAAAATGAATGTATTTCTTGTCTACATTATGTACTTCCCCTTACAGACATGGCCAAGATCTTTAAATCAGGTACTGTAACACTATTAGACGTTATCTAATAGAGAAATACATCTCGCATGCTGACTCTTAAGAACATTAGGGCAGGAAAACTTCAATATCTACTTTTCCATCTACACTTCAGACTTCTGGCAAGCAGATGAGATCTACAGTAAAGTCTTTGTTTCATATCTAAAGCAAACTACTTTCATCCTGATCAGTTAAGAGGAAAGAAAAAAAAAAACCCATTTCTCAGTTTGCTTCTGTCTAAGTCCTTCCATATGGTATGTGAACCCTGAGGCTGACTTGAAATCTTCAACACTTAATTTCAAGTTTAAAATTTATTCCGGAAGGAAATAATACAGGATTCGAAAAGAAACTATGGAAGAGCTATAAATGAAACCTCAGGCTAAGTCTAACACCTGCAGGGTCATTCTTCTAAAATAACAGAATTGTTTTGGAAGTATTTTGTATTTTATCTGGAGATGATTTCTCCAGGTTGTTTACTACAATTTAGATATTCAACCTTTATCAAACAGGAGCTCAAAGTCATTCACAGAGAGTTAAATGATTTATAGTGGCATTAAAACTCATTAAATCAGAACTTTCACATCCCAGTTTTCCTCTAAATCTTCAGTTTTACTCAACTCCTTCTCCACATTCTATGGTCTCCTTCCTTACGGCAAATCTAGGCTATGTTTTATTTTTCAGCCTTATGATTCTAAGTTCATCACAGACTTTGATAGATGATGATACTTGCCCTATTACCCCCTTAACTAGGACTCTGACTTCTTGCTAGTGAAGACAGCTCATAAATTTGTGCATCCTATTCTAAATGTCAATCAAAGAACAATCACAAAAACTAGTATCTGGGGGTAGGTGAGAGAAGAACATACAGTTCAAACAGTTTGGGACAATTTGCAGGAATGCTGTAGATTTAGAAGTCAGCTGTCAAAGTTCAGGAGGAGGATTTCAAAGGTTTCTTGAGCTCTTTTGTCAGAGGTTAGTCAAAAAGGCCAGGAATTTTGCAGTCAAGACATTCTGCTATCATGGAGTATCATCAGAAACAACACAGTAGAACAGGTACCCTCTGGGATAGCATTAAATCTGTACTTAAAACCACACTACAGGGATGCTCAGGGCTTAAGTAGAACTCTGGCTGACACCCATCTTAAAAGAAAGCACACACTGCCAGCAAGCAGAAGCAAGCAGTAATTTCTAAACAGGATTTCTGTAGAAGAATCTCCTCTATGGCTTCTGTCACACTTCCAAGCTACCTGTTAGGGTCTTTCAAGCCAATGGACTGACACAGGAAAAAACATTGTCCTTTTACGTATATATCTCCATCCTGCCCTATATCTGTTTGAAAAAAGAAACACCCTTTTGAACTACACAGGGCAAACAGTCATTCCCTGCAGAGCTGGGTACTTTGCTGGGTGCAGGAATAAAGTTTTGAAGGGGGCCGTTGGAAATATTTGTTCCCAGAGCAAATGACTCACTTATTATTTTTCTTGCTCCAAAGTGCCTCTTCAGGAGTGAAGGGGAGACTTCCCAACCAACAAAAGCTTGTGTTTATCAGGGGTCTTCCCTTGCATTACCTGAAAGGTTTCTTTCCAAGCAACCCGCAAATCATTCTGCACTAGAACTGTTACCAATCTTGTCCTTGGTTCAGCTGGGATAGAGTTAATTTTCACAGGAACCTGGGAGGGGGCACAGCTGGGACAGCTGACCTGAACTAGCCAAGGAGCTATTCCATACCATGTGCCATCATGCCCAGTATAGAAATGGGGAGCGGGCTGAGGGTTTCTCTCTTGGCTTTTGGTGGGGGAAGTGGTGGAGTGCCGAGTTCCGGGTGGTGAGCAGTTGCACTGTGCCATCACTCGTTTTGTGTATTCTCTTATTTGTATCATTATTGTTCTAACTTCTCTTTCTGTGTTGCCCCAGTAAATCGTCCTTATCTCAGCCCTCGAGGTTCCAGGTTTTTTTTTTCCTTTTCTCTTTCTGATTCTCCTCCCCATCCCACCGGAGGGATAAAATATAGTGTCCTGGTTGTGGCTTGGATAGAGCTAATTGTCTTCCTAGTAGCTGGTATAGTGATATGGTTTGGGTTCAGTATGAGAAGAATGTCAATAACACACTGATGTTTGCAGTTGTTGCTAAGTAATGTTTTAATGTTTAAAGTCAAGGATTTTTCAGCTTCTCACATCCAGCCAGCAAGAAGGCTGGAGGGGCACAATAAGTTGGGAGGGGACACAGCCAGGGCAGCTGACCCAAACTGGCCAAAGGGATATTCCATACCATGTGACATGATGCCCAGTATATAAACTGGGGAAAGTTGGCCTGGGGGGGCAGATTGCTGCTTGGGAATTGACTGGGCATTGGTTGGCAAGTGGTAAGCAATTGTATTGTGTATCACTTCTTTTGTATATTCCAATTCCTTTATTATTATTGTCATTTTATTATAGTTATTATCATTATTAGCTTCTTCCTTTCTGTTCTATTAAACAGTTCTTATCTCAACCACAAGCTTTACTTCCCGCCCCCTGCCCCAATTCTCTCCCCAGTCCACTGGGTGTCGGGGAGTGAGTGAACAGCTGCGTGGTTCTTAGTTGCCAGCTGAGGGTAAACCTCGACATATAGCTGAAAAAAATAAAAAGGAATTTCCTTATTTAGTTACACATAGGGCTAGATCAACCCTAGTAATATATTGTTCAAGATAACATCTTGTTTAGAATGAAAAAAAGAGAAAAAAAAGAAAAATGAGAAATACATTAATAGAATTAGAGGAGAGGCAGCACAAGAGCGAGAAATATCCAAGAACTCAGTCTTAGGGTAACAAATAATAAAAGGTGGCATCAGACATTTCTGGATATTTATTTTTCCAAGCCACAATAAACAATAAGGCTCTGTCCTACCTGCTGCCATTAAGGCTCTCTATCACCTCCAAAAGTAGTAATCTTCAAGGAGGCTCAGGATATAGGACTCATTTACCACTTGCCCAACAGACAATGCTTTGTAACCTAAGTCTCTTTAAACCACAAGCAAGCATACTCTTAGTAAGCATGAGGTAAAATCTGGCAGCTAAGAAAATAATTTCAGAGAAAAGAAACATTTTATGACATTTTTTTCTCATGCGTGTCATGGGCAAAGAGCATATGCATGATCTGCATAATTCAACTATGTTTTTTGTAACCTGTCAGTCTGAGCACTTGCACCAATTTAAAGAGCAAAACTAATGGTGTTTTCATTTCATGAAACTGCTGAGACTACTATTCCATTAATGTACATGTTCTTCTACTTGCTTTTTTAAATTCATCTGGTACCCAAACAATACAATGAAATAGACTGAAACTTACCTGTATGACTCCTGTACAAGAATCCAAGAAAATACATCCCTTTGGTTCCTTTGATATTTTTTCATCTTTATAAAAATTCATAATATATGAGTTATCTGACAACTGCGTCAGCTGGAAGTAGCGCTTTTTGAATGACTGAAGTGGGGAAAAAAATGGATGACAATTGTTGTACTGTAAATTATTTTCACTGATACATTATTCACAGGGTTTAAAATAATAGGCAACTCCTAACTGCACTGCAATCACACTATTTTGTGGACAACCGCAATATTACTTTACTATCATTTAAAGCAATGTAATCAAACCTGAGAGATAAACAGATAAATGACGATGGCAAACAAGTGTGCCTCTGGGGGGGATATAAATCCAAATGGAATAAAGAAAGAATAATGCTGTCCCCTTACCCGAACAGTAATGCTGTTGTTTACAGTGCTGTTGAAATTCCCTTTATAAAGCCATCCAGACTTGTAAACTCCTGCTGCTAATCCTCCTCCACCACCACCACCACCACCTTTTGAAGATGAGTGGGATGTTGTATCCTGTATGAAAGACATGATTAATACTGCATGGACTTGCTTTTTGAATTCTGATATGAAAGAAAACTGTAATGTATGAATATCTGCTTGACAACAAATAATCATCCTTTTATTCCTTTTAAAATAAGATGTTATTAATATATATGCCTACTGTGCACATGATGACATAAGAGACAAATAATTTCCACTAACTTCAGAGTTATTTAAGATATGAAATATTTTATAGGAGATAATGAGCCTCCATTACTGTTCTTTATTTTATATTAAAGCAAATAACTCTTCCCCGGGGGAAAAAAACCCACCAGAACCCAGAATACATACTTCATCCTTATCCACATCTTCATGATCGATTTCAAAGGAATGTGATGGCAGTTTCTCTGGTCTACATTCATTTCTGGGAGGGGAGGAAAAATGTCTTTAATTTTTTTTTTTTTTAAATAATCATGTATCTGTTATTTCAGGGAGGCAACCATCTCAAGCCCCCATGGCATCTTCAGTACACCTATTGCTGTGATCCTGTTACATCCTTTAAAAAAAATCACTAGTTTCAAAATATAGCTTTTTTCTGAAGCGCCATATATCTTTTTTTTTTCAACACTATGAATTTCCAACAGTTCTATACAAACAATGAATTTCCAACAGTTCTATACAAACAATGAAATACCACTTCTTATTCTCTTCACTGCTCTTCCACCACAATAGGCAACAAAACCCAAACAATTTCCAAAGAGAGATCCCATTTAAGGGTGTCAAATGAGAATGAATTCTTTAATAGCTTTTTCTAACTAAGAACATTAGAACATTCAGTTTAAAGCTTCTACATTTCTTCAATATTTCAAAATTTTTTTTACTATTCAATATGATGAGGACAGCCTTAAGTAATTTTTAAAAATACACAGATGTGTTTCAGTTATCATATGAAAACCTACAAAAGTTGTCATGCTAAAAGCCATCATTTATCAGGAGACTGACTTTTCCAGAACTTACATCTACCCAGCCAGAGAACGGTAACAGAGCAACACTACTCTCTACTGTCCAAGGAACCAAATCCAAACAGAAGTTGAGAAACAGCACACTCCTAAGCTAGTTTCCTCTCTCAATTTAGCAAACTTTAGCCCACACTAGTACATAATGTTAAAGGTTGCTAATAAAAAAAAAAGTTGCAACTGTGACCCATTTCATTTTCTATTCATTCATACACAAGTTACAGATTAGGAAGATTAATAAGCAATACCTATCTCCTCTTCACCTTCCCTATTTCAAAGTCAGTGTTCTCATGATATGACTACCCCACTGCAGCTGAAGTCAGCATCTCAGCACAGCCGGGAGAACCAAGTGCACACAGAACACAGGAGTGTTTTACTCTGTTTTATTTTGTTCAGTTTTGGTGTTAACATAAACAACTGATCAATATTTTGAATAAAAGGAATATTTGCAATCCATTGACATCTGTAAAAGCATTAATATTCAGAATTTTTGTGATGGAAATCCATTGCAGGTTTTCCAACGCAATCAAGGGCAGCTGATAAAAATTCTTACACAAGCACTCCCTCTCCCCCAAACCCAAAAATCTCAAATCAAATCCCACCTTTTACTAAAACCACCATTCAAGCCTTCACATTTTCAGACAAAAACCCTACTGGGTTATTCATTATTCAGAGCTAAAAGTGCACTACTGTTCTGTTGGGGCGATGTGTAGGCAGACTGACTGATGCCTTCTGGTCACACGTGGACAGCTAACACCACTGCACACATTTGCTTGAGGATCTGTACCAGTTACAGGGCAAGTTAGCTACTGAAAAAAGCCCACCCTCAAAACAAACCCCTAATGCCCTTGATGCTACTGAGGAGGGGAAGGAGGAGTCAGAAATCTGCTGGATTAACAGGTTGCTGACCCTTCACCATACAATACAGCAACTTTGCCCCACTGCCACTCCACTCTCAGAGTGAGCCTGTCCTATTAAACCACAGCCCCTCCACAAGCCTGGGTACATGATAAGTTTCTCAGAAAGAAGGAAATCCTTCTGTCCTCTCAGCAAAGCTATGAAAGAGAGAGGAAAGGACGGACTGCTACTGCTTCAGGTGTCAGATCTCACTGACCACCCATGAAACACTCATCCACTTGGACCTGCGTGTCATTCTCCATAGAAGTTTTTCCCTTCCTTGGATGGGAATCCTTTTGGGCATGCTCCTTGTCATTCTAAAGCAGGCAGGTAAAGCGTGGTAAGGACATGATCCTGTTTGGTATACCCTCTTTTTCTTTGCCTACTGTCTCTTCAGACCCATATGAAGATGCCCAATTCCAAGGGACCAGACCTGAAATACCTACCAAATGTTCCAGGTTTTCTCCTAACAGCAGCAAAAACTTTGCTAATGACTATTTCTGTTCCCAGACACACTGTCACCACAGCACACACTAAGCAACCACTGTTCTTCCTCCACCTTTTGACTTGCTCAAGAAGCAAGAACACACCAGCACAAAGCATAAAAAATGGCGTAAAAAGAGGTAGTGAGAGCTCACAGAGAGGAATTTAAGGGGAAGAAAGACCTGAGAAAAACCTCAAAGGAGGAACACACTCAGAGAAAAACTAAAGCAATTGCTAAACATTTTGGTCATGTTGTTGCACACACGTTGAGCTCTTCCTTGGTGCCACAGCACTACTTCAGTGGAATTGCACCATGGACACATTGAGTAGGTCAAGTCCTCACTGCCTGCCCCAGGTGATCAGCATCACATTGCAGCTACTTCCCAGTCAGAAAGGGTCAGTATTCAAAAGAATAACTTCGATAGCTGATAAAAATCTACAACACCGTGCAGCCATTACTTGACATGTTGCATGACTGTGTGAAACAGCACAAGCATAGCCTCATGTAGAAACAAGTATGAAGTCCTTCAGCGCTGCTGAAGGCTGCTAAGTCCAAATTTGTGTGTTTCTAAATAGCAAAGCCCACAGAAAGGTTCAGCACAGCCCCAGTGAATGAAGTACTTTCCCTACAGTTAGATCTGGTATTGTAAATGATGTTCCTTTCTCATGATGCAAAGCTAAACACTTAACACTCTTCCCTGATACAATGATTTCCTATAAAGGAGTTCATACAACAGTATGTTCAGATTTCTGATAGTGTGAAAGCAGTTTTGCACAAATGAAACAAAAAACTGGAAACTCGGCATCCAGAGGTATCAACAGTGAGGTACAGTACTACAACAAGGACATATCAAGCCACTTTATTTTTAATGAGGAGATTTAGTCTAAAACACTGAACTTTGCAACATGCATGTGCAAATCAAGGTCCACTGATGTTGAAGAGGCTGAAAATGATATGAAATGAGGTGGACCCTGAACTAGCTCTGTTTAAGGTATGTTACACACAAAAGCCATAGCAACTTTCAGCAAACAAAATACAGACACTCCTGCTATAACTTTGCTTCTGAAACATCAATCAGCGCCTCATCCAAACCATTCCTGAATGCTATGTTCTGATACAAGACAAAACAAGATCTCTTGTTTTGTTATAATCCTCTGTGCAAGGCAGGGCAGGAGTAAGATGTGAGACACCATAACATCCCTGGAAGCAAATCATATTAAGCACCATATTAAAATAACCTTCACAGAAGACGATGTATGCAATCAGCTAAAATGTACTTTTGTGCAGAGTAATGGCAACCACATCTGTCAAATGCATATTTCATGAGTGAAGATGCTTAAAGTTAAATGAAAAACTGCTGTGCTGCAAACATTTTTCTTGAGCACTAAATACATTTATTTTCTAAACCAATCAGTACACTGGGTACTTAAGAAAAGGTATGTTTATAATCTCTGATTAGCAAAACTTCTCTTAATAGCTTTTTGTACTGCCATATTCACTGTTCATAAAAATACCAACATACAAGAGAGAATGCAGATATGAGCAAAGGTTTGCAGCACAAAACCCTCTGAACACAGCATCTAGAGGGACCATAAGTATCAGTTTACCAATTCTGTGCTAGTTTTGGCTGGGATAGAGTGAATTTTCTTTGTAGTAGCCAGCACAGGGCTATGCTTTGGATTTGTGCTGAAAACTGTGTTGATAATACAGGGATGTTTTCGTTACTGCTGAGCAGTGCTCACACAGAGCCAAGGCCTTTTCTGCTTCTCACTCCAACGCACCAGCAAGTAGGCTGGGGGTGCAAAAGAAGTTGGGAGGGGACATAGCTGGGACAGCTGACCCCAACCAACCAGATGGATATTCCAGACCATATCATGTCATGCTCAGTATATAAGCTGGGGGAAGAAGAAGGGAGGGTGGGACATTTGGAGTGATGGCATTTCATAGAATCATAGAATCATTTAGGTTGGAAAAGACCTTCAAGATCATCAAGTCCAATCATCATCCATGCCCACTAAACCATGTCCTGGA
>JANZLQ010000089.1:22982874-23006709 GCA_026212715.1 Elanus axillaris
ATAGTAGCCAGATTAAGTTCTAGCTGAGCTTTTGCCTTTCTAATTTCCTCTCTGCATGACCTAACAAGGTCCCTGTAGTCCTTTTGAGTTCCCTGCCCCTTCTGTCAGAGATGATAAACTCTCCTTTTTTTCTTGACTCCTAGCAAAAGCTCCCCATTCAGCCAGGCTGGTCGTCTTCCTCAGCAGTTCGACTTGCAATGCATAGGAATAGCCTGGTCCTGAGCCATTAAGATTTCCTTCTTAAAGAATGTCCATCCCTCCTGGATGCCTTTACCCTCCAGGACTGACTCGCATGGGACTCTCTCAACCAGTGCCTTGAAGAGGCCAAAGTTTGCCCTCTGGAAGTCCATAGTGATGGTTTTGCTGACCACCTTCCACCAGTCTTTCCCTGTTTGTAAGCAGTAGATCTAGCAAGGCTCCTCCCCTGCTTGGCTCACTGACCAGCTGTGTCAGGAAGTTATCTTCCACACACTCCAGGAACTTCCTAGACTGCTTACTCTCTGCTGTGTTGTACTTCCAGCAGAAGCCTGTGAAGTTGAAGTCCCCTACGAGAACAAGGGCACATGATTCTGAGACTACTGTTTGTATTCCCAAGTAACTGTTATGTGTGATGGAGCCCTGCTTTCCTGGAGAAGGCTGAACACCTGCCTACCCATGGGAAGTGGTGAATGAATTCCTTGTTTTGCTTTGCTTGCATGTGGAGCTTTTGCTTTACCTATTAAATTGTCTTTATCTCAACCCATGAGTTTTCTCACTTCCACCCTTCTGATTCTCTCTGCCATCCCACTATGAGGGAGGTGAGCATCTGCATGGTGCTTAGTTGCCAGCTGAGGTTAAGCCACGACAAATTACTACAGCAGTATGTTTAAGTAGTGCTAGTTTCCATCCAACCCAAGCCTGGAGCACCCATTCCTATGTTATGTGCGCGTAACAACCTTTTTCATCCAGTACCATGATTTTTAATGCCTCAGATTCCAGGAAAGGGACTTGTTCCTTCTCCTCCCTGCACCTTTACACCAATTTTAATGTACTGCCTCCAAGCACAAAAGGGATTCCCACTTACCCAGACACCTGTACATTTCTGCAGCCTTTTATCACCAGTGCATGCTGTACACATTGCACCCAGTTCTTCTGTACAGTGCAGCTATAAAGCCCTAAGCAAAATCCTATTCCTCTGTTACACAGGGTAACTAAAAGGACAATTAATCCCAGTTAAAGGTGACTGACATTTATGCATTATTAAGGAAAACGGAAAGCCAGCTTTCCTGTATCAACTGTGCCTTGAATGTGCAAATATGCTTCTAAGGATTTGAATCGGTACTAATAGAGTTTGTCAATACTAGTGAATTCTGCAGTCCTGAACTTTTCCTAAAGGACCTTTTCTTCCCCCTTTTAAAAATACAAGGCACTATAAATATGGTAAAACAAGCAGAGCATATAAGACAAGGGAAAGTGCAAATATGGACAAAGCTCAGCAAAATGACACAAACCTAATAGGAAAGAATAAAAAAAGAACTTAAGCTAGATCTTACTGTGGTAAGTGTCGAAAGTCTTCTGAATACTGTTCATATTTGTAGTTCACAACGTGCCACTGGGAACTGTAGTATTTACAAGCCTAAAGAGAAAAACACAAAGAACAACAATAGAATTACTACAACTATTTAGACTCAAGAAGGCTAGAGAACTAAGAAAGATCTGAGGGAGTCCTTTGTGCTAGAGAACATATTCTCCTCTTTTATAGCTGGGTGCACAGTTTTTAAAGGAAAGTCACTCATATGTTTCCACATTTTAAAGCACAATTTCCTTTTTAAATCAAATGCACCAAATCATACAAGATGGAGAAGGGGGCTGATGGCAATTTAACATGCTTTACTGATTCTCACCTACTCTATAGGAAGCATGGTTAAATTATATCGCTACTGTCTCAAAAGACACTACCTAGTTTAGGCCTAACTTTCTCCATGGACATTAATTATACATTTTTTTATTTGCATCCTGTCTTGTTACCTAAGCCTTCCACTGTAAATACATTGGCCCTACTCCTTTTATTCACCCTTGTTGCGGCACAAGCCCTCCACTTCTTGTTCTGCCCTTAAAGATTGATCTTTAACCTCTTAACAACATTCAGGAATATATCAATAGGACTATCATTTCTCACCAAAGTCTCATTTTCCCTTCCACACTGAATTTGCTCAGTCATCTCATCATCTCCTTGTAGTTTTTATTTTCTGAAAAAATTCTTGCTGGTTTTGCGTTCATCTTTTGAAATTGTTCTTAATATATCCATCTCCCTTAAATAAGGGAACCAGACCTGAATAAAGACTATACCAAAGGGCTTTGCTATGCTGTCAAATAGACCAGAATAATTGTGTGATTTACTCGTCACAGAACTTTTATCAATGCAATTAAACATAACATGAGATTTTAAAGACAACAAGATGCATGAAATATGTAGTTATCAATAAAGTATACATCTACAACAAGAAAAATGACACATCAATTTCCAGTTATTCTTGCTACAAATGCAAACTGATACTTGTACAGTATGCTGAAGAATTTACCCAGTACTGTATTATTTTATTTCCACACTCCACCTGAACATTTTGCACCAGCCCATGTGAGTTGGACAGGAAGAAAGAGTGGGATCAAGCCTAAAACCTAACAGTAGAAGCTGCTGCCTAAGACAATAGGGAAAAGGAGGCACATCAGGAAGGAAAATGGTGGAGATCTACAGTAGAGAAAGAAGCAGCAGCCCTGAAAGGAATCTGAGGTGGGAACAGGAAAGACAGTCTCACAGAAAGGCATGGGAAGGACAAGACTCCGGGATACAAAGAGAATGGAATAAAGGATAGATCAAAGATATTTAAATATCAAAAGCTACACAGAAAAAGCGGAAGAAAGGGCAACAAAGGGATAAGATATGTTAGTACACCTCTGACCCACCAGGAATATTCTCTCTCTTCCCTGCCAGCCTCTTCTGAAGCTCCCATGGGAGTCATTGCTTGGACAGCAGTCTCTGCCTCAGAGGGTCAGAGAGGGGATTTATCAGGCTGCTGGAGGAAAAACTGAGATGGGCTAAAAACTTAAAGGTGGTGCTTTCTAAATTACTCAGCGCTGGCTTAACAAATCTCCTTTTTAAATCTTGTGTAAAACATGCAGATTATGTAGCCATAAATTAATTTCAGAAGTCATCTTGGGTGTGGTCATGGTCTTCTGTGACAGCTTTGTTAGTTTTAGAGTACGGAAAAGGCAGCACGGAAATGGATGCACATTTATAGGCAGTTCCCTCCACCCTGACACTGAGCAGTTCAGTACAACCAAAGGCAGTCTGCAGTAAACCACAGTAAACACATTCCACGTGGATCTAGCATCTAACTTTCTGGTCTGACATAAACCCTTATTATCTTACAGGATGCAGAATACAGTGTGATCATTAGACAATATAAAATAATCACATATTCACCGAGAATGAACGTAATACTATAGCATTATAACTAACCGCATCTTGCAGGGTCAGGTCCAAATCCACTTTGTGTTGGAATAGAGGGAAAAAAAAACCCAACAAAACCCCAACCTTTCTGGTTTGTGAATCTTCATAAAATGACTTGGTCACTCTTGTATTTGTGTGATCTAAGTTTTAACTAAAACTACTTTATAGTCACCTGGGCTATAAGAATACTGTTACAAGAGCAACATATACTCTGATCTACATGAGCCAATGAAAACCTTATTCGCTGAATGTTTTGAAGATGAGCACAGACTATCCAATTCATTCTTCACTTGCTTTCTACTTGGCAAATGTAAACCAGCTGAACCTTCTACAGAAAGGACCACTGAATGCCATCAAAGCCCACAGAGAATTTTCAGCATAGGCTTTTATTGAAAACATTATAGGCTGGTGTGTTCAAAAAACCAGTTGTGAATAACATACAGAGCAGGCCGCAGTATTTTAGCTTATAACTATAAAGGTTTATTGTGCTCCTCCAAGAAAAAGCTAATCAAAATAAAAATCAAAGGGGACAAGCAGCACATTCAAGTATCATTCAGTAAATTCACAAAAGGCAAGCCAATTCACTGCGACAGCTAACACTGTTCTTGAACTAGCTTGTTGCAGCTATCCACTGTAAACTAGATCTAGTTTAAAAAAAAAAAGTTACATTTTCTCTTCAGAGTATCCCAACTAATAATCAAATACTTCTACTGACTGTACTGACTTCTAATGATTTTATTTTTTTTAATTGGAAATTATTATTGAAATATAATTTTAGCAATGAGGAAAAATGGCTGCAAACCTGATTTGAGGAGCAAGAAAAAACTTTCTAGAGGCAGAGATTTCATCAAGAGGCCAGATCTGGATCCTACTGGTCCTGGCAAAGAGCGGAGGCACCAGTACAGGGGCTGTTGAGCAAAAGTGGACTGTGGGGAAGGAAAAATATAGATGGGGAATGGAAGCTTTGGGGTGTGGGAGGGTTGGCACACATCTGCATGAACTTTCCTACTGCACTGTTGACTAGGAAGGCTGCACAGCCCATTCCCAAGGACCCTATCAAATTCAGGTCATTTATTTTCTTTTTTCTTGTTGCCCAGCTGGTCTAATTTTTCCTCAGAGAGACAGACAACCCTGCAAGCTTTTCCCACCTGTAACTTCTTAGCTCTGGTTCTGGTGATGACAGCATGATGGCTACCACAGTGAAAGAGGCTCTTAAAAAAAGATTTGTCCTGCAATGCAAATGAACCTTTTGGAGAAAAAAGGAGAATGGGAAGTGAAAGAAACATAAATGAAGCAAACACCCTGAAAAACTCCCCTGCTTCTATTGTCTCTAAGACAGCACTAGGTACATGGTCTTCAGAAATACAGATGCACATATGATAAAAGTTATTAATGGAACAACTGGGCTTCTTGCAGAGAAACTGCATGCAGAGCAATCTTGCCATCTCACTCACCCTTGAAAAGCAGCTATTTCTGAGGTGGAAAGCAGAAGGTGAACAGAGAAGGGCAAGCCCATGCAACACCTTGGAAACAGAAAGCAAAGACCTTCCAGAGGTCTTTGTGGCAAAAGTGCTAAAGGGGAAGATGCAGAGATGGTTCTATGCTCTGCCCTGTGACCAGGGACATGCATGGCACTGCTCATAAAGCCTTCCTGACCACTCCTCCCTCCTGTGACCCCTGCTGCAACAACCAAAGGCAGTGTGTGGGGATTTGGGAAGGTGGAAGGTGGTGTGAACACCTGGCTTGAATTCAACTCTCCACCCCAGGCCTACCCTTGCTCCCTTGCACTTGCGACAAGCACAGCAGCATCACGACTAGCTGCTAGCAACCTAGACCTTCATTTTGGGGCTCTCAAACCTGTTTCCAAATTAACACAGTTCACACATATAGTAAAGTCCAGTGACACAGCAGTGTAACAAACCAAAATGTTAAAACACACTATTATTTTAAAGTATTAAATTTTTTTAAAAAGTATTTACCTCTTGTTCTGTCAAAAGGCCCACTGTCCTTTAATAACATATGTCATTGTCTTGACACTACAGTTCTTTAAAGTACTTAGATTTTTAAGCTGGGGAAATCTACACTGTGATGAGCAATAATAAAACTTTTTTTGTGACATTTATCAACAGGAGTTCCCATTTTAATTTGACTTTGAAATATGTAAGAGTAATGCAGATTAGGCTGCAAATAAAAAAGCCTCAGAAATGAACTGTATGGACACAAAACCACTTTCAGTTGTTATAGAGAAGGCTGTGGCTCTTAACATTATGACTAATAAAACTCACATTTAATAATTACTTAGATATCCTGTAGACACAACCTGCAAAGTCTCGAATAAAAAGATCCCCCAGATGAATGATGAGGGCTCAAAAAACTTACAAGTGACAACTCCAACTTCTGCATCTAGAAAATCTACACAGGAAAGTTAAGAGGCATCCACATGAATACTGTATTATAGCAGACAAAATTAACTGTATCATCCATCACATGAAGTTTCAATATTCTTACACTGTTGTTTCATTTTGCTGCGATGCTTTTCAGCCAGCATGGTCCTTACTGCTCTAAGGATGAAGTGTGAGGTCTACAATTACACCCACAAATGAAAAGAAGCCAACTCTGCCGTGCAGGAAAGCTCAGCCTCAACAGCTCTCCCTAGCAAGCTTGTTTCTTTATTGTCCTCATCTTTATGAGTCATTTCCCTGAGTTAAAACAGCACCATTTGAAATCAACTGTAGAGTCACTACACAGGTTTAAGTAATGCTGCATGTGCAGAGTGCTGTTAGTATACCCCGTTCTAGGTTTACCTCAGACTCCCTTACTTGATATGCTGGCAGATTCCAGGTGTCACATACATGACACAGTCAGGTCACACATGACATTAATAGCTGGCCTACAGGTTGCTAAGATGACAACTGCCTAGATGCCTGTGATTTGAAAGAAGCAATTGGTTCTACAATGACTTTTAAAGCTATAAGCATGCTCAAACACAGCTCAAGAGTGCCAGCAGATTTCTGAAGGAGACAGGCCTGACTTCAGTATATGAAAGTTGGCCCTTTAATAATACTAACAAGCCCCAAATCAGCCCATCTGCACAATAGTAGGCAATCTACCTCAGTGACCAGTAAAAAGTGCACAGCAGAACAATGGTAGCAATAGGATTTTAATGTGAACTCCACCACCTTTACTAGAATATGGATGAGACCACCAGCGATGGCACTTGCGAGCTGATCCAAGGCCCAGCAAATCACCAAAGGAGCCCTCCCTGTAGCAGCCACCACCACTGAATCAGACTCCTGAAGCAAAAAGGATGGGTCAGGAGGTACTGGTCTACCTGGGAGGGAGGCATGAGACAGCTTTTCAGAGGCACCTCTGGGCTTTTTTCCACAATTACAATGCATAACCTAGGGAAGCTTCTGCAGCAACTTGCTCCGTCCTTCTTCTGCCCCTGCACAGCTCCCGGCACACCCCTCCTCATCCACAGGGCCAGCCTCTCTGCAAACATGCTTCCCAAAAACATATCCAAGTAGCACTTATAATTTTTGGAGGGATCATCTGGCTTAAACTCATTTAAGAAGGGACAGTTGACAGCTAATACTTAATTACTTTCTGCATTTTTTTCATACATACCTAAAATTTCTTTCATATAGATACCTCCACACAAATAATATGCATGTGTGTGTACATGCATGCATGTTTTTTAAAAATACTGAGTTGTTGCAAACCAATATGGGATTAAATATGTTGCAATTAGATATCTTAAGTTCTTAAACTAAATATAACTTTGAATTGCAAAATGCATTATCCCCTTCTATTTCTGAATGAAATGTGGGAAAAATCCCAAGGATTGCCATTTGATTTGCATACTCAGGAATACAGAGTTGGGAAAGGTGGTATTAGGAATGTTTTTGCTGTCTAAAAGGAAGAATTTTATTTTGTTTCTTGTGGAGTGAATGTTTCTATTTGCCAAAATTACAGACCTTGAGGGCAATGCTGACTGGCATAAATACATGCAGCAGACTCTGTGAGGAGTGAGAAAGTTCAGAATTTGGGAGGAAACAGCATGGTACTGTAGAGAAATAAAGGAAGTGAGGAATACTTAGAAAAAATAAACACTGAAGACAATTTTATTCTGGCTTTAAAAGTTCCTGGGAACTTCTCTTTTCTTAGAACCTAATTTAGTTACTCAAGCTCCTCCTGCCTAAGAAAAGTTAAGGTGGAAAAATCCACAAGGAACATATCCTAAGACAACTACTGGTATAGGAATGATTGATTCACAACATATTACCCTTAGAATATACCTAATAATTAAGTATCAATTAATAAAGGGACCCAGATATTAATCAAGCATAAAATGTAAAATATTTATTCTCTTTGCATCCTACAGAAAATATTTAGTTACCAAAGGACTATTTATTTATACAAGTCACCTTAATTTTATTCTTTTAAAATTTTCATTTTACAGTTTCAGCAGAAAGGAGAAGGTTAGATATCTTATTTAAAGTAAATTCTTCCACCTCAACCATTACCATAACATCTGAACATCACCAACAGTGAAAATTTTTGGTTACTGCGGAATCTAAAAGCAGTAATTAAGAGAACTGAATTAGACAACTAGAGGCACAAACCTTCCACTACAGGTGGACAGCATCAAATGCTATCCACACTGAAAGCTTTCCGCAGCAACTTCAGCTTCATCTTTCTTCATCTGGCTTGTCAGCTTTTGCGCATCCACAAACTGATATTGCACAGGCCATCAAGTCATCCTGGCATGCCTGCAAGTACTATTTACGACCACTCGAGCAGAGGGAATCTGATCAAATCCCCAAGCTGTCATATGTATGGATTTTGGTAAGGGCTGGGGAAAAAAACCCTGATCCTTGCAGGGCTCTAGCAATGAAAAGCTAGAGATGGAAAGCCTTCCTACAGTCACCAGGAGGAAACAAACACCCAGGAAAAGACAGACAGGGTTTTAAGGCATTATCAGACTTCTGACAACTGTTTTACATGACCTAGCAGTACCTTATACACAAGATCATCTGAACAGCACCACATGTGCAGAAGGATGAGACTGGAGATCATGGATCTGAGCTCTTAAATTTGTTTCAGTACCATGTCCTCATGCTGCACCATATGAAGAAAATTAGTTTTATCTTCAAGAGCAGACCCTTCATTTGTTGTTAACTGACTTGCTCCATGTCTTTGTGTTGCAACTTGCTAAACTACTGAGATAGAGTAATATACACTAATGGTCAGATAGCTATTACCATTTATGGGGAACACCAAAATGGATTTAGTGAGATGAAGCTGTACATTGCCTTTGTATAGCTTCCCTACCAGTCTGATCAGGAATTAGACATTTGATCCTGGGCTGTAGCAAGTCCAGTTGACTAACAGATGGTCAAGTATGTACACACCATCACTGTTCATGATATCATAGCATATTTGAAGAAAGAGAAGACTCCTTCACTGAGTAAAGTGTTGGCTTTTTCACAGCTCCAAAAAAGAAGTGAAGGTCACAAACTCCAGTCCTGCACATCTATCCAGAAGTGCCGAACACCACAGATTGCTGCTGGGTCAGTACAGATTTGTGCAATTGCTGCAGTGGACTATGCTCACAGATCTTTACAGCACCCCATGCTCAGTTTTACTTATTTTGGACTAGAAACCATCTTCTTCCTGGACTTAATTTATTTTATATATAGCTTTCAGTTTTGTGGCGAAGTGGAACATATGCATTACTACTTTAAAAGAGGGTCTTATTCTGCTACTATTCCATGCACAGGCTTGGTTCTGTAGTATGGTTTTTTTCCACTGCTTTGCTCCTCTCTCCCCCTCCCCTTGGCTTACTGGTATTGCAGAGAGAGCTAATAGATGTGCTCGATACGTATTTTACCAGGTTGTCATTAGCATCCCTTTGGAGTACTCAGCTGAAATGATTCCCAGACACTGTGTACTATGTTCCATTTTTAGACCTACACTCTCTCTGTAAACCCATGAGCACAGTGCTGCCCTTGCAACTTGTGGAACCTTAAAATAAAAAGACCCTAAAGTGCTGAAAGAGCAGCGAGGCCTCTGGGAAAGTAGATAATTCCACAAGCTATGTTATCTTTTAAGCCTACTGTCAGATTAAGAAAGATGGCTAAATTCAGGCAATCTGAGCTGGCAGTAAGTTGCTATCACTTTTTCTAGACCTGCTGCAGAGAAATAGGACCAAGCTGTAAAATGTCATGTTGCATTACAATTCAACAGCTACATTTCTGCCTGATCTTGGATTTTAGTTTTTCTAATCCCTGTGTTTATCTGCAACTGACTTTTCCTCCACAAATTATCTTGCAGTTATAGTACATATGAAATAGCTCATGCTCATTCAAACCAGGAAGCCAGGTATGAAAAACCCCAATCTGTGAAAAAAAGGCAGAGAACACACACCTTATTGGCTAATTGTAAGTGCTTGGAATTAAATCCCATATAGAAGCTGGCTGAAAATTTGGTTTCATAAATCTGTTTTGTTAATGCAAATGATGACCTATACTTTACAACTCTAGTGAAAGATGGAGAAAGTTCAGGGAGCCATCTAAAGTAAATTCCTTTGAACAGTGCAGCCAGCACCTCCAATGTCTTTCAAAGTGATAAAACCAGTGACAACCTGAAATACCCCTGAGGTAACAGGAAGAGCAATCACCTCCTACAGTCTTAGATCAGGTATGGAAACAATACAATTACAGGGCTTTTTTTAAAAAAAGTAGAGCAATTAATCACTCCTGGTGGGACTCTAACTGCCATGGAGGAACTTTTTTCAACTTCTTACTATGAAGGTAGAACACACTCTAAATACTGACAATAAATATAAACACCTACACATTCTTCACAGTCCAGCTACTCCTCAGATAGCTATAACATACACCTCCAAATAAGATACATACCCTGTAATAACTCTAGCAGTCTAAACCAGTGTCAAATAGTTATCTTTTTTGGAAAGATATCAAAATTTTCAGAGTGCAAAGAGCATTCCAATCACCAGTGATGAGCACTCATGTAAAAATACCAACATCGGTATCAGTGGACTAGCAGTGACAGGGAATGCAGCTGGAAAACAATAGAATGAGAGGCTGATTCAATGCATTTGCAATTTTTATAGATACAAACATCTCAGAATAGGCACCTGCAGATACGCTGTTAACCCCCCCTCCTTCCAGTCTCCAAAATTCAAACCTGATTCATATCACCTAAACAATATTAAAAGAAAAAAGATGTTCATTATAATCACAGCAAGCCTCCCCCAAACCCTTGGTTTTATATAAAATTAAAGGATACACACACTGGATATTTACCTCTTTAACAAATAAGTTTTCTGCTTTTTGTTCTGCATCTTCAGGTACAGAAGGATAAAGCGTCCTGATTTCCAGTGAAATTGTGTCCGTCTGACAATAAACAAAAAAAAGCAAATTAGAGTGACAGAACAGCAGTTTTGTCTCATGAAGAGGTTAAGAACCTTAATATTATGGCTTGCATTTTTCAATTTGTCACACAGCCAATACATATGCATACCAACAACTACAACCCAGCTGCTGCCCACACACACTATTCAATACTACTAGCCAAAGCATTAATTACAAGCCAGAGCAGTGTTCAAATAGATTTCTGGGAACAAAGTTGTTCCAAGCAAACTTGTTTCAGTTTCTGAGGTTTCTGATAAAAAAAAAGTCATCAAGTCTTCCTTACATCCTCTCCCAGAAATATACACCAAATCCAACAGTGTTATTTGCTTCCTCTACTTCCCTTCTTCCACTCTTGCCTTTTCAGCAACATATGCAGAAACAGAATGAAAAGCTTTGACTCTTTTGGAAGGAGAAGAGAGAAGCAGAGAGTCCTCCCAATCAGTTGCAAAAGGACTGCCACAAGACAGCTTGATGGTCAGAAAGCAAGTGGAACCAGTGGGGCATTTCCATCTGTAGATGCAGACAGCAGAGCAGGATTGACATGGGATTCCTGATGCTTCCTGTGACCTCCTTTCAGACTCATCAGATGCTGCACAAATGAAGCTATTTTTTTGAAAGCAGCTCCTGACTGAGCTGGCTTGTCAGGCCCCACAGCAGGAAACCACACAGAGAAGTAGATCTCCAGAAGGTCTCCACATGGAGCCAAGCTTCTCTTACTTTCCACTAGGCCAATGAGAGGCCAGGGCCACCAGCTGTGCTCCTCTGTGTTACCCAGGGCCTCCATGCTGAGGTCAGGCAAGGCAGCCACTTTGTGAAAGTCACAGGAGAGGAAGCTTTGGGGTATTTTGAATTAATCCACAGATCTGGCCCACTCGTTTTCTCTGCCGTAAGAGAGGAAAACAAACAAACCAAACTCCAGCAGACCAGATTATGCTCTCAGTTACGATGGAGTAACTCCACCACTCAGGACAACAAAGGACTGAACCCAAGACAAATCTGATCTCCCAGGGTCATTTTCTCTTCCATGACAGAAAGACACATTGATTTCTGGAGGAAGGCCTATGGCATATGACTGGTTTAGTATGAAGAACCACTACTTATTAATACTGTGAAGCAGCCTGTGCCCCTGGAGGATCTCCTCCTGGTCCGCAGCCTTAGACTAAAAAGTGGTATTTTTTCCTCTACAAATTGAAGAACCCAGACTTTACACAACAATTGCCTGGATATTATTGACTGCATTTTTCCTTAAAGTTTACATAGACCACGCTGATTCCCCCCCATCGTTTTCCATATGAGTAATTATGAAAGAAAGGCATGTGTCACTCAGGCAGATGCAAATATCATGGGATTCCCCAAACTTTTTCTGTTTCATCTGGATAGCTCAGGATACAACGTGATTAAAACACTTTGGCTCCCACAAATAACAATGGTGTCTCGTAGACACCACAAAGTGAACCCCCCCTTGTTGTTTTGACAAACTAATTGTAGTTTCCTAAATGCAGGCTCCTGGTCTCTATCCAGCTGTATAACCAAAGCCTGTATGCAGTGGAGATTTACACAATCATTTAGCCTATGAGTAAAAAAGACAGCTGATGGAGAAGTGTGAATTTTCAGGCCACATTTAGTAATAGTGAAGATGTCTGAATCCTTGGTTGCTTAAGGACTTCCCAGCAGTACCCATAGTCTCTGGAACATGCTTCATTATTTTTATTTCACACATACGTGACATTTTAAGCCCTGTTTTTTAAGTGGTCCTGAGAAGATGTAATCCCTGAGCATAGCTGAAAACCAATGGGTGCCCCTGAAGTCCATCATATGGAGTTCTTCCCATGGCTGGGGCCTCACTGCCAGCAGCAGCAGCCACAAAGCACGCACACCATCCTTCCATGATATCACCACTGCTGAAGATCACCTGCCGTTTCCAGACTAAGGCAGAGTGGGAGGCTACAAGTGAAGAGACATGTGATACACTCTGTACCTCGCACTGACCCTGTTGGGATGGTGACTAACCCACAGAGAGATGAACAATCTCTTATGCTTGCCCATAACAAAACTTATCTGCCCCATGTATTACATGGAATATAGTTTCCAGTGGTTTTTTTTAGTTAAGACATACAGTAAGTCAAATTTTTTACCCAATACAATGTTTCTTGTCAATTGATATCAACACACTGACAAAGACAGCTGACATTTGCCTTAATGGGGGCATTGTGCCTCCCTTCCCTGACACAGCTTGTTAAAAATACTGTAGCTGAGCAAGACACATAAGACCACTGTTTCACCTGTGGTACGCTCCCCCGCTTTCCTTCTCAACAAGTCTGCACATGAAAGAAAGAAAAATAGCCATGCAAAACAGAGAAATCTGGTAACATTGAGCTTGCTGCATTTGCAGACTTTGCCAAAGAGTATCACAGGTTTATTTAGATCGAATTGGGACATGGAAAATCTCGTGTATTGTTATATTTAAACTTGTTTTAAAAACTACAAAGCACTTCCTTTCTGAGAATTAGTTATGTTTAACCACTGAGCTGCAAAAGCCTTGCCACAAAAACACTTCCTGTTCATAGTTGATTACTTCCAAAGTTAAATGCTCTTAAAGGCTGATCAGGCATAGCATGTATTCACCAAACCCTTTTTACTTCAGCAAACAACTAAATTGCAACAACAGACTAAGTGCTTCTGAAAAGGTCATAAAAAAGATAAAGGATTTTATTTACAGGATTCAGCATTTATAAGCATGCTTTGAATGCAGCCTAATTTTCTAATATTTAGGCAATCATAGCAATTGTCTGTTCAAATCAGAGGCCAACTACCTTCTCATTTGTGTATGCAAACCGTGATAATCAAATAAGGCCGCTATCAGCCTAAAGCATTTAATTCCATAATTCTTCTGAATTATTTTTAAATCTATTTTATATAAATATCCTATATCCAACAACGATTTCTGGCATTCAGCCAGGCTGTCTCATTTGCATAAAGTGTTGGCCCCAGGTGTCTGATTAGTTACAAGGTGCAATTTAATTAAGCACCTTCTCTTGCTACGTCCACTTTCTACAGTGAAAGCCACAAGTTAATATTGCTCCTTGTCAACATTTGATTAGGAATAACGTTTTCAGACAGTGTATACTTTCCACTGACATGGTGAGTTTAGTATTTGAAAATGGAGTTCAAGCTCCATTAGCCATTTCAAACATTTTCACTTTGAATCTTCTAATAGCTTTTAGACTGAAAGCATGTTACCAGTGGTAAAATCTTTAGACGGATGCATCAAAAATAACTGTATTTACTTCCTGAAAAGGCAGCCCTTCTAAAAGAGCTAACCGCACACAGGCAGAAATGTTCCTGTATGTTAATGCTTAGATTCAATCTCTCTAAAGAAAAGCTGTTCAGCCCCATTTTCATCCAGGTAAACAGATCTACTTAACATTACCAAAAACTGTAATGAGTTAGACCATCAAACTAAAAAGCAGGGTGAGATGCAACTCTGCTGTACAAATACCACCATGCAAATGATGTTGCTATACAGGGCTCCCATCAGGCTGCTGTCTGCTGTCCCAGCACAGACCTCACCAATGAGGTAAGTGTGCAGGGGCAAAGTGAAAGGGAAGCAAGCACACAGCACACTTAAAGGACACAGCACAGATTTTTGCTCCATCACTCACTGAATCACATTCAGTGTGAGAGGCTATGCTTTGCCACAGAGTATGCTTGCTGACTGCATTAGCTCTCTCTATTTAAACAGTTGGAGTGCATCCCTCTAGGTCTAGATACCTGTCGCTTTCCTGTTCCTCCCAGCCGATGCAAACTTGTACATCAATGATACCCATATCCCATTAGTCATGAAAATAATGGACTCAAATTCTGCTCCTCTAAGGATGAGCAGATACTGCCCATCACATGGGAAAGTGGGAGATAAGTCATGTACTATTGAAAATAACCCATGATCTCATCACTGTAACTCTTCCGATATTAGAAATAACAGTCAGGTTTACAGGATTACTTCCAAGGAGGCTCCAAGTCCTGCGCTTAGAGATGCCCCTATGGTACACATGCTCTGTTTCATGTGAAGAGACAGCCTCATTGCCTACTCTTGCCCTCCCTTCTTAAAGATGCATCTGGTTCTGTTGTGAACTTCTGTATCCAAACAAACAACTTTTGTCCCTGCACAATATCTAGATAGCAGAGGTTTCACAACCTGAAAAATAGGGAGATTTTGGCTATTTCTTGTTCATAGGTTAAAAAAAAAAAAAAGAAGAAGCCTGGAAACAGTCACACCTGCAGTGGTGGAGAGTATCAATCTGCACAACCCAGCCCCTCTTCTAAGGCCTCTGTGATACTTGGAGAGCACCTAGGTGGGCTTTCAAAACCCTAGAAGAGCCAGGAGCATGTCAGACTTCACTTCAGTAAGTTTTACATTACACAGGTGAGCTTTGCCATCTTACACCTGTCCTAAATGTACCACTAAGGAAGGGCACCATGATTCTACGCAAGGCTTGAGATCCTGGAGAGATTTGAAAAGACACTGCTGGGGGTTCAGTGAATTTCCTAAGGACAAAGACATGAAGAAAGAATGAAAAAATACTTATGAAAGGATACAGCAAGCATTTTGCTTGGCTACATAAAGGCGCTTAGGAGCAGAAGCACAGAGTATGGCAACAAATCTGTGCAAGACCAAGATGTGAAAGATTAAAGGTACGAGGGAGACCAATCTGAAGGAAGTTGTCAAACTTCTTTCATGGTCTCCTTTCTGGTAAACACATAGCAGAAAAGTGAGAAATAGGAATGCCAGACAGCAGCAGTTCCCGTTGTCAAGGGAGAGTGTGGCCAGGTCTGGGGAACAGAAGACGAATGGAGCATGGTAACCCAACAGTGAGGATGCAAACCTATCAACATCACCACCAAGCATGCATTTTTCTGAGTGCAACATGAAGCCCATCAACTCCCACTTACTACCACCAAGAAGTACAGTGCAACCTCGTACTCATGTGACAGGGAGCTCCTGAGAAGCTCTGCAGAACCTTCCTCCACACAGTTGCAGTACTGCTGCAGAACTTTCCCCTGGCCATTATTTCACAGCACAGCAACAGAAGGGTAATTTGTTCACAGGATTCAGGAACAGGTGAAAAACAAAGCTGAGCGGACATGCTTTTTCTCAAATGGAAACTGGACTTTGAGCAGGCAGGAGGAGAGTTAGCAAGCAAGGCATTGCTAGGAAAACAAGGAGTAGAACTGATGTGACACAATGATTTTTATTTTTTGCTCTAAAGGATTATTAAGCACAGAACAGCAAAGCATCTTTTCCCTGGCTGGACTAAAATCAGAGAATGCATCTTTGTAATGTATACATCTTGTATCCTTCTGTTGAAATGCAGGGAAATGGAGGAATACAATCTATCACGTTCAGATTGATACCAAGAATTCTTTGCTGTTCCAGAGACTTCTTGTAAGATGTTGGAAATGACCAACAAAAGCCTTATGAGAATAACTGCATTCTCTTTGAATTGCATTCAAAGAGAAAAAGCAATTATGAGACAAAAAAAGACCAGACAGTATAGCAGCTATGACGATAATTGACATATATCCAATGCATGCAGTGAATACTACAGATCCAAAAATGGGAAATCTTTATTAAAAGCAGAATTTTCTCTTATGCTCACTACCTCAGCTAATTCTTTTGGTGGCGGTTCACTCTGAAGAGACTTTTGTCCAAAGGATGTGCTAACACACAGATCCAAACTGGGGCTGCATCAACACTGAGCCACAAAGTCTGAAGCAATTGTAATCATTAGGAGTTAAACAGTAACGTCCACAATTTCCTGGGGCATTATCACATTAAATAACACTCAGAGCCAGCCTGAGCACCTTCTAATTCAGTCAGATGTGGATCTCTTTCTACTCAAATGGCTGACACAGACTTTTGTGCACAGGTGATATTTCAGCAGGAAGGAGCAGGGCTATAAATAGACATTCTGCAGCTGGAAAATCTGTCTGCTATGAAAACTCTGCAGTTCTGTGTGGTGGCATAGGCCCTTTTTACTACAGCTGACTTCAACAGAAGTTAACAGAGACAGGTTTATTACAAGGATATAGACCCTACCTACCACTGCCTCTGCTCTTCTGTGAGTACAGGCTACCCCTACTATGCAAGTACCTCTCTTATTTGTCTCAACCTTTTTTCTTCTTTTTTTTATTTATTTAAATAGATTATGGAGAATAGTTGCAAAGCATAACACAGAGGAAATAAAATAGAAGTAGCTAGCAAAAGCCAGGCAGCAACTGCTCAAAATGAAAAGAAAGTAAGGATATAAAAATATGGTTTGACCGGCAGAAGTCTTGAGCAGTAGGACATGATTCTCCTTTCGCTGAGAGGCTTTGCTCCACTGACTTGAGCTTAGTTACTCTAAATCAAGGGGCTCAAGGGCCTTGTGACAGCACACAGTATGTCTAGTCAGCTTTATAATGCTAAATTTCGATTTCATAAATTCACAAATGTGCAAATGGATAAAGGATTTAACGATGATGAGGAAATCTATTCTGTTTAGCTTTCTCTCAATCTCATGAGCATATTTAACTCAGTTAATGCCACTAAGGAAATAGAGCCATTTAGTAAAATAAAGCAATTGATTAGATTAACCCAATCCCACAGGACAGTAGCAGTGCCATGAGCTGATGGGAATTGCCCTCACATAGCAGTTACAATTGGTCCCAAATTGAAATGTATTTCCATTAGAGAATGCATATTCATCAAAATCTAAATCTTTCACGGAGATCAGTTGACTTTGATCAAGTTGCTATAAGATGCAGGCAATCTGCCAGTTTACTTGCCTGGCAGCATGCCTCCCCAGCCACTCAGCCCCTGCCCTCCTGAGCTGCCCCATCACTGCTGCAGTGAGGGCTGCCCTGGGCTTCCAGGTTCTCAATTTCCTTGCAGCTTGCCAGGACAAGCAATGGGGAACCTTGGACGGGTCAGGCAGCTCCACAGCTGCAGGCTCTGGTATCCTCAGCACTAGGACTCTGCAACCCCCATCACTCAGGATGCCAGTTCTCAAACGTCACTGGAGAATAGTTTAAGACAACCCCAAAACCAAACAAAAATCAAGTCCATTTGGATTTATCTTTCTTGTGCAATCTAATGTCAGCAACAGCTCAGCTTGGAAATATGTCACAGCCACCATCTAAAAAGTCTGACTTTGAGCAGAAGGCTGGGAATCACAGGCCATCTGATTTGAGTGTCCAAATGCATTAAACAAAATAGGATTAGAAAGACTGGATGTAAGTTACTGAAATGTGATTAAATTAGATTATAACAGTAGAGAGAGATTCCAGCATTGGCCAAACTACCACTGTACTGAACAAACAGACAAGTATACGTTATGGAATAACATGTTGTCTGAGTTCCTGAAATATATTTGTGAACAATCAGGATTTGAGCTTTATCTAATCCTGAACAGTGAAATCACTCATATATGACTCTCAGAGAAAAAAAAACAGTGTGAATTTGATGATGGGGGGGAAGTAAGACATTATGCATAAATTAAGAAAATCTGAGAAAGCCCTTGGGCAACTTCTGACTCTCCCTCTAACAATGAAGATAAAATAAATAAATGAACAGACAAACCTAAGAAAAAGAATAACACATATTTGCCTTGTACTTACTGAGAAGTCATCATTGGGGAATAAGATCAGATCCTTAAACTGGCTATCCCCGATATTTTTTTCAATCTCTGCGATAACAGCTTCATAATCCAAAGGCTCCAAAAGTTTGGGTTTTTCCTGCTGTGGAAAAAAAGAAAAGATCAGGTAATCTCTCTACACTCAAATTTGCCTTCCTTTCCCTTCATAAACTGAGATCTGCTGCATTTTTCCTTTTTTGTACTAATATGTGAATAACTTCTTCCCCCTTCCACCATTCTTCCCAGCTTATTGCAGCTGGGCTCATGCAAGAACAGTGGAAGTGAAGAAGTTGGGCCAGTTGTAACAGTCACTCTCCATCTGATAACTCAAAAGCCATCTGTCAGCTCATTACGGAGACCAAACCCACCACATCAACTTACCTGTCATTCTCAGGAACAATCTTTCTTCCATAAATAGACAGATGGACAGAATTTGAACTGAACATATATATGACTTTGAGCTAATATGTTACAGAATAAGTAACCTCCTAGTTTCTTCACTGTCTAACACAGTTCTACCTCTTGAACTGCTAGTAGCTTGTGAGTACCACCACATTGCCTTACTTGGTAAAAATCGAAGGTTATTCTCCTGGAATAAACTATTTGGCACCCATGCCCATGTTTTTTCTTGTCAGAAATGGGATTAGTATCATTGTAATAGTACTATTATTGCCCGAAACAGTGGTAAAGTAAGTAATGACCATAGGAACAGCCAAACAAAAGTAAAGCCACACTGTATCAAAATACAACCCAAAAATAGAAAAAGAGAAGCCCACCTGACATGCTAGAATACATTAAACAAATAAAGAGTCAGGTACTAGAGCAACAACATTTGCTTAGTTGAAAGACTTAAGCATCAGAAAGAGTAAATGAGCAAGGGCAAGAGAACTGCTAGAAGACATGGAAAAGCAGGTGATGACAAAGGACACTAGTGGAAAGCAAATGCAGAAACACTTCTGCAGAATACTTTTTCAGTCTGATGCAATGGTGGACATTAAGTAAGTTGTACTTTACCAACTGTTCTTGCACTGTACTATCCAGAATAATATAATGTTTCCCTCCCTCCCTCTTCCCTAAACCAAAACCATGGTGTATTGGAAAAGAAAGCTTTCGCATGTCCATGAAACAAATTTCTCCAATGGGCAATCTCATGATTCTCCATCATATTTGATTATATATATATGTCAGTCACATATGGTCCATTATACATATAACGGTCCAAATCTACAAGTCTCTCCCTCTTTTGACTGTTCTAGAGAGTTCCTGTTTTTTCAGTAATTATAGTCCTCTCAAGATTTCTCCCCAGACCTTATGAACACTGTTTCCCTTCTAAGTTCCCTAAGTTCAAGACTTCCTTTGGTATCAAATGCATCTATGAAAAGTTTAATTAAATATCAGTAACACAGCCATCAAAATAGATTAAAACACTGGGATACACACGTTCCTATAAAGTTATTCAATTGCTGAACAGCTTATGATAGAATCACAGAATAACTCAGGACCTCTGCAGGTCACTTACTCCAACCCCCCTGCTCAAATGAGAATGAGTTGGATCAGGCTGCTTGAGAACTTCCTAGATGAGTCTTTAAAACCTCCAAGGATGGAGATGCAATTTGAAAAGTCGGAGCTGTTCCTCCAACAGTTCAGTCTATTAACTCTCTTCTCAGTCTATTAACTCTCTCAGTCCCGTTTGCCAGCTTAAGAGTTAATAAACTTACAAAAATCATTAGTAATTAGCATTCAAAGGCCAAAAGCACTATCTATTGATGCTGAGACATTAAAGATTTGTAAAACGTAGACAAGATCAACACGTAACAGTAATAAATAGAGCTTTTTTTGAAAGCTCTTTCCCAAGGAAACTGGTTCATGAGTGTTGCTGTGGGATGAGAGGGAAGAAAGAGAAGCAATAGCTGACCTACCTAAATATGGTATATCTTTAACTACCAACTCCCAGGAAACCACTAAAAGATCTCTCTGTATGAATAAAATAAAAAAGGATTCTGACACACAGATATCACACTAGATTCCTTCCTAGATTAATCTGGAGATGTACAACAACAACTGTCCGTCTTGCCTGAGAGTTATGAAGGGGAGATTGAGTTAGAAATAAAACTTGGGATTGTTTAACAGAAAAAAGGAACTTATCTAAGAGGAAGGCCACTGTAAAACACGAAAGGCCCAAATGGAAAAAACAGCTTTAAAGTTTAATTTAAAATCTATGACAGGACTGCATAACAGTGTGTGACGTTCAGGTTAAGACAAGGCACCATATTATGACACATGAGACTTCATATTAACCCAGCCATGTTTACCTTATACTGTCCCAAGCCAGTACTTGGCTCTGGCTAGTAGCAGTTGACACATTAATATCCAGTTCTGCTCAAGAAACACTTGAGTTGAGTAACAGCTGTACTCTTTAGTGAGGTTTCAGTCTACCATTTGCTGATAGCAGCTCCCCACAGAAATGTAATGGGCTCATCCAACCATCTCACCATACACAGCTTGCTCTCATTTCCTTTCAAGTTATGTCACGTCATTTCAGTATCCTTTAGCCACGAGTTTTAGACTCTCCTTCACTGAATCTACTATTGTATCTATTAAATACTCCTATATAGACATAAGTTAAATATGAAAACACCAGTGCACACTAAGTGCACCATCTCTGCTGTACCACTCATTTTGGGAATGATGCCCAGGTCTGAACAAAGTTCACTCCATCCAAATTTAGCACAAAGCAAACTTGTAGTAATGTAACTGTTACCTTCATTAGGAAACTTTACAGCAACCACTTACAAGAAAACTCAAAGTAAAAGTGAAAAAATACATGCACTGGCATTTCTGAGGTACAGGTATTTTGTGCAGGCATTTTTCCTGTGTAGCGGTTTCCCTAAACCATGTATGTTTTCTGCAGGAAGTTTGTGACATTGACTTCACGAAGAACTCTCCCTTCCTAGAGCAGATACTGTTAGGCTAATGGTTTTGCAACAATCTCAACTTTTAATAAGTCAGACATGCCATTGAAACCATAAATGTTCACTCTTCAAAACCAGAGACATGTCAACATAATATTAATCTAGGTCAGATGCTCCTTGGATACATCATGAATATTAGGTTTCCAAATCTCTTAAAAAAATAATCCAAACCAAAACCAAAATAAGCAAGTGACATAAGTAGCCACCTTCCTAACGAAGTCGTAGATTAAGAGCGAGCTGGGGAATCCCACAAATCTTAAGACTTCTCTTGAAATGTGGGGGAATCCCATAAATATGTGTGGCATTTGCAGGTTCTCTATGCCAATGGGAACTACCCTTTTTGCTGGGGCTGGCAGAACGAAGAGGTATTCCCTCTTCCTCCTGGAAATCCCTGCAAGGTTGGGGTGAGCATAGCTACATCTCCTTCAAAATTAATGTTACACAGATGTTCAGATGCAGGTGGAGACAGAGTAAGCTATGTCACTTTGACCTCTTTTCTCTTCAGAAACTCGCAGCACTCAGAAAGCCACTCCTGATAGATGTCTGAAACACTCCAGGGGAAAACTTCTCCTTGACAGCTGCAAGGTCATCTACATGAGACAAGAATGCAACTCTAGAAAACCCTGAAGCAGAGAAACACAATGAGGGTATGAACATCACTGTTCCCACAGCACTAATTCTCCTGCTCTTAGTGCTGCAAAGTGCATGATCTGATGGAAACATTTTAACAGATGTTAACAGAGAAGTCTTACATGAAAGTTTACACATCTGAAATGTAACTACATGTAAGTAGATGTGACATTATCAGAATTACTGCAAAACTTTTCAGTGAAGCACTTCAATATTTATGATGATGTTTTTCTATTAATGCAATGACAAATGCCATTTTTCCTTCTATGGCATTACAGCAAAATCCTGTATAAAATGCAATATTGTATTATGCCAACTGCCGTAAATCAGAGATGCAAGTAATAGCCCATCCTCATCAATACACCCACTGCAGAGATAATCTAGTTCATTCCCTGCCAACGTCAACAATGACAGTATAATAAACATGATGCATCTCTATCAATTCTGCATGTACTTACAAACCTTAAGACTATACCATGTCGATACCAACTCCATCCTTTGTAGAGCCAGTACTTTGGATTTGGCAAAGCTTAGCACTGCAATGCTTAGCATTGCATTTGTGAAAGGAAGTGGCAGCTGGTTTAGTTAGCAGTTTATCTCTAGAAGGCATGGAATGACCACTCAAGTTTTCTTGTCATAGGTAGACAGAAGCAGTAATGTTGTGATTAGCAAATTTCTCCCTGCAAGCACTGGCAGAGATTTGTAAATGAGTAGAGCTGATTTAAAGCTAATTTAATAACCATAGTGCTGCCTCTTCTCAATTTAACTTGTCTGCCTTTTTGGAAACAGACCAACCTAGCAATCTGTGCCAAGATTGAATTATGCTGGCTTGAATTTTTATAATGCTTTTTATATTCTCTATCTCAAGTGAATAATGAATTACATTTAGTTGTACTGAACCAGTTGTGAATACATCTAGGAAAAAGGCACTCTGACTCCCCACATGCTACAACATCACAGCACTACCATTTACTTCACGGCCTGACAGTGTTGTAGAGTGTACTTCTGTATGGTGTTGAGCCAACTTTTCCAAACTCTTTTTGAATAGTGAAGAGATCTTTAATGAGCACCAGAGGCAACACCACAGAGGGATGATCACTAGTTAATTTCACAAGAGTGAAACAGCCCAGATGCCACCAGTGACATGTGGCTTGATCATGATAATTTTCTGGTCTAGGTACAAAAGCATTATTTTTCCCAGTAATAATGACCAAAAATATCCACATAAATAATTTTACAGAAACAGATATGGTACCTGGCTTGGCTCCAGCTGCACAGACATTGTGCATTGATGCTAGTACCCATCTTCTCTTCATAATTATAGGATAAAATGACTTATATATCATTCTCCTGAAGTCATATTTCTGTGAACACTCACTAAAAGAGGAAGTGATGTAACTGAGACCAATAGTCTCTGGATAGTCATCCCAAGCACTTCCCCATTCTAAAAATAAACTAGACCAAATGCTATGATTTTCTAATGCTCCAATGACTTATTCCCAGACACCAAATCCCGAGTATCTAAAATTTGTAGGACCAACATATGTCACTATTCACCATTAGGCACTACAGCAGATGCCTGGGGCGTTTTCCATGGGAAGGGTATCTGCACTGGTCATACCTCCCCCCCC
>JANZLQ010000089.1:23007547-23036272 GCA_026212715.1 Elanus axillaris
GCAGCTGAGATCATGGAGGAGCAGCCAGATGACCCAGAGTACTCCTGGCAGCAAGTCCCATGGCAGCATTTGTACCCAGTGAGCAGAGACAGGGCAGCCACGTAGGGATTACAGTGTCCCCAACACCCACAAGCAGCTAAGCAGGGAGTGACAGGTCTCATCAACTCAAAATGCTCTCACCCCACAGGCCTGCACTCTCTCTCCTCCCAACACACTCCACATCGTGTTACAGATTTTCTTTAAAGAAAATAAGTTTTTCATTTCAAGCAGAGGGGAGGAAATTCAGGGTCTGCAAAAGGTATTTGGGGAATGGACAGGGAAGCACACAGGTAGATGGTCCCTCCTTTTATTTTAGATCTTGCATTTTTGTGATTGTTTGGCCTGGTATACATCTATTTTCAGTCAACAAACTTTCTCGCCATATTAAAAAGACTACATTTGGCTCAGTATGTGATCCACAGTCAATAAATTTATTAGAATGTAGTGGTATAAAGAAAATTTTCTGTGACACCCCCTCCTACCCTAAAACAGATTCACTTGTCAGGTCCAAAAGGTTTAATCTGTCATGTCTTTCAGTAAATCATGGAGAATTTCACCTGGAAAGAATCCAGCCAGTCCTTCAGGACTGCACAGCACAATTGATACACTCTTCAGTGTCAGTGGTGAAGCCAATATGCCAATAAATTTCATTAAGGGGATTGCCAGTTCCCACAAGATTCTAGCGCAGAGAAAATTGCAAGGAATTACAAAAGGATTAAAACCCCCTAAATTCCTGGTGATTCATAAATTAGTTTCCAAAACACTGTTGTACCTATCAGCTTAAGCAGTGCAAAAGCAGTGAAACCTGTGGAAGATCCTGCTGGAAATAAAGAAAGTAGAAAGTAATTTTCTTTCATTAAAGACTATTCTAAGAAAATTCTGAATGACACCAATAAGGGACTTGCTTGACTAAATGAGACTTTCTCTGTACGAATACAGCTGGGATGGGATGAATCCTAATTGCTTACATTGGAAATTACCATTGCTTTGTGGATCAAAATCTATAAAGGTCTATCTCGCATATATTCCAGCTTTAGAAGTTAGTGTAAGAGAACACAGAGTGTTAAATATTTGAAAAATGGAAACACCTCTCGTCTGGATGAGCTAATTCAGATCATTTTCATTTTAACTAATGGGCCAGCTGCAGCCATCGGAGGCTTCAGTGGCACACAGACATGTAACCTCTCCAGCAAGCCAACCAATGAGCAACCAAGGTTAAGACTACTCAAACCACAGAGACCTGTTCTCAGGCAACTGGGAGTGACCTACTCTACCTTTTATATCTCAAGTTAGAATTTATCATTGCTTTCATTATGAATTTTGAAAGCACTAGGCCTTATAAAACTCTCACTCACGGTTAAAATGTGCAAGCCACACAGGACTATTGGTTCAGCAAAGCATCCATGCTGGGGGGAGAGAAGGGATGCTTCATGCTATGCTTGACATAGTCATAAGTGTTTCCTGAACTCTGTTTCTCAACTTTGATTATACACGTGGCATTGTAGCCTCTCTGTGGTGCTTTCTGAATCTGAAAGGTATATGCACGGGCATGTACTCATGTGCATCTTTAATGACAAGCACTCACCATTTTAGACATTAGATAAAACTACCAGTATAGTCTGCGAAATACTCAGGGTAACAAGAAAACTTATTTGTCCTCTGTGTTTATGCAGTAGCTGGACATCCTTTTTAGGAAGGAGATAAACAAATTTCATTTAATCAGAAAATTACTAAAATCAGCATTATCATGCCACTGACAACAACACCTCTAAAGAAACTTCTAAATTATTAGATTAAATTTCATGTATTGGCTTTTCAAAATGTCAAAAATTACAGCTTCTAAATAATGAGTACTTCTGAAGCCTGAAGGCTAGACTAAATATTTGCCCATAAGTCACTTCAGGGAAAAAAAAAGAAAGTCTTGTAATGTATCTTAAGGGTTTGGGTTTTTTAAGTTTAATTTACACAGACCTCTAACGTGGCAACACTCAGCCACTTCACTCCTCCTACCTGACCTTAGCCATAAAAAAAAGCGCAGCTGTAGCAATAAAAGGTTTTCTTTAAAGCTACCACGTTGAATATATTCATAAAGAAAGCAAGCAAAAGCCAGATTCAGTCATCTTCATACAGACTTCTGAACAGACAGGTAGGATGTGCTGGAAGGGGACTGGGAAGAAGGGATGGGAGCTGTGGGGGAGAGGACCTGCTCACGCTGGAGCAGTCCACTGGGCCACTTGCCTCGTTAGCAATTACTTCACCTCAGGGAAGAAGTGAATTGTCCTGTCCTGCGCTCCACAAAGGAGATACTAGAATGAGTCTAGTTCAACTGTTCTGTAAACACTCTTTGCTTCATGTTTGCTTTTTCTAGCATGGTGTCCGGTGGGCAGATTCATGGTCACAAACAGGAACATTAACAAAACCACCCTGCAATCTGCACATAGTGGATTTGACCAAACCTTTTAAAGCTTCCAGTACAATGTTTATGTAAACATGACTCTGTGTATACACACATACATATATATATATAATGTCACATATACAGAGCCATTGTAATCTAAGGAAAACCTACTAAAAAAAAAAAAAAAGATACTCCCAATTTTTGCCGTTAAGTGGCACTCCGATGACCCTCATAGCAAAGGTAGAAACCCAGCTCTGACACTTAGAGCATCTAGACAGCAATGGTAGAACTGGTTATAGCAACAAGATCAGAACAAACCACTCCCCTCCTTGTGCAAACTGGATGAATAAGGGAGATGGAGTGATCTACCTGCAGTCATCTGTGTACATGTTCAGGGGAAGGACAGAAGGAAGGATATGCCAGGTGTTCCTAGCTCACCTGCTCCTCCACAAGGTTCATCTAGCACAGACACATTGCTAAAACAGCTGTGTATTTTACATAACACCATGCACAGCACAGAACTGTCTTTTAAAACATTTTTATTTACTTTGAAAATAAAGGTTTCCTTTCAGTAGACATAGTTTTTAGATACATAGGAGACCTTTTTTTTAAGGACCAAAGGGAAAACTCTAATGTCTGTTCATTAGATCATGCTCTGATGCTAAAGACTTTGATCAACTACTGTAAGTCTAGTGATGAAGTTGCAACACAGCGCATAAGCAAACTACATTGTCCATTTTCACTTAGATACTAAAATTTAGATGTATGAAGTCCTAGACCTGTAGACTGAGCAAACAGCTTTTTTGAAAGGCGCTCAGCCACTTCAGAAGCCCCTGAAGCAAAAATAACTGACAACAACATTGGCATTCGCTCTAAATAAACTTTTCAAAAATACCATTTGACTTCTAGAGAGTACTTACTAACAAGTCACTGTCCTGTAGGGCAGATCTCATATATGCTGTTCCACTTAATTTTACTCAGTGAATATCTCCCTATTTCTACCTACACTATGGTTACTTATCTCTTCATGACTTGGAGATATTTTTCATGCTACATATCTGAGTAACTAATTGTAAGTATTTCTACAGAGGCTTTATCTGTAAAAATCAGTATCATCTATACATGACTTTTATAAACTCAGCTCTCTCAATGATGTTAAAATTGTAATTGTTTCCTTGACATCAACCACCCTCCCAATCAATTATCTAGCTATCAAGTCATTTACACACACAAGTAAACAAGAGCAAAATCTGGTCAACCACACTGAGTTCAATCAACAAACTACACTCAATTAAAACTAACCAGATCATAATTAGTCTTACAAAAAAAAAAAGGGGGGGGGGGTCCAGCAAATAATACAAGTCCATCTACAGAAAATACAGGTCTAAATGTAGCATATTAAGAAATGCATTCTTTGAATAACTCCTCATATACAAAAGCCTTTCCAGCTGCAACGGGAGCTAACACCACTATGAAATCTGCAGCATCGGAGTTGCAGAGGACTGATGCATGAAGGAGAGATTGGCTCCTGGTTGACAGCAAAAAGTGCCCGTAGGCCAAAGATTTAACATGCTCCAATTATGAAATATTGGGTAGAAAGACACAGGTCACAAGCCACAAAAGTAAAGCAAGTGTGCCTGCACACTAGGGGCTAAACAAACTATTGAGAAATATGCTTGCAGAATAACATGACACAGTGACCCCATCTTAGACTATCTTACATCTGAAAAGAAAAGAAATTGGAACAAACAGATTATCCTGAAAACCTGAGTTACAACCCTGAAATTATAGCAGCGAGCCACTGCACAGGAAGTGCAGTGTGAACCACAAGCCTCTGATGAAAAAGGCGCGTCACCTATTTCCAATTAAAGGCGAGAGGCACACAGTTACAAGTGCTCTAAGTTTTAGGTCAGGGTATGATATATTTTATTGACTCTTAGAAATCACAATAATTTAAACATTCTTTGGCACCACTAAACTGAACAGACTCTAAGCTTCTGTTATCTGAGGATACAGGCAAACATTAACAAATACATTCCTCTTTATCTGCCAGCAGGCTGCTGATTTATTGTTACTATTTGGGCTTTGTTTTATTTCCAGCCATACTTTCCTGTAAGGCTTTAACCACTTTTGGTGAGCACTATTCACACATAGTCAGGATTTGTACAATAATGACAAAAAACCCTCTTAACCAGGGTTTAAGAGAAAAAGTCAAGCAGCAGGGCCTACCTCCTACCAAAGTGTTGTGAACTGCCAGGGTTAGATCCTTTCAGCAACATCACCAGCATTCATTCTTGGGACCCAAGACCAGGAGACTTAAACTTGCTATCTTCAACTGTGTGCCAATAGCTCAGGACATCAAGAACTACACTGTAAAGTAGCCTTGTCAAAAAGATCCATTTCCATATAAAATATCTACCCAGAATGGCAGCTAGTCACAACCAAACCCCAAACACTATCCTAGATGAGCCACAGACCATCTTAATCAATCTATGACCAAGTGTTACAACTGCAAAGTTCTTCCCTTCCTGTTTAAAAAAATTAATAAGAATAATCTTCTTCAGTGTATTATCACAGATTCTTTGTTACACTGAACATGCAGAATAGCCTTGAAAGAGCCTCCAGCATGCACACACAACACAGCTTGTAATTGGATATACAAAACTACAGAAGGAAACCAAACACATTTTGCCACGAAGAAAAGGATCCATTGTCTCCCAATCATTCTTGGGGAAGCCATTAAATGTTTAACACCTAATCTCTCAGTTTAAGAGATACACTGAAAACCCGTACTTGCCTAACACTTCTCAACAGAAGGCTCTGGGCATTTTACCTAAAATTGTCCACAGTTTCAATTTCAGTCAGGAAAGCTTAGGCACAACACAGTTAATGTGAGCTGCCCAGTGTCACAGAGCAGAGTTTTGGGAGGCGCAGTCCTGGCCAGAAGCCATCACTGGCAAAGCTGCCATCTATCTTGCAAGGCAGAGCCTCACTCCAGCTTTCCACCAAGGGCTCTGGAGCTTTCTTAATTTGCTCCCTGTTCTGCAGGAGGACAGTGACTTTCTCCTCCTGGCCTCAAGAGGCACAAATCACCCATAGCCTAGATGAGATCTGAAATAGCACAGAGTAACTTTCGACTCCAGAAGCAGCATTATGGATTTTCATGGAACTACCAAGCATGTGTTACCAGGCGCCAGATAGATTATCACACAATGCTCCTATCAATACGTGTCTGATTGACAAGGTGATGCTATAGAACAGTTTACCTAATGCACCTGAGTTCTGTAAACTCCTGAACTACCCGTGCTTCAGTCTCAGACTTCAGTAATCACTCTAATGTTCAGTACCTCATCATACAGGTCGACGAGACTCAGTCAATCCCATGTACACACCAAGGAATAAATCCTACTCTCTCCTACGTGTAGTCTGAAGAGTGTTTGACCTGTCATTTCTTAGCAACTTCATAGGAGAGATGGAAGAACCGGTGCATACTCACGCAGCTTAATCTGTGAATTTCTCCTTGATTCACTCGCCTAATGGCCCTTCTCTTCCTCCGCAGTTCACTGGGCTCCCTTCTGAATCTCCCACGAAAGCTCATTGTAAGGAATTCAAGCAGCAAACAGATCTCTCTTTAAAAGCTGTGCTCCTTTAACCTCTTCCTTTCAGCTGCTTCAGCATAACAACTGGAAGCTGCGTATACTGTTCAAGGGGGAAGTATGTCTAAAACTTACATGCTGTATCCACAGTAACTGAACAGAAAGAAGAAGAGAACGACCAATAGCTCATTCTTCCTGTGAATAATATTCTGCTATTAAGGGGAGAGTGTCTCATTGAATCATAAATATACCCAGCCCCCGCCTGTAATGCAAATGAAAATAGGAAGTTGTAGAAAAAAACACTTGCAACTGAACATCTACCTTTGTCTCAAAACCCATTACATTCTTTCTCCTCACCACTCTCCCCCATCTGAAAGCCAAAACAGCTGCACTCTTACTTTATGTGCATGTATGTCTGCAAACTAAAAAAAGGCATTCACAGAACAACAAGCTCCTACCAAGCTCCCTGGTAGCAGACTTCAATCACAGAGCATGCAGCAACAGGTTTGTACTGCCAGGGCCCAGAATCATCTCTGCTTTTGGACCAAGGTAACAGTTCCCCTTTCAAAGTCGTGTGAAACATCAATAAGAGAAAGCAAACTCCTAAATCTGCAGACAGATAAAGGGAAAAATAGATAAATTTATATGCTAACATCCAAAATACATTTTTGGTTTGTAAATACCTGGTTTTAAAAGTGCTTGTCACCTGCCAACTAAGAAAAATCACTGCTTGCTTCAACCCTGCTCCCACCTCAGGTGAGAGAAAAGCTGCCAGACAGAGCCTGTTCTGCAGATGCCCTATGCAGGGGCAATCACAGCAGCTCCCACACCCCACTATCCCAACATGGGGACAATTACAGCAGCATCCTGACAGGTTAGGAGCCCCTCACTCAGTGCCTCAGAACCGCAGAGACAATGGAAGCAGTGACACAGACAATCAAACTATTCTTAATTAAGGTAGGAGAGTCACCAAGGGCTCAGCTGTCTGAAGCCTGGCAGGGCACAAAGGTCTTTTAAAACTGAACAAACCCTCTCAGTGCCCACACATGTGCACGCACACACACAGACCCTTTTCTCCTTTGTTCCAGCTGAGGATTCATCCTGCTGTAGCAGCAAAGCTGCATTCCCCTGTGCACATAGTCTTTATGTGTCATGCATTAGTTTTTTTTATTTTCACTTAATATCAGGGTGCATTAACTAAGACAAATTGATAGTTTTTCTGCTTTTTCATTCTGGATTTCTTGCAAATTGGATGATAAGCATCTTTTTAACAACTTGTTTCACTTAAGTACTTCGTCTGAGATTGCTAACTTCACCCTGAATGCCATTTTTTTCTTTTTTCTTTCCAGCAAATAATTCTGAGTTCTGTGAACTCTTTGACACATTTTTCAGCATTAGTAACATTTGATCCAAAGTAACAAATCTCTGCAGAATTTCCACGATTGTTCCACATGCTGGATTTCAGTGCCAGGAGAGCAGTCACCCTGAGCCCAGCATGTCTGGTCTGACCTGAGCACTACAAAACAATGCATCAATCTGATTAGTTTGCTTTCATCTTCCACATTTAAAATTTGGTGCAACTTCATGAATTAAAAACCCACCTCTTCATTAACTTTGTCATTTAGCTTTGCATTTGAGAAGATCAACTCCTTTATACTGAGTGTTACCAGCCTGCTGCGCAACTGCTTAAGATAGATTTCACTGTACTACTTGGCAGTGAAAAGCATCTGTGTCTGGCACTAGAAAACAGAAAAGACAACAGAAACCCTTTGTTAAGGTATGCTGCAGACATTTCAAGTGGCTACCAATATAGCACCACAACATTAACCAAGTTGGAATCACCCTTGTTTTCTCTCAAACTTCCATGCTCTATCTATACTGAGTCCCAAGTCCCTCTCATGTAATATAATGAATGCAGCTGCCAAGAAAAGAGGTCGTTGCCAGAAGTTAAATTTAATGCAGAATACATCAGCTCTGCTGGCTTAACTTTAAGCAGGTATCAGTTCCTCTCAGAGGCTCTTTCACCTATTGGCTCCTTTCTGTAACTGTCACACAGAACAAACTGAGTTCCAACTTTCCTTTCCTCAGAAGGCCCTCTCCCAGCTTCCTGTCTCCAGCAGCATGGAGGAGCCATACCAGGGCATCCTTTCCACCAACATAAGGGTCACCACCACTTCCTGAAACTTTGATGAACTTATGTTACTCCCAAATGATACAAAAGATGAGCTTAGTTTCAAGTTTCCAGCTGGTCCTTATCCAGTTTACTGAGTATCTTCTGTCCAAAGGACTTTCATTCCTAATATTATTAAACCTCATTTATTTCCAAAACTCTGACCGCCTATTTTTCAGACTCGATCCTAAAGGCACTGAGTGTTATATTTTCTCAGCACCAAGGCATTAAAAGGTTGAAGCAATGAAATAACAAATAAGCTACAGCATTCACACAGAATAGTAAGTAACTGCAAATAAAGATTCCACTTTTTTAGATCTGTTCTGAATGCAAATCCCTCTACACTTGTAATGGGGAATAACATCACCAGTCAAATGTCTAATAATGCTTTGTCCTGTAGCAGAATTACAAAGTAAATCTCATTAGCATCAGTGTGACTGTAAAAGATTTCCTAATTTTTCCTCAAAGATTTCTCTATCTCTTCAATTAAAAATATCAGGTACCTTAAGATGATCATAAAATTGTTTATGTTAATATGAATAAAGCTCCTGTGCTGCTTTTAAATTCCGAACTATTAAGTATAAGGTGAGAAGTATTATCCGTACCTCAAGTTATAAGAAGAAAAGAGGTATTTGGTCACAGGAAAACCACAAGCCTTGGCTTACATTTGTGTACTGCTGTATCAGATTCGTGTAGTCAAAATCAGGATGTTGAAGCACTTTGATAAAATATGTAAGATAGGCAATTCAGGGTTTAATTGCCCTCTGCTCTGCTGTCTTTGCTGAACATTTTAATCTATTCCCAGCATTTTGAAGAAACTTACTAATATCTAGAAAGGAAAAATAATAACATTTGATATCTCTACTCCTGTTAAGGAATAGCTATGCATTCCCTTTGATTCAGAGCCACTAGCATTCAGTTTTCTGATAGGGGTCACAAGTTCTTTAATAACTTATTTTATTCTCTTTTCCTACATTTCTTCTAGAGCTTCTGTCCAACTTAGTTTATTTCCCTCTTAAATCTATTATCTGTCAGGCTTCATTGACTTAGTTTGAATCTATGATATACAGCAATATGTAAAAATGTACTGCTGGACAAAACTAATCTACTGCTACAGTATGTCATGCAATCATTGGAAAATGAATTTCACTAGTGCTTTTCTAGCTGCAAAGATACACACTTTAGGGACTGAATTTTTGTGTTTTCAACTAACATAAAAGGCACTCCAAAACAGGCTAAATATTTGACTTACTGTGTGGTAAATAATGAATTCACCATACTGTCCCTTCTAACATAATATAATCTACCACCTCCCACCAAGAAGGATTGAGAAATGAAACTTCAGTTAGCCACACAGGCATTCCCCACCCCCCACCCCCCAGATCCCCCAAATTTGGCAGGGTGCAGGGTGGGAGGAGCATGGAATCACATGCAAAGATTGAATTCATAGCAAGTTTCAGGGAACGAATGCTTCCCTTCAGCTCAGGGCTTCTGTCTGGGAGCAATGCTGACATGTACAAACAGAGTGCAAGTCAAAAACATAGTCTTGACTTATGCGCACATACATACAAATAATTTCACATCAATAGTTGTTATGCACCTAATCCTGACTCAGGCATTTAGTTTAACAGATTTGAGAAAGATAGTTTAATTAACAAGTAAGATAACTCCTTTCACTGGAACAAACTGCATCAACTGCATATTATGCCTCTTCTGAAATGAAAGACAAGCCTCTCATAACAAAACTTGCTTCATTTATAAACTAAGACCACCGTGATGACAGTGACACTACCATTCTGGCAGTCTCTGCAGTGTAGACCAGTACCGAGAAATTTGGCTGACAAACATAACACTTCACCACTTGGCAGAGTGCAAATAAGAAACCTGCCTACCTCCCTTGACAGGCTTGTGGCATTTTCAGCATGTCAGAGTTCCTGGTACAACCATGGCAAGAAAGTTGTTGAAGAAAAACCAAAGGATGACAGGCATGCCAAACACCCAGCCCTTAGAGCAGAAACAGAAACAATTCTACATTTTGCAACCATGACTTTAGCACATGGCCAGCAGGCAGATATCAGCTCAGGCACCAGTGATAAGAAGAAACAATATGCTACCCTGGAGAAGGTCAAAGGGCTTAATTTTTTTTTTATTTTTAATTTTCAATTTTTTTCACTATTTCTATTTTTTTAAAAAAACCTTACTTCACAGCCTTCCTGCCTTCTCTATCCTATATTATGGATGTAGGATGCAGAAGTCACAAAATCTGGAGACCTTGTTGGTATACTTAATAGAGTTAATATCCCACAGCATGCAGGCAGTGCCACTAGGTAAGCTATACTAATACATACTGATGCTGCTTTCCATATATTCCTCACCTGGTATTCAATTACAGTCCCCCAGTAAGCTCACCAGTGCTCTCTGTCACACCCCAAACAGCGCAGCAGTGCAATGCTGCGAGAAGTCAGTTATGCATTTGGACAAAGCAAGCTGTATGGGATATAATTTGCTACCTTTTTTGTGGTCAGAGTGCTTACTAGGAAATTGATTGTAGTGAGTGGCAATGCACTGCACTTATTTTCAGGTATGATTGCCAAAAATCTACTAATGGGACTGTGAGACTAAAACTGAGGTGTCAATGACTGTACACCATGTTTGTCTTACCTGCGCCTTCCAGGCTCTGTAGTGGTTTGTGAGTGCATATAAAAACTGCACTTCCAAAAACTGCACTTCCTAAAAGCTTTGCGCTGGACAGGTAAAGCAGATCACTACCCTGGGACCAGAAACAGAGCAGCTACCAGATGATGCAGGAAGCCCTCCTTACCTCCCTCCCAATCTCTTTGTCATCAAAGACTGGTGGGGCAAGTGGGGGGCAGGGATTAATAAGAGTTGGTCTTTTGAAATTAAATGTTCAGTACTGGTCTGTGCTTTAAAAATGTTGGGGGGTTGTTTTTTTTAAAGAGGGTGAAAATATAAAACTAAAACAACTTAAACAGAAAGGTAAAACAATTTACATATTAAAAAAAATACATATGAAGCAACCTTTCGCAAAGTCACTCTGGTATTGAATCAACTGGAAGTGAATTACACTTTTTTTTGAGAAATGTGCCTCCACTTATGGTCTAACAACTTAAGCTGAAACATCAATGTTCGCATACAAACCTTGCGTGAAGTCATTAGAATAGCTGATGCTTACATTTTGCCTACAAATACATAAGGCTAGCTCTGACCAGGCAAAGGGCAGGGAATCCATCAAGGTAAAAATGACATCAACGCACAGGGTCAGCTCTCCAAGGCAGGGGAACGAAGGCCTTTATATTTGTCAGAGCTCTGCTCACAGATCTTTCCAGACAACAGTCCCGCATACTAGTGACTCCACATATGTCATTCAATCCATTTCTTTTCTTCCTAGCCTGACACTGTGATGATCTCAGTGATTCCTTCATCTGTGCCTTCACCTTCACTTCATGCCCCAGATATTAGTGCCCTCATGCAGAACAAATTTGTGAGAGGTTGACGTATTCCTTTGCCTGACCTGAAAGGCTAAAACATACCCTCTAGTTGAACTGGTGATGTCAGGAACCCTCCACGGGCTGCACTTGCCAGTCTCTTTGTGCATTGCCTGAGCAGGTAAGATCATCTGTAGCTGAAAGTATCCCCTGAGGGTGTTGAGGAGAAGGCCTCAGGGAGCACAGTTTGGCAGGTCCCAGCCTGATCTCACACACACCACTCAAGGGCCCTTACAGCACAAGTATTTCATCACCTCAAAATGGCCTTGTAAGCACTCACAAGAGTTTGCTGATAACGTCCACACTCCAAAAGCCACTTGCTACCCCTTTCCTGATTTTATAGCTCTTAAAAAATGTCTTGCTGTGCTCTCATTTGGGAAGCAGGCTTAGCTGAGGCAGCAGCAGTCAGTCCCTTCCTCTCCCGCAGCTTGGGAACACTGCTCCACGCGCACAGACCTTGCCACTCTCTCCTTGCCACAGTAATGTTTCTACCAGCTAACCCCACAAGAACATAGATGCAAGAGCAGCATCATTTCAGCAGCTTTCAAAGCTGGAAACCCACCTGCAGCTGGCACAAATATAATACATTCCCCTGCCACTAGACGGAGCAGGGCCTTGGAAAACCTGTTGATGCAACCCCAAAGGCCTCCAGCTATGGCCACACAGTATCACTTAGAGAAAACCAGTATCATGGATCTCATACTTGCAGACATTCCTCATCTACCCTATCAGCCCTCTGGAGATAGCAGCCACTGGGGAAGCAAGAAGAGAGGGTGTACCAGTACTGTGCCATGGTGCAACCAGCTGGTCATCTTTGAAGTCCGAGGGTCCCTGTTGCACAGCAGAGTTGCAGACTCATATAGCACAACTGAGCACAGTCATCACGGGTTTTTGTTCCAGGTATCTTTGCCCAGATTGGATATAAATAGGGCTATACTTACTCTCTTTAGCAAACAAAATGCTGCTTCTTACATCAGCAATTAGGTTGGAAAAATAAACTTTCTATTAGCAATGTTGTCCTGCTGATGTGTACAAAAGCAAAAACACACAATTACTTTAATTTCTTCTTTAGTTTGATCCATTGGGAAATTTCAAACAAACATTACCCTTGCATTTTCATCTACTTGGACTGGAATCAGCCTTTTGTAACAAAACACATAGTGATGAAGGGCCATAACAGGTGACTAAATAATTTAATCTAAATTTACTATCTTCAGACATGTCGATGCTGCTGTGATTTTGGCTTCCACTGCATGCTTTTCTGACTGTAATTCTAATACTTGCTATTCATGTCTACACTACATTGCAGAAATTAGTCTTCTTTTTCTTTAACAAGAAAACCTCAGATCAGACAACATCTGGTTTATAGACAGAATGCACGTTTTCACCCAATTTTCCAGCTGGAATAACTGAAGAAAAAGGAGGTCAGGCAACTCACTCATTTACTCAAGATCACAATCAACATCTACAATGCCATAAAATTGATATAAAATACCCTGGGATCCTCTTCATTGTTTTTTCTAAGTACTAAAATATACTCCCCTCCACATGTGTGAAAGCGGACTGTACAACCATTATTGTGTTTGGTATCACATACTTGTAACATATATTCAATGTTACAAATTTTTGTATACTCTCTTCTAGCACCTGTGGGTATCTTAAGCAATTAAGAAAGAAACTGCATATAATAATTCATCATCTGGATCCTATAGCTGAAAGCTAAATAATGGCGTTTTGGAAGAGAAAAAAGGCATACAAATTCCCCAAACAGATAAGCAAGATTATTTTTATTATTTTATCAAAAAGGAGTGAAATAAAAACCCCTGCAAGTCAGATTTACATTAGATAAGTTGGTAAGTGGAAAAGAGAAAAACACAACTCATATACTTTTTACACTCCCTTTCTCTTAGTGATCTCTTGGAACACAGGAAGCAAAACAGTGTAGCCTAAAACCTAGTGCCAACACCTGACATGATTTCTCTCACTCTGACATAACTTTCTGTACACCCAGAGAACTGTTTCACCTTTCTAAGCTTTGTTTTTAATTTCTTAATTGAAAACTGCTAATCCTCATTGAGACTTGTAACAAATGTGCAATCTTCAGCATTACCAAAATAAGAAGGTAAAAAACTCTAGGAAAAGACTGAAGTGGCAGTGGTTAGGAACCCATGGTAAGCCCTACAGTTTGTGAAAGCCTGTGTAAAGTTATTAAAACTAAATATAACCCAGACTTGGCAAAAAAGAAATATAATATAATCCACCAAGTTCTACTCCTTCAGTTATCCCAACCTCACAGCAAGGAATATCCAGTGGACTGCTGTGGGTCCTGATGCACAGACAAGGTACTGCGCACCAGCAGACTCGCAATACAGGCCCACACACAGGGACCATAACCTGCAACAAATGCAAAATAATTCATGGGAGCGGAGTCAATCAAGCTGGCATACTTGCATGTGTAAGAGGCATGTATAATGCCAAGTACAATACTATCTCAGTACCAAACGAAGTATTGAATGTTCACCTGGATGCCACACTAAATTCCAGTTTATGTAAGCATGGTCATACCAGCTAGGAAGCAAGTTCATTTAACCCAGATTTTGCACCTGTGAGAATCTACAGATGCTTAGGTAAAAGTTCAGAAAACAGTCAATATAATAGTATTTCTCCTGAACACACTTTCAGTTTCTACTCATGCAGGTTCCCAGCCTGAGAAGGCATCTGCATATTTAGTAGTTCTCAAAGACTTCTCTCTCATGAGTTTTTCCAGTCATTCTTCAAACCTGCACAGACACTATAGATGCTAAACATTTTGTGGCAAGGAAATCCAGTTTTAATATTAATTCAGTGATTTCTTTTACCTCCAACCTTGCCCCCCATTAGTTTCATTTGATGATCCCTACTTCTCTTGTTGAGAGAAGAAACTGCAATCAAAGTCTACATGTCTCTGAGCATTCCTGATTTTTATGACTTCCATTGTATCCCCTCAAAGTTATTTTTCAGGCCAGTCCAGGTCCAGTCTTTGTCTACACACATAGTCATGGACTAACTTCGCTGATCCTCCTCACTCTTCTCTGTGATTTTCCAGTTCCCATAAGTCTGTTTTGAATTGCACAAGCTATTAAAGCCCTCCCGAGAAGCTATACGGAACTCTGCTATCCAAGGATACATCAAAAAGCAAAATTTATTTATGATTTCTCAATGAGCTGGAAAGGAGAACCAAAACTATGTCATTCTTAACACAGTAAAACTGCTTTAAGATTCCAGTTCCCAGCCTCTGCAAGGTGGAGAGCTGAATCATAGTAATTCCTCTTCCTTCGCCTTCTCCAGATGATTTTTTCAATGAGATGAGTGTAGGCCAGTATCCCTGCCCTTGTCTTTCTCCCCACTCCCACATCTTGCTCTTTGTATCCAACGTGCAAAGACAAGCCTTTGCACCTTCACTCTTGCCTTATCATCAAAACCTAAACTGGCCATTGACAACCCAACTCTGTACCAAGAGGATTTTTTTTAATTTGGAAATTATGGATTGTTTGGTTTTGTGGTTGTTTTTTTAATTTGGAAATTCTGGAAAGTCCAGAAAATTCCCTCTTACCCTAGAAATAGCTGGAACATCCTGACTTTTATTTCTATCAAGCACCGCTTGAGCTGGATACAAAAGAATTGGTCAGGAAATCAGAAACTAAGAGGTTAACTTCTGATTTCCTACAAATACAACACTACAGCCAAGCATAAACAAGTGCCAGAAAAGGATGTGGATGGGAAATAAAGCAGCATTTGCTGCAGTTCCTCCTCACTCAGCTCCTTGTTCTCCCTGAAACACTGCAGACACAGTCTGACTCAAGGAGCAAATCCTTTTGTGAAAATATTTCCAAGAAATACAGTTGTCTTCTGAATGCATTTTATAAAAAGCAGTGTTTAGCTACTAATTCAGATTCTTTTTGCAGGCTCATGTAACTTAAAATTGCCTTTGATTTAGTTTAAAAAAGGAAAATTGGCAAGCACTTAGTATGCAAAAAAGTTTTTGGCAGCTTTAAAATACTGTGTAAAGAAACTTCTCGGTGGGAGCTGGTACAAACTTTTATGTAAACTCATCTCTCAAACGCTTCATTTGGGCAGGTCCTTTCTGCTGCATTCTTCAAGAACTGGCTTTTTTTATATAGTGAAAACATTTTCAAATTACATTAACCAATATTTACAGTTTCAATTAGATTCCAAGAAGTAAGGCAAAAACATACTGGTATGATTCCAGGCTTGGATTCACTTTTATCTTTTATATAGAAAACTTCCATACATGCTGCTAAAATATTTTGTATTTACACAAGTGCTTGGAGAAATGAGCATACTATCTGTCAGAGCTGCTTGGTTGGAGGGTTTCTGAACAAAAGCAGGTGACAGATACACAAACACTCCAATCACAAGTCCTTCCCCAACTGATGTCTTTGCTACATTGACAGCAGAAACATAATCAGGTGCTACAAGGGACAAATTATCATCATGAAGAATAAGAGGCATCACTAACAAAATATATCATATATCTTAAATACTGGAAAATGTATTTATTAGAAGTCTGCATAGGAAAAGTAAATGTTTGCTACTTGATGTATCAGATCCATGGTTAGGACTACTTTCCCTGTATCTTCCACACATATGCTGCTCACATTCATCTGAAGGATGTGTTATGGAGCACATGTCTAACACCTGGGAGCAGACAGTCAATGAGGGACTTGGCTTCTTTCGTAACAGGCCAGTTAAAAGGAAACCCAACTGCAAGGCTGTAAGGCCCAAGAAACTGGATAATCCTGGCAACAGACAGGCTTTTAGATATCTGCTTAGATCATTACACCTCCTAAAAGGGCTGTGCCCTTGCTTAAAACCAAAGAGCTAACAGTGGTCAATAGCCAGAGGAACTCAAGAGGTACAAAAGCCAAAACAGGGTCACAGCCTGAATAAGCAAATTCAGGCACAAGTGCCAGCTGGCAGGTGGAGAGACTGAACAGGCAGCTGGATGCTCTGTGCCTGGTTGCTTTTTCTAGGGAGCTCTAGGGAGATGAGAAAAGACTCCTCAAGCACGTGGGAGAATGGGTTAAAGACAGGGAAAGAATTAAGGCACTGAAAAGAAGTGCAAATCAGCTCTGTGAACACTTTTTAAGAATAAAAAGTGTTACCTTCAAGCCAGAAGTATCCAAAAGTGAGAAAAAATAGGCCAAATTCCAAGCTTCATTTCTCCCAAGAACTTGTCCTCCTCTGTAATTCCAATTAAAATCAGATCTCCTATAGTGATAGCTGCAATGCACGTTTGCACATAATTTACTAGTGGAAGAAACATCTCAAAAAGAACAGTGGAACATCTGGTTCCAAGAATCTACATTTCAGTTATTAATCTCTTTACTGTTAAGGTTTACCCTCTGAAAGAGCTAATTTTAACACGTAAGTCACAACCTGTGGAAAGCATCAGGGTAACACCAAACACTTACTGAAACACCAAAGAAAGTTATGAGTTACTGGAGATGTGATGTTCAACTCCCAACATCCTAGTTTCATAGCTAACCACTGTATCTGTATCAATACTAATGAAAAGAAAATGAGCACAGAAGTTGACAGATAAGAAATCAGGAAAAACAAACACCAAAGGCATGAAGTGTTCAATTCAATTGGTTCCATAGACTGTATTTAGAGCGATCCCTGAGGCAGAAGGAAGTCTGACAAACATTACAACGGCTATTTTTCATTGAAAAACACAGACACAGTATCTATTATGTTTTAAGCTAACCACAAATTGACAATAATTATTAACAGACTGCAAATGTAGAAGTAAGATATTGCACACATTCTTTCTGTTTAGACAGAACATAACATTTTGTTCTGAAGAGGCACCAAATTAACAGTATGAAAAAAGTACATTTTTTATAATATGTATTTATTTACAGAGTTCCCCAAGTTTAAAATAAGAGTCCTAGCAGAAATTAAATAACTGAGCCCCAGAACAACGAAGGAATCATTTTCTTTCTGACTGGAAATACACCCATGTAAGTACAGCTACCGCACCTCAGCATAGGAGATCATGGTCCACGGTCTGAGACAGCTTCAGCTAGACTAGACTTGGAATAGCACTCTGAGATGATGTCAGACCAAACACCCAAAACATCCTGATGTATTCATGTGACATGCTTTTTAGTGCTGGATCCTAATCCTTTCTCCACTGTAGCATTCCTCACTCCAATCACTAATTCAGGCTGGAAGGCTTAATTATTCAAGGAAGGGATTCAAAAGCTAAAAGGCCAGGAACTGTTCATGTTTTTCCAAGACACTCTATCTTCCTCCATCTTCCTTAGCTCCAAACACTCTGAAGACACTGCACCTGTTTCTGTATTCCTGAAACAACAGTACTGCAGCGAACAGTTCACTTACTTGAATACTGTGGCAGAGACTTCATTTCTTGTTTCACTCACAAAAGCAGAGCTGCCAGTTAGTACTAGCTGACAGAATCAAATATGCTGAAATGTGGCTTAGCCTTAGAAACATGTTTTGCCTTTACTAACCTCTCTTTGGTTAAGGGAATATCAAAACCATTCACCTGTATTTGTCTAGTTCCTCTTAAGCTACAGGAGATATCACAATGTGGAACTAGTCTGTATTCATGTACACATTGGCTGTAGTCAACTAATAGTCATCACATGGTGATGCCTTTCATCAAAAGCTTGTATGATTCAGGAAATGTAATCTAGAAATCAGAATCTCTTAGGAGTTTATAGAAATCAGGTGACAACCCCCCTGGGTTGCACAGAAGAAGGTAAGATCACCAATGCTAGCCACACTAGGTTTTAAAGCACACAGTAATCACACTTCAGTTTACGCTGCAGATGTACTCACAGTATCTACTCCTCAATTTATGTGTCTGCTGCAGCTGATGGTGGAATGATTCAGTGGCTGCCATTAAGTGAAATGACTCCTGTTGCACCATGCCATGTTACCCCACTTTCCTGGCCAGAGCTTGCTGGAGAGGCTATGGAGCAATAAAGATTTTCCACATGCATTACAACCAAATTATTCTGATAGATGGAAGAGTATGAATAGTGGAGATAAAGGCTCAGAGATATATCTCTTTGTCTCTCATGAGTAATGAGATTGCATAAGACTTTTGTCTGAAACATGCCGAATTGGAATTCTGATTTATTTAAACTGGGTTTAGACCAAATATAACAACATTACTGTTGTAAAGAAGAAACTTCATGGAAGTAAGAAATATCACAAACAGTTTTGTCACACTCCATTCAGATTTCCAGTCCACCCAGAATAGGAATGGATTGCATTTATCCTGAAGTCAAAGCAGAAGATGGTTTTCCACTTTGGGAAGGAAGGGGTGGAAGAAGGACAATGGAGGAAGGATTAACATCGGTAAGTACACTCATTGTGAAGAAAAAAACCAAGGCTTTTGATAGAACAAAGAGGGAAGAAAAAGCAGTATCAGAGTATCTTGATGTGTCAACATAGAGCAATGGTGGCTTGCCCTCAAAAATCAAATCTTACCAAAGTTTAACAGCAGTGAAACTAATTAATTTCAGATGAGAAGAAACAGTATTTTCCACTTGGCTTCTCTCTCTCATCACTGAACTCTTCCTCTCTTACACACTGTCTTTGCATCAACAGGTCTCCCTCCTTGCTTTGTCTCTCCCAGCAGCTTTTACTTTGGCAGCATTTTCAGTTGGCTGGTGTTCTGAGAGGGCCCCAGTTTCTTTATGGCTCCCTTCTCCACTCAGTATACCTCTTACAGGGCATGGCTGTTTCTAAGCTAAATCGATATCCCCATGTTTGTAGCCAAAGGCCTAAAATGGACTCTGGACTCAGCTATATGCATAAAGCCAAACCTGGCTCTCAGTGCTGCAGCCAGCCAGCGGTGAGTTAATGCTAGCGAGAGGCAAGGGCTGAGGACTGGCACTGATACCATTTTCTGAAAGCATGCATTCAATTTGCTGTTCCTTTGTACTCTTCTTGAACCAGCTGCAGCTCACCATACTCAGCAGAGGAGAACCACTCTACCAGAGCCTGGCCCTAGGATAGGGCTTACACATTAAGACAACAAGCACTGCTGCCACCACACTGCTGCTCACTCTCCCAGCCAGAGAGTCTCCAGCTGTCATGTGCAGCACAGGTCAGTGGTGCTCCAGCTGCAGATGCCTGCGGGCACACACTCACTGGTAATGCAGTGCAAACACCTGAGCTGTGCTGGGAGCATGCATGAAGCATCACAGGTGGATTTCTGCATCCTTGTGGCTCGTACGTACTGTGTGCACTGCCCCTACCCACCTCCTCTGAGCTGTGGACAGTGATATTGCTAATGGAGATGTGCTCCTGTAATGGAGCTTGAGCAGCGTGGGATGACACTGCTTCTCAGCCAAGATATGGTAGCAGGCATTATCACTGCTTACAGTCCATTTCTGTAGATATTAACTGTCAGCCTTGCTCACCCGTACAGTCTGGTCAGTATAGTGCCAGGAGTAGTCAGGCATCCTATGCCAAAACCTCACTGTGCGAGGCAAAAGACCAAATTATTTGAACTGAGTTATGAGTCTGGAACTACTTGTGCAGCCCAAGATGCACATAAAAAATGGAGAACATCACCGAAAACAGACCTAGAGGCTGTTGGTCACAAATACATACATATATACATATAAATGTTTCATATTTCTGTCCAACATTATGCTGTCTACTGACAGCCTGAACAAAATACCTCTACTAAATTCTGTGTTTCCAAATAAGAAATTTCAAAGCATTTCTTTTAAGTTTCCAGAACTTCAAAGATATTAATAATAGATAATAATATATATAAAATATATATATTATCACTTATCATTTGGCATTTAAATATATGTTCATCTCTCTACTATTACCCAGAGTTTATCTCTTCCCTATAATTTATTCAAATATTTATTATTGCGATAAACAGAGGAAAGCAGACAAACATAAATGCAAGATGAGCACTTATGGCTAATTTGTTGTATGAGGGTATCACACAATGTAAATAGCTTAAGGTTCCTACAACCATAGCTCACCCAATTCCAAAATCACAGACCTGTCAGATCATTGGGATTTTTTTTTAACTCTCTTACCTTCCTCTGTATGATTGGGATACTTGGACAGAAAAAAAAAAAAAGAAAAAAAAAAGCATGGAGGAAGGTCCAAAGAGCAAAACAATCAAGGGAAACATGGAAAGCTGGCATTTGCTACAGCCCATCAGAGCTACAGCCAAGCAGAACTGCAGACAGAGCACAGAGCATCATAGACAAAACCTGCAACAAATCAAGCATGTGTGTGCATAGATGGCCAAAGCCCTAAAAACCTGAAGTGTTTGGGGGGGAGGGGGTGGCGTTTGTTTTTTTTTGTGTATGTGTTTGTTTCTCTCTTTGCCTTCTTGGCTTTAATCAAGTTACTTTGCCTTTCTATAGATCAATTTTCTTCTCTCCCAATAAGCATTTTGAATATGCATCTTAAACTGTGAGTTTTTGTCAAATGCATAAAACCACAAAGCCTTCCAAAGCACTCCCAAGGACTGCTACTTTCAGAGACTTTTCTATGACCCTTTAAGGTATACCCTACTCTTTCAGGTATGCTTTGTTTACAAATAAATAGCTTGCTTCTATTTTGAAAAAGAAAATAAATAAGAAATTCCTCTTATATAGGAGGATGTTTTCATCATTTTGAATCCAAACTCTTCATAAGCTATCATAAGAACTTGGTTACCAGATTCATAATAATTTCATTCCATGTGCTGTCATACTACACATGTTGCTGCAACACTAATAAAAAGTGAAACCAATATAAAATGTTGTGGCTCAGAGTACTAATGTCAGATGGAGAAGATTTGCTCAGTTGCAAAAGGCTGTTTTTAATGCCACCTCTTTTTCAACCACATGCATACTTTAAATGTTACTGCAACACTCTGAAGCATGAAATAGATCCACATCTTGGGCTCATTCACCTCTGTACTTAAGAAAATACACCCAAAGCCATAGCTGCTGCCTAAACTGGTAAAAGCCAAAACCAAACCAAACATCTTTCAGCACAGAAGAACAAACACTGCTCTGAAGAAGAGATGGACACCGTCCCTCCTATGCTGCTCTGCTGATGACAGTGCTGAGCAGTTACCAGCAGGCCTGTTCAGCATTAGGCACAAGAAAGGAGTCACAAAGGTAACAAAAACAGTTGCAAAAATGGCTCTGAAGTAGAAGCATTTTGTGCATCACTTACTACTTTTCCTCTTTACACTCTACTGTTATTCATTTATTCAAACATAAGCCTGTTTCTGTTCCTATTGAGGCCAAGTGCCAAAGTGGAAGTTTATTAAGGTCAAATAAAGCTACATATGCTTATTGTTGCTTTAAAATGTATTACACATTGAAGCTTCTGACTTAAGCTAGAAGATATGAATATTTTGAATATTTGTTTTGAACTTTAGAGCCCTGGGTAGCGTGGCTTTCCAAAGACAATCCCTCCTTCAAGACGTTGGAGGAAAAGAACACGCTTCTCTTCCCAGAACTGAGCTCATGCTGACCTCTAAAAGCTGCTGCAAGTCCTCCCCATTTGGGCACACACAGAGACATTCCCATCTACAAAACCAGTAAGTCATGAGTCAAAGATCTTAAAATTCTTAGAGCTGACACCTATTGATAGCACTTAATATGAATGTGGAACAAGTTTTCAGTAGGTAAATGCATACAAATGAGGAAATGAGTACACTAAGTTATTTAAACTAGAAACATAAAATTAACACAGATTGTGCAACAAAACTTAAGGAAGACAATTCTGGAGGTAAACTTTAGTATTAGATGAAGAATTCTCAAAGACGTGCTTTTATTGTTTCTAAGGCTTTTAGAAGACTAAAATTCCATTGACAAACTAAGTGACCTAAGAAGCAGCTCAGGCAGCACCCCAGCCCCACCTGCACTCCAGAGCACAGCTGCCATCCTGCACCTGTGCAGCAGGGGAGGTTCTCTTACTACTTCTGTTACTGGAAAGAGTAGATAAAATCTCTGCAATATGTCTCTTTTCAGAGATGAAAAACTGAATAAAGAGAGTACTATTGTCACCTTGCTATTGTTGTCTTCAAGCTATCAGGTCAGTTCAAGTTATGACATTTTACTGAACATGCAAATCATTGTACCACATTTTTGTGTAGCTGGTTACGGGGATGGGGAGTGGGGTGGTCAGAAGGATGCTATCCTCAAATATCCTGCTCTGCTCTTATCTTCCACACAAATCTCAGCTGCTACAGTTCATGATAAATCACATGCAAAAAACAAAGATGACCTACTAAATAAAGCCCAACTTCTTTTCAGGTCACAAGTTCCAAACACAAAGCATAATCCTAAACATTAGTGCCCCCACTCCAACCACCAAACCATACATAACCACATGTAATAAATTTTCTTCCTTCAGGCATCTTCCTCTTCTCCTTTTTCTTGCAGAACAGCATGTACAGTCATTTGCATTCACTCTACATAGTTTTTTTAATATCTCAAACCTCACCACCTCATGGGCTTATTTTGAAAACCAGCTCTTACAGACATATGTTAAAGGTTCAGTAAACAACAAGATGGTCTATTAAATACAGAGTCACTGAACACATTGATTTAACTTGTACATCTAGTTAGAGCTTGTTTGCATACTTATTTTGCATGTCTCTGGCAACTCCCAGCAGTGTGTCCAAAAGAAGATGACACACTATAGTCATTGACAAAGAATTTCCAGTTTTGTCTTTCTGGCATCTCTCCCTGCTCTGTGGATCCAGCCAAGATCTAAAACTGATTATTAATCTGCCTTGCCCAAGGATAAAACCAGATTTCTAAACTAACAAACTGAAGAGGAAAACAAATTCTGTGAATAAAGACATCAATCTTCACTTTCTGCAAGGACTAGAATGCTAGAAATATCTGCTGTGATGCCTAAAGGTTTCATACAATGATTAGTAGGTGGCCGTTCAGCAATAGCTGGATGTTGTACTTTGGCTTTCTCTCTTTCTTTTCTCGTGGAGTGCACCCACAGTATCTCCTGCTTGGAGTGCCACTAGCAAAGGCACAATTCCTAGAAGAATATCCTATAAGGATGTTCCTTTTCAGGGATTAACAGGGGAAAACGGGGCACATCTATAGAACTGTATACTTACTGGAACTATTTAGGGTAGGCTGCTGTTCTCTCTGCCTCAGGATTGCTTTCTGTACCAAAGCAACTCTGAGATTTTATTTTTGCTTCACATGGAACAGGCAAACTTGCAACAACATGCAGCAGAGCCTGGGGACTTAAAAAGCCATTCAAAAAGAAAGCATAGTTTATCTCCTGGAATCAATACCAAATACTAACACTCTCAGTAGGGAGCATATAGCCAGTGGCACATAAGCTACAAAGAAGAGAACGATTTCATCTAAAGGCATGAAAAGGTAAAACGACAGATCTTCAGCCAACAGGAGCCCACAGCCACTGGTGATCACACCCAGGCTTGTCAGTATATTTTAGATATTCTGCATATTAGGATTTCCTCGCCTCTCTTCTTCGGGCACCCTAGTCACTCACTGCCCTCAGGCATAAAAAACCTCAGTAAACTCTTTGGAATCGGTTTAGCTCCCGGCATCTGCACAACGTACATAATGACATTGTGAACTAAACACTCTTTTGCTTGTGTACATAGTTGTCTCCACTGTATTATCCAGACATAAACTTCAATGATCTACAAAAGACCAAGGGGTAAAAACATAATCTGTTAGGACCATAACACATTTTATGAAGGTCCAGCAGCCTCCAGTCCCTCTTTATCATGCTGCTCTTTCAAGTAACATGAATTCTGGTGGAAACAGGACCATCCAATTCTGCTGCAGAAGTGCTCTGAAGCAGCACTTTCTTCTCAGCTCGCCAGGTCTCCACATCATTACTAGCCTAACAGTAAAGCTCAATGGCAAATTATTTTAGATAGTTACATAATTAAATCCTTCTAAATGAAAATGCACAGTAATACACATCCAGAAGAGAAAGGAAGATGTGCAAGGAAAAACCATTTTCCCAAGTCATCCCCTGCCCAGCAGCTTTCCTCTGAAACACCTGCCTGCACCCACACCAGCCTCATGACAGGGCTGAACCACTCATCCTCTCCTTCTCAAAGCAGCAAAAATGATCCCACAGATCTCCTGGGGAAGGGCAGCCTTTTGAGAGGACAAACACCAGTGCATTAACTGTTACTGTGGAAAACATAAAGCCCCCATTACTACGATGGGTGAATGTGTTCAAGACCAGCCGGGGATCCCTGAAAGCCCATATCCAGCAGCAGGTAACAGACCATCTCGCTCTGGCCAGTGTGCCTCTCCTTTGGGTGTTCCCCAGCCCTGCAGCGTGGTGGACAGCTTGCACAGCTCCCTCCACACTGTAATAAAGCCTCACTTCTTTGAGAGCACAGGGACCTTTGCTGTAGCTCTTGGAAGCCCCACTCTCCCAGGATTTACCGTACAAGGAACTGCAACTCAAGTTGCTAATAACTGCACCTCTGTGGGGAGGTTGGTACATTGTTTGCTGCCACAACACCCAAGACTATGTTTTTCTTCCAAGGACTGAAGCAAGTTGCAGATGATCCATACTTGGACATGCTGCAATTTCTTCCAGACCCTTCTCACTTCATTATGCTTGAAATTACTACCAGGAAGGAGACAGTTCTTTGTTTAAATACTGTTGAGGTTGTTTATTTAACCATTAAGTGGAAAAAAAGTTTGTTTTATAGATACTAGATTTTAAAGCAAAAGAAGTCTAAACATCAGCTTTGCAATGATGAAATCCATCCCCTTCCTCCTTATGACCATTAGCTTCCCCCATGCACTAGATAATACCCTCACCTGATACATAAAGCACTGCTCGGATTGGGTCCTCGCTACTATAGTTGCCATGACTGCACCACACCTCTCTATGGGCAGCAATGCTCTATTAAAACCACTGCTAGAACTTATGACAGCTGTTAAATTATCTAATGTTACCATCACGCACTTAAAAACTAAGTTAATGCCCTGTGTGATACAGAGAGGTTTCAGGGGGATGCACTTTGGATTTGATCATAACATACCTTATATTAAAAAAAAATAAATTTCTACCACTCAAATGATATATGTGTGCCATGACAAACTGGCAAAAATACTATTTGCAGTGTCTTTGTAATATTTTTACCAACCGAGAGCCACATAGTACTACATCATTGCCACCTCAGACCCAAACTACTCCAGGGTTCTAGAAATGCTCACCATACGTGTATTTGGCAAGGAAGAACAGCAACTAAGCAATAAGCGTATTCCTCATTCTGAAACAGTGATTTATAATGAGGAACAACCGTGTCACTCCTAATAAACCTATAGTGCTTATTATATTCCCACCACAAAATAAAAATGATCCAGTTTAATTCAGTAAAAAAATGACTCTCAGAGACCAAGAGCCTTTCAAGCCTCCCATCCTTAAAGAACGGAGGCAACTCACTAAGCCAGAAAGCAGTCATCCAGCAAACATTTTACTGCTGCAAACAGTTTGCAGCAAAGATATATGAGAGTTTATTTGCATATAACTTGATATAAATTGCAATGCATCCTGGGTGAAAGTAAAGTTTTTTTGTTTGGCTTTTGGGTTTGTTTTTGTTTTTATGATGAACAGACTCAGTAAACATTTCCTAAGCTGTCTGCTGTTTGGAATTCCAAGTCTGAAATAAAGCATAACCACACTACCAGCTCCAGTGCTGCCTATCTTGCAAATAGCAACAAAACCTACCAACAATTAAATAACAGAACATTTACTTTATAGAGAGCTTATGTGTAGCTCTCAGCTTCACCCATAAAGTAACATTTCAGCTCTGTTTGACAACAGAGACAGCAAATCTACCAACAAACTAACCTACAGTGACAAATAGCCTGTCAGTGCTCTTTCTCTACAAATACATAAAGGAAATAAATAACCACGTAACATCTGTAATAATTATTCTGTCACGTCTCTGCCAATTAAAGTATACCATACCATTATGATGAGAGTCCTGGGTCTGCTCATTTCATCATCGCTATCCAGCGGCAGAATTTCATGTGACAACTCCTCTTGTTGTCGTCGCCTGCAGATATGTGGACAGTTCCTCTGTACCACAGAACGAAAGGCTTGGAGCAGAACAATGCTGGCAGCACAACCCATATCTGCATCCTGAAGCCTACAAAATAACTTCTATGTTTATGCTGTGTTTGAAAAACAGTGACTCCTTGTCGCTGAAAACAGCCTACAGTGCAGCTGCAGCCAGCTCCTTCTCCAATCACTTCCTTGAGTTCTGATCATCTGATCACAACCAAATAGCTTGGATGCAGATAGTGGAAAGATTTGATCCACTGAAACTGAAACACATGCAATGTTACGATTTTTTTTCTCTCTCCCTCCCTCTGTGCTTCTGAATTCACATGAGAAAATGTGCTTCCTCTCTTGTACAATCAGCTGCCTCCTCTGATTCCAGTTTCATGGAACTGAAAGTATTAAAATTCCTAGTTCAAAAGAGCCAGCAGTTCATTAACACACACACACAGAGGCATCCACAACAACTGGCAGGATCAGCTTAAATACCTTTTTAAAAAAGTCATATGTAGCAAAATAGCAAACATCTGGAAAGTTATTAGCTCTCATTATCACCACTGCTGTTTTTAAAATACTTTGCCTTAGGGCTTTTGCCACAAAAAAAAAAGAGAGACATTTAAGCTCACTGAGGGGGTTGGGCTGTAATCTTTTCACTTGCAATTTTCTGAAGCACTGCAAGCTCATTTGAGTTGTAAATGAAACAAGTGGTAAAAAAAATAATGCAGAAATCTGTACTGCTTCATCTAGCTCATGCTAAAATAGCCATGGCTCAATGAGAAACAGCAGTGTGCAGCTCTGAACTGCCTTTCAATAGTGTAGTTGTTGTGTGCTCCCACACATGCGTGCCTTCTGGAGAGTAATACATTTTTACATCTACATAGGAGGCTTGTGTTGAGAAGGGTCTTTGCTGACAGGGTCTCACACTGAACCAAACACCTATGACCTTCCAAGAAGGGTGAGAAGAAAGCATTTTAGTGTTTTATCAGTCGGGATCCAGGCAGGGAGAAGCAGCTGCTGGCAGTCAGCAGTAACAACTTGCCTTTCTGGCTCCTGCTTGACAAGTCATTCAGAAAGCAGGCAGGGATGCTTAGCAATCACATGACTGACCTGGGAACACAACAAGCATTAATGGTAGAAAGTGTAAGATAATAGCACTTGAGAGGAAGTTAGCACTAAAAATATCTGCAGAAAATGGATTTCTCCTACACATTAGGAAAACTAAGGATTTCCAATAGGGTTTCCAGAGAAGCTGCTTTTAAGGTAATATATATAACTTTATTATATGTGCACCCAAAACCATATTTACCTTCCATCAAAAGGCTTTGATTTCTAATGAAGGCCATGAAAATTTTGTCATCAATTCCCATGGGGGCATAAACAACCTTTTAATGTCTGTTAATGAGATCCTTGTAAATAATACTCCTCCTCACAATCTGAATCAGGAATTGCACTGAAAACATTCTGCGGAAATACTTTCTTCTGGGCTTGATTAGGGTTTAATTGCTCAGCAATCTGGCAAAAGACATTGTCATTTTAATTAAAGCATTTGCCAGAAAAGCTAAATCCTTTAAATTTGTTCTTTAAAAGCAACAAACTCATTGCCATTATTTCTTGCCTTTGTTTCTTTAGAGTAAGCTGCTTTGGGTGCATGCAGAAAATAGTTAGCAGCCCTAGCAGACACTGCACAAATTCACCCACAGCTCTGCCAGTGCACCTTGATACAGAGAACAAACTGCTTATTGATTAATGATTATCTCTCGTAACTTTACACATCAAGGACTAGTGTTTGTCAAAGCTAAGCCTGTGAGAGACTGGTATTTGAGAGTGATGAGCAGGAGGGAGTCATGAACAATCACAAACTTAATTAATGTTTTAAGAATTTACGATCTTGCAAAGGAG
>JANZLQ010000089.1:23041177-23064391 GCA_026212715.1 Elanus axillaris
AAAATGTTATCACAGAGGCGTTACCACTATCACTGATTGGCTCAGCCTTGGCTGGCGGCGGGTCCATCTTAGAGCCGACTGGTATTGGCTCTGTCGGACAAAGGGGAAGCTTCCAGCAGCTTCTCACAGAAGGCACCCCTGTAACCCCCCCCGCTCCCAAAACCTTGCCACAGAAACCCAATACAGCAGTATATGGTTATATAACTATGCGAGAGGGGCTTAAATCATTCAACCACCTCATTTCTCTTCATGGTACCTTACAGCTGCAAGCAATGGTTACAGTAATCCAACACTCGGGAGATGCCTTCCCAGCAACCGTTGCAGTGTCACCTGGCTAGAGAGTGAACAGGACTGCAGAAAGTAAGTATATGGCACCCTCTAGGGAGTAGTACATGAAAGACAAACTCACCACCAGACTGCTTTCCTCGCTGGCTATGGCAAGTAATGTAGATTAAACGATTGTGTTTATAAAATCTTCTCTTTACAATAAAAAAACCCCAAAACCCTGCACTATCCAAAACCTTTAAAAACGACTCAGGTTCTCTCCAGTTCCTCACCATAGCTAGGGAGAGTGACCAGAGGAAGGGGTGCAGGATTAGGACTGGTGTTTCTATATAACCTTTCAAAATATTGTATGATTCAAATTGAATGACAAGTTATGCACAGACTTACTTACCTTTAAAAGCAAAGAAGTGACTACCTGAAGGCTGGCCATGCAGCACAGTGCTACATATGGCACAGAAATACAGAGCAGGCTACAAGAATTTGTGTCTCAAAGAGCACCCTTCTGCAACCTCCGTGGCAGCATGCCACCCGAACTGCAGGCTGCTCAATGGGGACACGTATCCAGACAGGGAACCCAGCAAGAGCTGCACAACAGTGGATGTGGGGCTGCTGGACAACCAGCAAGCTCATGGAAGCTCATACAGCAAAACACTTTCTTACAACTCTGCTGTTTCTTGACTTTACCTCCTGAAAATAAAAACCGCTGTGTACAGACAAGCTGGGGGGGAAAGTCTGATAATGAAAGAAGCAGGCTCCCCATGACTGCATGTGCTAATGTAGCCTTTCTCTTCTCTATATTACTTTTCTCTTTCATGTTGATGTCTGATGAAAAGTACTATACAGAAGTTGTGTGGGGTACTCTTAATTACTACCACACTGTATGTGGCCAAAATACAGAGGTTTCCCCCTGTTAGATCCCACAGCAGTTTACTAATGGTATCAACATACTGCAACCATTTAACAAACAAGGAAACAGAAACAAAAGGATAAAAAGTCTGAAGTAAGGATTTCCAACCAGCTAATGACAGAAGCTGGGCTAGAGCCCACATCTCTGGAGCTTCAACCCAGGGGTTTCTCAGAATATTATCTTTATACAAAATGTGAAATAAATTCATAACTTGCATGCAAATAGTTGCCACATTCTTATTTCCAACTCAGGTGAAGCACCATGCTGATTTTCAAGTGATTTCTCACTTAGAAAGGTAGTTTTCTACAATTACAGTCTCCATGGGATCAGTAGGACTACTCTTGTGTCTTAGATTAAGTAAAATGGGAGAACTGTAGTCTATAGGCAGTGATGAAAACCTCTTTATTTCAATGTTCTCCAGTGGTTTCTGGATCTAGCACTGAATATTCTAAAGAGCAGATAAAAGCATTGCTGTGATTTCCTTAAACATGTAAGAGGAAAAACAAGTACTTAACTTCATACCAGGAAAAATAACTACTTCACTTGTAAAGCAAATGTTTGTTTGTTTTTTTAAAAAACTTCTATTATCCCATAAAACTGGAGGAGAATTAGTTGGAGCTACCAAAATTCATCCTTTCTCTGGCACAGCTTTAAATAAAAACATGTAATAAGATAAGCCCAAATAAGATTTTCACCCAAAGTTACAACTAAGGCTGGGCTCACACTTTTGAAGAGAAGGTTTTACAAGTAAGCCACAGCAGAAAAAGCAGGCACTACCCCGTTGGTTCCCAAAGAGAATTGGTAGCAAATTATTACCCTCTTTCACAAAGATCCACATTCAACTTGCACACAACCACTCAAATGGCATTATCAGCAGCTGGTCCTGCTTCCTAAAAACTTCCATGTGACTAACCCAATGGGACAGAGTCTGAAAACAGAAACTGGCATAGAGAAACCAAAAAAAACCCCCAAAAACCCAAACCCCACACTAGCCTGTTTTCACTCTAACATGTTATTTTTTGTGACAGATCTTACAGCTGTAACAGAGTACAACTGGTCTGTTACCTTGTTCAAGATTTCCATGACATGCAAAAACTACAAAGACTTTTTTTCTAGCTGTTACACAAGTCAATTTTCAAGAATGAAACATACCCAGCTACACTGAAAGCTACTGTTACCACACAAGAGCAAATGCATTCCCCATTTGCTACCCTGGCACCAGATTACCACTTACAGAAATACTGGGAAGAGAAACAAGCAACTCTAGAGACCAAGGAGGAACGTCCCTCAGCCCATTCTTCCAATGGCATGCTGCATGGCTTCAAGAGAAGTCATTGGCCATTAGTGAGGTTTTAAGAATAACATGGGTTTGGATGAGGTGCCATTTGTACAGCAATGTTCTCTATGTTGAATGGCCTAAATATAAGTTGAATAGAACAGTGGTTTAATGAACTACCCCTCCTCCTTTGAAATGTGATCAAAAGCCTATCAAAACACTGCAAAAACTCTCACTGACATCAACAAAATTTGGACAAGAACCATAAAACCTGTATTGCTGACATCTCATCTTCAGATTTTGCAACCTAGTCTCTATTTCTGTAACAGCCACAGCTTGCCACAATCCAAAATTACTATTTCTGTTTAAATACAGGCTAGAAATACAAAGCAAGAACAAATACAGAGAGACTAGAGTTACTTTCAAAAAGATGCTCCCCAAATCTGGAGTAAAGCAGAATTTTAGGACAGTGATATCTTGTTAGAAAATGCATTTCTTATTCCAAGCCAATGACACCTTTCTACTTACAACCCAGATAAGAACAGGTAACAAAAAAAATAGAACTTCTCCATAACCAGAACACTTTCAGACCCTAATTCTTCATAAAGATATCGCCTTTTCAGCTCAAAAGAGAGCTTGCAAGGGAAGGTATGTCTTTGCCTGCTCCTATCTACTTGTATGCTCCTTTACTTTTCAAACTCACTTGAATAGGGAAAAAATGCTCATGCCTTAAAATTTGAGGTAGGTATTTAAATGGGAAAAATTAATTCTTTCTTTCAATATTTCTCATACTGTTTAACAAAGAGAAAAATTAACTGTTTACCATCAAGAAAGAGGGGAATCAGATACTAAATGAATGGGTCAGGCTTCATGCACAAATCCTAACTGCTTATACAAGACAGGTGCAAACACAGGCCTTACCAGATAAGCCAGAGAAGCAGGACTCTATTGATTGCAAACAAACACAGGGTAAAGATATTTAAAGAACTGGAATGTGGCACTCCGGTGGCAGCCTGCATGGCACCTGTTGAGGAATGGCTACAAGAAAGATGGAGAGGACAAGACTTTGCTCTACTCTGTCTCTTTCACTGGGACCCTGAAGTCCACACATACAAAATTTCACCAGCTCTGCAGAACTGTGGTCTCAGTCTCTACCGGGGATTGCAATAACTTTTCCCCAGCACATCACTGCCTCTTATGCAGAGGCAGTTAACTTTGACGGCATCTTCACCTAGGTCACAGCTTTCCAGTACAATCTCCCATTCTTTAGTATGTCAGCTTTTAGAATAACCACCTGGGAGCCAAGCATGTTTTTTGTTTGTCTGCATTAAAAATGAAAAAAAAAAAACCACAACCCCTCCACTTTTTTTTCCCCTGTGTATGAAGTCAGGCAGGCCAGAGAGGTTGAACAAGCTCATCTCCTGCCTCCCAGTTTTGGTATCCTTCCTCTCTCTCCTTTCTTTCTCTCTTAGAAGCCAGATTGACAAGAGAAGAGTAGTATCCAACAACTTTTGCCTCTAAGTCAGACTACACATGTGACAGAGATCAGCAGCAATTCCCACCTGACTCTGCACATGCTATTTACAGGAAGCTTTTGGATTTTCAAGCCAAGAAGCCCCTTTCCAAACTCCCTCACAAGAATGATTGACTGTCCCAGTGAGCCAGGAGTATAGCTGCCTCAAGCATTCCAGGCTAATTTAATATTTTTTTTTTAATTCAAAACATCAAATGCCTTGAAGATAAGAATTTCTACTGCAAGCTGGGGGTTCAGCAGCTGAAAATAAAGGGGAAGAGCTGGAAGCAGTGGCCAGTGCCAAAATAATCATCAGCTACTGATGTGACACTGGCATGAGCAGAGTTCAATGTAGTCCTGGATATAATGCAAGGTATCTAGCAAAGGAAGTACTTACACTACTATATTTAAGAGTCATTACATGAACACCCTGGTGAGACATCACTGAGAATACATGAACAGGTCTGTCTACCTTGAAGAATGAACCAGTTGCAGAAAAGACCTGCTAACATGACCAAGGAATACATAAGTTGGAAGAGAGTATCTGGGTTGATGTGTCTGGTTCTCAGATACCCAGTACAAGTCTACTGACATACTGGATCGAGTCCTGTGCAAGGTCATCAAGATAGACTGAGGCTGGGGGATGCAAGTTACAAGGAAATGCTGAGGAAAAATATGTTTCTCCACCCTTACAAAATGAAGACCAATGGAAAATCTTGCTGGTCTATATCCTACCTAGCAGTAGGGTATAGAGAAGACAGACTTGGAGATACAGCGGCAGGGAATAAGATACAATGATCAGAATTTGAGACAAGGGAAATTCCAGTTAAATACAATAAAGTAAGGTTTTCACCATGATGGGTGCTCAAACACTGGAACAGGGCACCACAGAGACTGTGGTATCTCTATCCTTGGAGAGTCTCAACATGCCTGGACAAGGGCCTCAGCAACCTTATTTAGTTGGACTTACTTTGGACTTGATAACCTCCAAAAGTTCCTTCCAAACTAAGTTATTCCACAACTGTGTAAGAACACTGCTTATTCAGCCTACCAAACCAGAGCCTGAATTTGTGCCCTGTCTGGGAGAGCCCTAAACACAACCAAAGCGGAAGAGCTACTTAAGCTAAAGGCTAACACAAAGACAAGAACAAGAGGTTATAAACTGGCCATTTAGGCCATACAGTTTCACTTTGCAGAAGCTTCTGTTTCTAATCTAACATAGAAACAAGCAAAAGAGGGTCCCAATCAGGCTGCTTTCAAATCTAAGTCAGCTGTATAATCCCTGCTTATTATTTCAAGGCAATTTCACTTTGAGGCAGGCTCAATATGCAAAGAGTTCAGCCAGGAGCAAGGAACCAAAAGGAATAATCTCATTCAATTTCCAAGCATAAGCTTCTACAGCTGCAAAATGGAAAACAAGGCACAAAATGTGGATAAAGTAAGAAAGGAAATGCAAAGTAAAATTTGTACGTATAGGGGCCAGCAAAAACTGTTGTCATCTCAGGTGCTGATGTCCCATCACCCTACTCCCCTCAACAGAGAAGCTGCAGATGTATCCTTTTATCCGACAGGAAAGATCCCACAAGAAGAATATGGCTTATTTCCACTGGCAGTATAACGATGTGGCTCCAGGTCCCTTTTCTCTTGTCAGTGCCAAGAATCCAATGGCAGTTTTTCCCAAAATAAAGAAGCTAAGAATCAGGACTCCGAATTTTTTTCAGGCTATAAATATTTAAGGAAGGGTCTTGGGGTTTTTGTTTGGTTGTTTCTTTTAAAAATATTGCTCAAAAAAACCCCCAAACCTGATTGGTCCAGGGGGAGCAAACCAAGCAGCCTTTCCCCTGTTTGGTTATGTCATGTATATCCTAACTGACATTTCTGGGGCTAAAGCACACAGGGCATATCATGAATTTCTACACAGAATCCTACTGGCATAAGCATCAGCCTCCACAAGACAAGTCATTTCACAGAAATAGGATCTGTGGGTACGTAGTGCCAGCTACTATCATACCACAGAAGTTATCCTCTTGATTACAGCTGGGGGTTGATTAGTCCCAAACCTTTTGTTCTTAGCAGATCTAGAACCTTGGGGAGGTTCATATCCCCCCTCCTTTTACACTAGCCAGAAAGTCCAAGCTGCATAACGAAACAGCAAGACCACCCATATAAAAGCACACAAAATCCACAAGATCCCTCAGACCAACAGTCCTCATGGGATGTGGTATCCCTTTCAGAAAGGACACACCTGGAGCAACTCATATACAGTCCCTCTGCTACCTCTCATGCCCCACCTAAGGGAGTGCCCTGAAAACCACAGTTTTGCCTTTATCACCAAGGAAAGGAAAGAGCACCCCAAAAGGCAAAACAAAACAACAAAGAAAAGCATCCTGCACTTTTTAGAAATTATCTTGCTTTGCTTTTTTTCACAGCATAATAATGTGCTCACTATATCAAACTGAGTAACAGCTATATTAGCATTTAATGAGTGACATTGTGGTGTTCTGTCCCCTGGACAGCTTTTCTGTGTAACATGTGTTTTTGATTTCATGTCTCTTGTCTGGGTTTCACTCCCTTTCTTTTACTTGAACTCCAGAAGAGAATAAAATCATACAAACCCCCAAATCAATGAACCTGTGTTGCTGGTATCAATTAACATTCACATCCATGAGGCTCTTTATTCAACTAAATACAAAACTAGCAAAACCAGCCCAACTATAAGTTGCTTAGTCTGTATTAGTTAAGCTGTAACACAGTCTCCAAACCCATATGTCTTCTGGTTGGTATTTCAGGCAAAAATTTTTAGAAGAATAATATTTTGATTAGTAACATGTGCTTTTTGAAAGATTAACACTGAACTCCAAAGGAGATTAAAATAGAAGTAGAAACTATGAGCTAAATACACATATGTGCAAAGAGTTTTCATTCTCACTGACTGAAATGTCTGGTTGCAAGTCATTTGTTTTTACTTGTCCTGGGTTCAGCTGGGATAGAGATAATTTTCACAGGAACCTGGGAAGGGGCACAGCTGGGACAGCTGACCTGAACTAGCCAAGGAGCTATTCCATACCATGTGCCATCATGCTCCCTATAGAAAAGGGAAGCGGGCTGGGCAGGGTCTCGGCTTGTCGGTGGGAGTAGTGAGCAGTTGCACTGTGCATCACTCGTTTTGTGTATTCTTTTACTTGTATCGTTGTTGTTGTTGTAACTTCTCTTTTTGTGTTGCCCCAGTAAATTTTCCTTACCTCAACCCTTGAGGTTGCGGGATTTTTTTTTTCTTTTTTCTTTCTGATTCTCCTCCCCATCCCATGGGCGGGGGACAGGAGGAGTGAGCGAGCAGCTGCATGGTCCATTGTTACCACCTGGGCTGAAACCACGACATTACTATTTAAGTCTTAATTCTATCTGCTGTTGACTTTTTTATTAACTGATATTTATTAAAAAATCCAGTTCTTCTAGAACCATTTCAGAGCAGTACTGAAAAAAACATAATCTAGTATGTAGCAGAAGTTATGTCATTCTCTATTTTATTATGACACATCTCAAATGAACTTCCTAAGGGATCCTAGTAATTCTAGGTAGTACCTAAACATTGACCTCTCCTCTCCTTACTCTTCCAGGACTTCTCAACCTCAGTAGGAAATAAAAAACAAAGCAGCCAGATAGTGCTTCTCGAGAAATCATAATTATTTATGCTTACAAATATATTGATTTATTTCAGGGAAACAATAAGTTGTCTAATTGTGCTGAACTGCAATTGGATTTTTAAATAGATGACCGACTTCCTGGACCACCCCCTTGTTCTTCTGCTGGCAGTTAGGCACTCTACAGGCTTATGTTCTTAAAGTAACTCCAGCTGAAAAAGCACAAATGCCTAAATAAATAATTAAAATGTTACAGACTACACACTGGAACTTTAACCTTATGGATTATTTTATTGTTGTTTTTTAAAGGAAGTAAACACTCTGGTTGTTTATGCTGCCAAAGCTTTCATTAGAGCATGTGATATCCAAGTGAATACATGATGATATATATAGATTCCCTTTAAACATACCCCTTTTTCACACCAAGGAAAAGTATCTCAGCTTTCTCTTAAAATCTTGGTAGAAATTAAGATACAGAGATAGCAACTGTTCACTTCTGCTGAAATTTACTCCAACATATAATTAGTGCTCTAATTAGATTCAAATCAGAAGTTAACAATCGTGTATCACTTTATATGTAATCTTACAATGATTTTGTGGTAGCACAGAGTCACAGCCAACAGAAGAGCTCTCACCTTACTGTCATTTATGCTTCTGTCAAGCAGCTGAACAAATTAGGAACAGTTACATCTAAATAAGGGCATATACACACAACTAAACACACACTGTCAGACATAAGGGTAGACATGGTTACAGTTACTCAGTATCAGAGTCTTACTCTTGATGTAGTAATGCTAAATTCAACATGACTACTCTTCACAAAAGATCAGGTTGGCAATTTACTTAAGGGAGCGTGGAGGCAGACTGTCAGTGGCATACATAAGCAGGAGGAAATGGAAGCCACAGCATTTCAAGTGAGACACCTAAAGAATGTATCCTCCACCCAGCACAAGCTTATCAGCAGGTCTCACCACTGAAGCAGCACCTCTGGCTTTCAAATCTCATGTATCAGCTTCTGATTTGAAAAAAACACAAGCTTGAATGCCAGCCATAAAAGCCTGCTGCACCCTGGTAGGAGGTACTACCCTAAGTAAAGGCATCCTGCTGAACCAGTGTTCACACAACTGTCAGCCAAGAGAAACAGGCATGGTGAAAGGTTAAGGAAGGTTCACCTCTATCTTGGTGATACCCTCGGACTGTGGATAGCACTTACTTGGGGTTTAAAGATACAAGGGGTACAATTCATCTCAAGTAAGTAATAGAGAAGATGGATTCATCATCCTACTCCAGATGTAGATTTATCTGGTGACCTAGGAAGCACATCATCAAATGGCTTAACAATTATTATTTGACTTAGGAGTGCTGAGGAACCCAGCACCAGCCTATGACACCCAACATCTGGAAACTAACCTGATCCAGAAGAGCAAACTACACCAGTATGAGCCCATACTTTAAAGGTAAATCTAATCCCGCTTCACAACTCAACTATGCAGATAGAAATCTGAAGACATTATACTGCACTCAAAACAATTAATAGGAAATTATGTGGTTTTAACCAGAATCTGCTCAATCTATTTAAAGTGACAGATATTTAAATTTGGCTGTTATTGACATTTTCTATCCCACTGTAGCAACAGATGTTGAAGCCTCAGATGGGTTAATACTTACGAGAAAGTCAACAGAACAGGAAATAGTGTTTCCTGCCAAACTATCTAAAAACAGTCATAGTGTTAGCACTTGCACTTTGCTAGTTTTTACTACTGTTATCTTACAGACAGACATGAAAAAACTAAAAAAAAATCTTCTGAACCCATGATAGTAGCAATGAGAAAGTATTATTCCTTAGTCATGGTTCAATTTTCATTTATTTTTGTACCCTTAAGACTGAGAAAAATATTTTATAGTTGTCCTTGTTAGCTAATGATAGCAGGATTTGTTTGGTGTACTGGTTATGGGGAACACCTGGAGCTCTAACACAGGTTAAAAGAATCAGACCACTGTCATTCTGCCTTATCTTTTACCCTATGTATGTTAACAGCAGTTAACTGAATGAAATCATAAGCTGCCTATTACTTCCATATATTTTTCTGCAAGAATGGAAAAAACCTTCATAAACAAGAATTAGAGGAGAATGGTGTGCCAATGTGCTAGGCTTTTAGTACTGAAGGCACCCATCTTGATCTGGTTCCCCTTGAGGCGCAGTTATGTCAGTACACAAAGTTGTTAAAACATAGTATTTAACTGGACTTAAAAAAAAAACAAACAACCAACGGACACACGCTCCAAAAGATAATACACAGACCCCCTCTCACACCCCCCCAAAGAACAGCAAAAGAAACACAAATAGGCAGATTTCCAGGCAGCTCGAGACATTAGTGATCCAAAGGCTCACCCTTAGCACCCACAATCAAAAGACAAGGAAAAAGATGACCTTCTTGTCCCTAAATATTCCCATTTAGTATCATCTACCTAAGTTCTGTAGCATTACATGAAAATACATCTAGTTTCACTGATTCAAGCCTCCAAGAAAATAGAGAAGGAGGAGGGAGAGACAGAGGGGGCGGGGGAAGGAGGAAGGAAACACGTGAGAGGGAAGATTCAGATTTTTTTCATTTCTCTGGTTTTAATTCCTGTAACTTTTGCATTTTAAACTATTAATAACCACACATACAAGGACTTCTTGGTTTTTGAAGGTTCATCCTTTTAACTGTCAACAGTCAGTTAATACGTGTCCTTTTGTAAAACTGCAGCTGTTTTTTCAGGGCAAAATGGCAAGGTCCACTTTGCTGCTGTTCCTTGACAGCAGTCTTCCTTTATCACCACTCTTAAAGCACAACCAGCTTCATCTCCACACTGGTAACACAACCGAGGCTTACCAGATGCAATGCAAACTATGCAAAATGGATTCAAGAGGTGCTGCTGGGGCAATGTTAGACCCAGTTATATTGGTTGGAGCCATGGGTGAGCTGCCATATTAAGCAGCAACCCTTCAGCATACAGGTTTTGTACCTGAGCTTTTAAAGTTCCAAGTATAAGTCATTTGCTGACTCCCATCTTTGTCACACAAACACTTCCCCAGAATAAAGAAACACATTTTCAAATCTGAATCCCTACCAGATCCTTTAGGATCCAATCCTAGGATTAGGAGCTGGGCTTTTCAGAAAAACACACTGGGTAATATTGGTAGGAACCAGAAACCCAGAAGTGCTGGGGCTCAAAGATCAAGTATAGCAGCCCTTATAGCTCATTCTAGCACATCTCAGTACCCATCAGCATGGCATTTAAATGCCAAGTATCTCTGCTTAAAACCCCCCAAAACATGCATGCCACATTATTCCAAGGAAAGAGATGTTAGCCCTGGCAGCTACTTATTTACCTAAGTCTATTTAAAAATATGTATACATCTATTGATGCACTCACATATCAAGACATTGCATTGTCTTCCACACCATCCTGAACAAGGAACCACTGCTACAGAAATTCTTTAAAGAGACAGAAATAGCAGAGAGGTTCTTCTTTCAAGAGTCACTACCTATTATTTGAATTATATTTTGTCTACTGAACAGTTATTCAAATAGCTATTATCTATACAAAAACATTTGATGAACATAAAACTTTACACAAAAGCTGGGAGGGAGGCCTATTACCAAACCCATACACTTTACATTGACAGGATGGGGGCGAGAGGCATGGCTAGACAGAACAACACAGGATAGCTGTTCAGTGAAGAAAAGAAGCAGAGATACCAGTTTGAAGAACTGGCAAGGAGAATTCCTGGAAAAAGTGGGTTTTAAGATGGTGTGGATGGCAAGCAAAGATAGGGTGCCTGACAGATAACTGACATACTGTTCCCTGTATACAGAAGGGCATTAATGGATGCTCAGGGACAAGTGAGAGAACGACTCAAAGAGCAATAAGGACTGAGGACTGGAAGGGGCAAGGGTAGCAAAGCAGGGAGTGGGTAGATATGAGAACAAAGAAAGGAGAGTAAGATAATGTTTAAGTGCAACATGCAGGCCATGCCTAGTCAATTTGAATGGTTCTCATTCCAACTACAACTTTAAAAAGAAAAAAAGGAGATAAACCTCATACTAACACACACCACTTATTGTGTCCTGCTGTACTACTGCTCATCCTGCTTATTGCAACGCAAGTAACTTGTAACTTCCACTTGAAACCAATCTGAAAAAAAGTTATCCTTACCCTTACTTTCTGGAGAAAGGTTACATAGAAGGCAACAAGTGTTTTATTGCCAACATCCACAGCAAGCTGGAGCTATCATTCCTATGTAAAAAATGATCCCATCTTCTTCCTTTTCCAGAATGAACAGACTTAAACCACTTTGATTTGCTGTGTTTCATGAGCTCCAATTCTTTTCCAAAGTCTGCAAAACATGTGAACGCTTGGGTTTGTGTTTGAAATATAAAAAGAAGGAACAGGAGGTTTCTGAAAAACACCTGAAGAAAAGTTATTATCTACCTAGACTGCAACTTTTTTGTGTGTATATTAGGGATTTCTTAATGTTGCTGTTAAACCACAGGTTATTATTTGACCAGGAAAGAAGATAAACTGAATTTCTGCTCATTTATCTCCTGAATTTCCGTTTGGTAAATTCTCCTAACTAACCTCCAAAACAGTTCTCATTGATTCTGGAGAAGCTATGAGAATAAATCCATGCAGCACTTAAGAGACCAGTACTATTCAATTCTACTTAATGTTCTACTACTTAGTTTCCACCAGTGTTTGCAATTTTAGCTGTTAAATGAAATAGTATCAGCAGAACAGAAGCACCATACAATCACACAGCTCAAAGAGAAAAACGACTGTTACTCATGTAAAGGGCAACTGATGCTTAAAGTGAGATGTGAGCTTTGGAACAGGCAGGTGCTTTTTAGTAACTTGCTTTCAGATGAGAGCTGTGTATGATATTTCACTTCTGCATTGTTCCTGTAATTGCTCTTTATTCACTGCTGGAAGTCCACCTGCTACACATGAATGGAAGGAAAAAAAATTGTGCCTATATACTGACAATAGAGACATGATAGCTCAGCACATATTTTAGTATGCATTGCAAATATGTGAATACAAAAGATACGGACCACATGATATTCTGGAATAAATATCAAAGTCTGCTCATTACTGTTTTTAATACTTACTCATTACTCCCTTTCTCTCTGCATGCAGAATCAGAGGTGTGACCCAGGACTTTTTTTGCCTGCCAATGCACAGGTGTTCTGTACCATGCACTTTCCTGTATTTTGTTCAGCATAGCTTAAAAGTTTAAAACCGTGAAACAGCTCCATCCCAAGGGTGGCCAAGTCTTGGCCCCTGAACCACTTTTGAGACTTGGGACCACTTTTGAAGCTCTTCTATCTAACAAAAAAAAAGGGTGTACATCTTCAAAGAGAGACTGTTATTGCTACAAATACCACAAATTAATTTATGGCCTGTGAAAGCAACACAGGCACTCCTAACAAAAGGCATCAAGCCTGGCATATGCCATGGTACTTGCACAGCAACAGAGAAAGCTCTTTCACGGGATGGACTCCAAAGATGATTTATTATCTAAGCCAGCACAGTCCAACCAATAGTCCCCAGGCTGACTTCAGGCCATCACTTTCACTCTGAAAGACTCAACAAGCTCTGAATACTTTCTCCTGTCTACTCATAGCATGGAAAGGAGTGCTGTACTTGCTTCCAAAGGGGAGAGAAAGGGGATTTGGTGGACTGGCCTCCTGCCCTCTCTCAAACTGCACATATATTTTATGTAATATCTGGGCATGAGCAGCCTTTCCTTTCTCTGTTCTGCTGACATTTTGGCTTGGACTGTCTGCTGGGGCTGCCAGAGCTTTCACAGGGCTAAAAGAGCAAGAAGGCAGGGGGTGGCGACATGATAAGGAAGAAGCAGCAACAAGTGTCTCACAGCAGAAGACAGGGCTGGAAAAAGTAGTTGCAGGGTTAGAAGCTACTGAGGCTCTGTTACATGCCACTGTGACCAGAAGGTACCACAGCAGTCCTCACTCTGCCTCTCCTCATGTCCCTTCTCCCAAAATACCTGTTCTGTCATGCACCTCAGGGGACACATCATCTGCAAACCAGAGCACCCCAATGTGCTCATTTCTCCCACCTCCCAGCTGCACCAGCACCAAGCACATGCACAGTGAGGAGTCAGGAACCTGCAAGGGTCAGGATAAAGACATTTGTTCTTCCTCAGACACCCCACAAGGGACAAAAAGGTCCCAAATTTCTTCCCCCATCCCACTCCCTGGCAAGTACTTGCACAAGTATCAAAGCAGTATAAACACTTTACAAACACATTTAATACCAAATGATGCAAATGGATAAATAAGTCCAGTATCTCCCATGGACACTAATTTTAATGCCCCAGCAGCAGACATGCATCATGCCTGCATCAAAGCTGAGAGGAAGTAAGGGAGATTACATTTAAAATAGAGACACAAAACTTTTTTTTTTTTTTTAGAGTTTCAAAACCATCCACACAGTGGAGAGGATCTGTCTAAAAATTCAACATAAACTAGACATAAAAAAGAACAGAGAGAGGGTCTGAGGCAGAAAGGGAACAGCAGGGAAACAGCTGATGGGCAGGAGGGAGGGCAACCAGGGCAAGAAACAGGGAAGTGTGAGAAAAGCAGGGCTTGTGCCCACCATCACAGGCACACAGGGACAGCGGCCCATGTTAATCCCAACTAGGCTGTACTTCAGAGTTTAAGTGCTAAGCTTTGTATGGGTCCTTTATTCCATTAATTCTAATCACAAAGCAAATATAGAAAATGGACCAGGGTAGAGAAAGGCAAGAAGAATTAATCCTAATATCAAGAAGAAATACAAAGAAATTGGTAAAGGTGTCACAAGAGGAATTTGAGTGGGGAGGACAGGATTTGAAATCCAGTAAAGTTTACAAACCTCTCAAAATTGTCCCAGAGCCTGCCAAAAATTCAAATCACAGAAGAAGCTTTTCACACTTTAGAGGTGTATTTTCTTCAAACCATGCCAATCTCTCCCCTCAAAACAAGGAAAAAACCTGATGTAGAACAAAGATTACTGAGGAACTTGCATCAAAATACAGACATGTTTAACCCATAGTCAAAGTGTTCCAGACAACTTCTGTATAAAAGGTGTTTGTAAGTCTTGTCTCTGCAGAACCATTGTGCTCCCCACATGGCAAGCCTTTAACTTAGTCCTAGAAAAAGCAGAGGCATGTGTTAGAAGACACTTGACAGTCCAGAATTTCATTCTTGCCTATAAATTAGAAGTACACTTCTCAAAATCAGCAGAAATACATCAGCCTTCTCACAGTTGCAAAAGCAGGTATATGTAGCAGAAAACACACATGGGCAAACAATGCAATTAAATGATGATGATTTAAAAATTAAAATCCACTACAGTTAACCAAACCAAGCTAATAAAATACTTTTTCCTTTTTGCTATGCTAAACATATCTAGTCATTCCAGTTTCAGAGAGAACATTTCTGTACTATTCTTGTTGATAAACAGTAACACTTAAAAAAGGAAGCTTTTTTCCCCCCTCTATCGTATCCAACTCCATTGCATTCATTAAATTTCATTATATCTACATCATTTAACTTAGGTCAACGTGCCAAAATAACCTAGAATCATGTTTGCTTTAAGTCAGCCAACGTTACTCTCAAAGCTGAAAAGCCCATTTCAGACTCAGTGATAGAATTGCCTTGTACTTTCTCCACACAACAGGAAGTCAGCAGTGGAGGACTACACTCAGCATTAAGAAAATCACCACAATGTTGACAGCTTATTCAATTTCTGTACAATGCATATAATACCAACTGCACAAAACAGAAGCAATACTGGAAAGAAAAAAATCTAGTAGTAAGCTAATTGTTAATTAGTAATGAATGACTTAGCAATTTAAAATGTAATAAGGTGTATTTTTTCAATTTTTGAGCTTTTTTTTTTTTGGTTGGTTGCTTGGTTTTTGTTTTGAGTCTGCAGAGATAAAGCCTTGTTTCACAGAGCCAGCAGAAGACTTCTATTGGAGGAAAGCATCCACCTCCATTTCCCTGTACTGGCCTGGGATCCTAATGACAGTAGCTACTTTTCGCAGTGCTGTCTGTGCAGTATGAACCCACATGTCACAAACGTATCCAGGTTATTTTCATACAAGCTTAAAGCACATTTAAGTTCGATCATCTCAAAACATTACATTGTGTTCCAAAGCATGTAGTATTTGGGTTCGAGCTGAAAAGTAGCCTTACACTACCCAAGCAAGGAGGCTGGATGTTAACTCCCAGAGTACAAGTTGGGGAGGAGAGGCTGGGCAGCACCATCCCCAGTGCACCAAGAAAACTCCCTGTATTTGTAAAGCACTGTGTAAAATTTAAGAACAAAAAAGCAATATCAAACTCTTGCCTGTGTCTATCATGGGGGGGGGGTGTGGGGTGTGGGTGGGGAAATGGTGCCAGAGATGACAAGTAACCTACTACAAATATATTTAAGCAATATGTTCAGGTTGTAATTATGTACTGCTGACATAAAGGGGAAAAATAATAGACTACTACATTGTGACCCCAATCTAAAAAAACAAAGGAAAGGGAAGGAGTGGGAAACGAAAGAAGAAAAAGCCTCCTGAGTTTCTCCTGTAAAAGAGCAGCTCTGGAAGGCTTCACTGACACACATTACCATTTAGCACTAAGGCAGCTTGGTGCCCTCTTATTACACTGCTATTTGGAGCCTGTTTGTGCTCTGCCTAGAAAGGGACAACATGAGCAGAATTAATTTACACTAAGAAAGCACACAAAGGGCAGGCAGCTCTCGGTTTTCTTACATTTTACAGGAGAGGAAAAATTTGCCCATGTCAGCAATGAGCGTAATGGGGCAGACTATGAAACAGTCTTCACAGCCAGGCAAATTATTCAGCCATATGGGGTAGGACAGCCCATGATGGGGATGAACTCGGAGACAATCATTCTAAGGCCCTTACTATTGATTTATTGCATGATCTTGGGCAGTTACCTCCTGGTGTTTTGTTTTTCTTATCACTAAAACCAGGGATGAAGTTGGCATTTGCTAGTATAAGAATACACAGTTGGTACAAAACAGACAGCAGATATAATCTAGCTTCAGAAAACTACTGCCGAGTTCTCTGAAATGCAGGCAATCCTAAACTGCAAACATTACACACACTGCAAGTAAGTTTTTGTTATTTGTGTAATAATCACAGCTGTGTCACTATTTTATAGCCTTTGACCTTGTGCTAGAAAAGTTAAAAACATGTTTTGACTTCTGGAAATGACATAAGCACTGCAGAACTGCCTGTTTTAAACCACAATATTAAACCTTCTCTCTGCGCAACCATCCTTCTCCAAAGCCAACACAAGGCTTAATTTTCCAGATTCTCCTTCTCTTTTCCACTGCTGTTCACTCTCTCCCTCCCCAGACCCCTTATTCAACCTTGTAAGCAAGGGGAAAAAAAGTTAATGCAGCTTCTATAAACTGAGAGCATTTTGAGTTACTTAAGCTGACTCACTTCCCATGAATTTAAAACAAAATGTTAAATCAAGTGACAGATTAAGACAACAGTAAAAACTGCATTTAAATCCGAGTGCCTAGGTCTCCCTACCTACTAAATGGCTGCCTGGGGTTTCATATTAAGGGCTTATTTGCAAGAGTTATTCACCAACCCCACGAACCTTTCTTGCAGCTCTCTTCATTTCTTTCCTTTGTTTTGTCATCTTCAGCTTCTCTTTCCCCACAAAGTCTTTTCTCTTTCCACCCATTTTCTCCAATGCTCTTAACTTCTTTCTAAAATATTTTCTTCCCTTCTCTGTCTCCACCCTCTCTGAGGCTCTCTTCCCTTATCTCCTTTTCCTCATTTCTGCATCAATTTAAACCCCAGTGCCAGTCTCAGATGAAGTTCCTAGAATTGCTCAGGAGAAGACTCTGGCCCTTTTGTCCGCCTGCAGAGGAGGGAGCCTAGCAGCTGGAGAATGTGCAAGCAGTGCATTCTTGCCAGTGCCCTTTGCTTGGTTTGCCCTTACATCTGGGCTGCAGCAGCCAGCTGAAAATGATCAGACCCTTGTCAGGGCCACACCACTGCAAGTGTCCTTGAGATACCTCAGCTGAAGAGAAACTACAAAATTTCTCATCAGATACTTCGAAACAAGAAAATTACTGAGAAAGGAGACCACTTGCAAATAACGTGGGTCTGGTCTTTGAACAAGTAAGGGATATTGCACAGGATATTAATTAAAGATAAATTTTGGAATACAGATTCATGAACAAGGTTCACAGGTAAAATACAAACATAAACATGTTGTTTAATGCTTCAATATTGCACTGTATTCACAGAAGGTTCCTAACGTCCTAAATGTGCTTGATAAGTTGCCCACCCTGAGCAAACGGTAACTTATCTCAGATGCAAAGGCTCACAAATGCAGAACCGCCACCTCTAGACTGCAGATAGCATTCCCTTATGCCCATGCCATGAATAAACTCCCTCTCTCCTCAACCACCAAAACTGGATGAGGCCTTCACTCCTTGCGCGTGCTTTTAATATTAATTCACCGGGCTATCACCTCAGCCTTAACCAAAGAAAACACAAAAATAAGAAAGAGCCAATACATTAAGTCGTCTGCAGGGAAATAGACAAAAATCTAGTAGCCGGCCTGTGAAGACTGCATGTACTCATATGTACAACCACACAGTGTCTATTTTGTATACAACACCATGATATATTCACTGTCTGTATAAATGCCTTACTTTGGTTCACCCTGGAAAAACAGTAGACGTCAGAATATCCTCAGAAGAAAGGAGCCTTTCACAGCCCAGTTTCTGTCTTTGGAATAGCTCAGTTAACACTGTACCTTCTGAACAGATGAAGTTTTCAGTGTCATCTCATTCATTGGCCTCATTCTCAACATGGAAGTCCAATTCAAGCATGGCCGCATAACAAGAAAAGAACATACAACATGATCCTACAGCATAAGCACAGTCAAAGCTCTGTTATTACTATCCAGGATACCAAGGCAGTGGGTGCTCTCTGAGGCTGTAAACAATATACATTACTTTTCTTCAGAGACTACAACATGCCACTGGAATCACCCCGCCCCAACAGTTCATTACCTATCCAAAACAAGAAATACACAACTGGAGACTTCATTATTTGTAAAGAACATACTACATAAAATATTATTTGAAACAAATGGTATCTGTTCTTTCAGGGAGGAATTACAGTGGCTCCAGGTAAAATAACAAAGAGAGAAACCCATTTTGTGGGGAAGAGGAAGCCATGTAATCCAGCCTTCCACTTGAGAAAGACAGCCAGCGCGAGGTCATTGGATACCACAACTCTCTGTGCTTGGCTGTAGTGTGATGGAAAGAAACCTCTGCCAAGAAAAGACATGTGAAGCAACAGCCCAATTCCAGACTGCTATTAACTTAAGTATGAAAGAGACATGAGGAGCAAGACCCCACACAGCTCTTTTATAAAAACAGTGTCACAATACTTTATGTAAAGGATGAGTACTGCAGCCAGCAATACTTAGCCAAATTAACTGTGATCTGGAAATAATAGCATAACATGAAGTTTAGTATTAGCTAAGCAGCTAGCAAGCTGTTTTCTAGGAGCTCTGACTGACTGGCCCATCCCTATTTTAAAAACTTCCAATGAAATGTTGCTGTAGCCACTGACATATTAATTTCCCTGTCTTGCGTACAGCTATTCAGCTTTCCTAGGCAGTGGTAGCAAGTGTTCATAAAGCAACTTTAAGACAAGCCTCTTCTATTAGAGGAGACAAAGAATTTCACAACAAAGTCTCAAAATACAATAAATTATTTACCTCCTAAATGATGCTGATCTATTTCACTGACTAATTCGGTAAACTGCCTTTTCTACATGAAAGCTTAACCAGGCACTTATGGAAACGACCTGAAGTACTGCCACACACAATTAAGACGTGATAGTACCACTGCCTCCACCTGCTGAAGAGTTGGACAATTAATGTAGAATCTGTTACTTGTGCCAAAACACTGCAGCTACTACACCCCATCACCAAGATATATACATATATTCTACCCTCAACCTTCATTTCCGCTTTCTGTCTTCCAAGGCACTACAGAAGTTCCTCTCTTATATGATAACACTACCAAATGATAAACGTCCTCATTTCTGCCATCCCCTTTCCCCTGATTACGCTGGCATTTTTCTCTTTCTACAAACAGATTTTTGTACTGAATACTAGCAACTGTTTTTCCCATATTAAATGAATAAATATAAGCAAAAGGAAAGGTTAAGTACACAAAGGAAAAGCAACATATTTGATGAAAGTGAAGAGCTAAAAGACACAACACTCCACTTTTCTCTAAGACAGTTAATATCAAATAGGCATTTGATCCCTAGTCTCTTACCAAATTGCTAAGACACAAATGACCCCTACTGCAGGTGCTGTTACAAATTGTGCTGACAGAGGCCCAGCTGCCAATTCAGTACAGGATATACACAAAAACCATACCAGAAGGCTTAATTCTTTACACTTTACACCTTTACACTTTCCCTACTTTATAGAAGCCAGTTATTTGCAGACTCTTGACAGCAGCTGTGCCAACTTTCAGTACATCAGTCAGATTTAGTATAATTGGAATATAAGGTGCTGATACATCCAGAGCAAGGTGGGATGAGAACCAATGCACCTTACTGAATACACCAGATTATTCTATTCTGCAAGAATATTCACTTCTGATACAAAAAAATTCAATACAAGTTCAACCAGAAATTCCAGGTCCTGTGGGACTTTTCTACAATACCAACACAATAGCTTACTGCAATGGCTGTGCACCCCCAGTGTCCCCCATGTGCAAGGCACACAGGCCAGAGGAGCTTCCCTGGAAAACACACCTCAACAGACCTGCAGGCCCTGGCACTCTGCATTATGGGTCCAGAGGCAACGATCGCTGCCCACCACAAGACATCACAGCTCCACATGGCCGCCCGAAACCTGGCTACAGACAACCAGCAACCCCAGTTCTGGCTGCCAAGGGATCTTCTGCCCATTAGCCAAGATACAATGGTTAGTTCTGCTCATTCTTAGTTGATACAGCTAGAAAAGATTTAACCCTGAAGTTAACAGTTTTGTACTCCAGCATGAGTCCTCAGCACAAGGTATTTCATAAAAATTTGCCTTTTGCAGGCAGCATTACTGACAAACCAAAAAAGTGTGGTAAAAAGATGGTAACTTCATTAAGTTTCCCAGAGCCATACATATGCAACACAGCAAGCAACCCAGACTTTAGAACCATTGTGCCTGCTGGTGAATAAAATGTAACATCTGGAAGTCCCTAAGTGCTCCCACTGAGCAGTATAACTGAAACCAGAATTTGGCCTGGCATCTTTGAATCTTAACTTCAGTATCTTTAAAAGACCATCTTTGCAGATCTGACTGCATTTGCTTCAGATATTGAATCAAAAGCCCTGATGAAATCCAGCACCAGTATGTTTCATCAGTCAACAGGAAGTCGGACTCACAGAAGTGGTAGAAGATTTTTACTGCCCCACAACTGGGGTCTTGATGTTTTAAAGATAGATTGAATAAAATACAACTCAAATGCATAAGCAGTAATTAAAATTACATTCTTAGCAGTATAAGATTTGTTATCAACACCTTAAAAAAACACCTCTCCTCAAGAGAACCAGACCATCAAATTCAGATTTGCTTCAGTAATCTCATTCGCTGGGGTTTTTTTTGCATTCTTGCATCAGAGACAGAGCAGAGTAAAATATGCTTCTAATAGGACTTCATTTATAATACTTTAAGATACAGTTAAACAATACAATGGCTCAGCTGGTGTACAGATTTTATACACCCTTTTAGGGGACAACTACTCCGGACAGGTTCTGGGCAGAGCCCAAACCAACTGTGATGGTTCCTAGAATGTTTCCACCAAAATTTCATCAGCATAGTGTATCCTGTTTGACAGTGGGCCAAATTCTGATCTCTATGTGCCCAGAGGGCAGGACCATGCAAATGTCCCAGCTGTACAGTTGCAGAGACACTTCAGCATTTGACAAAGGCTGATAGCATGTTCAACCTTTGTGGGAAGTCAGGAGAGAAAAGTAAGTTTCTATCAAGCTTTCACATCAGAAGCTTGGAAATGCTTTATGAAGGCCTTCAAAGCTGCTGACTGCAAAAGCATTGCAAATCTAGTGAGGTAAAGAAAACAACTCACATTTGGTGTACAGATAGCTAGTACAGATAGCTAGGAAGCATGAACTGGCTGCTGCCTCCAAGCAGAGCAGCCGTTTTAGTGGTGCTCTCCATTTCTAGCAGGCAAGACCCCTCAGAAGAAGGAAACAGATCACTAACTTTATGGAAACATAGTTGCAGAATTATTTCCCATTTTATGCAGAGAGAGAGTACATTGCATTTAGGCACTGGTGTAAACTTTGATGAGTGATGACATTTCTCTTACAACTTTCCCTCTTTCAGCTTTTTAGTCTATTTCATGAACCCTGTTGCCTGAAAAACTAGAAAAGGAAAATATTTATCTGAAATACATGATTCACATAAATTATGTGCTCAATCCTCTAAGCAGGAGTCACCTCTCATAACACATAGCTTTAATTCCAATGGGATCTTAATATAAAAATGGCTAATAAATGACTCATAAATGGCTAGTGATTCAAAAAGGCTAATGGGCGTTTCTCTGTGAACCCTAACAATTTTCTGTCTGTGCCTATCCGCTAAGATCTTATATACAACCATATAAAGGGAAAAGAAAATACATTTCAAGTAGCACGGTTAACAGTTTGCAGCCGTTTTATGCCATTCCACTGATGGAGACCCATAGGGATTGAAGCCTCACACAACGCATTTCAGAAGCTAGTGCTACGAGGAAGACTAGGGTCTGAGTTTCTGTGGCATTTTAGGCCCCCTTCCACGGGGTTTCTAGTGGAAATCACCAAGAGCGCACAGGCATCTCCGCATTCACGGGGATATACGAGCATAGGGGCTGTGAAGTACCTAAACCCCACGTGACTGACAGCTACTTGGAGAGCTGGAGTGCTCGGGTCCCGTCTCCCAGAGCACAGCAGGCTTGTTTTGGCACCGAGAGCGAGGTCTTTGCCTTTTGCTTCACCTGCCCGTGCAAAGCTCGTTCGAAGGTTCGTTTTAGAAAACCGGCGAAGCTCTAGGGAGGAAGACAGCCAGCTCCCGCCCGAGAAGAGCGAGGGGCACCAGCAGCCGTCGGTGGCTCTGGAAGGGGGAGGTGCGGCGGTACCGGCGGGGACGGCCCGGCCGGGGGACCCAGCGCGGCGCCCTGCTCTCCGGTGCTCGCCGGGGCTGCCCCCTGCGCCGCGCCCCTCCCTGGCTGCCGGGCGCGCTTCGCACCTGGGCCAGTGCCCGCTCCCCGCCGCGGCCGCCCCCCTCGGTCCGCTCGGTGCTGCCCTGCCGCACTCACCCGCTGCTGGAGCCGCCCGCTGGCGGCGGCGGCGGCGGCCGTGGCTGCGTTGTGCCGCAGCTCCGCCGCCTGGCCCGGCCGCAGCAGGCTCCGCGTGAAGCGCCGCGACCGCTCGCCGGCCATGGGCGCCGGCAGCCCCGCGCTC
>JANZLQ010000089.1:23070276-23080785 GCA_026212715.1 Elanus axillaris
CCAAATTTTATACTACAAGAAATACTTACTCATCCAAACCAGTTGCTTTTGGGTAAGTTGGCTTTGTCTTTTGAATAGAATGAGGCATAAATTTTTCATTGAAGTCAGGAGAAAAATCCTTCTCCTTCTATTGGATCAAGAGCAGGCATTTCCCTTGGAGAGAAAAGGAATTATTCCATTGAGGATCATGTATTCTTGCAATAACACAGCAAGCAAAGTCACCTGCTACTTGAAGCTACAGATGCAACATGACAAGTGACCTAAGACTGCCTACAAATGCCTCATGGGACAGGCAGAACTGCTATTTTAAAAGATAAAACTTATTACTACAGGACACAAACAAGGAAACAAAAAAAAATTAAGGGAAAATTATTTTTATTTACAATTATACTTGGTGTAGGAGATGTAAAATGCAAGGTTGCCTTGTAGTTATTTAATGAGAGGTCACATTCAGCTGTATGGCCTCCAACTTCCCCTTACAGAAGCTATAATGTTAGAGCTGCATCTACTGAAGATTTAATATTTATTGACAGTTTTTATGCAGCAGCATTTGCATGGTCTTAAACGTGTATAATGTTAAATGTAAAGGGGACACTGTCTAACGGTTAAGGCAATAGTCTGGACACCTGGGATGATTCCTGTTCTGCAGAATTTATCTTACTTTTTGACTTTCCTCTGAAAGACAGGAAAAACAGCACTTTGATGTCTCACCATGGATATAGTTTAATGTTCAAATGTTTAGTACACAAGGTCCAAATGAGTAAAAAGGCTAAATATGGTTGTAAGTAAATATTTTTAAGAACAAAAGAATTTAATACTAATTGTTTTAAACTGTTTATCAGTCTCATTCAGATCCAGAGTTTCACTAAAAATTTCCATCTAAATACTGTTTTCCATTTTCTGGCCAGCTGTATAATTCCCATTAATCATTCTCCCCAGTAAAAAGGTTTCAATACTTTCCCCTTCAAGATGGTACAAGTGCAGGGTCAATATTGTTTATGAGATATTCAGACACTACATTAAGAACAACATTTTAAATACCTAGCTAGAACATAAAAAAAAATGCTTTCCCCTTCAGCTGTGCAAAAGTAAACCCTTGAACTTGCAACAGTTGTATTAGCCTCTTCAGAGAAGATTCACACATGTATTTATGCACCTTTATGTAGGAGAAACATTACTCAGTGATTCAGAAGACACTTATCCTGTAAGTGCTCTGGCACCCACAGGACTACAGGCGTCTTTAAAGACAGAGTGCCTTTCTTAAGTATGCAGAAAATAAAAAGTTTGGTGTTTATACATTTCACTCCGCAAATCTGTTACGAGTTCTCAGGCATGACAGCACTAAGCAGTGCAGCCCTTCTAAGATTCATTCATGTCCTATCTCTGCCCTGTCATTAGGTCCATTTTAGAAATTCTCGTAAAATTCTAACATGGAAGCAGCAAGGAAAATCATGTCAAATCAATTTCAAGTTTATCTTAATCATAATTTAATTGTGACACCAAGCCACTTGTAAATAGACTGAAGTTAGTTGTTATGACAAGCGCACAGCTATGTCATATTTTGCATCAGTGAAATAGCATATAATCACACACATAAACTATAGGTCAAGCAGGGTTTACCTAGAAATTCTACCTATTCCACAGGGCACTTAACAAGTGTGCATCATTATAGCTATCTGTCTACTTGGAAAAACAGGCAGAAAAGTTAAATATAAAATAACAGAAGCGTAAGGTAATTCTATGTGATCACAGTCTTCATTTAGGAATATTCAGAGCACCTTGAAACTTCTAGTAAGAGCTCCACCTTCACATTTTTCACTGCACTTACAGATGATACTAAAGGCAAAATGAATTGTCTTCACGCTATTAATTCTCATTTACATGTCCTATACCTCCATGGCACATATTCTTCTTCCACAGTATGCATATTTTACCATTTGTGGAAGTCAACCAGGTCAAGATCCCGATCTTTCTATTTTTAAATGCTGTTTTTCCATGGTACTCTATACAAAGTGTGCTTGGCATTGAGGATTGCATTCCAGGAGGCTTCTTTTTCTTTTTTAAACATACAGTCTGCTTGATTTTTCTACTGCCTGAAATTATTAGTAGGATGAGTCTCATGACCTCTAAATTTCATTTTAAAATGTGTTTAGCCTGTTACCTCACAGGTACAAATTCACAATTGAAATGAACTGAGCTGAGTGCTAAATGCAACCATATGGGTAAGCAATGGGTAATCCTGTTGAGTGAGAGCTGGCTGCTTTGTCATATTTTCCTCTTTACAAGCAGATATTGCACAAATCTCTTTTCCTTTATGAAAATGCAGAGCACATGGTCTATAAGGTCTATGGCATAAAAATAAACAGCAAAACCAGTCAGCCTCTCTTTACCTCTTGCCAAACATCTTGGGCATTGCATATACAAAAATGCAGCCAACTCCTTTGAAAAGGGAGATAATAACCATAATCAAAAAGAATGAACCAGACAATATAAGTAAGGCAGAAAGGCCAGTATATAGTTCAGTCATTTTAAAAAAGGTGGAAGCAGGTTTTGATAGAGTCCAGTTCAAAGCAGTAGGAAGTAAAGCCTGAGCCTACCATTGCCCACTTCATGTGGTGGTTGGTTGGGGTGCAAAAAGATGCCTATAGCAATGTACTGCTGCCAGGGCCAGGAGCAGCGGTGTGAAACAGCTACCCTGGAGACTGAAAATCCTGAACAGCAGAACATGAGTGAAAAGGATAATCCACGGGACATGATTCAGTACCTTCTTTTGGGGAGGAAAGATCTTTTTTTGCTTCATTTGAGGAAAAATTGAAGGAGCATATGCAAATCCACCTGTTGAAATTTGCAGTCAGAGCACTCCACTTGTGGAGGAGGTTGAAGAGGGAATGCATTCCACCAGCTTGCACATCCCGAATTAAAGCCAGGAACAGCAGTGAGCGGCCTCTCCCCTTACATTTGCTGCCTCCTTCCCACTGCCTCCCATTGGTAAATTCTGCCTGTGCAGGTGGAGGAATTGTCCTCATATGTCACAGGAAAAGCAGAGACCTTTCCTCTGCTCCCTCTGAGACTGCCGTTCTACCACCATGCTAGCAAAGTGACTAGGACCCACTGCACCAGCCAAGCCCTCCTGACTGTCAGGCTGTGGCACAGCAGACATTGCCTTCAGTGCAGACTAGTCGCTACCAAAACCACACATATGCTGGCTCTTAAAGCCTGCTCCTCGAAGTGGAAACATAGCCACATCACGTGGTTTGGGGGTAAGTTTTGTTCTCTATTTCTTCTCCTGCCTCTCACACACAGTGTTTGAAATCACTTTTGGTTTTGCTACATGCACAGACACCATCTGTGACACTACTTCTCCCCACTCACTTTGCCACAAAGATGCAGAAAGATTTGAGATGCATCCCACAGCCTCTCTGGAATCTCACCTGGACACTCTGAAAACACCATTGCCAGAAATGATTTTTTTGTGGAAAACACTTAGAATGGTTTTGAGGAGCAAATTGATATAATCTGTTACTCTGCAAAACATCCAGAGACCTGCACTTCAAGCTAGAAGACTCTTTGGGCCCACCCCCACTTCTGAGTCAAATGAATTGAACAAAGTGCTACACCATAAACACGTGTAATAAAAAAAATGTAAACAGTCATTCTGAAATTTACTTTCTAGAGATTTGTATTGTCAAAGGTTGCTGCTTTGTTCTTCCCTTACAGGAGAGCTTGTGGAATAAAAAGGGAAGTAATCAAATTATCTTCCCTGTCTCCCTCATATCCAGTCACGAGCAGGTCAAACAAAGAAATCTCAACAGCTCTCAGGGATGCATTGGCAGGAGAAAGAGGGGAAAAGGTCCTTATTGAAGTATAAACTCTTTGCCTAGCAGCTGATTATAACAGATTTATGTAAGTGAAAATCTGGAGTTTAATCTACCTTCTGTGAGTTTAGAAGCTGCCTCTGCATCTGGTTTGCTTGCATCATATAAATAGTTAAACTTTGTATGTCTTTGAGCAATCACTTACTATTTACAAACAGCAACACTAGAATGGCATAGGCTTACTTTTAATTTTAGATACATTGTAAATTAAAATGAATGATTGTATTTTAAACAAAAATCCTTTTCACCTATCCAGCAATGGGGTCAATTTGAGGTCAAGCTCAGATTGTAACTCATAAGATGTAAATGAAAGTAGCAGGTGGTGTGAGCATATTACACACTGGAGAATCAAATGGTTTCTTTCTGATGGATTTCTTGAATCTTTGGGTGTATATGAAAACATCTATAAATAGAAGTACTAATACAGTATCAGAGTACAAAAATACTAACAATATTAAGAAACTACTTGTTATAAAATGAAAGATGGGCATGATAGCATGAAAATCTAAACGTGAACTTTTGCTAATATCAGTCAACATAAAATAATTCCATCCCACTGACAGTAACAATGGCAGGTGCCATCATCTCTGTCCTTTTTCTGTACTCATACATAAAAATATTCAACAAGATGGAATAAGAAGCACTCTGCTTAGGGAAATTATATATATCCTTAATGTAACTAGAAAAAAAGTGTTAAAACACTGTCTTGCAACTGTACTCTGAAGCTGTTATCACATTCTTCATTTTAGTTGATGGTACAATACATCCCATCACACGACCAAAACTCATTGAAGTTAATGGGACTAAATCCACTAATTTCACTGGGAAGAAGATTCCAACTTACTTAACACTGAAGTACATTTTTAATATGAGGGACAAACTCTCTCCTGAAATGTACACATGTATTCTCATTCAAATTCCATGGAAGTTAAATTAATGTGGCAGGGGGAAAGATGAAGTCATATCATTTAAGAGAAGATTTTTACAATAATTACCACCTCCTTTTATCGATATCCTACCTTTTACTTTACAATCTGTGCAGTGGAACATAGAATCCTTCATTTCCCAAAGCACAGAAAACAAAGTGAGTTTAAAAGATGGCCTTCACTCTTACCTCCTACAGTGAAAACAGGCACGTAGAATGTTTTTGGTCCACCTTTCACCCTCAACACCTGTGATAATAAGCCACCTGGGTTTTTTTACATTTACTTATTGCAACATTTATTATCAATTGTGACATATTCCCAGCAGGTCAAATTACTATAACATCCAGGTCAAAATGAGGTTCTACTATAGCCCCACTGCCTCTCAGCAGTTTATAAGGCAACAATCAACTGGCAATGACTCATGGGTGGCTCAGAGACAAGGGAATAGAAATGAGATGCTTCCCTCCTACCCACACCTGGAGAGCTGATGGTAGTAGGAAACTGAAAACTCTTTGGCACCGTTAGCAGCAGGTGGAGTTCACAGAAGTGTAGAAAGCAGACCTAGATGCTGAGAAGGTGCCATTTACATAATCAGTTGTTCTGAAAAGACAACTACATTCAGAAAGCTGAAAAAAGATGCAACTTTAACTGTGTAACACTTAAAGAGCACTAAAAATATCAGAAAACACAACTATTAAAGGCTGCATTAATGTACTACCTGGGATTTGATACTAACACATGCACACAGGTATATACTGTGTAGGTATTTCTCCTAGATCAGTGGGCTGAGTAGCCAGATATCAAACTCTAAAAAAAAGTTCTAGCATCAGCATCTGCCTACATGGTCAGCTGCCCAGGTGGCTTTGGCTGTGCCTCTGGGCCCATTGCAATTAGATTGCTGCTCTGTTTTCTTAAGGCAATTTCTTCAACTTTTCTTTGAAAGAAGACATTTTCTTCTTACTTAGCCATAACATGACACGGATCTGTGACACTTTATAGCTCCTTTGAGAGATAATAGCAAAAGCATCAGGGGCTAACATCAGGATAACTTTCATGATGAGTATATAATTATTTATCACTGATGGCACATTAATAATTATAGTCTCTGAATTCCCCATTTAACATGCAATGAGTACCTGATTGTTTCCTTAAATGTTGTTTTTATGTGGATCCCAACAGCTTAAAATTTTAGGCCCTATTTCTCATCACATTACACTTGCATAGAAGTGGAATGATGCATGCAAATCAGGCATAACACATGCCATAAACAAAAGCATGGATATTACCCATCTCTCCCTTCTCTGTAGGCTCACACTGAAAAGTCCCTCTTTAAAGCTCTATGCTGACTCAGATTTCACTTGAGGTAGCAACACGAGTTTTTGCCAGCTGATTAGTCGCAAGTAGGAGATAATCTCTGCCCTTGTAAATGGTTTCCCACCTATAGTGCTAAGTAACAATTAGATGATGAAACCAGAAGGAATATTAATAATCCATTAATACTAAAACCCCAATTCACTTGTCATTATTTATTCAATTTTATATTGTCTCTTTTTTCCTCAGGTTAGGTAAGGAGGCCTTTACGTAGAAAAGACATGTATGGTCATAGGGATCATAAGGGTTCATCCAGTTTACCTTCCTTTTTGGAGGCAGGGTCAAGCATATCTCCAAGGCTTAGTATTATGTCCCTTCCCTGCACATGCCCTTTGCCTTCTTCCTAGTCTAAACTCTCTAGTTTTTCTTATCACTAAGAGATCTGCCTTTACAGCAATATCACCATCTTGATGTTCCTATCTATGTGCCAGACACTGCTGCATCTTTCTGCTGCTTGGCTATTTAGTCTCCCATTTCATATTTGTGCATCTGATTTCTCACAAATGCAATGCTTTGGACCTAGACTTAATGTCAAGTGGTGAATTTCAGACCACTCCTAAAATTTCTGAGTATTGTTATCTTCTGTATCAAAGCCTTGCAACACTTCCCTGCGCAGCATCACCTAAAAATGTTAACAGATAATCTTATGTCACTAGTGAAAATATTAATTAGAGCTAGGCTGAGGACAGCTCCTACTGAAATTTCCTCCCGTTTAAACAAACCAGTTGATACCTAACCTTTGGAAAATTTTCAACCAGTTGTGTACTCAGCTAATGATGATTTCATCTAGACCATGCTGCCTTAGTCTGCTTATGAGAATGTCTTGTGGGAATATATCATGAGTATGACTCATATCAGATATAGCACAACCCTGCTCTGGAAGGCCAGTTGGTCTATCAAAGAAGAAAATTTCACTCTCTGAATGCAAATGTTTTGACAAATCTATTCCTTAGGCAATCTAGGCTACACAGTGCACAGAGAAGAAATGATGCAAAACCCCCCACAGATTTATATGCCTCTCCTCCTCTGGGTAATTGCCAGTACCTCTATTTTTTCATACCCTCTCTGTCTCAATACTCATTTGATTGCTGCACACACCAGCAACAGTATTCCAGTTTTCTATTGCAGCAGCAAAATAGAGAGACTTGAGGTCATATGCCCCTGCCTTTTCCATGTCCTGTGAGCAGCCTTACTGCCCATGCCCAAGTGTAGCTCCGGAATGCCCCCTGCTTTTAAGTGACAGACACAGTAGTAATAAGGGACAGACATAGTAATGAGGGACTGAAGAATCCTCAGGAAAAGTGGAAGGGTGCCACAAACTGGTTGTGCTATCATGGTATGCTGCAGACACTCCAGTCTGTAGGCTGTGTACCTCAACCCCATAGCCAGAGACTATCCTGGAAGAAAGGGATTCAGATGAACTCGCCTAAGCAGTAAGCTGATCTAAGAATTCCAGCATTTCAGATGAGTGCCCTAACTACTGAGCTGCTGGGTAAGGTGTGCATGCTATTTCCTTTCACTGTTGAGGATGTTTTCCACAACAACCCTGCCCCAATCTGTCAGGCAGACTTGGAATGTATCCGACTGTGTTCTGCAGGTGAATGTCAGAAGGATGCAGACTGTGAATCATAAAAGAGTATAAGCATTACTTTTATCCACTCGTACTTAATATTGCCTAGAATAAGACAGTCGGGCATCTCAAGAAGCCAAAATGTGATGACTTAGGGCACTGGTATAAGTTTAGACACCAGCAGGAGACTAGCAGAGTCAAAGTCTTCTGAATTTTAATTTTGTAGGGAAGTAGCACCCAGGTACTTCAACTTTAAATGGTGTTAAATCCCATAGTTGGTCAGTGAGATTTTAATACTGTGGCTTCTTTGTCTCATTTGGTGGGAGCACACAGCAGCTTTTGATAGACAGTTCAATAAATAAGCATTTTGAAACAGAGTGAGGAATTTCAAGCAACAATAAAAGCCAGTCAGACCCATATCCTTCCCAACACAATTCAGGGTAAAGGTTCAGAGTTGAAGCAGAGGCCTGGAAGGGGGGGAGAGAGTTAGGCACAGGTTCAAAGTAGTAAAATGGGCAAAAACATCTAATCAGTAATGTACCTATCCAAAGTAGCTAATGAAGGAGAATACAGCAAAAGACGAAACAATTTCTATAGAACTGTTTTAAGGAATAGCATCAAGGAACAACCAATACAAGTTTGTTATGTTCTTCTTAAGGACAGACTCTCTGTTTTACAATGAAAATTGAGCATGTCTCCTATTGAGACCACTGCATGCTCTTTCCCCCCACCCCCACAGTTTTTAGCTAGCCCTGGATTTGCCCAAGGGTGTGAATAACACAGAAGGGTTGAAAGAAGTTTAGTAGAGCCCAGCTACTCAAGACCTAAAGAACTGATCATAACAGTGCTTCAAGTTCACAGGAGTTCAGGTTCTTAGAGACACTATATTTCTGTGTCTGGAAAACACTGGGATTCAATATCCTGGTTCGGGATTTCTGTAATAAAATAAAAGAGTTCTGTTGAGAGATGAGGGCAATGGGACAACAAGAGGCCTGGAGTGAGCCAACTTCCATTAACAATAGAGAATTCAGAATTATGATGAAAAGATATCAAATACAGAGCTCTTGCACACCTAAATGCAGGGGTGAGATCCTGTACAGCACCACCAAGAGAATGTGATCTGTTTCCCAAAGATTTTCCATCACATGATTTATACATCTGCATAGTTACCCTGACAGAGAGCTACATCCAGTTTGTAGAGGCATGGTAGAGAACAGTGTTTATACACGTGTTACAGTACTATAACATTTAGCTGGTATGTTCCAGTACTGTAAAATTTAGCTATTCCTGTACATGAATTTTGCAAGATCAAGGATTTTAAGTCAGAGCCTACAAAAATATACCCCCCTCCCACCCACATTCAAGAGTTGTTCTGCAGGCTACATAAACATTGGAGAGTAAAGTAATATGCACTATGCTGGAAATAAATAAACGTTTAAGAGCTCTTCCTAGTGAAAGTTTTTTGGATAGAAATATCATACACTTTAAAATTTTACATCAATTTCATTTAATATCAGAGGGAAAAAGTCAGACTGGTTAGAATTTGGAACATACTGCAATTCTGTATTTCTCATTAAACTCAGTGTATCATTCCATAAATTAGCCATTAAATATCACCTTGCTGGTGAGAACATGACATATTTCATGTCTAGATTTATACTAGATACCACATATTAGTCATGGTACTCTACTTCCTCCCAGTCTTTGCTTACTTACATTTATAATTGACTATTACTCTGTATTTAACCTTCCCTATTGCTTATTATAGTATTTAAACTGGATGTCCACCCTATGGATACAACAAATTGCCTTCTCAGCTTTTCATCTGATGTTTTCAAACTTCCTCTAAAGTTCTGAAGCAAGATACAAATAAACACAAATGCCACATGCACACACATGCACAGAAACATCAGTATTTAAGTCAGAAACTAAAATTAACAAGGTGAAAAACAAGTGCATCTTGTTCTTCAATGGGGCATCATGAAAAAATAAGCAGGAAATTACTTCCCAAATGGTCAATATTAGCGTAAAGTACTTTCAGGTATGAAGGAAAGACTTGAAGGCAGAAAACTGTGTTTGGGGTTCCAGTGTTGGCACAGATTTTTATTGCAAATTCTAGTGAATGACTTTGGACCAGATCAAAAATCCAGTTAAAAACATAGCTGTATTATTTGACATAGAATATTTCAGCATTCTCACAGAATGCCAAAATATAAGGATATGTTTGTTCACTTTGTTTGCATTCTCTTTCTGTACTTCCACAGAGATCTCAATTATTTTTGTACAGTGGTAAGGCTTCACCAAGAGACAGAGGTGTTCCTGCTGCTTACAGTATAGCCAAAGGAATGGGTAACATGGGTTGAAACCTCTCAAGGAGAAAAAACTGTTCCAATCTACTATTTTCTACATGATCCGTCCAAATGCAAAATACCGAAAGGCAAAGTGGTTTAAAGAGGACAGTTTAGGACAAGGAATTCCTGCACACCTTTTTCTTAAGAAATGTGTCTTGAAACAAACACTTAGCCACAACCGAGCCTGCTCCTATCAACATGCACTATGTGTGCTCTGACAAACATACTATTAGACACATGGGGCATTATCAAATTGAGCAGGGCTGTCTCTGTTGCTTAGATGCTTAGGCAGCAGTTTGGCAGGGTTTGCAGTGTTACTGATTTGCCATTAGTTAGAATTGATTTTGATTCTAATATGAATACGGAATTATGAGAAATATTTTAGTAGATTGTATATCTAACACATTTAATCAACA
>JANZLQ010000089.1:23080885-23093690 GCA_026212715.1 Elanus axillaris
ACAGGGAGAGTTACATGAAGTAACTTATAGTTACTTGCCAAGAACAAGAGCCGTGGACCGTACTGCGCAGAATCACCCGAGAGAGGTCAAGCAGGACAAGTGAGGAAGACTATGAAAGACCACCAGAGGACGACTGAAGACCACCAGAGACCTCTAATGCGCATACGTGAAGGACATTTCCATATGTTAATAGTTTCCCGGAAAACTAATGGATATGTATGACATTTCTCAGAAATTTAATGAATATGTATAACAGTTGTATATTTAACTTGCATAGTTAGGCTGGCCAGGTGCACACGTTAGGTGGAGTGATCCCCCATGTGCCCAGCACTGCAATAAAGGAGTGCCTGCTTCTTAACTTCTCATTGCTGTTAAGGAGTTTTGTTCCGGATTTCGGTAACAGCAGGATCACAACTTTGCACTTAAATCACCTGACCTCAACCTGGTTGCAGGCTGGGTGGCAGATCACTTTTTGGGAACTAGCTTTAAATTCTCGCTGCGTTCCAGCACAGCTGAGAGCGGCCCCTTCAGGAAAGAGCCCACCGGCTTGGTAGCTCAGTGGTGCCATCTGCTGTTAACTCTTATTAGCCCCCAAACAACCAGAGATCTTTAAAACTACTTAGCACACTGTTTTCAAAACAAAAGACGTGAGAGAAACAATGGTCTGTAGTATCACAACTGCTTTTTCAGAATGGCAAATATTACAACATTTATCTAGAGTGAATGGCTCATAAAAATGCATACATCATCTTCTATGCTAGATTTGCTGCACATTCTTAAGGACAAGAAGCACAAGCATTGCATTTTTAGGACATCTTTGCCTCCTATGCACCATTTGCCCACATTCTTTTCTTTCACAGACATTAATTTCTACCTATTTCCAAACTTAAATTCTATCCCTTTCTCAGCTCTTCAGTAGAAGTCAAATTAATATATAATTTTGCTAGCAAAATATGCAGAACACATTGGTTAAGAAAGCTGGGCTGGGGGCAGGGCTGCTACAGTGCAGGAAGAGAGGTCCTACTGCCTTCAGAAGTAGGAAGAGAGTGACACTCGGCACTGCTGCAACTGCAGGCTGGCACTACTCTGTGCCTGGTTGTGACATGCAGGTTCCTATAAAAACAGTTATTTTATAAGGAAGTGAAGAAAGGAAGAAAAGAACAAAGGCATAAAACATAAATTTTAAGGCCTTTCCTTAGCTTCTAAACTTCCATGCTTCAGAGAGCACATTTCTTACTTTAGATTCCACAAGTTTGATCCAGTGATTTTCCCTATGAGAGTCGTAAAAATGCTTTCCATATGTTTTACATTCTTGTTATATATTTTCCATTTATATAATACATTGTCTATTGTATTTCTATCCAGCCATTTTTGTCTAATCAGCAGGACACTCTCTCTGATCCAATAATTAATTTGCCAGGATCAGGCTCAAAGTCCTTTCTTATCTAGGAGTACTCCTATTACTAAGAGTAATTTGTTAATATACTAAAGGTAGCATTGCAGATGCTGGTGTCCTCCCTTTTGCAATATTAATTAGTAAGGATCATATTCCACAATGCTCTAGGTTACAGGTATCCCAAAACATATGCCTATAATTTCCTCCTGGGTTGAAACTTCTCCAGCATAAATTATTTTCTTGTGATCCCAAACTGTGTGTTGTGGTGCCCAAGACAGTCTGAAGTATATTGGATTGCATTTGTTTCAATTTAGCAGTCCTTGTTGATTAATAGCTTTTAACTCATCTCCTCACACAATTTCCTCCAAGTATTCAACTAATGTATCTTCCACTGACAGTGTTAAATAAAAGCATCATCTTCCCTTCAGAGACTATCATAGAGAGGTTCCCACCCAACCCCCAGAACTAATACAATATTTCATACCTCTGTCTCCTAGGTGTCCTTACCCAAGCCATCCATAGCCTAATGAACTTCTGCTCCCAGATCATTCCTGTTCAGGAGCTTTTCGTCCTCTAAACTGTCATGTTCAGAACAGACACTTTGAAGACCTAGTAGGGAGATAACTGGTTTACTCTGGTTTCATTATTGGTACCAAAACTAACAGAGAACATCTCAGGCTTAGACACGGAAACAAGTGGAAGGGCATGGAAATACTGTGAGAAGACCAGGACATTTTAAGCATGTCCTGCCATCCCCTGGCTGCTTTCCAGACCCACAGCGATTCTGCAAGTACAGCCACATGAGGTGTCCCCTTGGAGCACACAGTCCATGAAGCACTTTCCTTTTATGCTAGTTTGCAACTTACCGCTTTCAATACTTAAAACAATGCTAGACAAGCAACTTCTTAATACAACTTCTCAGATGTGTACAGGCTCCTGGCTTTAGTTACTCGAAGGCAATCTTCAGAAAAAAAAGGTTATACGATATATCTTGAGAGGGATCAGTTTGTGGGTGGAGCCAAACACCAATTAATAGTAAACCGATCACATAGGGCTCTCACTGGGAAATCACTGCTAGACTGGCAGTGAGGTTTCATCACTGTGAGGTGACAGGATGTGAGCATTAGGTCTTGAGATAGTGAGTTGGGCCTGTATGAAATGCCAAACACTCTAATCTCTGATGAACCCAATGACCAGGGAAAACTAGTGCAGGTAGATCAGTGCCTGCCGCCTCTCTAGTGTGGAAGCAGACTGCTGAATTCTCATTTCAGGCTAAACCTCAAAATGCTTCTTCCCTATCCTCTTTTCTGATGTGTAAGAAATATAAAGAATGTTCTCATTCTCTAAAAGAATGTTCTCATTCTCTAACTAATGCTGAGTATGTAGAAACATAAACCAGTTCCAGATATGGCTCTGCTATTCCAAAGATCTTCACACACACAGGCAGGCAATACTTAATAGCACTATTTAACATGTAAAAATTAGATACGGGTCAAAGACAAAGTTCAGATTAGTAATCTGTGTGCCCCGAAAATGCGGAAATTGTTTAGTTCCAATGTAAAGGACATAAAAAGCCAGTACAGTACTTATGAACTCCCTCTTGCGGTCTGAGGCTTGAATTTGGAGGTGGCTCAGTAGGCTGGTGGACTCAGAATGCCAACGTGAGAGCAACAGTTACCTTTCCAGATTCTTTTTTTAACACTAGTTTTTTTTCCTCAGCTCCTGCTCAAGTACACTGAACTAGAAAGCATGGCACTCTCTGGAATCAATTTCTTAATCTGTCATTTGGGAACTATTTCGAATGCTAAAAATCCTTAAGTATCTTAGGACAGCTTCTGGGAGCCTCCCCAGATCCTTTGACTAACACTGATTTCATTTGGAACAGCAACTGTTGTTCTAGGCTGATCCTGGAAACATGGTCTTACTCTCCACTAGCAATGAAGATAAAGACCAGCTTGGTGTCTTGCAGACTGGCATCTAATGAGACTTGGAGAAACACTGGCCATGAGTCACTACTTCCTGCCAGGCCCTGCCTCTCCCACAGGGCCGTGTGAGTGTGGTCCCATGGACTTTCCAAGCATGGCCATAACCTATATCCCATGACCAATTAACAACCTCTCTCGAGTCTGCCCTCTCATGAACTGCTTCTCTCCTACCAGGGAGGGCCTTGATTGAGGGATGGACTCCAGCCAGGTGCCATGTGCAGACAGTATGTAAAGAAAGATGCACAGGACTGCTGGTCAGGTCATTCAAAAGCATACCATAAAGTACAACTACCTGGGGGAGCAGATCTGGACTGCCAATTCCATAGTTCCCATTTCCACTTAGTCATTATTCTACACATTTTCCTTATAATCATACATTCAAGCTTCCACCATCACTTGGACCTATAAGCACATATAGTATAATCTAGAAAGTTGAATTTGGGTATTTCCCCATATACCTATCAACTTCGTAGAGGCGTCTGCAGTAGATAGTTGCTAGACATCCTGCTTGTCAGTCTTTTCCTAACATTTATTAGTCATATTGTTAAGCACCCACCATTTCAGCTGTAGAGCTATAAAAGTTATCTTCTTGTCTCTCAGGGCAGCTCAGCATTGGGTTCTCCATTTCTACTAAAATTAACAAGACTTAGCAGCTATGTGCCTTTGCCAGTTTATCTTTGCACAGGTTTTTGAAGACAAACCGCTAACAGGGGCTCAAAGCAATTGCCATGCTACAACAAGTAAAAATCCCAGCACCTTGGTATTAAAGCATCTTATTAAAGAAAAACTGTAAAAAAACCCCAAATCTTCTATGCACATTAAAATTCTCAGTAGCTTAATAGAGCAAGTTGTTCTCGAACAGTGACTGCTTACTAACCACTATCAAAGCTGATTTTATTAATCATTCTGCATAAATTCACACAACTTACTGAAGCTCTGAAAAGAATGTAAAAGTGAAGGAAACAATACATCATGTTGGTGATTTTACAATCTGTTCCTCCTGCTGTGCTCAGCAAACTTGACAGCCATTTTCAGAAACTGTAACTCATTTTAAGTTTGCATTATAGGAAACTTTCAAATATAGAAATGCCAAAATAGAAGAACATTCCTCTCCAAACAATGATGCCACAAGTGCTGAAAATGGAGTGGTTAAATTATTTTAAACCTTATGCTTGGGTGGGGCCGAGAAGGGAGAAGTTTAGTATGGATTGTCTAATATGTAGTTCCTCAGACTATCAGTAGGTTGCAGCAGAGTGTTAAATACAACCTGAAATGAGGGTGTTAAAGGACAAGACTACATACTGTTGTGACAAAACGTGCATGAAGTCAACATGGTGTTATAGAGGTATCTGGGAGAATTTTGCTTAACAGACTTGCACAATGAGAAAGTGGGCTTAAAATAACCATACACCCGGAGCTTGTTTGTTCTTAGGATGCCAGTGTTAGTCTTTAAGCCTCTTTGCCAGCCAGCGGCATGATGGAATGACATAACAGATCTGGGAAAGTGATGGTTCCTTTCATTTCTGTGGTACCACTCTGCAGTTTAGTTTTGATTAAGGAAGGGGGATGCTGGGTTTGGATTCTTTTCTTGTCCTACAGTGGAATCCAGCAAATTATGAAAGAAAGAAAAATAAGAAATATAAAAGCAATAGCTTACTATGAGACAGTAGTAGGATAAAACCGTTAACAACATAGACAAAAATTAAATTTTGGCAATGGAAAAAACATCATATAGTACTCCAATAATAATGCCACCACACAGAATTTTTTCTCTTTTGATGATATATTTGGATACAAGAAAAAACAGTATTTCAATCAAAGCTCCCAGCAGTTATTAGTGGGGTCTCTGTTCCCTTCAATTGTTCTTTTTCTCTAATTTGATTGTAAATAACAACTCCACAGCTGTGTCTTCTGTAACCAATTGCATCTCTATAGGTTCCTATATTTAGATTGCGTACAACATGAGCAAATGTAAAAAAGACATATAGAGAGTACTGCTTAGCCTTTAGCAGAATCATACAAAAGAGCTAATGAAGCTCACTCTAACAAGCTGTAAACCTTCATTTGTATTCCACAACTGGAATACTCAGTACCAATGAGAATGTTACCGTTACTCTAAAGGTATTGAATTACTCCCTATCCAAAGTATCATGCTTCAACAGGTAGCACAGATCTCTTGCAAACTGAAAGCAACACTATTGCAAGAATTGATCCTGTGCAACTAAGTCAAAGGCAAGCACCCTCAAGCACCAGACAGTTCTAAGATACCACAGACCAGTCCTTGGATGGACAAAGGATATCTTGGATTCCCTGTTGGTTTTTTTTACTTGTAAGCCTAAGACCTCCATAAAAATATTTACTTTAAAACAAGCATGAAGAGAAGCAGAAAAAAGATTTAAATAATAAATTGCACTGCAGAACAGTGAAATAAATCACAAATGTCTCTAGGCAAAACAAAGCAAAAGAAGATGCTACAGTCTTTGACCAATAGATAGCTATTAGGCATGTACTGGTAAAAAGTATCTACCAATAAGGTCATCCCTGCAATGTTTATCTTCAGACAGATGCAAAATAAAAACATACATAGCAATTCACGAATCAGATGCTGTTCTACACATAGTAAAAAAACTCCATCAAAGGAACAGTTTTAAAGAGAAATAACTTTCTCCAGAAACAGCAGGAAAATTACTGATCATTTTGGTACTGTGTAAGACAGAAGGTGTCATATTTACTTGTACTGATTGTTGTAGGTGCCAGATAAAGCAGTATCTGCAGTGCACACTTCTAAGTCTAGAAAATTAGACATGTGGCAGCTGAAAGCCACAGACACTGTGTGTTAGACACATATTAGGTACACACTGGAACCTGGCATACAAATCTTGCTCAAATAAATTGATAATATATCACACTTTAAACATATTGGGCCAAATGCACTCTCAGTGTAACTCCATTTCAATACCTTGTTCAAAACAGTAAGGAGGTAAGTTAAAAAACATGTTATACCGTGTGCTACAGGGATATATTTGGACAGGCTGATAAATTTCAAAATAAGGAACATGGAGGAGCAAAGTGGGAAAGGAAAAAAAAACACAATGAAAATGCAGCAGTGAAATGCATCACATCCACAAGCATTACTTTCTTATTTAGAGAGCAGTTTGCACTACGCTTATCACAGGTGTTGGTCCTGCAACTCAGAGCCCTAACAGTAAAAATTGAAGTAGGGCAGAATAATGAAGATATAAGAATCAGCAGGAAAATTACGACTTCAGAACTGTCTTGGAAATAAATGAACCCAAGGTATATGTTAGGATCACAGGTTCCCCTAATTGGGAGCATATATATATAGGTGCTCCTAAGTTAAACAGTACTTACCTAATTTAGCCCTCAAAAATGCACCTGTGACAGGTAGACGTGGGATTACCCTATACTAGACATTCTATGCCCTGTGGGTTATCTTAGCTTCACTTTTTTATCCTGCATAAAGTAAGAAGTGTGTGTTCAACATTAAGGTCTCCAGAGTAAGATGCTGAAGGAGCTTAGGCTTGTTTTGTTTATGGCAACCTCTTCTAATAGTGATACTGTTCAGATTGCACCGAGCTAAAAATTACCACTATCCACAGGCAGCGTCCATGTCAAGTAACTGGGACACTTCTCGTTTCAGTCATTGCAGACAAACAATACAATTTTTTCAAAATTTCTTTACAAAAAGCTTCTGCAAGGGCAGCTTTTTTACAGTTTTATGGAAGTATCCCAGAACTGTGCACACTGGCAGACGGGAAATTGTTAACTTCTCAGGTTATGCTTTCATTAGAATTTCTTTTGAGTTGCTGAGCTTTCTGACTGCTCCTCACTCAGAGGACTGACTTCAAATTCCCATTGAAGTCAGCAAGAGCTACAGGCTCTCAACCAGCTGGGAAACAGGCCCTAAACCAGTGCAAAGATCAAGAGCAGAGCAAGGAAGAGGAGCAAGAGGAAAGTATTAGGATCCTGATTTTGTTCAAAAGACAATGGATGTTAAATGTCTGTGTATATCTAAAGACAGACAGGACAAGTTCAGAGCAGAAAAATCCATTGAGGTTTAACTAAAAGATACAAAAACAGTTTTGGCTCAAGAAGCTCCTGAGCTGAGTCTGGTCTATGCGGAAGTTCGGTTTGGCTCTGTGGATCTGTTCTTAGCCTCATTTTTAGTAAATGCTGGCAAGGACATGTATTTCATTTTGGCCAAGTCTTTTCCTGACAATTAAATATGTGCCTGCTACTTTCCAACTATAGTTTGTAACTACTTGTTTGATGTTGTCCTCTATTTTTTTCTGGTTATTCACCTTACATCTATCTCCCATTCTCATAAATTTAAAAAAAAAAAAAAAGGAAATACTTTACCTTTGAGCAGACCAGGGGACTATGCTGCATTAGTTTCAGAAAAAGGTGAACAATAGTGTAAGATGGAAAAATGAATCATACGCCAAAGGATGCCGAAGGAATACCAAGGGAAAGTTAAGTCAGAAGTGGCAGGAGGAAAGAAAAGAAGAGAGGGAGATGACAGAAACACCTAACTTAATGCTACATCAAGTTAGATGGGAAAAAATTAAACCAAAAGAATGAAAGGTATTCATTTAGAAAGAGAAAGAACTGAGATGGAACCCTTCCTGCCTGCCCCCTGCTTCTGGGCAGCCCAGCTGCTACCTGCCTGAACACAAACTCGTTTCTCCAGACTCCTCCTCCAGGCAGGTATCAGCAGCATCTCAGGAGCCTCCTGAATAGCCAGGTTCATAAGAGGAGGCTGATTTGCCCCCACTCCTTGACTAGGACACACAGAAACCGGCAAGGTCTGAAATGTTTTAACTTCTAGGATTTCTCTATACATTCTTTACAAATTTTTCATATCTTTGAAGGTTCTTGCTCACTTACAGCATGAAAATTAGCCTCTGAAATGAAAAATCAGAGAATGGCATCAGCAATAGAAACAGTAGTTTACTGAGCACACCGACATCTAAACTTCATGAACTTCCATGTATCAGTGACTGTGCTGTCTGAAGAAAATGCTACCTGCCTTCTAAACACTTACCCCAAGACATAATTAATTTTAATTTTTTCCAAGCTACCTTACTACTCTTCCCCCCTCTAGAGACTAACCAAATTCTAAGATACTTGTTTTCCAGAAAATGTCTACTAATAAAACAGTGACTAATGATCACTTTGTTGCAAATCCTGCCTTTTGCACACCATCTTCATTTACTTTGGCAAGCTTCAGTCAAGTATCATTGTAAACTCCTCACATCATACTGGAGTGTTTTCTTTTTATCAGGTAGTTAGAATTGTGGATGCTTGTCAGGATTTTTGAAGAAACACAATGGTTGGTGTAACTGACAGAACAAATCTCATGATGGTAAGTATTTGCTCCACAAAACGGGGCTGCAGGAAGCACAAAAGTCAAATTATAACAAGACAAATGAGGAAGGAAAATGTATTTCTCTTTCTGCCTCTTTCCCAATAGCAAAGAGTCTATGGTTATCACATCTACCTGCTCCCTGAGAGAGAATGATTTTTTTTGTTAGAGAGCTGAAAGAAAAAAAGAAAAGAAAAGAAAAATAAACTCTGAGAGAAATTTGAGTCAATGTTAAACATTTTAGATTCTCTTAACAAAAGGAAGATAGTTAAAAAAGGTTAATCTGACTCAAAAACAGGTATTTTTCCTTATAAATTTAGAGCCTTTTTAACCTACTGATATTACTCAAATTACACCTTCAAATGACATCTCAAGTGTTAAAAACAAATGTTTTGTCATCAGCAGAAGGAAACATTGTCTAACATTTAGAGTTCTCATTTCCAATTCTTAATGAATGTATTTGCCAAATCTGACATGGTTCTGTTTTTTTCCAGAATTTTTCTGCTTTTTTGAGAATAAGTATTTATTTAAATTTACATCTGTTATGACAATACAAACAACTTTTCACCCAGTGACATCATGCCATATGAATGCAAATAACTGCAATCAGACCAAAAAAACCCCTGAAAAAAAGAGTTAAAATTTATTACTGATATATCTCAATCCTTGAATTTTCCTCCTGCCTACAGATCAATCAAACAGCAAAACATAAAGAGTAACAGCATATGTACCTGAAGACACTAAAGCTGGTAGAGATTTTGCAGACACGTTCTATGTCTGTAAATGGCAGTAATCACTTTAGACAACATGAGACAAATTTTACACTGGTAATGAAACTTAACAGCAGTGATGGTGTCAGAGCAGATGTGCTTTCTAAGCCTCAGTGAAAATTTTTCTAAACATGGCCTTGGTTTCAGGATGATAAGAAAAATCATAAAGAAGGTAATCTTGGGGTGAATTTTAAGCTGACATGAAAAATATGTTTTTTGCCTAGCTCTAAGCTTTTTGTTCATGACAATAAAGATACTCTGTCTATAAATTTAAGTCTAATAAGTAACTAAAATAATATAATATTGCAGAGAACAAAACTTAAAAAAAGAATATCTAGTGAAGTCCCATCTGTTCAAGAGGAGAATGCTAATGAAGAGCGAGAAAGGCAATTGCACTATTATTTTGTTTTCAGTTGCTCTTTTCATCTATTCATAAATTGCAAATGAGAGAACTGTAATAAACTGCTAGCACATTAAACCCACGCCCAAGATCTCCATAGCCAAATATCCCACTTGTGCCTCTGGGTCCTTCTGGCTTTTTAGGGACAGCCCTCTCATTACCATTCCCACACTAACACTTTGCCATTTGTCTTTGGGTTCCCATCTTCCTCTCTCAAATGTCTTTGCCTGCTCACCCACCTCGAAGACAGCACATTTTGTAACAGTAATTAGAGTTGGACTGTGGCAATTCAAATATTGCATATTTTCTTGGAACTCCTCTGTAACCTAATAACCATTAGTTTGGTTCCGTTTTAAAGGTGTAGATTTTTGACTGCACAGCATGAACACATGGCCTTGCTGGGGTTAAAGCTCTGCACTGAGACACCGCAAGGCAACAATCCTGGTATGATACAGTCGTGGAAAGCCCTGCTGGAGACAATTTTGTTAGGCTTTATCTCTTGAGTGTCTCTCAGTATGATCTCTTTCTTTCCTTTTCTGTCATGCTTATCTAATGGAAATAAGGTTTCTATTCTTCATTAGAATTACTACTTGCATCCAATCCACATTCAGATTTTTATGTCTCATTGCACTAAAACCAGCAAGAGAAACGTCAGTAGAATCAGGTGAATATTTCAGTGGCATACATACAGAGAATAAAAGGCAGATGACAAAGCAACAAATTTACACTAAATGATGCTTACTCAAGCTTTTTACACTAGCAGTAATGACATACCTTGATTGAAACAAAATATAGGAAGAGAAACAATGAATGGCTATAAAGCTATTAATTTATAATTAAGAGGGTAGGTTCATAGGTGCTGTGGAATTGATAGAGGGTACATTGGCTACTGCAACTTACCTGATAACCTGAAAATACAGTCTGACCAGCAGGAGGTCTGAGAGCAGTATCTGCACGTTCTCCTTCATATTCATTGTTCATTTTGTCTACTTAAACTATAGAGCGCGCCTGTCGGGAGCTCTCTCTTCCAAGGATGTCTTAGGCCCAGCACATCGGATTCCAGTCTTGGGTAAAATTCACTAGAGCTTGCTATATTTCAGACTACAATAATAATATGCTACATTCACAAGATTTTATGATAATACAATGGAAAAAAAATATAGGTGCCTGTCTTGAATTTAGCCTATGGCTTTGCCTCAAGCTAAAATAAAGTGAGCTTGAACAAATAATGTCATATCTGTGATTGCCAATGATTTAATTAAAGGAATATAGTTACATAAAAATAAATATCTGAATCTAATTTTCTGAAGTAAAAAAATGTTTTAATTAATTCTGATTACAGAAGTAATCTAATGAGGCATTCTCTTCAGTACTTATTCAATGAAATGGAATCCATTAATCACTTTGATCTTCTCATTTGAAATACTAAAAAAATAAGTCCCTGTAACAGGAATTGTTCTCATGTTCTATAGAAATACAGTTGTACAAAACCCAGTCTTAATGTAAAAGTGTAGATGAAAAATGAAAGAGTACTGAAGTTCAAAATTCAATAGTGCTCTTCCTTCAAAAATATGTAACTCTCCCTATGCATGTGAAATAGCTCAGATACTGTACAAACAATGGTGGATGTTCATTTTTAGAAGAAAATACAAGAATATTGTTGCCTGTTCTATGGTGGAATTAGAGTTGCTGTGGGAGACCACATTGACTTTACATTCAGCTCTGTTTATATATTCAACCAAAGAGTGGAAATAAAACATTTTTCAGAATTCATATTTTTGGTTTTTAAATCAACTAAACATTTCCATGACTGTAGAACCTCAGAGTCAAATAAACACACTACTCAACTACAAATGTTTGGAGTTTTTTCCACTGTTAACAGATTTTCACCAAAAATAATTGCAAAGTAAAATAATCTTATTTCTGTGACACATTGAACTAAATAGTCTTATTTCAGAAAGCTGATTCTCTGCCTGGACTGACATGCTTCAGTGTATTAAAGTTACTAGAAAAACATAAGGCATGTGTGCTGCAACTGTCTGATTCTAGTTGGGCTTCTAGATTCCTTTTCTGCTATTAGGACTGTCTGTAGAAAGTACGGGTTTTAAGATTTTAATAGTAAACCCTTCCAAACTGGAATAATATAAAGCTTTAGCCTCTGTATAATCTCCTTTGTTCAGGATAATTATTGAGGACAAACACCTAGAAAGTTGAGTAAAAAAATTGTTATTAGATGAAGGAAAGTATGTTTCATTCACTTACATATATTGGGTAATTCCTGAGCTACTTGCCCAAAGATGGCAAAGAACATGGACGGATACAGTCATGATCTGACTGTGTAATGAGCATACTTTGCTTTATGACCACATTGCCTTCTGGTTTCTATTACCCTCTGATGTCCTTCGTGTCTGAATTTTGAGTGCTCTTCCTGTGTCTTATATCTGGAAGATTCACATTTCCCTACACAACTAAAACATGTATGTTCTTTTATCTTGAATTATGTTAAAGTTTTCCACAGCTGCAGACAACGCCTGGAGGCTAGACAATCACACTGCATCCTAAATATATACTTCTAAAGATACAGTAAACTATAAGCTCTTTTCTTTTTAAAAAGTAGTGTGGAAGGAGGGGGAGGACATGCTCCACTTGCCAGAGCAGAGATTCCCCTGCAGCCCATGGGGAAGACAGTGGTGAAGCAGGTTCTGCCTTGGCAGCCCATGGAGGTCCACAGTGAAGCAGATATCTCCCTGCAACCCATGCAAGACCACGCACCGGAGCATGGGTAGTGTTCAAAGGAGGCTGTGACCCCATGGGAAGCCCATGCTGGAGCAGGCTCCTGGCAGGACCTGCGGATCTGTGGAGAGAGGA
>JANZLQ010000089.1:23110349-23123892 GCA_026212715.1 Elanus axillaris
ATCCCACTTGGGGTGGGGGAAGGGGTGAGCGGCTGCGTGGTGTTAGTTGCTCGCTGGCGTTAAACCACGACAGATGTGAAGCTATGATGGTTGTAAAGATGGTGCCTGGCAGGCTACCTGTGGCACTCTGGTAGTTCAGGGCGCCAAGCTGGGGCATTGGTAGGGCCTGCGGATAGACAGAAAGGCTCACCTGGCTTGAAAGCTCTTGAATATGTGGCAAGAGAAGCGTAGCTGGTGGTGTGGGTCTAGTCAGTATGGCTGGAGGCTGGGAGGGAAAGCCACATGTGGGGCAGGGGCTGTGGGGTTTGTGCCTTGGAGGGGACGTGGCCGGGTGGTTGGTGTTCTCCAACCAGAGTTTTCTGGAGGTGGTGTGCTGTGTTGTGGTATGGCTCTGTGCCTCCCAGTTTACTCTGTCCTATTTGGTAAGTCTTATGTTTACATAAGTTTAGCGGAGGGAAGTGCAAGAGGCTTGCAATTAGAAAAATCCCTTGACGCTGAGGAGTAGAATAGCCTGGGTACTAGGATATCTTCATGTGTGGAAGTGCAGTTGCTGCCTTACAGGAAGCACTGTTGTTGGTCCAAACTCTAACCTGCTTTTCTGCACTATGGTCTTAAAAAGCTTTTAAGATCAAAAGACTCTGTTTAGATGTTAGCAATTTCTTTTTTATTGGAAGACTCTCCACCCTATTTCATGATAAAACATTTTGTCCTTGATGAGCATTCACAGCTGAACAGACTGTCTTTGTGCTGCCAACATTACCACCTTTTTGTGTGCGTGATGCTCTGCCTTTTACTTTTTCCCGCAGCACATTGGTATTGCCTCTGCTTTTCAATATGTCCCATGAGTAGCAAGCAGCAGGCCTAGAGCAGGGACAGAAGTTGAAGGCTGAGACATGCCACCAAGAGCTGGAGCTTTGCTCTGAATATTGGCCTCATCTTGGCTGGTGGCAGTGGCTTACAGCAGGGGACACTGTTGTAAGCAGCTTTTGTAAAAGAGGGTCCCCCATGGCTTAACTGTTGTTTTTGCTGTTTGTTAGTTTTCCTTGTAAGACTGAGTGCCTCAGGGTTCTGGACAACCGCACTGCTTATTGCTCTTCCTGGAGTGTCTTGAGAAGCAGTGGGAAGTTTGTGATATTATTGTCCTTTCAGCCTGGTCTTTATGTGTCCTTGATACACACATCTGTGTTTTTTGCCAGGTAGGACATGACACTTAAGAAGTTAAAAAAAAAAAAAATTATCTTTAAAGCAGAGAGTGGGTTATATCTATGTCTTTTTCACTCTTTTTCTCAGATTCTGATTTCTCTTGATTATAAAGGCAATTTTCTTCATATTGTGGGATGAAGCCACATATTCAAGCTTGAAGGTGAGTTTGAACTAGAATTAGGATTTGACCTTCCTTGGGAAAGCATAAACGAAGACAACACCACCTACATGTCCTGGGTTGGAAATAATTTCCTTACATAAATGTGTGTGTAAGGGAACACATCTCCCAAGCCTTTTACAAGTCCAAACTTCTGCACTGCATCCACATCCCTGATGATGACTTGCTGGGGAAGGAGCTGAGAAAGCTATTCCTATGCTGTAATTCAGCAAAGCACTTAAACAGTCTGTTTCTAATCCTGTATTTATCACATTTACCTGAGGCATTCATGGAGATGCTTAGTGAAAACACTGCCAGTTTTCTACACTGTGCTGCTTTTTCAGTAGTTTTGAACATCATGCTGTGTGTCGCCTCGGGTCTGTGAATTACACTATTCTAAACACCATTCTCCTGTCTTTTTTTTTTTCTCCCTTTGCTGCCTTGCCCTTCTTTCCAGTATTTCTCAAAGACCATGCTGCTTTGTGTTACTACATTTTGTAAAAAACAGTGTTGGTTGCTCACTGAACTACCAGGTAAACCTTGATGAAAACGGGCCAGAAATCCAGGCTGGAGTAAGGCACCAAATTGGTTTGCTGTAGGTCACACAGGTTTAGTGAGCAAATTGTCCTTCCAATACAAAAACATAGAGCAGAAATATAGCATCTGGATATTGACATACTGGTGAGAGTGCATTTTTGCATTACATTTAAATGGGAGCAGGAAGGAAATACCAAAATTAACTATTCCAGGAGTAGCAGGGGGCCCAGTACTCCCACCTCTCTGGATGCAGAGCTCCTTCTGGAAGCTGATGAGGGAGCATTTTGGAAAGCAGATTCTAACTGTGATAAATCCTTTTTCCTGCCTTTCTCTAACTTTAAGCTTTGGAAATTTCTGGGTTTGCTTTTCATGCTGTGCATAAACTTCGTGTCTGATGCTTTATGTCAAGACCAAATTCTCAGTCTTGGGAAGCTACTATAAAAAACAAGTGTGAAAAGAAGGTAAAATTCTGGGGAGGGTGAGAATATCAGAGGAGTTTTCTGTATCAGAAGTGCTGTGTCATCTTTGTGAGCACAACCATACTATTTCTTTAAATCTGTAGCAGGTGGAAGCAAGTGATACTGAAAATTTTGCAGTAAACAAGAAGCAATCTGACTTGCCATAGGAGGCTGTTTCCAAACTTTTCCTGTGTAAGCTTGGTGTCTATGATACATCTTCTGGAGCAGAGCACCAGGAACCTTCTCAATTTTTGTTGCTCTTCAGTCAATGATAATTGTGCTACAAAGATGGACACTTTTTATTATTGGAAAAATATCAGGAGAAAAAGAGACTGGTTGGCAATATTATTCCAGGGCTTTCGTGAATATTATATTTCATTAAAGATGACCTATGGAGTTGTGCTTTCCATTCCATACCATTGGAGGAAAATTCTCCAGAGTGGTTTAAGTTGGGTTTTCTGGCTCAGGAGCAGTAGGGGCAAGAAACAGGGAAAGATAGGGTCAGGTGTACAAGGTCTCAAATGCAAAGTGTGAACTAGCCATATAAATCATAAACAGAAGAAATGCGTGCACCAAAACCGGAGACTTAAAGATGAGGGTGGTGATTTTGAATGGGCTAAGAAGAGAGCCTAAAATTTAAGTCAGATTTTCAAGGAGAGTCTTGGTAGCCAGAGAGCTCAGTTTTTTGGTTTTCTTTTTTGTTTCAGGAGGTGCAAAAGAGTGATAGAAAGACAAGGACGTAGGAAAAAAACTTTGGCTGTTCGGCTACAGTCTATTTCTGCCATTTTGTGTGTGGTGTTCTTACTGTTGGCATAATTCTCTTGTTCAGCAACTTGCGTTGAGATGCAACATGGATAAATGAAGATGTAGAGGTGGAGTTAAGAATTGAATAGACCCTTGTTTCCTCAGAGACCAACCTTTAAAGGTTGATGGGATTGGAGCCAAAGGCAGGACCTGTGAAACCTATACAGCTGTCAGCTTAAGTAGTAACAGTAAAAGAATTAATTTAATTAGGCAAAATTGTCAGTTGCTCTCTCCAGTAAATTGCAAGTCATTGAAATGTTTTGGTAGTGCAGCCAAATTTATTTTCAGAATATATTGTGTATTTTTTTCTGGAGTTTGTATTTTCCTTTCATGTTTGTACTGAGTTTCAAATGAGAAAACTAGCATTCGTTCTGAAGGAATAAAATTATTCAACATATCTTCTAATTAATAAATTACTAAACCATAGTGTAATAACCTTAAAGTATACTTTACATGGATGATATGCTCATGCAGTGTACTGTAATTGGTAATATATGGATTCATTTGACTACACTGACCCTTACAAGCTATCTGACCATGCCTTACCAGTAGAAAATGAAAAATAAGTCATGCAAGAACAACTTCTTCAGAGTTCAAGTACAAAATACGCTGCAGAGATATATATTTATTTTAAAAAGCCTTCCATTGTTTAATTGCTCTTTCTTTGTCTTCCTCTTAAAAAAAATTTCAGGAATAAAGGAATATATAATTATTAACACATGCAACGTAAATGTTTTCTGTCGGACTCCTGTACGTCTCTGACTATGTGAAATACTTCACCTTTGTAGAGTAATATGCTTATGCTTTTCCAACTAGTAAGTAAATGGTGAAGTGAAACTCAGCAATCCTTTGGTCACTGAAGTTTTTTTCCTGGGTTTTTAAAGCCTGGAGAGGTGAATTGAATCTGTGCCTTGTGCTGCTTTCAATCTTTCACCCTGCTTGTGAGTTGGCATCCTCACAGTTTCATGTCTTCTCATTTGAAGAGTACTGAGAGTTTAAGGAGGTTTTGGCTTGGAAGGTGTAGTTTTCTTAAATCTAGCACTGGCAACACATGGTTTCTTACTACGGGACAGATATAGCAATAGCAAGTTAGTATGTTTCCATGTATCTGTATATGTTATTTAAATAACATCTTATTCTAAAACCTTGTTTAAAGAAGTACTGAAGTGTAATTTTCTTTTTTTTTTTGTTAGGTGTGCACTGTTTTACATTACACAGATGTTAAGTTTAGGAATGAAGCATTCTTTTCCTCATCAGAGACATCAGATAGGTGTGGGTTCATATTCTGCACAGATATGTATCATTTTTTAAATTATGTATGCAGGCATCCTATTTGCAATGTGAAGGGTATATGTCCATTTCTAATTAATAGGGCTGTAAGGCTGCAATTAAAACTGTGACTTGTGTTCACTACTGCTTCAGCTGTGCTCTTGTTTTTCCTAATAGGCAATAATACTTAAAATGACATTAGGAAATCTGAAGTATGCTGCATTTTCAGTTGTTTGTTTTAAAGTAAATTTTGCTTCATTGTAAGTATCTAATGTGATTATTTGGGAGTCACTTCTGATAAGGGAATGCTTACAGCTGTTATGAAATAGGAGCTAATCAGCTTTATGGAAAAGACTCATGGTGAGATAGTATTTTCTTGTTCTGGCCAACTGAAGAGGTTTCACTTAGCGATAATGATCAAGTGAAGCATGTTAAAAAGAGTTTTAAATGAAATCAACTCTGGAAAAAAAAAAGCAGCTGAGAAGTTCATGTAAATTCTTTCATCTGCAAGGTTCCGAGCAACATCTAGGTCAATCACTTTGCAGTGATTTACAGAAATATTAATGCCTTAATTAAGGAAATTTTAAAGAAAAAGGGGGGCTAGAAATTGTTGGCTTTAATGTATTTATAAATCCACGCTTTTCAGCAGTTGAGGGGGAAAATCTGTTAATCTCAATAGTCAAAATGAGATTGTCATTATATCCTCCAAATTTCTGCAGAAATTTTCACAAATTCATCTGCTTCATAACTGCTGCCACATGGTATTAAACTGACTAAAACAGATACTCTTATCTGACGATATCTGACAATCCTTATGATTGTTATCAAATACAGTGTTTTCAAGGGGCTATGTATTAACCCAGATTGTACACTGATGGACAAGCAATTGCCTAATGGAATATGTGTATACATTTAGTAAGTGAAAGCAATGTTCCCAGCTGGGACCAAGACGTAAGTCTTGGATGTTTCAGGTGAGTGCTTTGTTTGTTAACTGAAGCCACTAGAAACAGTATTAAAAAGTACAAAACTAGTTACTTTTTACATGTTCTTTTTACTTTAAAAGATAAATACTTGAATACTCTTCTGCTCCGCTATTTTTTATTGCTAGACTAACCGAAATACCCCCTTTCTCAATTCTCCGACCCCACAAACTGGCAAAGGTCCTGGGATAATGGTGGGGGATTTTTGAATCTGAAGCATGAACATAGATCTAGGTACAAAAGTTCACAGAGCAGCAAGATAACCAGTCTGTTGGTTAACGTGTTCTTGTAAAACAAACAATCCTCCTCCCCACCCCTCACCCACCAGAATTTCAGAATCAGCTTTTGCTACAGATACAGGGATATGTAACCAGCACGGGCTTTTTGATAAAAATGTTCTCTGCCAACTGTGCTACACACCTTCAATTGCTCATTGAAGTGCCATATTACAGGCAACAGAGCAAATATTTGGACCTCTGCTGTGTCGTCTCTGCAATAAGGAGTGAGATCATACTGTTTTATGGCCCTGTTTGACTCCATGTAAGCTAACAATATGATCCAAAGTGTTATACACTGGGTCTTCTTAAAATCTATAATGCTGTGGGGATGTATAACTCAGTAGCTACAGTGAAGTGTAAAATGCTTCCTTTTCTATTCTGTTCGTATAGGTCTAAATCACATTCTCTGATTTGAATATGCTTGAGATCGCTCCTGGTGTCTTTTTTTAAAGGACTCCATGAAACTTCCAAATGACAACACCTGTGTCAGCAGTCAGCGTTGATTTACTTGAGAACTAAATGTGAATCCTGAACGTTGCTTTATTTTTCTGTATCACAGGGAAGGGAACCTCACAGCTTTTTGGCTTCAGTCAGGCAGGGTCCTGTGGCTTTTCTTGGTTAAAGCCAGCCAAGGTCTGTAATTGGCAGAAGCCACAGAAGTGCTGTGCTGAACATAATTTCCAGTGATTTTTGATTTTTCTATAGTGAAAGACCTCATTCCCATCTTGAAAGAGGAAGGTTTTCAGTGCAAGGTTCAAGTTTGCATCTCCATGGTACCTTTACCCCCTTGCAGTTCATGGTCTTCACGCCTCCACTATAGCAGGACCAAGTGATGAGGCAGTATGAATGAGCCAAGTTTCTTCTCTTGTAAATTTTGTGTAATGTTTCTGGTTCTTGCCCAGTGGAAAAATCAAAACCTATTTATGTCTGGGATTGCAAGGATGGTAATTTCCCCCACACAACATTAAAAGGGAACCAATGAAGAATTGTGACACATCTGCCAGATTAATGCAACCTCACCCAGGTGATGCTGTATATTAGAATATAGGGAGATTAATGAACAAATATAGAAAGAAGAAAAATTGAGTAGGCAGCAGTACTGATGAAAATACTCATTAGCAGACCAGAAACTGAACGGAAAGATGCAGTACTGTGCTGCTGCTTGAAAAACGCAAACAAATTGCTATTGGGTAAATGAATACAATTGTCATAGACACTATTACAGTCCTTGAAGTTCTCTTTTGGGAGGTGTGTTTTGAGAAAGACATAATCAAAAACTCTATCTGTTTTTTATTGTTGTTCTCTTTTAGGCAACACAAGCTATGAGGTGAAGTTGAGGTGATTAATTTACAGAATGTGAATGTTTGTTAGAAACATGACCTGTTATTCTGTCTCCCACTGAGAGCAGAGTAAGGAATTAGCTAAATTTTCAGGCTTAAGCAGGTTTCACAAGGGGTTGGTCTGTATTAGAAGCCTTTAATGATAAGGTATAAGCACCTGCGTGGGTTGGAATATGTACCCCTCTCTTGACTTGGAGCAGGGCAATGGATGACAGCTCTTCTAGGCTTATTTTTTGTGTCATGTAGCATGTGGATTTTTTAATGTGATCATCTCAAAGTCTAACTGAATTGTTTGTGCAGGTTTTCAAATCTTGTCTATAACATTATTAAAGTAGACTTCAAGATTAAAAACCACCCTGGGTTTTGTCCCAGAGGTTAGATCTGTTTGACACCAGCAGAAAAAAAACAGTCCAGATTTTGCATAATGTCAACTTTGATTTCTGGCTTCATTGACTGAGCAGATGGGATCAATCCCATCTTAGTATGCCGCAAGGAGAATAATGGTGATTGCAACTCTCTTCTTGAGGTTCTCAGAATATTTATCATTCAGAGCTAAATTAGTTTCAAATTGTTTGCAAAATTAGTGCATGCTATGCTTTTCTGCAGCTGAAGGCATGTTGTTTGAAAGAGCAAGAGGATTTGTTATTATTATGGGTGGTTTTTTCCACAACTCGGCAAATATGAACAGAATAAATCCTGTTCTTTTAAAATCTGGAAAGTACGCACACTGATTTCAGAAGCACTAGGATTTCAAAGTCCTTTCCTCCCCTACATAAATGCTAAAATCTTGAGAGCTAAAATTAGCCCAAGGCATTTTTTTTTTTAAAGCTGGGAAGATCTATAAACTCCTAAAATAGCAACTTCTTTTGGTACTGATGACACAGTAGTTGCACTAATATTGTTGCTGAGAAGCCCAAGATAATTTTTTTTTAGGAGAAAAGTTACAGAAAGTAAAAATACACTAATTCTAGGAAGTGTTTTAACCAAAATAAGAGTTTGTCAATTTCAGCATGATAACTGAAATATCAGAATTCTGTTCTCTTTCTATACAGAACTCTGCATTAATGTCCAGAAATACTTCCCATTAATTATTTTATTAAGGCTTTGCCAACATGTAAATCTTGCCACGACTGGAAAACGATCAGTATCCAAACTAAAACGGAAATTAGAAGCACCACAATAAGCAATACATGTGTTCGTCATGCAAAATGCCGACCTATTGTCAAAGGTCTAAAAAGCAGCAAATGAGCTGCCACCTAAGAGCACTGACAAAAGTAGCTTGCTGCTTTGATTAAATTGGTACAGCACAATAATGGGTGAAGACCAGAAAGAGCTGGTTTTTATGTATGCCTGCAGAGCACAGATGCTCACCTCCTTTGTTGCATAGGGCTGTAAGCACACTTTTGTACTGGGTGAGGACAGAGTTGGGGAAGGCCATGCCAAGAGAATGGGAAGTGCCTGAGAGGTGTGATGCAGTCTCTCTTGCTCCACAGAGTAGGAGGTGTTGTGGACCAAGGCCCTTCAAAAGCGTGGCTTGAGTTGGATGTATTTTGTCCTTGGAAATACTGAGTAGTACACAAACACCAGAACCACATTCTGGTTCAATAATTCAGTCTTTAAGGTCAGGGATCCACTTGACCAAAACACTGAATTTTTTCCCTTGCCTCTCATTCCCTTCTAAATCATTTAGAGACTTAAATGTTTGCTGAAACTTGTGTTAAATTTGGATGAAAATATATTCTTTTAAGTATTCATCTAGTTTTTTGAGTGAGTTTTGGTTTGCTGTGCTGCAGCTTCTTTCAGTAGTTCCTAAATGATCAGTTTATGCTGTGACTGTCTCCTTCCTTTGGGTTTCTGCAGTGCCAAGCCCAGTGCAGGCACTGCATCATAGGACACTTCGGATCATACTGGAAAGCATATACTATGCATGTGTGTGAGCAAAGGTTTTCATTTCTTCTCAGTACATACTAAATTTCATACATGCATTGATATCTTACTAGTAGCCTCTTTGCAAAGTTCTATATAGAAATATTTAATGAAAAAATATTTCTATTTTCTTTGTTCTCTCACCTGATACTTTTTTGAGAGAAAAGCTACAGTCTTTGTGCTTAGATTGCTATGGGAGATTGTGTGTCTAGCAAGCCTTCTAGGGTTACAATGCTGGTGTTTGGAAATTTGTACTCTCTAGGTGCCTACATTTTCACTTACAAGCTTAGTTTTTCTAAGCATTTTCTGGGTTGTTGGCTAGTAAAATAGTAAGAAAGAGCCATCTGCAGAGAAAAAAAAAAGGAAAAAGAAATCCCAAACCCACCTCATACTTGTTTTTTTAGTAAAAGTAAGAACTGGCCAGAACTTTAGTTGCTCTTGACCAGGACTGGAAGTAACAGATTTGTGTTGAAAACATTTATATATTATTACTTGTCCCTTGAGTTGTGCAGTTCTTCTGCCATCAGGGTTTCATAGATGCAAATTTTCCAAAGCAAATAAAAAAATAAAATCCCAGCTGACAAGCTAATATAAATGGTATGAAACAGAAGGGTAAAGGGTAAAAAAAAAAAGGACTGATTTGACATAAACAAATTAGAGCTGTTGACAGTGTGGGTGATTTTGAGAAGTGCCATTCCATTAAATTCACAGATACGAATCCTGACAAATAACAAGACCTGGTAATTTACATAAACAAGGAAAGGAAATAATGTGTAAATGTGGAAATCTAAAAAGAATTTGGTTGTTGGCACAGCACAAAACATTGTGGTAGTACAGATAGAGAAAACTAAGCTCCCCTGCCATGGTGAGGCAGTGCTAATGTGCAGTGCCCCACTGGAAATGGTTATAACATTTTGTAGTGTGAGCAGGTTAGAGGAATGACTGAGGTTCTCTGCCTTTCACACTTATATCAAAACTAGAAAACACCTTTAATCCACATGGTTAAATTGTAAAGTCTCATAAAAACTGAGGTCTTTTGGTGCTTGTGCTGTAGACTAATGTTTGGGTGTATAGGTCTCCAAGGATCATTCAAGCTAGCAGATGCCCTGCACTGTACAAGTGGTAGGTCTGTGGTTTGTTCATCACCTGGAACTCCTTTTCATTCATCCAGCATTTTTTCTGCTTTATGATGAAGTTTCCATGCACTGCTTGGTCAGTGTGAAATACAACCTACTGCTTCCTCTCTGAATGCACCTCAGGAAGTTCATATACCTCTGCTCTTATTTTAGAAATTGCTTTTTTTCACCTTTCTTTGAAGATTCTTTATGGACCAACCTATTAAAAATGAAAACACTGTATTTATTTAGATAAAACCTCTTAGTTATAAATGTCCAGCCATATGGCCATTAAGATTAACATTTAGTAGGATAAAGAGGTAATGAATATTTTAAGTAATAAAGAACTTTTTAGAAAATAGGAACTTTGTTATGTTTCATGTAGGTTTAACAATGGGGTGGTGGTTGGTACCCTGCAGTGGTTCACACTAAAGAACTTGGTTTTCTTTTCTTTTATATTTTTAATGCCATGCTATTGAAGAGTGTCTATTAAAAACAAACAAAAAAACCACGAAAGAAATGCCTCAGGGAAAGCCAGATGGTTGAGTATTGGCATCTGAAAAGAAAATAAAATATTCAGCCACACATATGTTCCTTAAATACACTTACCTGTAGTACTTTGTTTATGAGCCAAATCCTCTTCTCTATTGTTTTCACATTGGTAACATTTAACTTGTTTTGCATATCTTTTAGTAGATCAAAGTTGAGCAAAAATGTGGTTAAGGAAGTTTTTGTGCTTATTGGTTGTAGCCCCAAATCAAAGATACAAGGCCAGATATTGTAGCCTGAAGTAGTGGAGGTTATTTTGGACAGGAGAAGAAATGAGTTTGTTTCTGTATTGGTATCTCAGTCTGGCAGGTTTTTTTAAGGAATTGAATGTGGACAAGGATATCATTAGCAACTTTTTGAACGTGTTGCAGAGTTTCCTAAGAATGCCATTGCATCTAGTTTTGCTCATACTGAAAATCTTTCAACTTCATCTGTAGCAATGGTGTCCTTGTTGCCTGCAACCATGTTGTGCAAAATGAGCAACAGTTCAGGAAAGCATGTGTGTACATAAAGAGACACCACCAAGAACTGAAAAGGACGGTGGAGACTTGTGAAAACTCTGTAGAAACCCAGCCACTTCCTCGAGCAATCCACAAAATTCCCTGCAGTTATGCAGTATTTTTCATGTCATATATAAAAGGACGGCATTGTATTGTTACTGCATTGCCAGCCTCCTGTACTTTCTTGTTTTAAGAGTCACGGGACACGGTTGAATACAGTGATGGAGGACTAGAGTGGCATCAATTACTGCCAGCAAAAATGCAGTCTTGGAAAGTGTGTCCATCAGATATCCAGTGTTGTGAATGGTACCTATACAGAACCTGCCATTTCCTTTGTACTGTCTTGGTTCAAAAGGCCCTTGATGAATACATGCATGGTGTATGTTTCTCTGAGCTGGATGAGAAAGCTAAAGAGGTTGCAGTTTGTTCCAGTCAGACTTGTTTAGTTTTTTCCTATCACTGTCTCTGGAGATGAAATCATGAGCTCTGTTTTTTGCAAAGTCCTAGCCTGGACTTGTTTGCAGAGTCCCCTTTGCTACTGTCAGAAACTTGTCACTCCTTCCTTTCTTGAGACTAATAAAATGAGTTTAAAGTACCAAAATTGGCACTTCACATTCAAAATGTGGAAATAAAACTATATGGTGTAAATTAAAACTGGCGTGGATTACTGTTGTGTGTCCCTCTGCACAGTCTCTTTCAAGTCTTTCCTCTACCACATTCATCTTCTGGCCTGTCTGCTAAAGAGGCCTATGAACTTTTGTGGCATGTGAGTCAGAGTAAATACCATTTTGACAAGTCACTGTTTATCTAACGAAGGCTGTGAGTGGGTGCAGTTCTATATACCTTGTTCCTGTTGATGTAGAGAGCGAAGAACGGATGATCAGAAATGAGATGTGGCGGGGGCTGGACTGCTGGCTTTCCATCAGGTCTTCACTGTCAGAGTTGTTGCCTACAGTAATATATTTTTGGAGCCGTTGTATATCACAGCAATGCCAAATGATTTTTGGGTGTGAAGGAAGATCAGAAGAGTGAAAAATGGATTAAGGTTTATTGTAAAATTGCTAAATCTGTGTGAAGACATGCAAGATCTGATTCTTGTTCTTCAGTACAGGGATGAGTCACAACTCTGAGAAAAAATTAAAGAAGTGGCCTAACAGCTTTAGAATTATGCTTTGGATAGATGAGGGTTTATTGAAATTGTTCAATTTTGAAATGACTTTTAAAACAGCACAGATTTTTCTCTAGCTCTTGATTCTTAACAAGCTGCCAGTTGTCTCACCCAGCAGCAGTATCCAGCAGAGATTTCCAGAAGTGTTCTGTAGTCATGAATGCCACTTGCCCAGTAAAATGAACAGGAAGTTCAGCATCTAAGTTTGTATGTGACACCTGACCGACAGAAACACCTAGCACAAGGTCAGACATATGACCTACAGAAAACCTAAGTCATGTTTGAAATATTAATGAATAGCAGAATTATACATTAATAGACACACACACACATCTATCCTTTAATGGATACAGAAGGAAATGTTGCCACCAGAGATGAGGAAACTGCTAAGCTACTTAATGCCTTCTTTGCCTCAGTCTTTAATAGGGAGACTAGTTATCCTCAGCATACTCTGCCCCCTGAGCTGGAAGGCGAGGATGAAGAGCAGCATATACCTCCCCCAGTCCAGGAGAAAATAGTGACCTACTACACCATCTGGACACTCACAAATCCATGGGACCAGATGGGATCCATCCAAGAGAACTGAGGGAACTGGTGGAGGTGCTTGCCAAGCCACTCTCCATCATCTATCAGCAATCCTGACCCACGGGGGAGGTCCCAGATGACTGGAGGCTTGCCAGTGTAACGCCCATTTACAAGAAGGGCCAGAGGGAGGATCCAGGGAACTACAGGACTGTCAGGCTGTCCTTGGTACCAGGAAAGATTATGGAGCAGTTTGTATTGAGAGCACTCACATGGCAAGTCCAGAACAAACAGGGGATCAGGCCCAGTCAGCATGGGTTTACGAAGGGCAGGTCCTGCTTGACCAACCTGATCTCCTTCTATGACCAAGTGACCCACCTTGTGGATGAGGGAAAGGCTGTGGATGTTATCTACCTTGACTTCATCAAAGCCTTTGACACTGTCTCTCATGGCATACTCCTTGAGAAGCTGGCATCTCATGACTTAGACAAACGTACTCTATGCTGGGTGAAAAACTGGCTGGCTGGATGAACCCAGAGGGTTGTAGTGAATGGAGTTAAATCCAGTTGGTGGTGGGTCACAAGTGGTGTTCCCCAGGGCTTGGTGTTGGGGCTGGCTCTGTTTAATATCTTTATCAATGATCTAGATGAGGGGATTTAATTCACCCTTAGCAAGTTTGCAGATGACACCAAGCTGGGAGGCAGGGTCGATCTGCTTGAGGGTAGGAAGGCTCTGCA
>JANZLQ010000089.1:23123992-23137660 GCA_026212715.1 Elanus axillaris
GGCCAAGAAGGCCAATGGCATCCTGGCCTGTATCAGAAATTCTGTGGCCAGCAGGAGCAGGGAGGTGATTGTTCCCCAGTATTCGGCACTGGTGAGGCTGCACCTCAAGTACTATGTTCAGTTTCAGGCCCCTCACTACAGGAAAGACATGGATGTTCCGGAGTGTTTCCAGAGAAGGGGCGACCAAGTTGTTGAGGGGCCAGGAGCATAAGTCTTAAGAGGAGTGGCAGCTGAGGGAACTGGGGCTGTTTAGTTTGGAAAAAAAGGAGGCTGAAGGGGGACCTTATCACTCCCTACAACTACCCAAAAGGGAGTTGTAGTGAAGTTGGTGCTGGTCTCTTCTGCCCATTGGCTGATGATGAGACTTAATGGCCTTAAGTTGTGGCAAGGGAGGTTTAGGTTGGATATTAGGAAAATTTTCTCTACTGAGAGGGTTGTGAGACATTGGAATAGGCTGCCCAGAGAAGTGGTTGAGTCACCAACCCTGGAGGTATTCAAAAAGCATGTAGACAAGGTGTTCCAAGACATGATCTAGTGGGCATGGACGATCGTTGGACTCAATGATCTTGAAGGTCTTTTCCAATCTGAATGATTCTACAATTCTATGATTGTAAAATATTTTAAGAGTGTTCAAATATTGGCAGTGTCTAATAATGGTGAGTTAATTCAGCCATGAGATATTCTGATCTATTCAGGTTACTCAAAGCCTCCAGCTCCAGAAGGGTACAATTCCTGAATATATAAAAAAATAAAATGAAAAAGACTGGATTTGGCTGTTGGGACAACAGAAGATAAATTACACAAATGCTGTCATTAGAAATGTGTTTTGGATTAACCCCAGTCAGCAACTAAGCACCACACAGCTGCTCACTCACTCTGCCCCACCCAGAGGGAGAAAACCGGGAAAAGAAGTAAAAGTCATGGGTTGAGATAGGAACAGTTTAATAGAATGGAAAAGACGAACCTAATAATGATAATGATAACACTAGTGAAATGACAACTGTAATAATAAAAAGATTACAATATACAAGTCATGCACAATGCAATTGCTCACCACCCACTTACTGATGCCCAATCAGTCCCTGAGTGGTGATCCCCTGTCCACACTCCCCCCAGTTTATATACTGGATGTGATGTCCCATGGTATGGAATAGCCCGTTGGCCAGTTTGGGTCAGCTGCCCTGGCTGTGTCCTGTGCCCCTCGCTTTCTCGCTGGCTAGGCATGAGAAGCTGAAAAATCCTTGACTTAGTATAAACATTACTTAGCAGCAACTGAAAACCTCAATGTGCTATCAACATTCTTATACTGAACTCAAAACATATCACCGTACCAGCCACTAGGAAGACAATTAACTGTATCCCAGCTGAAACCAGGACAAGATGTTACCACACATTAGGGAAACTACTATACACACATGAACTTACATAGATAATTAGATTAGGTGCCCTCTAAGCAAAACTACTCCAAATAATAACAAAAAAAACAACCAACCTGTTTCACCAAGGAATCTGAAGCCCTTTGCATGAAGGCAGTGATTTGAGATAGTATTCTCCTACAACCAAGGTCTCGTTTCTGGGATGGCAAGTTACAGTTCTGAAGGGCATTTCTTGAATCCAGTGAAAGCAGCTGTCTGATCTGAGACAAACTCAGAGTAGAACAATTTCTATTGGAATCATTGTAGTCCTAAAGTTAGTAGTGATCATACTACCCTTTGTCATGAGTGCTTGTACTCTGCATAAGGTGTAGCACAGTGTCTGTGCTACCAGCCTCATCCTTTACCCTTTTTATGTAAGAATTTCTCTGAGGGATCCACTGCAAAAGTTCATCCTACCTAGCCTTTCAAAAAAAACCTGATGAAAACCAGCAGAAAGACCCCCCTCATTTTTTACTGGTAGCCTTTTTTTTCTAGCAATTTGTTCCACAGCACGAGTGAGAAATCTCCAAGAAATTGGTGGTTACTAGGAATGTCTCACTGTTCTTTAGGTTTCAGTTTATTGTACAGGTGAAGGAGAACCTCAAGAGGTTATCTGCAAGATCAGCAGTGGAGGGTCACATGGAGAGCTGTATTCCAATTTACACACTTAGGCTCCTCATAGAATATGAAGTTAAGGCAATAAGTGAGTTTCCATGAGGGCTGGGCAAGATGGTCAGGTTAATCTGAAACAAAGCTCTTAAGATGGGGCTCACAGGATGTTGCACATGACTAAAAATACTTTGCTATGTGCTGCAGTGCAGAGGGACATGTGTCACATCCCTATTAGGATGCCTGTAAGATGATTTTGATATGCCTGTTTAAGATGCTATAATGGATGTTCCAATCTTACATTATTGTTCAGAGGGAAGAAAGCTTAATGGGAAATCCATAGCAGGGAAAGGATTTCTGTGCTCTTTGGGTTAATCAACACTATAGTCTGATACAAGCTGATTTGAGCCAGTCAAACTAGGCTGCTTACTGTGCTTATTGGGGCAGAGTATGGTAGTAACTCCACATCAAAAACCTATGTCTGTATATATTATCCTATGTATCACTTTTTAAGTGGCTAGTAGTGACACTTCAGTACATCATATTGCCAAATGGTAAGAAAAAAGGGGCTTTCATGAGTTGGCTGTTAGTATTTCTGCATGAATACATCATGTAATCTTGAGTTATTTCCCACTGCTCAGGTTTAATCTAGATGCAGAGCTTTTTGCTTTACTCCTCCATTTGTTGAGACCATTGCTGGACAATCCTCTTATATTCTCTTTTGTATTTGTAAACCCCTTCCACTTTAGCAGTTGGAAATGTATTTGGTGACTGTCTTATTTAATGTGAAAAATCAGTCTATTCCAAAGCACGTATTCGTCATAATTTGGAATGAGATCTTTGTTACCATAAAAGTTGGGAGCTGGATGCAAAATCTGCACTTGTTATGTTAACCTTTGTCACACTGACAAATGATAGAGTTCAGGAAAGTCTGCTCTGTTTTCAGTCCTTTGCGTGACCCTCCAAGTTAATTTGTTTTAATTTGTACAGTGACAACATTTACTATTTAAACAAAATTTCCTTAGCCTATGTCTCATTTTATTGCCTTTTTTCTCCTCCCTTGAAGCTATTCGCAATTAAACCACAGTAAAATATGAAGCATGAGAAATATTAAATCATCTTAGCAATGAAGAGGCATGAAGCAGATGAATAATGAGAAGCAGAAGATGAGAAGCTGTAATGCCACTTTCATTACAGAGTGCCTATTCTGGCAAGGAGTTCACATCGCCTTTTATTATTTCATATCCTGTTTATGGGTTACAGGAATGATTAAGAAAAAAATCCCACCAAAGAGCAGTCCTCAGATTTGTTTAAATTATGGAAAGGAGAAACTTCAAGGCCTCTTTTGCTAAAGACTAAGAGGTATGTCTCTGAGATAGCTAGTGCACTTTAACTTAGGCAAGTGTGGGGATAAAGGAAGGAGTACTAATAGTACTAATGTAAGATTCTCATGATAATGGAAGAAAAAAAATTATTACATACCTGCAAAATACATAAGTTAGGATGAAATTTCCATTAAGAAAAGTATGGTCTGACTGTTGAATCAGAACTGTTCTATGTAGATCTGTAGGTAGAGGCACACAATGCCATCTGTTCTGAAAGGATTTTGAATGTTTAATCTAGATAATAAAATGGCTAAATATCACTGCCCAATTTTTGGGCTGTGCTGCTTACTTAGTTACTGGTTTTGATATCTTAGTGCTCAAAAATGGTTAATGAACCTGAGAATAAAGAGCTCAGAAATGCCTGTAACTTTTACCCACTGCTCCAACAGTCACCATCTTTATTTTAATTGAAAATATCCCTCAGACATAGTTTTACCCTGCTCAAGATATTTTCCTGGCTTCCTGTGCCTCTCTTAAGTTGTATCTGATTATAATTTTAATTAAATGCTTTTTGAGTTGGAAAAATGTTTATTCATGGAAGCCAAAACACTTTGGATAAATTTGCTGATTTTTAATATTTTTAATCAACATGACTGTCTGGCTTTCAAAAAAGATTCTAATCTGGATCTTAGAAAGCAGAAATAAGTTCAGGCAAACCACAGGTTTACTTCACATGCTTCCTTTTGATCCTCTTTCCCAGGTATTACAGAAAGGATTACTTATTCAAGGTTACTATTTAGTCTTTGAAATGTCTCATTGATGTCCTTAGGTGACAGGATCTATTTTGCTATGGGGTCATCTCTTCTGTCTCAAGTCAACAAATACTTCAATTTGTGTTTTCCCAGCCCTTTCCCCTCCCATTCCAGCGCAGAAGCTTAATCTCTTCTTTCATTTTACAGGTTGCATATCAAGAAAGGTGGGAAAACAGAGTGAATTGTGCAATAATATATGCTCTGCATTTTATTTCATGCCTGCTAGCATATTCCTTCTGGAAATGTTGGCATCTTCTTTCTTACACTTTTTTGAACTTAGAAAGAAAGAGCGAGTCAGGACCATTTCCCACTTAATAAGTTTCCCATATTGAATCTCTCATTGATCTGGTTCTGTTTGGTACCCTCTTAATTTTCACTTGTCCTTTGACTTGTTTTCACAAATAAACAAACAAAAAAATCAGTCTCTAAAACTAAGGACACTTTTGCAGGGCTGCCAGAAGGCACTATTTCTAGCACTTATGTATGTGGTGGCATTGGTTTGTATGCTTACACACTGAGTATGAAAAATACAGATTTTCCAACCAGAATTTTATCAGCTGTAGTATATAAAATATATAAAAAGTATATAAAATGTGAGTAATTTTCAGTTGGTCTAATTAGAGTTTGCAAACAGTAATTCCAAACAAAAGCCAGTCAAACTGTATTAAACACAATTCTGGTGAGCAGAGAGTGGGTTTTGTTTCTGAAGGGTAGTCTATGTACAAGATGCATTTAATTAGTTTTCATCAGAGCTCTGGATCCTCTATTTGAGGATTATAAACAAGCCAGGAAAACTTGGCATAGCTGAATTGCTGTGTGCAAGCTCAGTGCTCAGAATGGTGCCAAGGTGCATACAGATACCAAACAATACCTTTGTAAATTTACTGAGGAATCTTGTGGTGAAAATAAGGGTTAAACTATAGTTCCATATTCATGTTCTCCCTTTTTGATCTGGGTATTGGTTACAGAGTTCTTAATCTCCCTAGTATGCCAGCACTTTAACGCAGGATGGTTGATGATGAGCATACTATAAAATACGTAAGTGTATTTTGAGAGTTGAAAGGACTAAAAAAATGCAATATATAATGAATGCAATACATTTGTAATGAATTTGACACACACACAAAATACATTGTGTGTAGAATGTGGTTTGACCAAAAGGGTGCCGGGGGATCTTAAGCTACTAAGGCTGAAGCTTTGTCCTTAATTCACCCTGTCATTTCTAGGTATTATAATACATGGCATCAAATGTAACCCTCTGTCTCAAATCTAGTATAAAAAAAAAGGAATAATCTGAAGTATATTGGGCAAAGGGAATCTGCTGTGAACTGACCTTCACTCTACAGTTTTCATAGTATATATTTAGGACTGGTCTTTGTGATTATTTAGGGGTTTTGCACGTGAAGTATTTGTAACACTGAAAAAATATACTCCAAATTATTCAGTGTATTTGGAGTACAGATTATTTACAATGATATATTAGAAAACATGTAATTAGGAAAATGTAATGGCTCAAGATAACAGACAAATCTATGTTTTGCCTCATTCGACTTGTGTATATGTATTGTGTAAATCCATAGAGGTATATCCAAGGTTATTTGCTAGGATTTAGTTCTGTGTGGGAGCGGGGGGAAAAGGTCTAATGGAAATGTTGACAGACCATTAACTAAAGTATCATTAATGGGTGCTATAATAGATAAAGGTATTTTTTAATTGTAAAGGGGTTAATTGGTACTCCTCATTTGCATTCCTTTCTTCCTGAGTGATGGCAATTTGAGATCAACCATTGAAAGGAATACTATTATACCGAGAGAATATAAAGGATCGCTATATTTTCTCCAAGAAAATAAGCAGGTGGGAAAAACAGAAATATGCTAACTGACATATGATGATTAGCCAGCTATAGCTGTGGAGAAAACTGATTTGCGTAAGAGTTTATTTAGGGAGTGCCTGCAGGAAAGTATTGTTTCCATAGTAGTTATAAGAATTTGATTATTATTTTTTTTAATTTTTAATTGCTTTCTATCTGAGCATAGGAAAAACAGCTGACATTGGTCAAAGTGTTTACCATGACTTATATGTTGTTGCAAACTTCAACCCTTTTCTCTGTGGAGATAAGGATTTTCTGAATATGAGAGAAGCTATTGCTTTTTCCTTTTGCTCAATCTGAGATGATGAGGGAAGTGCTTACACAGCCTATGTCTAGGCACCCAGACACGTAAAATGAGGCTTAGCTCCCTAAATTGATGGGAAAAAATTGGGCTCCTTCTCCCTGTTGCCCTCATAGGAGCTTAGTTGGTCCATGACCAGAGGAACTGGTCAGCTGATGCCAAGTGAGGCTACCTGTTACCTCTTGCCTTGTCACCAGCCTGTTCTGTCATTAAGGTCTTCCCCTCATACTTTGTAACCTTGGTTTAAGGGTTTAAGCCAAGAGCAGCTGATGAGTGCTGGGGGAGCCTGGCCACACGTCACCAGGGCAAGCTGCTGGCAGTTACTGTGCAACAGCTAGTCTCCATCATCTGCCTGCAGCTCTCCATTCTTGGATGGGTCTCCAGGGGCTGATGATCTCCTAATGCTGGCTGCCTGTAGACCATAAGGAAGCTTACAGGCTATCCAACACCTTACATAGTTACTGCCTCTCTGAGTGCAGCTCACTGATTTGGCTGATATGAACAGCATGAGATAAATTGTTTCCCTTGACTCTTAAAATCCCCCACATGAAGCCTTCGTCTTCCACCAAAGTTCTTTGTTTCTTCAACTCTAGAGTTAATGAGACAATAGTATCTTTTATATCTTTATAAAGTTAATGCCTTAAGGAATGTAGCCAACAGCAACAATACCATCTTAATGTACATAGAACAACTACATTATTTAATAGAGGAGTTTGCCAATTTGTCAGTCCTAAACTGCAATTTCTTCTCTGAGTCTTTCCAGTCTTTCAGTATTTACTATGCCTTTATTTTGTGGTGCAGATGCTTTTTTTGGTGCCCTGACTTTCCCCATCTTTGCCCATTTCCTAACTACATGGGACTGACTTACTTGTAGTCCTGGAAAAAATTTGCAGATTATATTAATGAGTGCAGATAGGAGACCAAGTTTCAAGAAAGTTTCTCAATTCCGATTCCCTGACCTCTTGCTCCAGGCTTCATTGTGGGTCACTTTTACAGATTTTGTGCGCTGTGGGCGTCTAAGCACTTCCCCTCGCCCTGAGTTCAGAAATGCCGTGGGCCTCACTGGAGCTCCATGTTCACAGCTGAGTCTCTGAGTAGCTCGGGTGAAAGCAAGAAGTTGGCTGCTCCTGAATGACACTCAACTGGCCTGCCTTCCATCTGCTGGGCTGCACTGGGTCTTTGCTGCCCAGTGATTACATAGGCAGGGTGGTCCTCTCACAAATAATAACATCCATGTGGTGCCAAAATCCCAGGCTAGTTCTCAGCTTGATCGGTTTCCCAATTTGCTTCACCACACAGCCAAGCAGCACTTGTGCCAACATAAAGCCAGAAGAATAGCTGGGTGTGAGAGGAAAGCAGAGCTGTGTTCTGGATTCTGGTTTTCTAGCTGCAAATTTTAAATGCCTGGAGATTGTCAAGTGCTCAGGTAAAGCACTTTGCAACTTACATACATTGTCACATTTGTATACTGTGTGCATACCCTTTTCTGCCTGCTAAGTAACTGAGTATTTATACGTGCTTGCCAGTTTTTGTGAAGTTTCCAGGGCAGGGATGACTGCTTGTCAGCTTCCTGACTGCCTGAAGGATTTTCTTTGCTCCTATAGGCTTCAGCAGGCCAAGTCTCAGTGCGACAGCTTTGGCACGTGTGCTGCTTGGGCACTGGAGTTATTCAGATAGAAGCTTAAGCACACTAGTAGTGTCTGTAACAAAAAGACTTTTAATTTTAAAAGTCACCAAGCGTTTTGGCAGGGGTATCATTCTCATACTGTGAAGTACCCTCTGCATTGTGTAGTGCAAGGAAGTAATTTGGTTGAAAAGAACACCCTGCTCTTTGTTTTTTTGGATTCCCCCTCATTCCCACCCAAAATTATTTCTGTTCTGGATCATTTCCATGACCCAATTCTCTGCCAGGGCACACAAATGGGAATGAGCTGCAGGGTGGGGGAGTGACAAGGAAGCCTAAACTGCCTTGCCTTTATACTCCATAGGATAAAAAGTGCTTCTCTGGGGCTAGAAAATTGAGGTTACTATAGCAGAACTAGAGCATCGTGTGAGTGCAACCATGCTCACACTGCTGTGTTTATCCTGGAATAATAAAACTACCTACTACCTCCTGTATGAGTTAAACAGTAAAAGCATAGTTTTGCTACTACAACTCCATCTATGCACTTGTATTTTGGAGGATTTTGCCAGCATCCACTATGCTATAAATACAGGTCTCTGTATCTGGGACCATAGAAATATATCTTTACCAGCTTTAATTGATTTTAGTTAGGAGCTAACTGGCTCCAGAAGAACTATTTATAGCTTAACATTTCTGTTGAAAATGTACCATTTAGTAATTAATAGGTTTGGAAAGCAGCCAGAATCTTTCAATATAATCCATTTTAAGAAAAAAAAGAATCAATTGACTCTTTCTATTGAATTGTAAATATAATGAAATATTTTACAACAAATCATGGTTAAAAATAGCCCAGTTGCACCAGCTGTCACGTAGGATAAATCACTTGCATCAGGACATGATCTTCGTGATTCATGCTCTATGCAAATAAGCGCAGAGTTTTGCTCCACATTGTATTTGGGCAAAGTTCCCCAAGGACTTAAATGGGAATTTTGCCTAAGCAGTAACAGCAAAATTGGTCCCATGTGAAAAAAAACTGATCACTGGGGAAAATGAAGAAATTCTTCTTAAAGGCACAGATGGCATTTAAGCATTTAACTTTAATTGGCTTTTTACATGACTGGGGACCCCTCTAGTGTTGTTCTTTTAGAAGAAGAATCAATACTCTGGAAAGAGAAATGTGTGTGAAAGTTGACGATAGTAAGTTGCTGGGACGGATAGAGCCAGTGTGCTCCGGGAAAGTGAAAGGGTGCTACAGAGAGAGATGTGAAACAGCTGAAACAAATGCCAAGATGAAGAAGGAGTAATGAGAGCTTCCTTTACTCTTACTGTGGGTGGTTTTACTTGTCATGGCAGCACTGTATGTGTGAGCAAGAGAGGGGCAAGATGAGCCAAACACAGCTGGGAGAAGGAGCAACTGCAGAACTTCCAGGGTTTTAATAATGCTTGAGGGGAAAAGACACAAATGTTCAAGCTTATCTGAGGCACAGAATGAAATAATCTGGGAAAAGTAGCCCTGAAGGCTCAATTTAGTATTTCAGCATATCATGTTGAAAATTAATTGCAAGTAGATCATTAGGTTTTCATTTTGCTTTGCATGCTCATAGGTGGATACTAAGAGCATAAAGAAATCAAATTTAGGAAAGTTGCTTGAGGTCAAGGTTATAGTAAGAACTTTTTGGGTGTAGTTTGTTTTCTATGCATTTTCCTTGAATTAACCCACTGCCATTTAAAAATATTTATTAACTCAGGTTAATCTAAGCCGCTTTTTTTCATGCATGCATATTCAGTGCTAAAGGCATATAGTGGTGATTGCTAAACCAAGACTTAGGATGCAGCATAGGAAAGACTGTCATTAAAAATTTCACTTGCCTCACTCATATATGAGAATGATGATAGCCTTTCTGAGGAAAGACTTGTTTTATCATGAAATAAAGACACTTGGTGGTAACAGTTGGGACTGCTTAGAACTGGATACAAGGTGTTGGAGTCAAGAAAAGTGAAATGCAAGTGCTGGAAAGGTCAAGGATAGTAGCAAGGCCTAGTAAGAGATGTGGCCACAGATCAGACAAGGAATCCATAATGCAAGGGGCATGAAGTGGCTAGAGGAATTGCAGACTGGCAGTGGTAGAAACTAAGAATCAGCATTAAGCACACAGGAGACAGGAAAAGGTAATTGAAGCTAAGGAGGCAGGGCAAAGGAGAAAGAAGCAAACTAAGCTTAGCTTAGGCAAGGGACATGCTAATCAGCTAGCGTCAGCATCTTGATGGCCTTGTATTTTAAGTGTGGGTAAACTGTCAACCCTTAGCTTCCCCTGTGATAAGTCTGGCTTGGTAAGCCTTTGGTCTTGGCACAGTCTGACTGATAAGAACCCTGACTCATTTGCTGCATGGACAGGTCTTGTTCAGTAGCCTCTCTCTTCCCATTCATGGTGATGCTGAGTTTGGGTACAGTGATGGAGGTTCATACTAAGCTCTCCTTGGTTAGGTGTCAGGAATTCCTAGGTTTAAGTCTTACATTTGTGGGTTTAATTTCTTTTATTTTTTTTCAGCTCTTATGGAAGTCAGATATAAAAACCTGTCATGGGACTGCCTCCTCAGGAGAAGCTTCAGATGACCTGGGGGGTGGTGCACTCAAACTGAAGAAACCTGTCCTTTTTGAGCCTCATAAATGTAAATAATCACACAAAGGTTCCTGCATCAAGTCACCTGTTACCAGATTCAGCCCTGGAAACAACAGGGTTTCCTTTTCCTGGAGAGCCTTCCTCCTCTCTTCACCAACCAAGCAGACATGAGTCAATAGCACTGGACTATAATCCATTTGTCCTCAAGGTTCCCTTACTTCAGGGACAGGCAGACAGACTTTCTCAGTCACTAAGTGGCCAGTGAGCATCTTAAATGAATATTCTCTTCCTCTTGAAAGCCCTTTGTCCCTCTGCTGCCTAGACACTTCACGCTTTGCAAATCCACTTGTGTCTGAGCCTGAAAGGGCTTGTCATCCACTTGGCAAAGAAGTCTCCTGCAGAGGTCTGCCTTCTTCCTATTACATAGTGCATACTTCCAGCCTACTTACGACAGCCCCTGACTGGCCATGCTCTATCCTGCAATTATTGTAAGACTGAGTAGTTGCCAGTGTGCATTTACACAACAGATGTCCATCTTCTCTTTTCTCAGTGTGCAAATGCAGCCACAGGCCAAGTGACATGTCCCCTTGTCTTTGTTTATACATGTGTGTGCAGGTGTACATGCACATAAATAAACAAATAAAATGTGTTCATCTGTCTGCTATGTAATGAAGCATTGCACTTCTTTTTTAAAAAAAGAAATTCAAAGCAAGCACAAATAATCTACATTTGTCAGAATTCTGTGTGGTTGTGACCTCCAGAAAGGATGTGGAGCAAAGGAGACTGGGAGAGGGTATTGGCAGCTTCTGTGAGGAACGATTCTCCATGCTAGCTCTTTGGAAACCAGGAAGCCAGGTGTAAATCTCTGCAACTTGAGAATACGGATAGTAATTTGTGGAGGTGCATATATTTGTACTGATTAGGGCTCTTCTATAACTAAGGAGTGAAAGCGAGTCATGGCTTCATTAAGTCTGTCATTAAACATGTTTACAGATGATCATAGCACTGTTCTGTAAGAGACTTGGGGGGGGGGGGCGAAGCCCAAAAGAGTTTTGATCCAACTCTTCTGTCTTCCATGCAGAAGGTCCTGTGATTGATTCTGCAGGTACTTTTTTCCTGGGTTGATGCTATCTGGCTATGAAGGCAGATAGGAGAGTTTTCTATGCTTTAAACAGAAATGGAGCTGCCAGCCTTGCAGAGGTCGTGATATTCCTCCAGTGCCCTTCCCACAGAGCACTGGACATTTCCTTCCATAGCTGATGGAGATATGGCCCCCAGAAACCTTAGTGCAAGAATGATAAGATGTGGAAACTGCCAAAAGGTGCAATAGCATCTGTAGTCCGGAAGATGATTGCATCTGGGTTAGCCAGTTACTGTGATGAAACGTGGTGAAGACACAACCAAGTGTTTCAAGATTGTGGATTAGAATTTGCAGTTCTTCAGATTGCTTATGAAGTTGTAATGACTTACAATGGTACCTTTGTTAAAGTAACATGGAAAGAAATCTGGGTAATTTCTCTGTTTTCAGTGCATGACTTGGGGCAGAGACAGGGAAGGTTTGAATTTCTGGAGTATTATTGGCAATAAGAGACTATTATGTGACAGGAGTCACCAGCTGATGAAAATCAAATAGTTACCCAATTACTGCACTGCAACAGCTCTTCTTAGGACATCCTTCAAGGAAGAAAAAAATCAGAAGCAGAGCTGTGGGCTAGCCTGGGCTACGGAAAGAACTCTTTCCTTCCAGGACTGCCCCCCAGTTCTTCTACATTTTAGGTACTTTCTTTCTAGATCTTCTTCCCTGACAAAAATAAAAACCCTCCATATCTTCAAATGCTGTTCTTCTGTCTTTGTAATCCTTCTTAAAGCTTCCATTTGAAATGGTCTCCTCGACATACTGTGTGGAATCTTCACTGTCTTGTTTCACAGTGTTGCAAGAGGTACGCTGGGATGTGTGCTGTTACAGTGAGCAGTGAGTGAATATGAGAGAGAGTTTTAGGAGCAAGCTTCTTTCAGGCTATGGTTCCGATGTTGGTATAGGCCACTGCTGCATGAAGGAGGTCACCATGTTTTGCAATGTGTCTAGGTGTTTATCCTGAGTGCTCTTGAATGTGAGGTAATATTAATATTCCAGTCAGGGGGTAGTAAATCTGCAGAAAGTTCTCCTGTGCTCTGTAGGTGAGGTCTTATTTGTGTACTAGCACTGCTTTTCATGTCAACATGCATTATTTTGAAAGGACTTTATTCCATGACCATAATTTCTGTTATTAGTTTAAAAAATAAATTCAGCTGTTATTGTAACATCAGAACCAAGATTTATGCAAGAGAAAAATATGCCTGTAACTTAGGAGAGGAAGAATAAAATGGCATTTAACAATGGGGTAATGCATTCTGTGCACATTCAGCCATCTCCCCTTTTACTGGCTTTTGCGCAGGCAGTGAATCCTTTGCTTTGTGTCCAGGCTGCAGGTTTGGGGGAGAGAAAGCAAAACTGCACATACTCTGCAAGGAGGAGCTATAATGCAGATAGATCCAGTTCAGAAAAAAAGGAAGTGTTTTCTTCCAAACCATTACATTCACAAATTCTGGATGAGCATAAAACTGTGTAGTTTCACCCTGAATGCTTTTGAGACAGAATGCTTCTTTCCAGAGTGTGCATCTCATATCAATATAAGTAAAACACCATAAATATCACGCTCATTCTGCTTGAGTAGCATAGTTTTGTTCTTGTGCAATGGGAGCAGGTGGTGGGAGGTTGTTTTGATGAGGTTAAGAAGCTCCTCCCTGCTTCCCCAAGCAGCAGTCTAATCTGCGTCAGCAGTAATTGTGTGCCTTGCACTGCTTTTCAGTGAGTGTGAGTGCAAAAGATGCATCAATGAGGTATCAAACTGAGGCTTAGATGTTCCTTTTAAGTGGCTGCTCATTTCCTTGAGCCATAACATGGGCTAAAGGTTAACTTACACATGCTCTGTGGAAGAACAATTTCTTTTTCAGGAACAGAGAAGGAGGGGAGAAGGGCGTTGTTTCACGTTCTTTCCCACCTATAGACTAAATGTGATTGCACAGTGCTGTTCATGCAGATTTCCCCCCC
>JANZLQ010000089.1:23137681-23163066 GCA_026212715.1 Elanus axillaris
TTATTTGCTAATCAGACTTCAGTGCAGTGGCGATAAGGGAGAGACTGTTGCCTAGCTCGGAGGCTCTGCCGAGCGCCCGAGCCCTGGAACTGAGGACTGAAGCAGCTGCCGCTCTCGGGCTCCGAGCGTCTCTCCGCGGCCGTCCTCTCGCCCCCGTCAATGGGCCTAGCGCAGGGGAGCTGTCCGAGGTGCTAGGATGCTGGCTCCGCGGGGGGCCAGGGCAGCCGGATTGCAGGAGAGGAGCCCCACAGTCCTGCTGGAACCCGAAGGTAGGCTTGCTCTTTGTTTGAGAATCCCTGATTAATCAACAGTAGCATCAACAGACTAAGGCAGCTGGAGAGAGCAAGCCTGCTTGTAGTCACGGGGGGAGAGAGAGAGAGATGATGCCACAAGCTAGACTGCCTCAGACCTTCTGTATTTAAGTGGCAATGAGAGAGCAAGTGTCTTTCCTGCTGCAAGAAGCCATTTGGATAGGATGTTTTCCATTCCTTATATTGCGTTCTTTTTGTCTCCACAGAATATATTCAAATGAGGGACCTTAGAAATCTCTGTGTTAGTACATATAATGGTGCTGTAATCTTCTATGTTGTAAAGTGGGTAAAAATCATCCAGTTTCTTCTCTGCTGGACCTCAAAGCAGGGTGCTGTTTATACCCTCCCATTATCTGTATCGTCTCTTCTCTGAATGTGGATTTAAAGAAGCAAGAACCTGTCTTCTCTTGCCACTGCATTTTTTAAAAGCCAAACTTTACATGTCATTTTAATCGTATGTTAAGAAGATCTGTAACATAGCACACTGACTTATAGTGATGTCGAATACTACAATCTGGGCAATTTTGCCAACAAGATTTAATGCACTTTAACTGAAGAAAAAAACTGAGCCTAACTGCAAATCTGTTTCTTATGGTGCTGAAATATCCCTTCCGACTGCACTGAGGTAACCACAGGAAAGGGCTTTTACAGGCAAAAGTCACCTTTGATTACTGCACTTAGCAGTCCCCGTGGACTTAAATTTTGGTACGTACAAATTTTAATACATTATATGAGCATGCTAATAAAATGTGGTGCTAATTAGAATGAAAAAAATAATATTACAAATTGTAATAATGAGTAGTCAGAATGCATAAGGATGAAGTTGCATGTATTTTTAGGAGGTATTAATCAAACCATTGCTAAAATAAAAGCTGAAGTCTGTTTGACTGGTTTTGTGTGCTTCACATGTTGATTGTGCTTGTAATAGAGACATTTTGCAGCTGTATTTTTTTTGTTTGTAAAAAGCACTGTGAAATAATTAAAAACATTCTTTGCTGGTTTCTGATGAAATAATTTCTAACATCTATGTTAGTCATCAGACTCACTCCACCATTAAAATTTTACAGCATCTTAACGTGATGCTGGTAGTAGTGAAATCACCATTTCATTTTCTTAAGGAGGAATATAAATACATCCATCAGCAAGAAGCTTATTCTTTCTTATGAGTTCAAATGTACTGTTTGCATACAGAATGTGTGTCTATATGTCTGTGTGGGTTTATTTCTTATTGTTGTTGTTCATAAGTCTTCTGCATAATATTGGGATGATAAAATGCCATGATTGCACTTAAGTGCTGGCCATTCTGAGTCTAGATTTGTAATTGTCCAACATCCCTGTGGTTAGGAGGAAGCATTATTTTCCTCAGGGAATAAAAGTGATAAAAGTGTTGCTGTATTGTAAAGTAAACAAGAGCTCTTTACATTCTGGAGTCATAGAGGAGTCATTGTTAGCAAAGACCTTTTCCCTTTTCAAAAGGCACTAGCAAAGGAGCCAAAATTCAAGGCTCAAGGTATTTTTTTTTAGTTATTAAAACTACAGGGAGCATAACTTTCCCCTATGAAGGGTGCAACATCTGTAGAAATGGACTATTTCTTTAAACGCATGCAGTAGCATTCTCATTGTACTGAAGGGGCCACTTTTAACCTCTTTAAGTGAAGGGCTTAGCTCTGCTTAGCTTCAGTGACTTCACCCAGGTGCTAGATCTCATGCTGTGCAGTATAATGAGGATAAGGTATATACTCTGTTATCCCAGTCAAAATACAAAGTATATTTTGTACTTCCAAATGAGTGTAGTTGTTCTTTTTTTTTTAAATATCTACATTAAAAATTGTCAAATGATATATAGTGGGAAACCTGTAACCTATTTCAGAAGGTCTTTCCTCTTTGACATTAGTATTTAATGTATCACTGTCTGTGAAACCAGTAATGCCAGCTCATTGTTAAGAATGAGCAGAGAAAAGCACATCTTAGCAATTTGTCTCATCACATTCAACTGTTTGGGTATTTCAGAACTCACTTGGTATAAGGCACAGTTATGATAAGAGAGAGTTCAGCAAATTAGTCTCTAGTATATTTTTTCACCACTGAATTTTTTTTAGTTGCAGTTAAAGTATTCTTCGTATACCCATTAGGTCCTTATTAGTGTGCTGTGGTCAGCAGTTTGTAAAAATTTGATATGGCTGGTCTGTCTACTTTGCTTTTACTGCCTTGCAGGCAACTAGAGTGCAACAGTTCAAACTCAAGGGTTGAATGGCTGATTAGCATCTTTGATTTGCGCAGAATCCTTCTGATATACTGAATTTAGTGGAGGGAATTGACAGGTAATGTGAAAGCAGGTGTGTTCTCAAAGACAGGAGGCAGTATGTGGAAGGGACACAGGCAGGACTGGAGAGATGTATAGAGCTTTATAAATTAGGATTGGACTCAGGACTTTGGACAACCCCACTCTTGTGTTTCCAGGCTCTGTTCTCCTATGTTAAAATGGAAAAAAAAACCCGACAAAAAAAAAAAACCAACCCTTTGGTTTGGAAGAAGGCAATCAGTGCCTTTGTCGTTACTTCAAAAAGCTCCTTCAATTTAATGTCAGCATTGCCAATTTTCAATGCAGCACAGCTGCAGCTTATGGCTGTCAAGCGTGCTGAAAAACAGCTAATATTTTGGGGATCCTCATGTGAATAAGAGGGAGAACTGCATGTCTGAATATTAACGTATAGCAGTGCTTTGATACTGTGGTATTGGGTTGATTACTTCTCATATTCTGAATTCAATATTTTTGCACACTGATCATATGAAAAAGAGGTGGATAGGGTTTGACCCAGAATGTTGTTATGTTCAGCATTAGAGCAAATAGTTAAGTTAGAAGTAAGGTATGGAACATTCTTGTGAAGCACAATGCATTATTCTCCCACAGAAATTGTGTCTCAATCAATACAAAGATCTTGAATTTAGTTATGTAAATATTTCTAGGCAAACCAGCAAACCGATAAGGGAATTGCTTGCCCTTGCTAGTAAACCAGATGCACTGGCAGAGAAGGAAAAAAAAAAAATCTTGCTTGCTTTAGTCCAACCATTCTGACAGCTGATTGTATGGGCCATGACATAGTGAGCTGACCTGTGCTTCTTTGCCAGTCCTTCTGATTTGGGGATACCTGGAGGAGAAGGTACCAGTGAACATGATTGTTTTGATTTGTTTCTTCTTCAGTGAGGTTTCACATAGTGTTAGTTTGACCTTTAAGAGGCAAAGCGAATATGTTGGAGAATTTCTTCTTTGCGAATTTCCAAAAATCTTCATGTTCAGTAAATGCTTGCAACAGTTTCTCCAATCAATCTGTGTTGCCTTCTCAATATGTTGGTTTCTGTAGCTGAAATCCATGGCTATCCTCCTCCCTACTGTTTCCTTCTGTTTCTTCACAATGATAAGAGGAAGAGAAAGGAGTGTCAAAAGAATTTCCCAAAGAGAGCAACTCCCAATTACAGTTTTTCAGGGTGTCGTAGCTTAACCTCACTGCTGCCCCCACCTAGTGGGATGGGGGAGAGAATGGAAAAAAACAAATCCAAAAACTTGTGGGTTGAGATAAGAACAGCTTACTAGGACAAAAAGGATGAAAATGATGATGATAAAAGTAATAATGATAAAAGTAATAATAATAAAAGTAATAATAATAAAAGAATTGGAATATACAAAACAAGTGATGCACAATGCAGTCACTCACCATTTGCTGAGCAATGCCCAGTTAGTTCCTGAGCAGTGATCTATACCCCAGCCCACCATGCCAACTCCATCCAGTTATCTCCTGGATGCGACATGACATGGTATGGAATATCCTGTTGGCCGCTTTGGGTCAGTAGCCCTGTTTTTGTCCCCTCCTAACTTCTTGCGCCCCTCCAGCTTTCTCGCTGGCTGGGCATGAGAAGCTGAAAAATCCTTGACTTGGTATAACCACTACTTAGTAGCAACTGAAAACATCAGTGTGTTACCAACTTTATTCTCATACCAAATCAAAAACATGGCACCAGCCACTAGAAAGAAAATAATTCTATCCCAGTCAAAACTAGGACACAGGGCTGCTTGGTTTCAGAAAACAAAATGGACTGAAAACAATTTGATTGCAAATACAGGTGATTTTGTATCGTCCTTGTTACCAGTTAACAAAATACCTGACCACAGTGTGTATGTTAGGGGTACCAAAATGATGATGCCTCACCTACAGCTTACATTACTTATGTAACAACTTGTATTTGCATATTTTTAATCAAATATAAACATAATCAAACAGAACACTTGCTTGTACTTGTATCTGCCCTGGCAGATGGTTAGGAATTGCTCACTGCCTAAGTTCGCTAGTCAGTAGAATTTATGATCAAAGTTGATCAGTGATGTCCACACATTTTCCAAGGAGGTTGACAATGCATGTCCCGATGGCACACATGTATTGGTTGAAGCCTATTGCAGTTATATTTTAATTAATATTTAATTAATAATATTTCATATTAATACATTTATTAAGGTAACATAGTATCTCTGAAGTGGCATTAATACCTGTAAATAAAATTGGTCCTAGTATGCTGTACAAGGAATACTAATGCTGTAAAAATGTTTACAGTATCTAGTTAAGCTTTTTGCCCTGTTTGCATTTTTATTCCATTTAAGTGTAGCATGCACAAATGTCCAATATTAGTAAATGCAATGAGGCTGTAAAATACCATGCATGCAGGAGATACATGGGTTTTGATACAAAAAATGCATGCTACTTGTATAGATGCTTTTCAGAGATAGTGCCATAAGAGCTGATTCAAGGTTTTGAAATATCTGGGAGTCGCCCAACCCCCTCCAGGAATACCCTCAAACTGAATTTGGTGTCACAAGCATGGAAGCATCAACAGGCACAAGGGGAGTTCAGCAGCTACAGTTGCTCAGTACTGTTGCAGGATTGGACATGTTAGGACAAAGAACATATCTTGATCTATTTATTAAATATTGTGTACATTTTTGTCTTTCTACATGAGTTTAGTAATAAAAAACATCAGTGATAAACCATATCTGGTCAGAGCATGCAACAGAATAAAGGTTTTTATTTCAGTCTTTTTGCATTGTAATGACTTTATCTTCTTGTATGAAAAATAAGTATCATGATAAAAGGAGATTCAGCATATCCTTAAGTGTCAGCTCATTTTTGACCTCCAAAAACAAAGAGAAACAATGAGAAAAAAAATGCAGTATTGTTGTCATAAAAGACAGTGTGAAACAGAAGTTCTGTATGTCTCAGGGAAAAATGGATCAGAACTGGATTTATTGAAAGCCTGCTGAAGTTATCTTCAGTATAAAGTTTCATATTAAAGTTCAGGAGTGAAATCTGGTCACTGGAGAAACCAATGGCAAAACTAGGGTCACTAGGGTGGGCTTTCTCTGTTTTATCTGAATTTAATTCAACGTATGCAGAAACTAGGCTTTACTAGAAGTCCAAACTGGAAAATACAGTGAAATAGCCATTTACTGGGGAAATGGCCCAGACTTTAAGCATCAAAAAGTGCATACCATTTAAGAAGTTCAGAGCCAGTTAGACCTATCTATGTTGTTAGCATTGTTTTTAATCAGGTAGGCTTCATGCTGTAGACAGAGACTCCCAGGAAGGGGCTATGGTATCTGGGCTTAATTTTCTTAATTGGTAAGGTTAGGAATTGGTCTAAAGTGATGTCTATTGAAGCACCAGTAACATTAATAGAGTCTGTTTAGCTCATTGTCAGCTTCCCAATGCACCCTTTTGCAGATACTGTGCCACTAATGGTGAATATATAGAATGACCCAACCCAGTGGAGTTCTAGGCACTTCTAATGTGAAACCTGTGGGAAGTTGCATGCATGCACATTGGGATGCACTGAAACCTCCTTCACTGGTTTTACCCTGCAGGGATTAGTAGGAGATACCTATACCCATGCCTGAAAAGGCTTTAAGATCAAGTTAGTGACCTTGAACATCAGCCTTACACTCATATTCAGGCTTAGTTGATAGAAAAGTTTTTCTTGGGAGGTGGAAGAGGTGATAGGAGCAGACCCTTTGCATCATCTGAATCATCATGATTTTAAGTCAGGTCACCATTGTACAGAAATAATTTTGATATAGAGACACAGAGAACAAGGGGGAAAAAATGATTGGTGTGCTTTTTAAATATTAACTGCCTGAAACCAGCTGCTTGTTGTCATTGCTACTTCAAGTGATCAAAAAATGGGGAGAGAAAGAAATAAAGGGTGGAAAATTACTTTTCTTTTAATCCCTTGCACATTGCTCAGTCCATGGTTGTAAAAGAATTTTGTTCTCATGTTCAAGGCTATGCCTGAAGGCCCAGAGTGGATTGCTAGAATCTGTAAGAGCTTTCAGTTTGGGGTTTTTTTTTTAGAATCAGTGCCTACCCTGATCAGAATTTTGCTTGTCCAGCAGTGTAACAAAGATTAGAACTATGGAAGTATATTAGAAAATGGAGGAAATATTTTTGTTGCTGATTACATGGGGACTTTGCCCCTAAAAATCTGTGTGCACAGAGGATACTTGTTGCCTATTCAATAAGATCACTTCTAGTTGCAGTCCTGGTATGGTTCTCAGGCTGATTCCGAGAAGTCACACCATCATTCTTCGGGGAAGGGAAAGATGCTCTGGTAGTGAAGAAGCAAACATGACTTGGGGAGATGAGTTCAGCTGCCAAGAGTGCCAGCATGTCACTCAGTCACCCTCTGCATCAACTCCTTATTTGTAAGATGAGGACCACCCTGGCAGGGCTGTGTCAGGATAATGCCACTTAAGATGGTAATGTCTCAGGACCCTAAAGTAATTGGTTTTTAAAATAAGAAGATGGCACAACTCTGTTTTTCTATTTTACTTGTTTAAGAAGTAGTTAACCCAGTCATATAGAATTTAAATACCCAATATGTTTCTTGAAATTATACCTTGCCTTTAGTCACCTGCAGTATTTATATCAGAGTATATATATCAGAGTTCTTGAATGCCCAGGGTGTCTGTTGCTGAGTGGAAAACCTCTGGGGCCTTTATGAGAGCTTTTAGGCTGCCTGCCATGGAGCCAGGAGTGACCTAGGGATCTAAGTGTGTCCGTTCTATGCTGCTTAGCTGGAGGAGCTGTAAACCCAAGTGTCTCGCATGCCTGTGGAAGAAATATGGAAATTTGGAGAATTCAAGGGCTTTAAACTCCTGAAGGTCCCAGTTTAGCTGGGAATTCCGGTCTGTTCTTGGGAGCTTCAAGATAATAAGCTGTTGGACAACAGATGACCTAGGGCTTATGGGCTCATATCTAGGTTACTAAGAAACATAGGAAACTATTTCACAATATTTCTTTACAGATTTTGAACCTGAAGAAAATTTTGAACTTTTTTGTTTCAACAAAATAACAGTATTTTTCATCTGAACTTTGCAATATCCTGCAGAATAGGAATTCTATCTGGTGGTCTGTTCTAGTGCAGCTTTGTCTAAACTGCAAAAAGGACCTGTTGTCCTGGGATGGAAGCCTTTTCAGTCCAATTCAAACTGAGATTCAGAGAGGTCGGAGTCATTGCAACTGAAGTCTATTAGGAAAAGGGAACAGTTCGGAGAAAACTCTTTGGGGATTTGAACAATGTATAACTGGATGGATCTGCATTGCTTGGAAGAGACTCTTGTTTTTTATCTCCTCTTGTCTCAAGTAATGCTGTTCTGTGTTCTGAATTGCTTTGTTTATTATTCTTTAGACAGGACAAAGTCTAAAAAATTGTCCCTTACAGAGATGTTAATTACAATTGACACAATCTCACTATCATAAATCATAAGCTATTTTCCTACTGATTAAGGTATTATGTGTTTTTCAACCTGCAGGAAACGTTGCTTTCCTTTGTTCATTATCTCCTGCAAGATGATGAGTTCTAATCAGGAGGAGGTCACTTTGGGCGCTTTTCTCCAGTATATTGAAGATATGGGGATGAAGGCCTATGATGGCTTGGTTATACAGAATGCATCAGATATTGCTCGAGAGAATGATCGCATGAGGAATGAAACAAACCTGGCTTACTTGAAAGAAAAGAGTGAAAAACGCCGAAAACAAGAAGAAGCAATAAAACGGTAAATATTTTGATAAAAAGATGAGTGGTCTGGCAGCGTGAGTGAACAGTGAGGGGCTTGGTCTCAGATATGGTAAATATGTGTAGACCAGTTGATTTCTAAACAGCTTGTTGGCAAAAGCAGTGCAGACCATTGGCCCATGTCAGGCTGCTAACTGCACATATTTTAGATTGTGTAGACATGATACTGAATGGTTCTGCCTCGCTTAATGGAAGAGCATATTCCCATCCAAATTTATTCAGTTTGAGCACGTGTGGTGTCTTCAGTGGGTGTGATTCATAAATTCAGGTGTTTGGAATAGGAGTTGTAGATCTAGTGGAAAATAGGTCTTCATCCACTCAGTGCTTTTAGATGGACAGTGTATGCTTTGTGCAAAGATATATTTGTGTATGAGCTCTTGCAAGACAGGGACAGCCTCACAGGTCAAAATAGACTCCCCTTGAGTTGTTTTAAATCTGGTAAATTTTGAAAGCTCTCTAATTACTCTCTGAGGTTGTTAAAAAAAAAAGTTATTTATGATTTCCTCACCATTCTGCATGCTCTCAAGTCAGTAAAAATATTGCAATCATTTAAAGGAAAATGGATCAAGCCCCTGTTGGGTAGAACCCTATAATGCCTGCTCTTGAACAATTCCATTGATTTTTAATTGACAGTTAATGAGAGGAGCACTCTCATGATCTGGCCTCCTATGCCAATGGATAGTGATGTAATCTCTGCAGCCTCTTGGAGAGGAAAAGAAGGTTGAATGGAGTACATATGAATATTTATTATATACACATTTGCATATTAAAAAATTACATTTTCTTGAGGAGAGGGAGAAATTGTGTAATACAGGTAAATCATCCATCCAAATGCTAAACTTTTATACGCAAATGGATGGCTTGAGCACCAACTGATAGGAGGTCCTTTGAAATTTCCCCCCTCAGCATGAATCTTTTGTATTTCAGTTTAAGTCATTAAATTTTATGCTATGTCTTGGGTACTGTACATCCACATCACAGACATGCTGCGCTGTGAAAGTTCCAGCAACGTCTCGGTAGTCTGGTAATCTTGATGGAATGTTAAAAGGAAAAGAACAGCACATACAGTTTGACAGAGGAGGGAGAAGCAGCAATGTAAAGCAAAATTATGGCTGCTTTACATTCCAGGAAGTAAAACTTTTTGGATTGTCACTAATTTGGTTGGGGGGGATAAGAATAATGTGAAATGAAGGTGAATAATGAGAAGCCATGCAATGTGTGTTTTGGTACCTTCTAGACTGTTATCTTGTCAGCTCAACTTTTGGGTGATCTTTAGGCAGATTCAAACTATTGGGGAGTCAAAGGCATGGGCTGCTTGTAGCAGGAGCTATACTGTGCACAACTACATGAGAAAAATTTTTTTTCCTTGCAGGAGATTCATATAGGAGGGTTTTTTTTGTTTGTTTTGATTTACACTGGATACACATCTGGTTTCATTCTTGCCATCTTTTTTCGTGTTCATCCCTCTCTTTTGATTACTGAATAGCTACATCAACTGCAAAATTTCTAGGAGGAAAGTGTAGGGAGATCCACCTCAAAATATTTCTTAATATGATAGAAAGGGAAGTTAAGTTTTAGTTAAGCAGAGGAAGTGAGTTCATACAAAAGTGCTAGTCAATAAATTGCTGTTTTAAAGTAGTGAGATGAAGAGTACTTTCTCATCTTACATAACTGGCTCTTCCAAACTGAGGAAAATAGAATAAAAAAATCAAAGATGCAAATATTTTGAATTTATTGAACCTTTACTATTTCATTGATTTAGAATTGGCTAGAAAAATAAATTTTGCAGTCCTTGTGGTAATTTCTTCATTTAATGATAAACTATATTAAACTGTCTGTTAAAATTTGTATACACTATACAAATGTATTTAGAATATAGTCTTCAGAGCTAAAAGCTAATTAGGCTATGCTCTGGCTAACCTGTTCACATGCACTTTTGTATGTGTGACCATGAAGGTCACTAAGAGCCAGAACAGTTTGATTGGGTTTTTTTTAATGAATAAGTTTCCTGGGGCATGAAAGAGTAAGTTGTGGACATACCTGGTTCTTTATAGTCCTCTAGTCAAGCTTTTCTACCTAACTTGAACGGCAGGTTTTATTTATTGATCTTGGCAAAATGATTTGATGAAGAGCTCTAGATAAGTGCAGGTGATATAGAGCTGGGCCAAAACATGAATTCTTGCTCATGCTGAACTGAGAACACTTAGAACAGAGCTCTCAGACTCAGAAGACACAAGGAAAAATACCAGCAATATAGTGGGTTTATCAGAGGAACAGCATGTCTATGTGGATTGGAGGCAGCAACATTTCTTGAATATAGTGTTCTTCTATGAGAAACCATGTTTGCTGTAGTCCCCTCTACTCCCTCCCCACTTGGCTTATCTCAGTAACATTGGGGATGTAAATGATATCTGTCTGAGGAAACAAAGTAGGAAAAACACCTTAGGAAATCTTGGAAAATGCTGTCTTCGAGGCTCTTTCTCTTTTTCCTGTGTAAACTTGGAGAAGGAAAATGAAATATTTGTGATCAACCGTTGATTATGAAAGCTAAAAGCAATGGCAGACCAAGAGAGAACATCTGATTTGACTAAAGGAACTATGATATGTGAAGTCACTTAGGCTGATTGCAATTAAGTCTGCTCCCTGTAGTAACCTTCAGAGACTGATCCAAGGCCATGTTGTCTACTGAAACACAGCAGTCAGGAAAGGTAAAGTAGGATTATTGATTTCTTCCTTGTCCTGTACTATTTTCCTTATGTCTTTACCTTATCTTGGTGGGTATTTATATTACCCCTAATTCCTGATAGTGTGGCCTAGATAGCAAGCGGTGCACATGTGCAGTGACAACAACAGTGCTACCTGGAGTTAGTCTGGAGACTACCAACACCTACCATCTCCTTAGCAATAAGGGAGTCATCCCCTGTGATTAACTGCAGGTAGATTTTGAGCAGGAGAGGGTGTTCCAGCAAATACTCTCCTTTTGCTTGTGAGAATCAAAATAAAGCACTTATAAGTCTTTGACACCTACTGAAAATTACCTTATTAGGTAATAATACCTAATATTACCTAATTAGGTAATAATTACCTTATTAGTCCAATTACTGAATTTTTGAGAAGCTATTCAACTTTAGTGTTCAGATGGTCTCTTTTAGAAGAAGGCTAATCATGTATATTAACAACATAATAATGAGTAATTTATTATCTATTAAGTGGTAGTATTCACACAGAACACTATTTGGAAGCAGCATTATTTGTTATTTACCTAAATCATCTTATTATTACCATGCCGAATGACTTAAGTTCATTTAAATGCATTAGTCTGAGCAGTTTGGAATCAAGATCAGAAAAATGACCTAAAAAAAAAAAAAAAAAGCTGTTTGATTGTGTGTTTTGCCTTCCTAAGGATACAGTATGTTGTGTTTCTTTAGTAGCACTGATGTACCTTCAGTGTGATTGCTATCTCATTGTGTGTGGTTCTGATAGGTTAATTGTGGGGAAAAATGTATGGATCTAGTGTACATTGCAGGGGATAAAGCACATCATATTGGGTTGGAGAAAAAAAGCAACTAGTCTTTGTCTGAGCTTGGTGGGCTGAGTCAGCTGACCTGATCTGAATTTCTGACCTAATTTTAGTATGGTACTTAGCAATCATGCAGCGAAAATAAGGTTACTGTGCTGATCAGTAGCTGAAAGTAGTAACAATAAATATGTTAGTATATATCTCTTGGGCCTAATTTTTAGATCTTCCACCCCCATCATTTATTCATTTGGTCTCTCTACTTGATCATTGTCTGTTCAGGCGGCTGTGTCCAGATCAAGAGAACATACTGGCATATTGCCCACAGAGCTTATAAATTACAAATGAAGTTATGAAGCAGTAGCATTTTCACTGGCAATAAAGCTGCAGTACTGTGAGATGTATATTTGCCATGATATATTATCTGCCATAGGCAGCAATTCTGGGAACAGAAGGTAGATTTGCCTCGGTGGTTACAGGTGCCAGGGAAAAGGTGAGTATTTTGAGTTTACATAGGGCATCTGTTAGAATAAGCAGTTGCTTTCTGACTCATCCATAATTGAAATATGTATATTTAGATATTTTATATGTATTAGACATAGTTTCATGTGGCTAATTCACCAACGCTTTTTTAATTGTATAAATACAAAATCTTGGTAAGAAACAAATAAGAAACCCTCCTCCTCCTCTGAATTCTGAGACGTTGCATTAATCATAGGGAGTGGCTGAGGCTGTACACTATGATAGGAGATGTATGGTTTGAAAGTTCTGCCTTCCAGATTTTAGGTGCCATTCAAGCTACTCTTTCTGTCATGGAAGTTGTCATTTTGATTTGTAACACTATGAAGATGTGAATGTTCCAGTGTAAAGCTCATGGTGTTAATGGGTATGAATTTCTACTTGCGCAGTCCTGGACTTAGCCATCAAAATATTTATTTCTACTTCTAATAGTTTCCCTTACCTGTAGCTCATTCCGAGCACCTAAGTGGCTCTGTGGAAAGCTTTGTTTCTGCTTGTTGAGGGAAGTATCCAGACAGATGCTGTGAAGAGGAGGAGCTTTTAAGAGCACTACTCTGTGCTAAAGCTAGAAGAAATGGGCCAGTGAGCCAGTGGCAGAGTTAAGCTTTTGTAATAAAGAAGGAATTGTAATGAGCAGCTGTCATCCTAACCTCTCCTTCCTTTGGCAAATCAAATATTGAAGACTAACCCACCAGCAAAAGTAAGATCATATTTTTTCCTCTTGCTCTATTTTTTTTTTTAACGTTGTCAAAGTAATTGAATTCAGGTATTATCTGTTTGTAGTTTTCTGTTGTTCCTGTCCTTAGGTTCCTTTTTGTGAACAAGACATAAGGTATGTGGCCTTCAGTTAAAAGTTGTGTTATCAAGTGTGGGTCACAGCAAGCAAATATAAAAATGTTTCTATACATGGGATATTTGCTGCCAGAAGCTCTGTTCATCTGAGAAGATGTGTGTAATCTTAGAGTATATGAACATGCTGGAGGTGTTTCTAGCAAAAGATTTTTACCAGAATAAAAAATAACCTAAATAAAATAATTTAATTTTGAATTTACTGTTTATAATGTCTTGAAATCAGAAAAATACTTCAGGTAAAAGAATGCTTAAAGTACTGGTTTTCTGAACATTTGTCTGTAGTTGAAAATTTGCATAGTGAACTACATATTTCTAAATTTGCAAGAATACTTATGCTTGCTAGATTTAAATATGCTTACAGCCAGACTTCAAGAAAAAGGTGAAGGAAGTGAAAGAAATATTTCAGATTTCAGCAAAGGGCTTGGTTGAAATACCTGCAAGCACATTATTGAGATGTTATAAATTACAAGCTTGTGAACCTTATTGTTACTGGTTTGCTGTGTCAGTAAGGGTGGGGTAGGTTTTTTGTGTGGTGGTTTTTTTCAGGGTCTGAGTTTTTTTTTTTTAGTTCCAGTCTGAGTTCACTCAGTGAATGTGAATTTTGCATATGAGGTCAGTGGCATGTGGTCCTTTAATCAAAGGGTATGTGTTATGAGCAAGCTTAACTGTGACACTGGTTATTTTCTTTATCTTCTTCCTGGAGATGTCGCATACTCGTTTTATCCTAGATTAAATTAACGCTATGATACCACCTTTATAGTGGAAGTGGATGATGAGGTGTGATAGAGACTAATTCTAGTATAATTTGAAAACCTTTTTCGCATGAAAATATCATAGAGTCTCTTCTGAAGTTGGATTAATGTAGACAGAGTAGCATTGATAGCTTTTTTTTTTATCAAGAGTAAGTAAAATGGTTGTGCAGTCAGTGACGTCCAAATGTATTTTTGTTGCATTTTTAAGTAAACAGATGTGATGATCTAGCCAACAAATCCTCCCTTCCAAATGCTCATATCCATATGGCCGCTTGTATTATTGCCATGCAAAATAAACAGCAGACAAAATGCAAACTATATTATACTGCTGTTGCTGTTATTCTGAGAAGTTTTATTTTAGGACAGTCATGCAACAAATGTAATTTAAAATTACCATAGAGACTGATAGCCTGCTTGGTAATCCCAAGTACCAAGGAAATAAAGCAGAAATCATTATCAGTTTGGTATATAAATCTTGATGTTATTTTTCAATAAATCTTCCATGATTTTAGGGTTCCCACCTACAACTTTTACTATTTTTCAGGGAAGTTATATGATCTCTTCACCTTCATCATTCCACAAATTTCTCAGACATATACTGGCCTACTATGTAAGTGGGTGCATTTTTGCTTATGATTAATTGCTATATTTAAAAGCATAATTAGAAGTGTTGGGTAATAGAGGCTCCAAAGGAATTCTAAAGGGGTACAGACCCCTTTTCTCTTTTTTTTGTTAAAATGCAGTCTAAGTGGCTCCATGCTATTGGTATTTGCAGGCTCTCTGACCACGTGTGTAAATGGGCTATCTGGCCTTGCTCCAATTCCATTTAGGCATGCGTTCACATACAACCCACAGGCTGGTGCCTCATTGGCAGACTGAGTCATTCTGGAGGAGGTCTGTTGTACCACTGGTCCTTGGCATACCATTACCAAAAGATGCTGGGGGGTGTATGGATCTTAATGTCCAGTTTTTAGTCATTCCTTCCCATTCCACTTTTTTTTCTGGTAGTTAAAATTATCCAGCATTGCTTCTAACCAAAAATCCCCTCTTGGCAAGACAGAGATGCATGTGGACCTGTGGGGAAGTAGATATTTGCACAACCCTCTATGGTTCTGATGGTGCTGCTGGGTCAAAGGTTTGCATTTGTTTGGAAAATGTCTTCAAGTGTATTATGGAATTGCATAGAGTAGAGCAGAAATAAATAAAAACTGTTTCTTGATTTAAAAAAAGGAAGACTGTTTTCAAGCGTGCCCAGATTTATAACTAATCTAGATGGACGTCATTAATGGAGAAATACACTCAGTTAAACAACGCAATTAATATACCATGTAACATTAATAATGTCTAGCCCAGGACTGCTGGCAGAATTGAAGCATTGATCTGTTGTGGTTCAAGGCTTCCAGTAACCAAAAAGTACTCCATGCTAAAGTTCACTGACAAATGTTGTAATTGCCTATGACCCGAATTAAGAACTCATGGTACAACCTGAAGGGCAGATACTTGTACAGAAGACATGCAGTAAGTAGTTTCATGACCCGTAAGTAGCAGAATTGTAGCTAGCCAGACTCATAGACATTCACATATGCATGTTCAGCCACCACATTCTGCCAAAACTGTCTATAGTAATCACTGGGAACATGCAACACCAGTCAGAGAGCCCAGCAGAACTGAAGGTCTGTGCTAGCATTATAATACGATGAGTGAATCTTTCTGTGCCTTCAGGAAAATCCATCATTTAAAAATACCTGTTCATAAAGTTGAACAGAAACAAACATGTTCTTTGAGTGAAACAGCTCAGTGCATTGCACTTTCCAAATCACAGCTGTATTTGGCTGGTTTTAATAATAATAAAGATTACTTTATGCCCCACCCAGCTGGCAGGCATTTGTTCCTTTAGCATTTTCTCCTTCTAAACACCTTTCTGACAGGTTATGTGTGCTTTAATTAATTTATTTATTTTCCTCCATAGGAAAGCACAAATATAGTATTGTGCTTGATAACTTAATTGAGATGTTTATTTTCTTAGCCTAAAGAACAGAGTCTGCTCATGGGTATACCCCTGGAAAAGAGAATGTCAGTACAGACAACCTCTGCAACACAAGCGTCTGGTGATGGGCATCTTGTTGCGAAGTTACACTAGATCAGTGGCTAAAACTTATATGTAAACAGGAATGTGCCTGTGCGCTGATTAGATTTTTATGCGAATGAATTAAAATGGGAGTAAAGAGAGATTAGAGAAGAAATAGGAGTGCAGAGACATTACTGGCTGTAGGTTTCAGAGTTAATTTGAGACTCCTTTTATTTTTCCTTCTGGCTTTCCACTCTAATTTGACTTGTAATCCTAAGTGAAGTCAGTTTAAAAGCATTAAACCAAACAAATCAAAAAACCTCCCCCAAACCAACCAACCTCCTCAAAAAAACAAATCCAAATCCACTGTGTGGAGTGTGTTGTCAGCACAGGGCCTTCATCAATAATACAGAGCCAGCGGCTGTCTTCCGTGCAGAGAGGCTGTGGCATAGCTGGTGTGGGGTGGGCACTGCCAGCCCTAGGGAGACCTGTGCTCAGCTGGGAGTTGGCAGTGCGGATGCGCTGCTGGGGTGGGGACGCTGCAGCTCCCTGTGTGAGCTGCTGGGAGCTTGCAAATGAGCAAAGTGAGCTGATTTGGTCCCACTGAAGGCAGTCATAAGTGGAATTATTTTTATTTTATTTTTTATTGCACGGTGCCCAAGGACAATCAAATGGAAATTAGATTCCTCTGAAACACCAACCCAATGCATGCAGCATAAAGACAGCTCACAGCATGAGCTGAAATTGTACCCAACAGGTGACTAAAGGGACTGCTGAAGAGTTAGGGGACTGCTCATTTCCTTCCCTATATTAGTACAGCAAAAGATAAACCGAAGTGTATCCCCAGTGGTTGTAATGAATAACATACAGCAGTACTGTCTGAAAGCTAGAGAGAAACAAATGCTTCCAATAGGCTCGGGCAGATGCTTCTGGAATATGTCAAGATTGAGAAGGACACAGCCAGCTAAAAACCCACAGAAATATTCCTGCCAACAAGCATGTTACATTTTTATCAAGTAACATTTAAAAAGATCAAAAAAGAGAGTAACTGTAGGGTTTACCATAACTTAATAAGATTTACCTGACTTTAATCCATTTCTCCTTTTGGTGGTTTATATAGGGCGTATCTCACCAGTAGATCCTCTCCTAGCTGAGGGCACTTTAGTTATTAAGTTGAGATCACATGTTAGCAGCCATTAAGTGAATTGCTTTGTACAGCGTTTCCCTGAATGCTAGGGCAAATGCAGTATTTCATACCCCCAGCTAATTTCATGCTGTAATTTAATTTCTGAAACATACTTTTAATTGAATCTTTAAAGACAAAAGGAAACTGCTGAGTCCTTTAGTATTGCAGAAGAGCTTGTTTAAAACCGTAGCCCATCTAGAGAATAATCTTCTATAATTAAACATAAAGTTTGTTTTGCTTCTTTGCATGCAGCTATGGAGAAGCAAATTCCTGCTGTCTGCAGAAAGCTCAGGGCGGAAAAAGAGATACTGGGGAATGTGAGAAGTTATTTATCTTATGCTCAGCTTTGTAACTCTGACATGAGACAATCCTGCAGCCCTCCACAATGTGCAAGTCTGAATAAGTAAACAAAGAGAAGCTAATGGTCTCCTAACACCAAAATCACATTAGTAGGAGCTCCAACTAGTGATCTAGTTTTTCTAATTTTTGGTAATGAGATGAACTTGAGCGAGATGCTAGCAATTTTGTCATACACAAAAACGAGTAGCACAACAAAATCAGTTATTTTTATCTTGAAACTGCATCTAGTATTTTAGTGGTTAGATTTTTATATTCATCTTCCATAAGCAGAGACATTCAAGACTGTTTCCATAAAAATCCATATAAACTTTTATGCAATTTTCTTACAGGAGAAAAATCTTGATTGGATCAGTAGTGATGCAGGTCTTCAATTTTACGGACATCTGATGAAAAATAATAACAATCAACACTAAATGCAGCCCACTCTAATGCAGAGGAAATCCTAGAGCATAGCTTTGTGTTTTAGTATTCTGATCCATTTAAATCAGCAAGTGATTTGCAATGGAGATTTCCCCTTTTATTGATATTGGAGAAAAACATATGATATACAGTGGAAGGAAGGTGTGTATAGGGACATGAAGGATGTAAGTGGAATAAGAAGCATAAGGTTAAAAAAAGAGGAGGATTTTAAATTAACTTACAAAGTCCCAACTCAGAATGTTCTAATAAAGCGAAAGAACAAAAGCAACATCTTGTTCTTTAGGTACTGGGAGAGCTCTGCACTTCCAGATGCCCTGAATTGGTAGTAAATATAGCCATGAATGGTGCTGTAGATTTTGAGACCAGACCCATCTAAGTGATGGGAAGAGTTTGGAAGCTGGTGGAGGAGGGGGGGGTGGGATCCATTTGGCTTTAAGTAAAATTTAATTTTTATTTTGTTTTCTTGCTGGGAGGAAACACTGAGAGAATCAATTGTCTTTTTAATACAGGTTATCCCTTTTCAAGCACTTCTACAAAAAGCATGGAGAGAAAGGGCTAAGTTTTAATAAAATTCCAATTGTGTTGAGGTCTGCCTGCTTTTACATAATTGCTCAAAGGCTTGGGCTCCCACTCTTTATGGTTAGGCTTCTTGTAATGTTTTGCTTGAAGATTATTTGTTCCGTAATGTCAGAAATTATTTCAGGACTTGGACCTTTTCTCTTGGAGCACACATGAAAATCATCCAAATTGGTATTAAATGTTGAAGGTCAAGGTGTGCCAAAGGTCTTTGGGTATTTCATGTTAGATCTTGGCTCCATAGTGAGGTTCCTAAAAGTGCAGGAGTGGCGTGCCTCACTGGAACTGACCTCAGTCAGGTAAAACAGTCCTATGGCTGCCCCCCATGGGAACAGAATTACCTCTTGGTTTTGGGTTGCAAGTAGCTTCAGCTATATTCTGTCATCAAGTTAGGAATGGCAGCCTGTATGATGCAGGTCTTCATCAGCCTGTTGTATTAGCAAGCTGCTTAATTTTGGTACCAGATGTTAAAACTGATGATGTTTTCTACTTCAGTGTCAGGAACATCCTTCACAGGAATCTCTTGCGTTGACTGTCAGCCTGTGGTTATCACATTGAAAAAAGTAAAGACTGAATTTTACAGTTGGTTTGACATGTTTTTTGTTATTTCATTGGAACAGTTCTCCCCCGTTCCTCTCTCTACCAGTTATTATCTGTGTTTTGAGGGCTGAAGCAGAACTAAAATCTTCTGTGTATTTAAATAGAAAAGTATACTGAAATTCATGTACTGCAACACAGACAAATATACAGCTGCTTTTGAAGACTGAACTGATAGCGTTTGTGTTAAAAGGCTATTGTTTTGAAATTGAAAGTTTTTAATCAGCTTATCACAAATACCATTTAAGAAAGAATTTAAATTGTTTCAGCTTTACATCTGAACTGTTAGGCTAAGTGCAGCTTATTTTTTCCTAGGAAATCATATTCCTGCATTGTTAATCTGAATTCTGCTACATCTGTGATGAAGCAGATCAAGAACTGCATATGTACTTGCCATGGCAACCCCTATATCACATGACACACACACTAGTCCAGCCAAAGAGCTTCATGGCTTATTAAACAGGCACACACAGACCCAGACACACATCATTTTGCCATGTGACTGCTCTAGCCCTGGCAGCTTTTTAAAGGGAAACTGTATTTGAGCATCACAGTGTTTTCATCAGCGTCATCTTGCCCATGCTCCTTCCCCTCCTCTTAGATGCTGTATTGAGTTTTTAAAAAATAGATGAAGGTTGACAACACTCTGCTTATAGGTCTTTTCTTCTGTCTGTGTTTCATTTGAAAAAAAAAAAATCTATGTGTGAAGATAAAATAGTGGGGTGTTTTTTAAATTAATTTTTCTTAATTAGAACTTAAGGGGCTCATTGGTACAGTTGAGCGAACAATACACTACTTTTCTGGACATATTTTCTACTCTCGCCTCCTGTGAGCTTTTACTAGATTTCAGGAGGGTAAATGAGGAAAGAGCAAAAAAAAAACCCATGTCTGTTCCAGTATTGAAAAAGCATTCTGAAAACATTTGCCTGAAAACATCTTTGCTTCTTGCTACTTAACACAATTCCCCTTAGACCTGATGATGGTGACAACAATGATCCAATGACTCCTCGCCCAGTGAATCATAGCCTGATATAAGTTTTTTTCTAATTTTGCTTGTTTGAGAGGTTATATGTGGCACTTGATTAGCAAATCTGAGGGGCTGCAACCTCAATGGAATGAGTGGTGGGTGGAGAGGAACAAAAAGTTAAGAAATAGGGCTGGAGTTGAACAAGTATTTCTGTGTGCACCTTAATGTCCCCAAAGGAAAGGAGAACAGCAGAAATGCAATATTGCCCTGACCCCACTGCTAAAGGCAGGCACAGTGTACGCTGCTGTTGGTGTCATAGCTGCTGCCCACTGACACTGTTCCTGAGGAGGAGCATGCTAGTATAGACTCAGAGAGGAGCTGCTGGAAAACTGATTCTTTATCAAAACAGCATGCAGTGGAAAGGAATCCCCTTCTCATTCTCTTTGCCCTTCCTCTATTGGATACCTGACTGAAGTGGCATGGGATTTTTTTCTCATCTAGTTGGAACCTGAGGTTTTTGTGGCAAGCACTTCATTTCAACCCAGACACATTGCCAGGTACCTGACTAAAATGGAGCACAACACTCTGCACAGCAACAAAACATTGTGAAAAGACTGTATGAGTATATTTTATAATAATATAAACTTATTATAATATTAATAATTAATATTAATTGTGATTGTACAAGGATTTTAATGCAAAATCAGCCTTTGAGTAAGGACACATTTTAAGATGGTGTGTAATAAAAACTCTTGGTATTTTAGGTTACTGTTTTAATTGTATTTTATGACAATACTGATTTTTCAGCATCTTTACTTTTGTTATTAATACCTGCTCTGATATTATTAAGAGGTAAAGAGAACTTAGAGATCATTTATTTCCTGGGAAGACACTGAACAAAGGCCCTGCCCACTCCACTGAAATGTAGTGAAGACTTTGACAACAGCTCCTAGCAGTCTGCGGCTGCTGCATGTGCTGGGTCCGCAGGCATGGAGTAGTGGCAGCAGTATTTTCCCTTTCGTGTGCAGTCAGAGAACTGGCTTTTAAGAATTACTTCATGCCAAGTGGGATTGCATTTTCAAAAGAGATTACAAAAATTAAATCTTTTATGAAAAAACTGGCCCAAACCTCTCTTCTATTCCAGAATTTCAAATTTAATTTCTTCAGTTAAATCATCAGGAGTTTTGCTATCTAAAGGTTTGTATTTAAACCACAGGTTTCTATACTGTGTTTGCAGTTATAGCAGTGGAAAAGGCTATTTAGGCTCATGACAAAATATTTTGACTAGCCTCTTCCTACTTAGTCATTTGTTTGTTCTCAGTATATGTTTATTGTGAATTGTTTTCCCAAGAGATTATAAACAAGAAGTTAGCTTTCACTAGCTGATCTTCGCTGTCATTTAATGATGGGCTGATCCAGGAGCTTCTGAACAAAAGGGTTTTGTCAGACTGGGTCTAAAATTTGTGGAAATAATGTCATTACCATAATACATCAGAAAAAAAACAACCAGTAACTTCATTGCAAGACAGTTAAGGTTGCTAAGAGACAGAATGTAATTATCTGCCAATTTGTTTACCATTCCCAAACACTTAGAAGGGTGAGAGCTGTGGACTGCCCTGAATTCTAAGCTATGCACAAAACAAGCAGAATGCATTTTGCTGTCAAATGCATTTTTGAGAAGGGCATTTGAAAATGACACAAGAGCTTTATGTTTGGCCTGTGTTTTTTCTAAATGTGCAATGGCAGTTATTTTCATTTTCTTCTCACTCCCAAAATCTACATACATTGCATGTATTTTAACTGATAACAGAGAAAACATGAAAAAAATGAAATGTATAGAAACATACAATTTTTCTAGTAAAAGATAGCTACCCTGTCTTGAAAATAATATGTTCTTACTTTAATATCAGCAGTGTTCAGTGTTCCTGTATTATAATTCCATTATTGATGTATGCTGATGTTAATTTAAGGTTTACCAGCATGAGTCATTGACTCATTTTATGTTTCTTTTTTTAAAATGTTTTGTGTTGTGCTTGCACTTTGAGACAAGTACTGCAATTTATTTTGGGTGCAAACTAAGTTTGTGCCACAATGAAGTTTACATTTCTCTGTGTCACTGTGGCTATTACATAGACAGTAAAAGATTTATGCCATGCTAAGCTATTCATTCTCTTGATTTTAAGGGCATGCATCTGGTAAATTAAGTACAGGCAGTAAAAAGAGAGAAGCAGAGGTTTCTCTGTTTTCAGAATGGTAACATCTTCCATTGCTTTTTTCAATTGAAATAAAGATTCATTTTCAGCTAATACGAAACACTAGCTATAAAATTGAAGAACTCAGCACAATACTGAAGAAATAAGCACTTCTGACCAGTCTAATTTTAATCTCAAATCTGAATTGGTATTCGGTCAGTAGCTCTGACATTGTAGTGCTAAAATACGTCCATACAGGTGTGTTAATGTTTTGTGGGACATTGCTCTGGGAAGCTTGGGGCAGAGGGTTGTGCTGGAGTGTGGTCTTTGGCCTCTGCAACTTGCCCCAGTGAGGGCTGTGAATCCTTCCATTCTCTGAAGTTCATCAGGACAGAAAAAATAGATGTTTTCACCAAGCTTCAGCATAGCCAAACTGCAGGTCACTTCCCCAGAAAAATTGTCCCCAAACAACTTTACCTGCCAAAGCCCTTTTTTTGTAGATGCAGGTAACCTCTCACCTCCTAGCCACCTTTTCAGAAAAGTATGCCAGAGTTTTAGGGAGATGGTATCAGCCCCCTTATTGTCACTCTGGCTCATTCTCTGATCCTTGTGGCTGCAAAAGGTGTCTTGGTTAAGTTCTGATTTGAAGACTGCATCAGAAAAAACAGGGCTGCAGGCACATTGGTCTGTTTCACAGATGATCATTCTTCTAACTTGCACTGGTAGCAATCCAACAATGGAAGTCAGCATTGGGTAGCCAAAGGATTAAGTCTCAGTTGTCCTCCTGACACCTGCTGACTGCTCTGGAAAGCTGTCTCCTAGGACACAGGAGCTCAGCAAGGGCTTTCTGGTGGTTGTTCTTTTCTTTGGGGTCCCAGTGATCTGCTGTTGGCTCCCATGTATAACAGACAAAATGGCATGCTGCCTTACAAAAAGGAGCTGACTCTCTGCCAGTGAAGTCTAAGAGAGCAAAGCTTTGTCTCTGGGTGATCTATTTGACGGCAGCAACACCAGCCATGTACTGTGTCTGGATGCAGAAATCCCTAAGTGTAAGGAGATGCCATTCCATAAAGGAGTTTGCTGCAACTTTCTTTTTTCTTTTTTTTTATTTTTGTATGATGAATTTTTTTTTTCTACTCCACACTATACATGTAGTCAGGAAAAAACCACTGCTGTCTAAATGATATTCCTTTACACATTTCAACTTCTAGATGCACAGTTGTCAAGATGAAAAAGAATCGAATCCCCCTTTCCCCCTCTTTCTACAGCAGTTTTTTTCTAACTTTTTTCTCTATTTCATTTTACAGAATCACTTGGGGTGTTGTTTGAGAGCAAATGAAATGCAGTGGCAAAAAGCAGAAAGGGAGGTTGGTTATTTTCAACATTTTTTGCCCGTTTCATGCAAATATGGGGAAGAAAAAGCTTGGTTTTACCTTTTTCTTTAATGACAAGGTCATCAGAACTGCATATTTATTGTAGACCTCATATTATAAAGTGCTTTGTAAAAGACGGGGATAAACCCTCTAGTGATGTTGTTGACACTGAATAAGGTGATGCTATGTGTACTTTGCTGTTTCTTTGGCACACAGCTTTTCCTACACAATTCCCAATTTTGCTGTCTGTAATCACCGATTCTCCACACTCATGTTGCAACAGGGAGATAGTATAAGTAGAATCTAAAAAAGGAACTAAAAGTCTTTTATACTGAAATTCTTGAAATGACAGATGCAGAAAAGTCTTTCCCTTGTATGTTTTCTGGTTTGAGATACTGGTGATAATCCTACCTTTTATAATTTTATTATGAGGACCAGCCATTTTAGTTGATACTTACTTGCAAAAGATACCTTAATTTTTTTTTTATGGAATATATGGCTGTTTATATTTTTATTTAATTTAAGAAATGCAAATAATTGTTCCATGCACGTTAACACTTAGTTTACAGATACATGCGTTAACTACAGTAGTCTAGTTCACGAGATAATACATAATTTAAGTAGTGTTTTCTTCTAGCGTGTCCCCTAGTGCTGTACACAGTCATGCTAAACCTCCTACTGCAAGGTCAATTCCATGTTTAAATGGCATATAGTATATCTGTGTTAGTTAAAATAAACAATATGTTGCCAATACTTTTTTTGTATAATTTAAAAAAATGTTTTATCCTTCAATATGTTCATTTATACCATGACATTTTGCATCAAGACAGAATAAAATGCTTTTGCTTTTGGTGGAAAAAAGCTGTCAGTATACCTGATGGCCTTTAATATACTTGATACATTTGTTGTTCTTTTTTTGGTACTTAATTATATCTGTTTTCACAAAATTGCACTAACCTGCGTTGAGCATTTCTGTGGCTTGTGGTCAAATTATGCATGATCTGCAGAGGTGCCTTCCTGAGCTCCAGCCTTCATGCTTGTTGTATCTGCTAGTCATTCTTCCGAGTATGTTAAGTTTTACTGGGCAGAGTAGCCACCAGCTGCTAAGTACTTGGATTTACTGCTTATGCAGTAGCTAGTTTGTATATAAATAGTATTGTAGTGCCTTCTGCTCCCTGAGCCAGAAAGGAGGGAAGCCAGGGGACTGAAGGAGGTTGGGAGGCAGCGTTACAGGTAGCAAACTCTGCAGCTCAGCTCCTCTGTGGCAGCTGCAAGTCCCATTTGAGCACAAACCCAGGGCAGAAGATAGATCTTTTTTTCTCAGTGCTATAGCCAACCTTTTGCATCTGTGTGCAACTGCATGTAGCTCCAGAAGAGATCTGCTGTCACCTGGCATGGGCCTGTAGCCTCCAAGGAAGGGGATTTGTACAAATTAAGAATGTAACTTCAGGAGCTTTCTTTAGACACTTATTAACTGTGTTTAAACCAGGTGTTGCAAATAAGTCTGCATGCCTATTGGAGGCTACTAGGTTCTATTTTAGTAAAGTAAGTAAAAATACTTGCTACAGGAGTCAGGG
>JANZLQ010000089.1:23163102-23175122 GCA_026212715.1 Elanus axillaris
GACTACTTACAGTAGTCTTCATACACAGTTTGTGCACAGTCATCTTTACTTAGTTTAACATGACGGCTCTCAGCATATTAGCCTTTGAATACATTTGAGAATTCAGTGACCATGTAAAAGGAAAAGAAACTCAAATCTGCTTGTTGTATAAAGGACTGTATTCACAGAAGGTTATGACTTGTTCAAATTCTGCTCTTTTATGCTTTGATGCCTGATGGAAAGCTGAAGATGAGAACATTAGGGAATCCACCTGAGGGCAGGTAAATACCTCTTGTGCTCACCTAGCGGAGTGCTAGGTGATGAGCAAAAATGCAAGTGACAGTTTCTTTCCATCAGATCCATTTGGTCTTGCTGGCTGGTGTAGGTTTCAAAGTAATGGATTCATGGCCTTGATTTTTACAGTAACAGTAGTATTTCTGAAATGTAATCAGAGATCTTAAGGAAGGTGATTATGTTTTCCAGTACTGTGATACAACAAGGACAGTTATTTTAGTTCTTCAAAACAAATACTGCTTAAAACATTACAGTGTCTGAATTAGTCCAATGACTTTACAAGTCATAAGCAGAGTCAAATACTGGAGCAGGAAATTGCAGGTGAAAGCAATTCCATTTTAAAGCCAACATCTCAAGAAAATAAGTGCTGAATAAAGTAGCAGATTCTTTGACTGAGCTCTGCTTCTTTATCATGGCCCCTTCTGAAGACAATGACAGGAAGCATTCCAGTTAACATACCCACCATGCTTCGCTCACAGGCCTTAAAGCTTGCCCAAACTCACCAGCAGCATGGCTGCATCATTACAAATGGCTAGACCAGCCTTCTGTCCAAGTTAGGATCTGAAGACCATTTGCTTTTCTCCTGTTGACAAAGGAAAGATCAGGTTAGTGGTAACTGATGTATGCCTGTATGTTGCAGGGCAGGTACAAGGTTGTGAAGGCTGGGGCAATTTTCCTCTTCTTCTCTTAGTTTATTTTTTGTCTGAAAAATTATCTCCATTAGAAACTTCTGCTTGTTTATCACACCTGAAAAGTAGATTAGACCCATGTGTATTCTTGTCAACTATTGCAGAAATATTACGTAACATTGCTTATTCCATTTCTATTCTGAACAGCACAGCAAGAGCATGCTGATAGTTAGGAGCTCCATGCTTTGAATGGTGCAGGTAGAGATCCCCACAACTTTTCCTTCTTACTGAACAGAGCTCAAGAATGGTGAGAAAAGGGTGGTTTGAAGACAATGAGATCAAACCAAGGCAAAGAAACACAGGATAAAATGCACAGAAGTAAAACTTTTTCAAGTGTTTAGAATTCTCCTGGTCTAATATCACCAAATGTGATATTACCAATATCACCAATAATAGCCCAGCATCTATTGTCTCTCTCTGTGCTCTCGCAATCTACAGATTTAGTTAATAGTTAAGTCTGCCATGAGAAGTTTTTTTCTCAACTCCACAGTCATGTTTTCCTCCTACAAAAGAATTGTGAACATTTGAAAAAAAGTTATGTAGAGTTTCAAAATTCTGTTCTGTGGGAAATTCTACATCGTCAAAATTTTTCTTTCCAACTAAAACCAAAACCAGAGTTGTTTGGTTTCGGGTTTTTTTTTTCCTCTGTGAAATGAATTTAAAAGGAAAGGTCCACATTTTTCTTTTTGTATACCTAAGTTTAAAATAGTGAAATTAAAGATCACTTCATGTTGAAACATTTACATATTAAAAACTTCAGATGTTACTGCTGAATGCTGATTCAGTGGATATGCTCGCTTTTATGTTGTTTTTCAACATAAAATACTATCAAACCTGGCATAGGATGCAGAAAGTCTTGCTTGTGGCAAAATACTTCATAATTTTCTCACATAAAGTATCGTCTCAGAAGATTCTAGATAAGTTTGGTATAAATGTGTGAGGGATACATATGAGACAAAAAAAAAATATACTGAAAACATTCGTTCTGCTTGCTTAAGGTGGTCACCTGTATCTGTTCTCCCTGCAAGGTGGCACAGCTGTTAATCTGGCAGATCCCTTTGATGCTTGTTCTGTGCAGTGGGTTTGCTGTAGTTCCTACACTGGTGACAGCAAGAAAATGTGACTGTGTAGGCTTTCAGTGAAGTATGTAAGGGCAATTGAGCAGTATTTCTTAGATTAACCCAAAAGCCTAGAGGCAGTAAAAGGGGGCCTGAATTAGTATCCACCTAATAGACTGATCACATGAAGGCCAACAGTGGTTGACCCATGTTTGTTTCAACATACTTTATGAACCATCAGTGATTCAAGGTGCCACTTGTTCCATAGTCAGCCTTGCAGAAGAAACTCTCCACCATCCGAGTCAATGAAGCAGAAACAGGAGAACAAAGAGAGCCAGCAGAGGAACTGAAATTCTCAGCTGTTTTCTGCCAAAACAAAAGGAACAGAGTGGTTAGATATAATTGTGTGCTGTTAGTGATTTGCAGTCCCACAACTCACCCTTTCCATTTCTTGATTTGGGAAGTGGAAGTCCTTTCTCCCATGCCCTCTGTAGTATATGGAAACCTTCTAGCAGCTTTCAGCAAAGAAGAGAAGGAACGTTTCTATAAAATGACCACAGAAAAGTAACACATAAAGATTAATTTAGGTGTATTCTGCAATATAGTCTTCCTCTAGCAAATTACAGCACTAGGCTGTGCATTGAAGAAGGCCTTTTAATTTCATTGGAAAACAAATTGAACATTGTTTTAATTAAAACATTTAATTTTCTATGCTTTGCCTTTTTTCCTCACTTAAGTCAAAGGCTGTTAATATTACTGTTATTATTTGAATACTTGACTGTCTATTCTTCCCATTTTTTGTCATGTAGATCGAAGCAGGAGAGCAGATGTACACACGGAGAAAATTGAGTTGCTTGTTTGCTAATGGTAGCCATTTCCTAGACAGGCTGTTTTGGGGCAATCCCAGTACTTCAAGAGACCTGCAGCCTGGACTGCAAAGTTTAGACTCCACCTGTAAAAGTAAAAATATGGCAAATATTCCATGTTTAGTGTCCCCATGGACTGATTGTTGTGTTGACAGTTTTACATGTGTGTCAAGAGTTGCAGTTCTGGTGAATGCAAGGTTTTACAGTATACAACAGTCACCTTTTGGTTTGTGAAGTTGGGCACCTCTTGGCTTTGCAAACCACAGTTGCGTTCATGAGCAGATGGTGCTCAGATTTAGCCACTTTCAGGTTTAATTTTGCACTATATCCCAATGTAAATGCCTCCACCTATGTGACCAAGGTGTTAAAGTGGTAACAGAGGGTGTCTGGATGAGCAGGATTGCATGAGTGTTTACTGTATGGCTGTAACTAACTTAGTGTTAAAGTTTGCAAGAGGTTGCAAGTCTCAATATGGTGCAGACGTGCCAGAGCTTTTGGTTTAAAAGGCTGCAGTAGCCTTAGGATAGCTAAGGTGAGTGAAACTTTTTCAGAAAGGTGAGCATGAAATGACAGCTTGAGAAAAAAATATAAAATACACTGCCTGCTGTTTTTATCTCCTTCCCCATGAAGTAAAAACATTAATCTATTTTTAGTTTGAACTAAAAAAAAATTTCATGTTGTTTGATCAAAATTGATGCTTTGCATCCTCAGTGGTGTCTTCAGTTTGCAAGATTTTTCAGTTTCTTCATTGTGGTTGTAAGACCACAGAATATAAAGATCTAATCTTGCTGTTTCACCACTGTAGTTTTTTTTAAAGCTTGGGTTATTTATTAGAATCAGTCAAATACCAGCAGAAGTAATTTGATGAATTATTTGTTTGACAAGCAGTGGAGAAGTTCCTTAGATGATTCATACTCTCTGACTGCCTCACCTAAAGCTTTGTAGTTGCTTTGCTTTCACTGCTATGTCCTCATTTGTCTCTTCGCAGTACTTTCTGCTGAAAGTGATGCAAATCACTTTTCCAAGTCCTTTCTAACTTTTTCTCTGTGTGTGTATGGGAAACAGTGAAAGATATCCTAATCCGAGCATTTTTGAGCCTGTGGTGGCTAAGGCTTTTATGGCATGCACTGAGACCCCACCCTGAGCCCACTCATTTGAACATAGAAAGGGAAGATGAGATCCAGTTGAGCATTCTTTCCAACACATGTCTCTTGTAGGCTGATGAAGCATTCAGGAGTGAATTGAGCTTAATCTTAAAAGTAGACTGTTTTCTCCCACTGGAATTTTAGAACCTCATTACATAGATTATTAAAAATTTAGTTTTCAGCCTAAAGCAAGTAGGTTTCTGGAGTAAAGTTCTCATTCTCTGGCATTTCCCTCTTTTTTTTGTTTGGTTGGTTGGTTTGGGTTTTTTGTGTGTTTATGAAGTGCCTCAAAGCAACAGAAGGAGAGAGGCCTTCTCAACAAGACATGATCTGTGACCATTTTTCATAAGATCGAGTTTCTAATTCTTGTAACAGCTGTGCTGTTATTCATTTAGGTCCTTTATGCTATGTCATGAAGGAAACAGTTAAGACAGTTTGGTCTTTATCCTCTTTCTTGCAGACTGATGCTTTTGATATGTTTTTTTGTAGCTTTTTAATGTGAATGTGTGATGGGTCTGTGGTCAGGTCATACTATACCCATACTGAAAAAAAAACCTTGGGTAGTCAAAACCTCTCACAATTTTGTAATTATAATGAAGGCTTGTATGTCTGTTCTTTTAATTGCCTCAACTGAACCATATCCTGACTGTGCTAGTAATATGTCCCATTACAATAACAATGTCAGAATACCTGTTGATTTGGGATGGTAGTTGTAAACAAAAAGAGAATGAAGCATCTCTTCAGAATATGTTAAATTTGCTTCCACTTTGATTTCATTGTATTTATCCAGATGAAAAGCCAGAAATCAATTCCAACTGTTTCAAAAAAACTTTAATAAATACCTTCTGCCACTTTTCCCAAACCTGCAATTTGTCCTGAAGCAGTAAGGGCTAACATCAGATCTAATGCAGCTTTCCTTATTTATTGGAGTAACATTTGGAATGAACTCATTCCTGAACTTTATTTGCAATAAATCATTGGGGAAATGCTATTATGCATCTCTGTATGGTTTATTTCTGAGTAGCCTGTTGCATTTTGGCACTATTAGAGTAAGAATGCTGATGGTCCTGATTCAGCTTCTATTCATTATTCATTTCTATTCCAAATTAATAGTTCAATACTTGCTGCTTGATATGAACCATCACGCTGCTGAAACCATCAGATTGCAGTAAGCAAAACAAAAGGTCATGAGCACTCCAGATCTTTTAGCAATACTGCAACAATCCTTCCTTACAATTGCATAAACAAGCAACAAATACAGAACAATCAAGTTGGATTTCTCATCTCAGCACTGCGTGATCATTAGTGGCTTTCCACCATGTGGAGTTGTTCCACCCCAAGGGAGATGAAATCCCACCTGAGAAGTTGTTCCTTCTTAAGCTGGTGCATATGCCAGCTGTTTCATGTCTCTTTTCTTTGAAGGTGTGACAGGCTGTGAAAGAACAACTGAAGTGGCTGCTGACATCACGTGCAATGGCCATCAGGCTCCCCACATCCTGGTGTTCACTCAGCAAATCAAGAGCATTAAATTAAGGGAGTAGGCCCTGCATGCCATTTGACATTAATGGTGTGTTAAACCCGCTGCTGTCTGTACATTAAAGGGATTACTCGTAAAATCACAATGCTTTTTGAAAGGATGTTCCCTGGTTCACACCCAGCCTAGTTTTTTCTGGCTCAGTATGGATGCTTTGGAAAAGGGGGCACTAAGAGGAGTTTCATTTTGCCTCATGACTGCTGCAAAAAGGCTAGAGATAAGTAGTGCCTGAGATCTGGAGGGATGCAGCAGTTGCACCTTCCGTGTGCCTCTGGCACCAAGGAGGAATTGGGCCAAGAGGAGCAGCTTGCCCTTCTGATGTTTATGAGCATGATGCAGATCTTGCTTCTTACTGCAGGTTTTGTACAGCTTTCTGTAAACCTTGGGTGCCATCAAAGAGAACAGGACAGCTAGACTTTGTGTCCAATCCAGTAGGACAGTTTTTTGTGTACCAGTGCTACCTAGCATGTGGAAGTCTTTCATATACACTGATAAATTAATTTCCGATTCCTTGGTTAAACTGGCTATAGAGCAAAATCTTCAATAAATGAAGAATTCATTTCAATAAACTCCTTTTAAAGGCACTGTGATTGGCAGGACTATTCCTACTTTATAAAGTATTATGTGATAGGTAATTTCCACCCATGTTCTTATTGCAGACTTGGGATTGATAGGGTAGGTGCCAAACTGTCATGTTCTAGCCTTTGGTAATTAAAATATAGGATGGCATTAGTATTTGTTCTGGATAATTACTTGTTTTTCAAGCAAAGCTTTGACAGACAAAATTTCTGAAGACCTTCCAGAATATGGTTTTAAAAGCTCTTCTTGAGCCACAGAAAGCAGAGATTATATTTTGCAGGTAGGGCTGCTTGGAAACCAGTTGGTACCATTTAATGTAAGAGATGGTTGAGTGATTTGTGGAAAATAAGATTATCTGACAAATTCAGCCCATACTTCAGTTTATGAATCATTCATAAGCTGATCGTGACTTCCACAATGCATTCATTATTCATAAGTGCTCACTGAATAATTTGTGCAAACAAATTTCAGCCTATAAAGTACCCGTGAGTTGTTTTGTGTTTGGTGTGTGATCGTGGTGTTTGGTTGTATTTTCTTAATGTATGCAACTTCTAAGTCAGAGGGTAGTAGATAGCATTGAATAGTTCCCAAAGCAAAAGGAATACCTTTTGTGTATGAGACAAAGAATATTTATGTTAAGCTTTGCCATTGCTACTTTTAACACGAAAGCATTGGTGGGTTGGTTATTGCTTAAATCTTCAAACAGAAGCCCACAAAGACGTGGTTCAGTTGGGTCTATTCTGCCTATTCTGCTTAAGATTTGTAAGTCCAGACTCCTCGTGTTGTCCAGTTCTGCACGGATTTTTCTCAGGAAATGTTTTTATGCCTAACTGGCCCCTTCTTCTTCCTTTTTTTTTTTTTTTTTCTTCCTTCAACAGAATTTTTGCATGTGCTTTCCTCTTCATGAAAACTGTGATTCACCTGGTTTTCAGGGGAGTAGGGTACTGGGGAAGAGAGAAAGGGTGAGGAGTAGGAGATTGTAACAGGGAGATCAATAATAATAAAAAAGATCTGGAAAATATACATGTGTTTCAAAAGTCTCCAATAAGAGGTCTTGAGCTGATGTAAAGAAATCCTCAGCTCCTTTTAAGTAAGACAGGAGGTTAAAGTGTGGGGAGTATCCTGTTGGCCAGAGGAAGAAGGTCGGAGACACTCTTTTGATGTCCCCTGCCTTAAGCAGCATTCTAGTGGGCAAAAATTTACCAAAGTAGGGCTTTGGAGAGAAGGATTTTTCTTCTTTCTCTGCCACTGTTATGAAATACAACCTTAAAATTATTGAACCTGTTTTCCTTTACTTCTCCCCTCTTTGTCTGCTATGTCTATGCCAACTATGAACTACTTATAGAAGGCACTGTGTCTGATTGTGGTTGTGCTGCACATACGATGGGGCTATGGTGGCATGTGAGGGATGTTGGAGACAGCAGCACTAGTGTGTCTTGCCTACAGGTCCTTTCACTCAGCCTCTGCGGTAGTGGTGTATCCTGTGTACCTCCTGATTAATGCTCTTTTTTTCGCCCCTTCATCATCTTAAGCTTATAGCTGCTGACTCAGATGCTATTGACCATTTTAGGCGTCTCAAACTGTTTTCCTTCCTTTATGTCTTGCCATGCTTCTTTTTAATAATGGAAAACCTCTAAGTAGAGGTACCATTCCTTAAAGATTCTGAGAGAGGCTGAAGTTCAGATGCTATTTAATTCCATTCACCTGTAGAAAAACAATGGGAAAGAAGTTTTCAGTTTTCTCTTCATTACAGAGAACAGATGAGTTATGAGAAGGAGTTGACAAAGTATTCCTTAAGCAGCTGTTGAGATATAAATTTTGAGGCAACAGACCTTTTTATCAGTAGTATGGGTTAACAGATTTGTCTGTTTCAAAGTGATACTGAGCTGTTTTATTGTGAGGGGAAGTAGAATAGGGTATAAAAGTGCTAGTTATATCTGTACGTTTAGTGTCCCAGGTTTTTTGTTACTGTGGGCATCGGGTGTCTTGTGCACCAGACATCTGGAGTGATAAGCAAACCCCATCTTTTGTGTATACACATACAGGTATACGTAGTAGAGTCCTGGAGTTACTAATACATTTTCTTGATGAGAAAAAGTCCCACACATCCTAATTATTCCTGTTTGGAAAGCAATAAATATTAAAGTTGTCTGATATTTGTACAACTGCACCATCCAGGAGCTCTAAGGAAGATTAAAAACAGCCTCATACTTCACACTAGGATGGCATTCCTAAAGGCCTGGGCATTAAATACAGGTCAGAAGAAAATCTAAGGCACTGGCTACTTGAGATTGTATTTGGATGATAGAATTGAATCAGAGAGAAAGGATACAACCCAGAAGTCCCATGACATGTCACGTTGTTCAAGTTGCATTCCTCAGCCATTGTCTTTGTTTCTATGTAGTATTTGTAATGTCAAAAGGATAGTCTGGATAACTTGTTCAGGAGATGGAAGTTGTACCAAGATGGAAGTTGTAGACTTTGTGCTACCAGGTAAGAGTGTAATTTTGTGATGACAATACCTACTTGGTGACCTGTTATCATCATTGCATGAGACAGCAATTTTTGCAGGTCTGTTTGGAAATAGTTCCCTTATTTACACCCACGGGTTCTTCACTGGGAAGGAGAAAAGAAATGAGCAACCCCATTGACAGCATTGGATGTTAGCCCAGTTTCTGAATTTAAAACATATCCCATATGTGAGTTTAGACACTGAACATTGGTGTTTGGCCTTCAGTCATAATTGGCTGAATCCAGACAGTTCTCAAAAATTTGGGAAAATTTTACTGAATATCTAATTCTGGATATTTCACTGCCTATTAGATGCTCTCAAACTTTGCCAGTCTCTGAGCCACAAAAACGAAGCTGTTTTCCAAATAAGATGCAACCACTTGTTATGCTGGTGTGGGATTTGATAATGATATTTTCTCATGTCTAGAAGTAAGCCTTCCAAGGTAGGAACATAGCACGCTTGGAGCAGTATGTTTACTGAGAAGAAATTTCTGTTGTGTGAAAGAAGAAAAGAGCAGGTAGAACTTCTTAAGCCAGTTTTGCTGCCAAAACTAGTGATGAATAATGTAGCATCTTTTGTAGTACTGATTTTGTTTGAAGCAAAAAGTCAAGCATCTATATTAAAGGGCTTATCTTTTACTAGCCCTCAGTTAACCTTCAATACTTCAATATCTACCACTAATAATGATTACAGTCGAAGAGATGCCATTATGCCATATGCCCTTTCATTGGTCTCTAGGGAGTATTTGCAAGTACACAGAGATAAATTTAAGTTATTGCTATGATAATCAAACCATGTGTGTGACATGGCACAGAGAAATGATACACTGTTTAATAAAAAACTTTCTTTAATTAAGCAACATTTCATTCAAAAACATGTATAGGCATTTATCTTGTATATATGATTAAATAAATATATGTCATGTAAAGGGCTAAAATTCTGTAAGCAGTAGCTGAAGGTTACTTGTTCAGATCTGGAGACCTCATAGAAAGTGTTGCCTTTTCTTGTCCTCTCACATATTGTGCTTAAATGATCTTTCCCTTCTCCCTCTGCTTCAAATTTGCTTCAACTGTGTAATTGAACTGGCAACACTTTCATTGCTTAGGTTATCAGTCCATATTTTTTACTAAATTCAGCTGTCCTTATGTCTACCAAAATATATGAGCTTCTGAATGGAGAAATTCACAGCTGGAGATTTTCAATCACTCAGTAAATAACAGAGGCAGTAGAATTAATTTCATTTCTTCTTCATGTTCTTGCTCTAGATTTTCCTTCTTTTTTAAAGATTTTATTTTAAAGTTTATAGTTTGCCTATTGAGAATATACATTTCTAAATGATTTCTAAAGGATTTCAGTGGAAGGAAAAAAAGCTGTCAGTATACTCTGCATTCCCTGTTCCAAGATGTTATCCATCTAAAATGTATCCTTTTTTGTTTTGCCAGATTTGACCAGTTCAAGAGACTTGGGGAATTTTTCACCTCCCCAACTACTCCTGAATATTTCCATAGCTGAAAAAGATAATCTTTCTGTAGTTAGCAGGAGGGTATACCTGCCTACCCCAGGCCAGAACATCCTCCTTAAAACAAGAAATCCCCCATGAAAGAACATCGGGTCCTAATCCTGTAGAAGGAAGAAGGAATCACTATGTGGCTAAAAATTAGATTCTAATTATGCATAAGCTGAATAAAATAGGAATTGGCTAATTGACACCAACACAAAGAATTGCAGAAAACAACCTAGGAGTAGCTCCTGATGCATCTGGTTGATGGAAGGATTCTCACCTGCTCAAATAGAAACAGTATCAAGCTCCAAATAACTCTAGCATTTTAGCTGCCGTTTGTTTGGGTTTTTGTGATCTTTCTTTCTTTATTTTCTCTGCTTCTGACAACCTAGCTGTCAGGAAACTAACCTGCTATTTAATGTAATGATGTGTTTACATTTATTAATCAATTTGAATATATATCTTCCTCAATGTGACATTCTTCCACCTTGTCTCCTCCCCAGATCTAAGCTGGCAGCCTTCAAAGTGAGTATCTTTCTTTTTCACTTGAGAAAGTGGCACAGAAGTTAAAGCACTTCGAAGAGATTGTTATCTCTCCACAGCTATTGTATAATTAAACAACTTCCCCATACCAGTGTACATTCTCCTTGATCCTTAAGTATGAAAACAAAAAGAAGAGGCATCTCCTGTTTGTCTCATCTAACAGATGAGCATTAGCTTTTCACCTTTCTGCTGTAAACTGGCTCGGCATTGTAGGAAAGAAACTGAACCAGGGCGAAAAGATTTGCATGCTGCTATAGAAAATTACTAATATAATCTCTCTACCAATTGATTAAATTGTGTGGATGTATGATTAATGATAGCTTGGTCAAATGTGACCTTTTAAATATACAACAGGATGTGTGCAATGACTTGCAAGATTTAATGTGGATTTTTAAGCTATGGACAAGGGGACACTTTGCTTGTCCCTTTTGCTCAGCATGTCTGAAATAGGTTTTAGCTGTAGCAAATTATGTAGAGCTAGATGAAATGAGAGCCACCTCCAGCTGAATTATCCAACTTAAAACAGTTTTAGCATGCTATTTTTAGATTTAAATATTCCTGCTTCATGGTGGGAGATGACAAAGTTAATCTGCTTATGAAGATTCAGAATTCTAAAGTTTACACATGTGGTCTGTTCAGCAAGAAAATAGGGGGGTTTTGTTTTAGTGTTTTAAGCAAATTTAACTTTGGATTTTTAATTTAGCTGGAGGAAGCAAATTGCTATCCAGGATCACATTGTGGTATGGTAGATAAATCCTTACTGGAACCACATTTTCAAGCATGCGAATTTGCATTGTGCCACAGACTTTGATGAAGCTACAGGTTTTGTGCCATCAGCCAAGGAACTTGCTTCTCTGGAATCAGTCAGTGCGAGTGCTAGGAGGGGGGACAGAATGACATGGCACTAGACACTCTTTATTTTAAGTCGTTTCCACAAAAAAAGTGTTTAAAAATCTCTCTCCTATTACTGTAAATGACAGTAGACTGACTGTATAGAACTGTAAAAGTCAACTGAAAGGAGACAGGTGACAGAATTTGACTTTGTTTCAGACTCACTGCAGTATGGTTTAATGAAAGCATCTTCTAAAAGGTAGTTTATGTTTCAGCCCTAATTCATTGTTATATATAACATAATGATAACTGTTAGTGTTGCTGACCTATGACAGAGGGCTGAATGTGCAAATAGCTTTTCCTCTAGTCTGGAACTAAATGTTACTGGCCTAGCTGCAATCCCAGATGACTGGTGTGATGGGTTGACCCTGGCTGGATGCCAGGTGCCCACCAAAGCCGCTCTATCACTCCCCCTCCTCAGTTGGACAG
>JANZLQ010000089.1:23185139-23210739 GCA_026212715.1 Elanus axillaris
CTGTCCAGCGAAGGAGGGGGGAGTGATAGAATGGCTTTGGTGGGCACCTGGCATTCAGCCATGGTCAACCCACCACAAGCACAGGAATAAAACTGAGAAATATATAAGACATCTTTATTGATTTATACATACAATGACATTTGCAGTTTGTGGTTGCCCAAAGTAGCAACGTACAATTTGATCTAAGCATGGATATAAGTTTACAGGCTCAGCCTCAAGAATAAACAAAATGGCAAAACTGGAATTCAAGGAAATTATCATAGACTGAATCTTCTGAAATATTTCAAACTCATTTTATATGTCATTCAACTTAAATCATCAGATCCTCTTTCTATGTTAGAATGGCAATTTTTGTTTTAGAAAGCTGCTTGCTGTAGATGAGAGTTTTGTGAGGGAATGAAGGTCATGACAAATAAATCAGCAGTTTCATGATACAATATCTAAAACACTGGTGTAATTTCCCAACTCCAAACAGAGGGAAATTTTGAAGTATGCCATTGCTATGTCAGCAGATCTAAATCCAGACTTTGGGTTTGTTTGTGAACTCTAGACTCTCATCAATTATGTGCAAGATGGGCTTGTATCAAAGCACAATACATAAATATGAGTCTGGTGTAGATCAAACATGTTACATGCTCCTGTCCCATCAACGGGCTTTATGAAATACAATGCAAAATCTTATATCTGAGTTTGACCTGAGCATTACAACACTTACCCAAATAGTGGCTTTGGATCATCATTTTACTGTGGTCACTTCAGTGATCCTGGAGACACATAGAATATAAACATGGGTTTATGCCTTTACTAAGTAGTAGAGTTGAGAGTAGAAGAGTTTGGTCTCTTCAACAGATGGGTTTTATACCCAGTCCAGAGAGAGAAAAAATGTCCTCCTCTATGGAATATTGCCATCATCCTGATGAAAGGATTAGTGTCTTTGGATCTGGGCTCTGGAAATGGCTGATTTAATGCTATGTCTTACCATTTGTCTTGGCAGCTGATGTTTTACTGGTGGCACCATGTGTTTATATGCAGGGTTATCCAAAGAGAAGAGTGAATGGAATGAGGGGCCACCCATGACTTGTGTAGGTCATGTTGTTGTAGTAATGTATCCCCAGTGCCAATCTGGACAATTGCTTCCCCAAAACCTGTCTGTCATCAGCTTGTATTTCAATTTAGCTGCAGTGTATGTGGACTGGGGTTTAGGCTACATATTTTTAAATATCCTGAAAGGAGGTTGTAGTGAGGTACTTGCTGGTCTCTTTTGTCCGGTGGCTGGTGATAGCATGAGAGGAAATGGCCTCAAGTTGCAGCAGAGGAGCTTTAGGTTGGATATTAGGAACAATTTCTTTACTGAAAGGGTTGTCAGGGATTGGAGCAGGCTGCCCAGGGAAGTGGTTGAGTCACCATCCCTGGAGGTATTCAAAAAGCATGTAGACAAGGCACTTTAGGACATGGTCTAGTGGGCATGGTTGATGGTTGGACTAGATGATCTTGAAGGTCTTATCCAACCTAAATGATTCTATGATTCCATGATTCTGTAATTAGGTATTGGTAATTTTAAAACCTTTTAGTATCTCCACTTCATCAGACTTTGATTCCAAGACTGGTGTGTTATAAGAGCTGGAAGCTGTATCCAGTAGTATTTCTATGGATAATGTCTTCTGCAGGGAATGTGTTGCTTTTTAAAAGGCTGTATGGTTAACTTTATAAGACTATTATTTGTGAAATAGGGAAGAGGACTGAATGTGACTTCACATTTTGAGATCTGACTTTTGACAGCTCCATTCTTCATTTCCAACCAAGGAATTACTATTGTTTATTCCTTTCTCAAAAAGATTCAAGTGGACTGGAAACAGGCTGAGGATGGGCACTCCAGAGTCTCTCCTTGTATGGCTTCTCTTCACCTACCATCATGAGGCTAAAGGTGCTGTTGCTACCAGCTCATCTCTGATTTACGTCCTCCATGAATGACACCTGTAACATGTTAGGCTGCTGGGAAAATACTACAACCAGAGTAGAGTCCCAAGACCTTCCTCTGAGTTTGCCAGATAAACTGTGCTAAATTTAATGGGCAACCAGAATTGTATTCATGGCTTTCACTGTAGCATATTTTCAGTTAAAGGGATCTTATTGCAGGATGGGTGTCACAGCAAAACATAGACTTTGCATTGTTTTATTAGAAAGCTTTGGACTGTCCCCATTTAAATGTACTGTACTAGGAATGTTGTTAACTGTGTATAGACACAGTATATCATGTGAGTGATCCAAGTTTTAATGGCTTTATAGTCTCCATCAACAAGATGTATCATAATTGCTTTTTTGGACCACTTACAAGCTGACCGTAAATAATATTAATGAATTCAGTTTTATTATGTGTAAGTGTATCTGCAGTGCAGCAAATATGCATCCATCCATGAAACATCTTAGCATGCTCAGGGCAGGACTTCCCCCTTTCTTTCTCATCTTCCTGCTTATCTGCCTTCTGAAAGGCAAAATAACTTGCCTTGTTTTTTCTCCAGTTGTTACTGGTTGCCTTAGCCTTGGCATTTCACCACATTTACTGGATACACTCTTGCATTTCTGTCTTGTCTATTGTTATGAGCAGATTGTCCAAATAGTCAAATCCATTCACAGGTTTCTGGCCAAGAGCTGTATTGTATTGACAACATGAGGTATTTTACTTTATGCTTTTTGTGTATATCTTTTATTTTACATATCACCAGACTTTTGCTTCTCCTGCCAGTGTGCTGGGGAACTTTGGAAAGCAATGTGGGAAAGAATGAGATGACAGCTATAGGTAAGCCAAAAGCACATTCTGCCCTTGCCTTTCCAGGTCTGAGGCCTCACTGCAAACCCCTTCTGTGCTCTCCACCCAAAGGCTTGGCCTTCTCCTGAGAGACTGCCATTGTCAATTGTGTTAAAAGAGAGTGAGCTGGGGGTGTCTTTGTACTGTCAACAGCTTCTTCCTGAATTAATTGTCCCCTGTATTTGGCACTGGTGAGGCCACACCTCGAGTACCGTGTTCAGTTTTGGGCTGGAAAAGACATTGAGTTGCTGGAACTTGTCCAGAGAAGGGCAACCACGTTGGTGAGGGGCCAGGAGCACGAGTCTTATGAGGAGCGGCTGAGGGAACTGGGGTTGTTCAGCCTGGAGAAAAGGAAGCTGAGGGGAGACCTTATCACTCTCTACAACTACCTGAAAGGGGATTGTAGTGAGATGGGTGCTGGTCTCTTCTGTCCAGTGGCTGGTGAAAGGATGAGAGGAAATGGCCTCAAGTTGTGGCAAGGGAGCTTTAGGTTGGATATTAGGAACAATTTCTTTACTGAAAGGGTTGTCAGGGATTGGAGCAGGCTGCCCAGGGAAGTGGTTGAGTCACCATCCCTGGAGGTATTCAAAAAGCATGTAGACAAGGCACTTTAGGACATGGTCTAGTGGGCATGGTTGATGGTTGGACTAGATGATCTTGAAGGTCTTATCCAACCTAAATGATTCCATGATTCTAGAGTGATCTGTGATGGCTTGTGATGCACCCCCCTCTGAAGGCTCTGGGGCTGTGTTCTGGCATGCTGCACTGCATTTAGACCAGTATTTGTGTATATTTCAGAGGTGAGATTTTAACTGCATAAAGAAAAGCAGAAGCATAACAGAGAGGAAGGGTAGGTCTGTGTTTGATATTGCAGCCTGGGAATTATGGCACGTGGATTCAGGTTTTTCTTCAGCTGTATGTTCTGCATCATCTGCCAACCTTTGAAATGGGGCAGTAGCAGTTATCCCACAGAGATATGTAAATTATTAGTTGATGCTCAGGTATTCTAAGTCTATGAGACTATATAACTATACAAGACAGCTGTACAGACTGGACAACACTTTCTCAGTGGGTCTTCCAAAGTCCTTGCCATCCTTCTGCTGTGCAGCTCCATCTGTAGTCCTAGCTCCTCTTTGTCAAAATGAACTGTATCTCTCTGTGTAGGCTCAAGGGTAGCCCCCACTTTCCCCAGTGCTCCTCATACTCTCCTTTCCCCTTGTCTCTAGATTAAGATCAACTGATGTAAAACATCAGTACAACAAGCATACAACTGGCTAAAGCTGTTGTGGTGCTGGACATTTACACAGAAGTTCCCTTGGTGTGTAACGTGGAGTGTACAGGATGATTTGTGGTCTTGCAGTACAGGAGGCATACAGAAAGCAGAAGAAAGGACTGTGAAAATATGAGACTAAAATCAAAGGTTGAGAGAAATGATAAAGAGAGCAGTGGATGTTTCTTTCCAGGAAGTCCTCGTCAATCTTTAGGTTTCCTGCTGCCTTCCCACGTTTTATGAATGGACTGAACAGATGACAGTTTATATTCCTAAACCTAACGAGATGCTGCTAGTCTTCTGTGAAATTAGTTGGATACCTAGTGATAAGCTTATACTCAGTAGCAGTTTTCCCTCTCATGGAGTATGAGTTCTAAATACCCAGTTTTATTTAGTGTCTTTTGTTATAATGCAGATGATCTTTTCATTAAGATGTGACTGGGGAAGAGCCAGGCTCCCTCTGCACTGGCTTGATGGTCTGACAAGATGGTTCTAAGCTGTTAATGGCTCCTGGGGAGACAAGAGTCTCCTGGGGGTAAGGCTGGCCATGAGGGTGCTGCCTGCTGGATGCACACCCACTGTTCCTGCCACAGGAGACGATGTAGATAAATAGATGAAGGGAAAGGGGAAAGAGGTGTTGAGGGCACCTTTTTCTTGTAGATGTAGCTGGCTAGTGGCCTAGTCTGCTTCTCTCAATCCTGAGCCTCTGTTCGCCCGTGGCTTTAAAGTTTGGTATCCAAAGAGAATGCACGGCTCTGCAACAGTCATGTAATTGCTTTGTGTCTGAGATGACCTGTCCTGTGGTTAATAATGTACATATATTTCACAGAACTGCCCAAAAAGTGGTAGACATTTTTGGAGATCAAGATGACAACATCTCTAATGCCAGCAATAAAATTGCCATTTATATTAAAAGCTCCAGAGTACTGAAAACTTAGTTGGAAGTCATAGATGAGACATTGCTTAATTTTCTCCTGTCTTTGCAAAATTACAGTCAATTTTTGCTGCTGCTTTTAATAATAAATTGGGAAAAAAATGTCCATGCTGTAAACCTTTTAGCTGTGATTAGTTAAACTCTCAGAGTTTGGGGGGGTTTATTTGATTCCACTCTCCCAACCTCTCCAAGCTCCCCCCCCCCTCCTTTTTTTCTTTCTGTTCAAGTGTTAGTTAATAACTTTAATATGATTTTTTTAAAAAAAGTGAAGACAAGTAGTAAGACCTGGTTTGGATAGCTTGGAGGCCCAGCTATTAACTGATGGAAGGTCTTTCTCATGTAAGCTCTTATAATTTATTTAACATTGCTAATATTTTATAGTCATAACTGCAGGGGAATAAGAACTCTACAATCATTCTGTAGGGAACTGAGCCCTCAAATTGCATATAAAGACTCTGTGCTGCTAGAGCTTTCTGTAGGTTCAACTCACTGAGCTACCATTCAGTGGTTTGTTAGCAATATTAACTAAGAGCACGTGTATGTCTGCTGTTGAAAATTTCAAAGTTGCTTTGGAGAATTCCAAAGTGGATTTCCATTGTGAAACAGTTATCAGAACAAGCTTGTGTTGCTATTTGCTATGTATCCCTCTCGTATGTCTAATAAACTCTCTAAGTTGTTTTGCCCATTGACCTGCCAGTCACTTTAAACAACAGTGGAGGCAAGCTTCTTTGAGGATCTAGATTTACTTATATTTGTTCAACCTTCCAGGTTGAATGGCCATTATTCCTGAAGAATACCAATGGAATTAGTAAATTAAGTATTGGAGCATTGTTACTGGAAAACACCACTCATTGAGACTGAAACTTTCTGAATAGAACGTGTAAATTGTATGTGTGGGAGGTATACATGTGTATAACAGCCTCTAAATGAGATTTTTGGGGAGCTTGAATCTGAAAAAAATTTGTTTCGTGGGTGATTTAGTCCCTGTTTTATCTCTCAATTACCTTACACTTTGCAGTTAGAAGGCAGGACAGAGGAACTGCCCTGAGGTGACCAACTGACTGGGGAGACCTCTCTGACTCGCACTCCTTGCTGAGCCACAAGATGCAGCAGGCTACAGACTGCTCCTCTCCAGGGACAGCCTTAGTCTTTTGTCTAGCCATTCATATGCACGATAGTCACACTGAGTGACTTGACTTGTAAGAGAAGGTGACATCTGTTTATTTCCATAGAAAACAGAACTGTTTGTTGATACCCAGCTCTAAACCTGTAGTCCTGACAAAGCATATAAAGTATCAGCAGGAAGTGTCCAAGCCTGGCTTTGACAAAGGATGTGATGTGACTGTCTGTGGTGATGGGACAGAGGGGACTAGGGAATGTAGTCCTGCTCAGGTTCTCAGTTTTGTGGTTTTTTTCAAACTTGAGACATTATGTTGAATTTGACCCTCTGGTGTCAAAAGCAAGATGCTACTGATTTGATCAGCTTAGATGTTTGCTTCCTACAAGCCTGCCTCTTTGATAGCTTCATGACTTTGGAATCAGACACTTCCCAGCTGAAATAGGTAGTCGGTTTAAATTCTGACAACTGATGTAAATGGTTTGTGGAAGTAATATCAATGTCTTTTAAATGGGATCTTTAACTGCTCTCATTGTACATTCAGACTTGCATTTCCTGGATGTATTCCTGTTTTGTTTAATCATTTAAAAAAAAAACATACAGACTTTCTTTTTTCTTTTCATTTCATCAGCCAAATTTAATATTTATGTCATGGGAGTGAAAATGTAGGAAGATTGTTGATTTCTAGATGTCATTCCTATACTACTTGTGGTGTGTGCAAGTGGAAAGGTCTAATAACAGATTTAAGGATATGTCTGGCTTTCCTTTTTCTGGTATGCACTACTCAATTCTGACAAAAGTAAGGAATAAAATTAGTGCTGTTCATTTTCCTATAATTTGAAGCAATCCATTTTCTCCTAGTCTGAAGAGGTTATTTCCCAATCCCATCATGTTCAGAACCTAAAGGACACGTTCATCTGTTCAGTCCTAAAAAAGAAAATTCAAATGTGGCTTTACCAGACCTCTTTGCTGATGTGGACTTTCTCTGATGCACACTGATTGCTTATCAAATCAAAGTTATATATCTACATGCCCCATACTACTACTGCTAAAAGGGATCTTATTGTTTGTCTATTCATCTTGAAGGGCAGTAAACACAGATTAAAAATCATATGCATAACTAAATTGTATGTATTATGAAAGATTATAATTTGCATTTATTTTTATCTGCATTTCAAGAATTACATATGCTAGTCTCTATTAGACAAAGCAGTTTTGTCACTTTCACAGTAGGGACTCTCTCATAGAAACTGTTTTCTTTCCTTGACACTATTCTTTCATGAGCCCTCTTGAAGCTGATCTGGGTCTTGAATCAAAGCTATCCTAAAGATTTTACTGGATACTCCTGCAATGTATGAGCTCCCTTTTAATATCTGAGGGTGGATTAAAAACTTCAGCTTGGATCACTCATGAACATCTACAGAACTCCATAGTCTTCGTTTCCTAAGCTTCTTCTCTTGTGTCTTGCAGTCCTTAGATGGTGCTTAGTTACCCTTCCAGAATCCAACAGCAGTATTAAAAAAAGAGCCTTGGTTCTTATTTTAAGAGCGTGTTGTTACTCTTGGATATAAAGCAAAACTTAAAAACATGACCACAGGTAACCATATAACTTAGAACCCCCAATGGGAAATATGCTGCTTTTACCCTTTACCTCCACACAGATTTTAGAAGTAATTTTTTTAGAGCTGCAAAAATGTAATTGTGATGCTTCTACCTTTCATTACCTCTAATCATCTGCTTTTGTTGTAAAGCAATGCATACACTGACTAAATAACTATGTGCTGATAGGCTTTGTTTAATAATTGTCATTCACTTCTTAGTGAGTAAAAAATAAAATACAAATTGATTCTAGAGACCAGGATAATGAGCTGGTCGTCACCAGAAATGTTAACATTTCTGCATATGATTCTAGATAACCTAGAAAACAATTTCCCAGGTAAATTCATAGAAGTGTGTGCCAGAAGTCCAGTGTGGTTCATCCTTCCTAAAACTCAGTAGCCCTTTTACTACATTTAGTAAGTGTGTGGCAGTGCCTATTAAAAACTATGTTGCCATGAGCTCTCTGTAGGACTTGAAAGCCTCCCTGCTCCAGTACTATACATAATGACCCAAAATGTTTGAGTCATGGCTGCTCTGGTTTAAGGTTTTTATTGTGAGACCATCTTGAAGGAATTTTTTGGGGCTTAGCATTACAAAACCTGAACTCCTGGGGTAGCCAGTGCAGTAAGCACACAACAGTAGGCTTCCATGTCCTGTGTGGGCACTGAGTAGCAGGGCAGGGAAAGGGGCATCATGTGTTCTGGAGTAGAGAACAACAGTATTTTCTTGTTTAAAAAAAAAAAAAAGTACAGAGTTGAACAGAGTTGAATTGCTCTTCCTAGAGACACACAGATATCCCTTTGTGCTGCCTAGTCTGCAGACTGGCTGATTTAGGTTGCAGTGCTTGGTGAATACATACAAGGTATACCTAAGACCCTTGTAGGCTTAAGTTATTTTAAAGTAGACTGCTGCATGCAATGTAGCATTGGGAGATGGAAAAACCATTCATATTATGTCAGGATTATGATTTCTAGATAGAAGACTTTTCAAAGAGGCTTAAGTGACCTAGAAACTTATATACACTAAAATTTATTACCAGCAGCTTTGCAGATTTTAATAGCAATTCTTAGTGCAAAGCAGCAACACATTATTTTTAGTTTGTCATCCTTTTGTAAAATGAGGTCCAGAGTTTGTGTAACTCAGGTTGCCACAGGTCACCATCTCAATGCACAGAAAGCACTATTTTCTTGCAACCTCAGATACCTGGAACATGCCACTCAATGAATGACAGCTCCAAAGAGTTACCTGAAGAATAAAGGGAGTTTACACACTTTTAGTATGAACAGCACTGTGCTAATCACCTCTCATGCAGGGAACTAAACCAGTACATTCCCCACTTAATTTATGATTATACCACTGAATGCAGGCTACAAAGGTGTTTGCTCTGTGTTTTAATGTTTTAATTCCCTAAAAAATCGTGACACAGATTTTCACAGCTTGGAAAACATCCTTACTATTGCTTCAGCAAAATTTCATTTCACTGCAGCTTCAGAAGCTGTAGTGATGATCTTCTGGGCAATGTAACTAGGATGTAGTTTTTGCTCAACTATTTGGCAAAAAGCTACCCCTGCAAGAAAAAAAGAAACCCACAATACAGCAGTGACGAAAAATAATAATTAGCTGAACATCTTTATTTGTGAAAGTAATTCTGAGTGATGAAAATCAGTGTGTGCTGATTTTTGGCAACTTTGGCAGTTTTTTATTTTATTTTTTGGCAGGTTTTACTGTAGCCAGTTGTCTCTAGTGTTAAATTCCCCTATATGCAAATACCTTTTAGTAGTCTGCTAGAGTTACAGGATCTGCCCCATGAGCTGTGTGTGTGGATACAGAGAAGAAAAGATTTTCTCTACTTTGCATTTGGATAATTCACCTTGATTTCTAAAGAGAATGCATGGCTATGCAATGAATGTATTGGAAGACCTAAGTGTGGAATTGGTTCAGGGACACTCTGGGTACATGTATGCATGGCACAAGCTATACTTTTGCTGGCTAGCCTCTGTCAGTGTCCTGACTGAAATCAGTAATTCTTAACCACTTATATCCCATTATGCTTGCTCTTCACACACTCTGACATGCAATATTAAATCAGCTCTGTTTCTGAAAATGTAATGTCCTTTTTTACTTATTTCTCTGAGCAAATAGCCAGTTTCTGACAACCCTGGCTAAGAAACTGACACCCATAAAGGCAGGGGAAAGAGTTGTTTTATATTATTATTCTATATTTAGGTGTGAAGCATATTAATATTCTTTTGTGGCAATAGTAGTCACTTTATGGATAAAAAAGTGATATAAGCAGAGAGATTTTTCAAAGTGAATTTGTGTCTCAGTGAACAAGTCTCTCCAGGCTTTAATGCTGAGAGCTGTCAACACTGATGTACAGGATTTCTTGTAGTTTTATTTACCAGATTGAGACTATTTAGGGAAGGAGAGACAGAGACTAGTGTACACATTTGTGTAGAGTGATTCCTTTCCTGTTTTCTGGGTTTATCACGCCTGTGAAAAATATTTCACTTAGGTCTTGCAGTCTTTGTTTAATTTTGCAAGGAACAGACAGATATTCATGCTGTCTAGTTAAATCATGAAGTGGTAATCAACAAATGTGCTGAAATCTTCCCTCCAGAAATCAGAAGGAACAAAGAGATAGTCATATGTATACTTAATATCACAAGGTTAGTAATGCTAGCTGTGAAGTCAAGGCAATGGACTCCCGCAGGGCTGTTCCAATGCAAGAAAAGGATTCTCTAGTGAAGATTTCTACTGGTTCCAGCACCTCTGTCAGTAAGATGACCTATCCAGCAGAGCATTTATGTAGTTAGGGTGGGGTAAACTGCAGTAAGTTACATTTTCTTCTTTCCTGTGGGAAGACCAGTGCAACACACAGAAGCATTATAAGCCTTGCGCTGTTTTGTAGGAACTTATACTGTGCATTCTACTTAAATACAAATGTAAAATATATTTTGTAGATTAAAATGGATTTAGTTCTATTTAAATTGCTAATGTGCAAGTGCTTTTTTAGTAACTACAAACTGACCCTGAATATCTATGAAAGCAGTACCTAAAACTGTATCTGGAATATTTGCATAAATGCCTGTTCAAGAGAATGCAAATCCCTGAGTTTTGTATGTGCTGAGATGTCTGGAGGCAAAATTGCCTTATATGAATATAACAGATCTGGAGTGGAGAGCTGCCAAAAGACAAGTATTTGCATAAAACTGTCTGTTCAGTACAGCCTGCATCCCTGTCTCATCCCTACTGTAACTGTGCAACTGAGACCTCCTCCCAGGCTCCGTATGCCAGGCAGTGCCTCTCCCTTTCTTACCTACTCACATGGCATTTCCCTTTCTTACCTACTCACATGGCATTTATAAAAGAAAACAGAGATACAAGCCAGCCCAGGGAATGTATTTTGAACTGAGAGTTATGAATGACAATATTATCAGAAGAATTATGTGAATAACTGGATTTCCGTGTCACTAGTTGAGCAAAAAAATTATATGTTTTGCTATGGATCACACTTAAGTGAGATTTGGGGGGGGGTTGTTCCTCCAAAATGAATTTTTCTTCTTCCTGTTCACTGTTCACAGGTAAGAATTGAACTCCTTTCTCTTTGGGGCCAGAGGCCATAGGAAGCATTTCTTTAAAACCTTAATTTCCTTGTATACAAGCTTGGATTTTAAAGGGAAAGTAGAGTCATGTTTGCTCAAGGGACTCAGAAGAGCATCTGTACAATCACTGTTTGAAATAAGCCTGAAACTGGAAAGGTTAGACACAGTGTAATATCTCGACAGGCACAGTGCATTTGGTTTACAAATCACCGTCCTTAGAGTCCTGGCACATTTCATTCATTTGTCCAGGTTTAAACTTTTTGCAGCATCTGATCCACAAAAAGGCTTTTTAATTTTTTTACCACTTTTTTTCTTTCATTACAACTCTTTGACTCAAAACCAAAGAAACATCTTATTACAAAAGTCCACAAAAATTACTTTATATGTTTATTTAGCCACAGTTGCGCAGGCAGAGTGGAGTCTGCACTATGTGGATTTCCACTGAATGTGACAAAAAACCAGCCTTGTTCTAGCTCCACCCTCTTTTGACAAGATGCAAAACCCCACTCCATTAATGTGAACATGCATTTGCACTCAGTTTAAACATTGCATATGTCTGATGTCTAATTCTAGGTGACTCTGAACATATGAGCTTTCACTTACTGGCTTTTAGCTGTGGATCTCCCATGCAAAATTAAAAATATCTGTAGTCATATAAAAGCAGAGCGCTTTTCACTCCTGCCTGTTAAGTGTCCTCTGTATTCAGAGCTTACAGACCTTTCCAAATTCACCAGTTAGTCACCAGTCATACATGGGGCTGGAACACTGGAGACGCTGTGCCCCAGATACAGTAGCAAGTGTTGGTCCCCTCAGGAAAGCAACATCAGGCCATTGTGGATATGCAGACCAAAGTACTCTTCGGTAGTTCCCAGTTTAAGAGGCAGCCTATTAAAGATAGAATGAATGTCAGTGGAAATAAGAAGTAGTACCTGCACTTCTGTACAAACTCATGAAATACAGTTTTGTTAAGCTCTCTCTGGATTAGAAAGGTCCTTACTCCTCAGTTACTCCTTCCTAAGCTGTCTAGCTTATGTTACATTTGTTGTAAAAATAGCATATGTAGTTTTTAATCAGTGTTTCTTATGAAGTGTTTTGGGTTTGGTTTTGATTTTTTTTTTTTTCTGAAAACCCCACTATTGCTAGCATTTTCATCTTTTTGCATTATAAAAATAGTTCACTGTAGACCATAGCAGATCATCATTTGATATTAAGTTATCTGGCATCTTAAGGAAAACCTGCTGTGGACAGTCTTGGTTAGTTTTGTTTTTATCATCCATTGTCCACGGCACAGGAATTCCAGCTGTCTTTTGGTTGCTCACCAGGACTCAATCTTGCAGTGTAGCCACATCTGGTGGTTCAGTTTGATATGGAGAATCTTCTGAATGCAAGATTCAGTCCTGTTGTGGATGGCAGGAGCCAGACTCTCAACAGCAGCAGAGTGCTGTTGGGGTCTGTTACATTCATAGCTTGTCTTGAAGAAATTATTTCCTAGCAATAATCTAGTTTCAGACTATGTGGGCACAACTCTGCAAGTAACTCATATTGCTTAGAACAGATTTGCAAGGAACAAGCAATTTCTGCAATGCTTCCTATTTATTTCAGTGTGATAATGCAGGTACACGAAGAGGGAGTATCAACTCATTGCATGTTTGCAGTATCAAATCCTGGGCCAGTGGGTTTGACAAGTGTGATAAAAGAATAATTTTATTTTATAGCACTACTGTATTCTGTGTCCTGAGAGGCCTGACTTCTTAAGCAGTGCCTGATCTCCTACCTCAAAAGCAGAGGCATATGGCAGAGGTAAGATGTTTGATGTGCACAAACATGTCAGTCGCGTACTTTAGATAGTCCTCCAGATGCACAAATGACTCTAAATTTGACCTTTGTCATGATCATTTACACTTTAGCCTGTAACTAAAAGGATGGTAGTATTTTCCTCTGGATCTTGATGTAAGATCATCATGAGTCATTTGGCGTCTTTCAGAAAAGTAATGTAGAAAAAAATTGTGTATGTATATTCCTTGGGAATAAGGAGGGGGACCTGTGAAGTGTGATTTAAAAAAAAAAATAGAAAACTGTGTAATTTGTTTGTTTAATTTCTAAAATAAAAATGGTGTAGATTTGTGTAAAGCCATACTTACACTGTAGTTCCTGAATCTGTGAATGTGATCCTGCCCTTCTTTCTTCAGTATTACATTTCATGGTCTTCTGAAATCATGTTTAGGGGAATAAAAATAGTATATCTTCTCGGGTTTTTTGGCATCCAACCTCTAATTTACAAATATAATTTATGCTAATCTTGAAAGTTCTTCTCAGATACAAAGTAAAATGTGTCATCCTTAGTATTTGTGTGTATAATTTATTCTGATGGGGAATAGACATTTCAAAGCCATTTCAGCCCTTTATACTCAGAACATTTGATATGAGCAAAGGAGCTGGGTATTCATTGCTGTAAGGGTAAGGAAGTGGTTGAAGTAACAGTAACTATTCTCTTAAACCCAAAAAGGCAGATGCATCGAGGGATGAACTGCTCTTTGCTCTGTCAAGCCAGATCATTTACTATCCTTAAGTATTTTATTCGTTTTGTATTTTTGCTGATGGTTAGTCATTTTTGTGATGGAAAAACCCTTCCTATATCATCAGAATTAATTTTTTGTGACATCTCTTTTCTTCAGTCTCTGACTCAGATGGCTTCCCTGATGGATTGCCTGCATGTCATGGCAGGGTAGCACTGCATGGGTTTGCAGCTCCCCAGAGGGGAAAGGCATGGTCATCCATGTGCATTATTTGCCCTGTAATTCATAGATCTACCCACTTCTGCAGAGGAGACTGCAGAGACTCCCAGCTCAGTTTCTGCCAGCTAACAAACCAGTATCTGTGACTGACTTTTCCACGACCACAAGAGGAATGAGCAGCTGCTATTGAAATGGCTCCTCTTGGTTGTCTGGAATTTCAACACTCAGAGAAGGACAGTGACCTGCTTGTGGTCCCAAACTGGGAAGTATCACAGCAAAGAAATGGCAAAATACTTTCAAAGATGTCATGTCAGCAGCAGAGTACATTCCCCTTCCTCCTGTTTAGGAGGTCGTTTCACAATCAGGTGTAGTTCACCTTTTGAACTTGTGGATAAAAAGTCAGAAAATCTCATGTAAAGGCGCACAGGAAAAAAAATTGAAACTGTACAAAGATGAGGAGAACTACCTAGTGGGTTTTTGCTGCCTGAGGCATGAAACTAATACAGTGTAATTCTGAACTAATAAGAAAATTTCTGGATTAATACCAAGAACAAAGGTAGATAGATGACTGGGAAGAAAATGTAGCTGTAAGGTATTTTGACTTTATGGGACTTAGATATTCCCAAGAATTCTCCCACTCTTTATAATTACACTGAGGGATTGAATATTCCACATTGTTTATAATTAAAGCAGTAACACCAAGTGAAACAAAAGTTGTCACACAACTATTAATTTGTTTTCCAGGAACTAAATCAGTTGCTGCCTGGACCAAGTAATGAAACTTCACAGCAAATTAAAACTGTTATTTGCAATGCTAAGTAGAAACGATGCAAATCAAAAAGACCATAACGATTGAGGCAGGCAGTCTCTGGATGCATTATTTTCACCATATATTTTTTAGCTCTGTGATACAAAGTCCTTTTTCTTAGTTTTCTAACTTAACAACCTGAGAATATATTCCTAGTCAATAGAAACGTTATGACTCATGGCAAGGCAAGGTGGAAATGATCTTGCCTATGCTCTGCCCATTTAGAGTATTTTCTGTTCTCATTTTTAATGTTTAGTCTTCCTCTATAACTTGCTGTCTTTGGATGTGTAACAAAAATGAATAATACAAAAGACTTTGCCCTCAGTAGTTCTTCAAATGTAAACATTTCAGTTATTCCATGCTGTAGTTTCGTCAATGCTCCAGTATCTACTTGATAGAATAGAGCAGGCATAGAACAGTAAGGTGAGCTGTAATGTGTCCAGGACTGTGATGATTACAGCTTACGTGCAGGCAGGCTGATACTGCAGGTAGGAACAGCAAGGTCAGTATGGCTTTATGCTAGCCCAGTTTTGACCTCAGAAATCTCAGCTGACAGCTAAAACCTGTATTGGAGGTATAAGAAGACTCATCAAGTCCATCAGTTGGAGCTCTTGTTCATATTTTAGAAATGAAAGCTGAAATCCACTGTTACTGGTTTAAGGCAGATCCAGCCATTTGGGCATTTATTGCAACAATTCAATTCCAGTACTGTGTGGAAGAGGAAGAAGGATGGATAGCTCACTTCCAGTGCACCCAAGGAGGGAGCATGTAATCGCAGCACTCAATGGTCTACATCAGAATTGTTAGGTAGGCTTTGGAGAAGCCCTGTTACATGTTTTTGAAAGGACAGTTGCTTCAGAACACCCTTCTTAAGGGTGTCTGGAGCCAACCTCACTGCGCTCCCCTTTTTTCTATCCACTTCAGCCTCAGTTACTACACCAATGCAAATGCCAAAGTGCATTTTCAGCACAAAGTCAGCTTTGCTGTAAGTGTATAACATGAATGATTGTATGATTAATTTTGTTTTTATATAATTCATATTTCTCTTTGTAGACAAATGTATTGTGTTTTTAGCAGTTATTTGGACACTGTACATAATTCTTTGTCAGAGAAGCAGTTGAACTTGGCCAAGTTCAAATTGAAACTTCCCAGGGGAATAATCCAAACCTGTATTTCCATATATATTAATAAACTGTGTAATACTTGCAGGAACTCACATAATACAGTTTGAAATGAGATAGAACTCATTATCCAGTACAATGAGGAGCACAGGCTCTTTCCTGTCAGAAATAATGGACTGAGATCTACACAGTTATTTTCCTTCACTGTCTCTGCAGTCATTTATGCAGCAAGGTGTGTATGAATTTCTTGGCCTGTTGTGCTGTAGTGGGACATACGCCAGTCCCAGCCAACTCCTGTGGTTGCAAGCAGGAGTATTATATAAATAAATCCTTTAATTCTGTCTAGTTTCATGATGTTTTCTAGTTTCATGATAACATCAGCAGCATTGTGCATTGCAAAGCTGTGTTGCACAAGGCCAAATGCAGCTTCAGCAGGCTGCTGCCTGAGGGTAGGGGATGCCACATTTGAAATCTGCTGTCCTGCTTTTGTACTTGTGCTCTCCAGTGACTCCTTTCTCTTTGCACCACGGTGGATTTCAGTCTGTATTAATGAGATGTGAACTTGGCACTCAGTCTGTTGTTACCTTTACCACTTGTTAGTCAAGCTATGCTAGGAAACACCCACAGCCCAACACTCAGGAATTGCTACCAGGATAAGTAATGAACTTAAGCGTTCTGTGATCCTGGTCAACGGCCAGGGTCCAGGACCAAGAATTAGAGACTAGTCTTCTTCAGCTTGGGATTACAGTGTCTAACCATCAGGTGAAGGTTGGCTCCTATGCTCAAACAGAAATGGACTCTCTTTTAAACACAGCTGAAAAGAGGAAAATGGTATCCTGCTCTTTTTGTCTAGTAGCTGAGTAGAGGATGTAGAAAAGCCAGACCAAATCTACTTTGGCCATGAAGTGGAACAGCAAGGTCTCTTCCCATCTGTACTTGCAACCTCTCTCTGACCTGCCTGTAGGCTGTTTATTCTGGAGTAAGTGTAGGAAGCAGGTAAGACACGTTTTCACCTGTGATGTTGAAAGGAATTTAGTAAAGAATGAAAGTTATGGGAAGGGAGGGATAAAGAAAGGATGTGATCTAATTGTTTAACGACATACTGCAAGTCTATCCAGAACAGAATCTGTTCTATAGTGTGTGGTTTAAACACCTCCACACAGCAGTGAAGTAAATGCACTAATTAAATAGTGTAACCTGGTAAGAATTTTAATGTCAGAGACATGGTGAACTGAAATTTTGTTTGCTAAATGTAATTTATCCAATGGACTTAAGGAAGGAAGCAGAATCCCTAGCTGCATTCTTCAGCATGTTTGGATAGTAATCTTCTTTAAATAAAGTGACAGACCCTTCTCATAGTCCAGCATCAGGGGATTATATTATTTTCAGCACAATTTATGAAAGATTAGTAGAGGCATAGTTAATTATTTGAATTAGCTACAGGTTTTTTATTAATCTTCAAATTAATGAACTCTACCTTTTGATCTTTCTGGCTGCAAATCCCTCTGGAATTGATGCCGGTTAGGACACAGTAATAACTTGGTTATGAACATGGACTAGTGTGTGCATATGCATGGAATGCATGTATGTGTGTACATGTGTGGGTAGATGTCAGTTCCCCTGGAGAGTGGTACATGTTTAGTTAGACCTGCTCAGTTGTAACCAATGTGAGAAGTGGAATTCTCCACTAGTTGAAATGAAATAAAAATGCAAGGACAGCAGTAATCACACAAAGGTTCTGCTTTATCATGCATAAAGTTTTGTGTTGCATGGTGCCAATCTGATGTTTTTAGGACGGTTAGATACAGGTTGTGTATTACCTACAATGAAGATGGGGACAGTATCAGGGAATGAAGTGACCTTATTCTTCACATGAACCATTCAAAATGTTCTTGTCTTTTAAAGAAGGAAGTGTGTTCCAGCACCAAATAAAGTGCACCAGCCCAAGGCATCATCGGATAACAAAGTCAGAGGAGCAGACTGACCCTGCTTAGAGTGTCACGTTGTGTGAAGGAGAAACAGAAGTTAATTAGGGCTTTCCAGGACTTAACAGTTCTCATACTGACATTTCTATATGCCCACTGTGGTACCATTTCAAACCTCCTTGAAAACAGGTCCATAGTGACCTGTGTGTGTTGCTGAGTTTCTTTACATAGTCCACTGAATTGCCTTAGAAATGTGCTCTAGGTTTACAGTATAAGCATCAATAAGAACTGTTTTTCAGAACTGATAAGCATGAATGAATAGCTGGAGTAATACCAGGTTCTCCGTCCTGTACAATGTAGTACTTGATATGACAGCACTTGTTTCAGCTGAGCTTTCCTTCTTCTACAGCTGTGTTTCTGAATGGTTGGAGGTTATTTTCTTCCTGGTGTCTCACAGCACATTGCCTTTTCATCTCCTGCTTCTGTATCTTACTAGTCTGATGCTGATCATGTTGCGACTTCATGTGGATGAAGAGGATAATGTTCAGTTTCCTATATCCAAGTAATTTTTAGAGCATTTCTTTCTTTTACCATTCTTTAATCTGAAGGGAAATGATTGGTTGGGCTGCAAAAGCCTTGTTTCCCGAGGTACATGAGTGTATGTAGTCAAAGTTGAGTGTTGGATCAATACAGTATGTTGATTTCTAAAGCCGTATTCTTTGCTCTACTCACAGTCTTTTGTCTTCCTGAGAACTCAGTTCTGACTTCTGATGTTTGAAATTTCTTCTATAGAAAAAGACTACTCTATTCTAGTAGTCATCTTGTTTTAAGAAAAGAAGAGAGCATTGCTTGTTTCTAAATTCAAAAGTGCAATTTGCTCATCACAGGCAGAACTGAGACCCTGGTTCCAGGTACAGTTCATGCAAAGGTGAATCATTTTCTTATATGCATATTTTCTCTTACAGCATAGGTGGAGAGGTAGTGAGAGGAAATGAAGGAAGCTACGTGGGGAAGCATTTCCGCATGGGATTTATGACAATGCCTGCTCCTCAGGACAGACTGCCACATCCTTGCTCCAGTGGCTTTACCGTGAGATCCCAGTCTCTTCATTCTGTTGGAGGAACCGATGATGAAAGTAGCAGCTCTCGTAAGCAGCCACCTCCAAAACCTAAGAGAGACCCCAACACCAAACTGAGCACCTCATCTGAAACAGTCAACACTGGAACAACAAGTAAAACTGGGAAACTACCAGACAGGCCTGAAGGTAAACACTATAACTCTTATGAGAAAATGTTTTTCGTGACCCACTGTTAAGGTTATCCAGTTGATAATCTTGCATATAAGAATTACCTCTATGTTTCCTCATCAGTGTAACAGTGCCAGGACAGATATCCCAGATCACTGTTCTCTAAATTTTTGACCAGTGAGTAATTGCCAACCTTTGACATTTCTCACAGAACTGTACCACTTATATGGCTTGGTTATAACCTATGGAATGAGTTGAATTTATTCAAAATGAAAGGAAAAAGAGATGGCTATCAGATGACATGTAGGACAATGTTACCTGTGTGCCAGCCAAGGACCACTCACGTATCACTAGCACTGTGCAAACAACAGCTTTGGAAAGGGTCCTCCTCAACGAATAACTGAAGGGCAGAAATTATTAGAAAGAATATTGTGTGGCCCTGAAAATCTACAGCAAGGAGTTATCATCCAACAGTAAAAATTGTACCCAAGATGATATAATGTATTACCCAAAGCTTCTGTTTGCACATGAGTCTATGTTTTCTCCTCCCATTCCTCCCAGTTATATTTCAGCCAATGCAGCATTCAGAAGAAAAGAAACAAATGTGTTGAATAAGGATATCGCTTCCTTACTCTGAACTCCTAAAGATGAGCTAACGCTATAGGGATCTTCTCCTTTCTTTCTTCCATGCTGGAAATGCATTTTGTGCAGCAGTAGAACCAGCTGTACTCCCTGCTAGGAGAGATCAGGATGACTCTGCTTCACAGTGTGAACTGTAAGAAGGAACCCTTAGGGACAAATGGTTTTGACCAGTGCTGGTCTTTCCCCCTGCTGTGTTACAGATCAGTTTTGACATCCCATGCACTATGTTGTGCTCTTACTGCATATCCTTTTTGCTTGTTGTTGTGGCCAGAAATACTTGTTAGCTAGATTCATGCTACATACAACCCCTTTTAAGCAAATCTGATTTTAAAAACTCCTCGGTAATAACAAAGGTGCAAAGGAATGTGTAACTCAATGGGTGATATGTATGTCTACAATTGTAAGACTGAACACAGACACTGAACAAAACTGTAGATGTATTTATAGTGTTGTTGGTAGCTATTTTGCATATGACATTTACCATTACTTCCATAGCTTGTCCTCTGCAGTGACCATTACATCAACCCTACTGAACCAACTAACATGACAAATCCAGGCATTAAGTAGCTGCCCTTAATAAAAGCAGCTTTACCATAATTTTAGTGGACTAATGCCTACAGATTTGTGCCACAGATTTAAAATCTCATATCAGAAGATCTTTCAAGTCTCTCATTTAATACAAAAAGAGAATGCACAACACAAACTTCTCGGTCTGATACGCTCTGATGTGAAAGGCAGGAACTCTTGAGTTACTCAAATGTTCTTTTAAAAAAATAGCATATTTTAACGTATTTTTATAATTCTTTAATATATATTAGCATGCTTTCTTCCTGAGTCTGCACAACAGAATTACCAAGGCTAAATGAAGTTTGTTGTGCAGACAGTGCAGTAAGAGATAGACTCTAATGGTTTCCAACTTGTTTAATGAATATCCCTGCAAGTGTGCATTGAGTCACACAGTATATTGTGCTCATTGGTGTAGCTGACTTTGGCATTACCTCCAGGATGATTAGGAATTAGGTGTGGTTTACATATATTCCCCAGCCCTTTTCCTCATTTACTGAGAAGAAAGAGATTTTGACAGCCTTAAAGTCGCAATAATAATAAAGATAGTGATAATCAAAATACATCCAAGTATTTTGCCAATCTCACAGAAATTATGAAAGACTCCTTAAGCAGCCTGTGTCCTCATGAAACTAGATCTCCAGAATTACTATTGTGGAAGGTTCTGAAAATTCTGCTTCCTTTCCTTCATCTCCTTCTGCCATCTGATACTTGACACCAAGGACACAATATGTAGTCATGTCCGTTCTGACAGATTTTGAAGCCTGAAATGGATTGACATTTCTGTTTCCAAGGCCAAGTACCACTTTACCTCCTCCCACTCTGCACAGGTTGAGCTTGAGCTATTCGATCACATGATGGTTACGAGTGGTATGCATGATATTGTAGCAGAGTTCACTGGATAATCTGTATGGCAATGGTACTACTACACCATACTACTAAGTATTTCAGAGCACCTTGGATTCATTATTATAATCAAGAGCTGAATATTCATAGCAAGATCTTTGGAAAGAATTGGTGAATGAGTAATACTCCATCACTAGCATAAAAGGTAGTAGCTAAATGTTACCTTTTAGTGTGACTAAATGCCTTTATAGAATATTGAGAATCTGTGATACTTAATATATTGACCTGTATTATATTCATTCTTCTGGTTTATATGCACTGCAGCAATGAGCACTTTTAGACTATCATGAAGAAGTTCCTGGAGATTTTAAATTGACAGAACCCTTTAACTATACCATTGGTTTTGTGTGTTCAGAATATCTGCCGTGTTTGTATGTGTCTGGTTTTATATGTACCAGACTTACAGGAGTTTCACCAAAGAGTTTAATGCATAGGAAGTAAGATCCAATTTTGGGATTTTTTTTGAAGCAAGCAGTCAAATTTTAAAGTCTGAGATATACTCAAGGGTGGTACAATATGCTGTTTGGATGAACTGGCTGGATTTCTAAAATGCTTTGCTGTCACCAGCAGGGGTTTTCTTATCACCTGTGCACTCCAAGATAACATGTTTGTTTTGATGAAAGAATTTTCACAGTCATCATCTCACTAGTGTAGTAGTGTTTACATAACAACTGTGGTTGTAAATTGATGAGGACATCTAATGATGACCAGAAACAGATGAAAGTCAAAGTTAATTATCTGCAGTATTGATACAAATATTAAACCAACTTTGTTCCAGAATATGAAGCTATTACTGTTGCTCTACAACTAATTCCCAGCAAATTTAGTACCTCTGACATTGTGTCTAGCTCAAAGAAACCTATGAAGCTCTGATTCTGCCAATCTGTTTATTTATGTGCAACTGGTTAAGTTTTCCCATATCTAGTAGTTCTCATTCTAGTAGCAGTGTTTGAATTCAAGAAACTGTAAATCTGTTTCTTTCCGATTTCAGGTGAGATATGGTAAAATATTCATGTTCTCCTAGAGAGGTCTTTGAAAGCTCAAGTCCAAGAACTTTCAGGGTTAACTTTCAGTCACTGTTGTCTGTACTGTACCCAGATATTTCTATATGTGTCTCACACATCTGCATGTACTTATGGTATTTATAGGCTGAATGGCTACAGCTTTTTCCAGGAACTATGGAAAACAATGATGAAAACCCCTATTTTTCTCTATCAACTATTGTGGAATCTCTACAAAGGAGTTGTCACAAAATTGTTCCCAGCTTATTTTTTTTATGGCAATGCAGAGTAATTCAGACTATAATGTCTAGTGTCTGACCCTGTCACTACTTTGAAAAGGAATTCGCTACATTTCCTAGGCAGCCAGGGACAGCCTCACCAGTCATTTTTATTAAACATGCTTAGTTTTTGCTTTTTGATAATGATCCAGTTTATACAAACAAAAGCATTTACTGATAGTAACTTTTTTCTGATCATGGCACAGTCAAAATATTGAATCTATCCCATCATAATATCTACTATAACATTACATTATATTTTGAGTATGAGTCTGATTTTACTGAAGTGGCAGAAGTAATTTGGTCATGAGATTGAAAGACCTTTTCCTCCTGAAGTACAAAGAGCATCAGTAACAGCCACACAAGCTCTGTACACTTTTATAAGTGCTCTTGCTTCCAAATTTGTGGGAGCGTGAGAATTTTCTTTTAAGTTGCAATGACAAAGATTAACCCTGTCTCATCATGCAGTGGTGTGATAACACTTTGGTTTGTGTGTTTTATCCCAGTCTACCTTGGCTTTGCCTGAAAGAGCACTCTCCAACTTGAAGGCCTCATTCTCCTTAACTTGACTTTAATTTTGTTGCTGATTTTCCACACTTGTGTGTTCCTGCTTATGCTTCAGTATTCCTTTTTTTACTCTTCCGGCTGCCTCTCATGCACCCACTGCACGCCTTCCACCCAATGCTTTTCTCCTCTGTGACAGATTTCTAGAAAGTTGTTTTTAAAAAATGGGGTTGTCTTCTCTGCAGAGTTTTCAAACTCTGGTAGGAACGGCAAACAAATGTAGCTGTGCACCATACATCACACATTGGAAGTGAGAAGTGAACTGAAAAGGGTAATTTTAAATAACATTTCAGTATGGAAGGCATATCTAATCTTGATCCTGAAAGGCTCTTTATTGAGAAGATGCAGGAGTTTAATTAATTGATGTGCCAAATTTTACAGAAAAAGGAATTAATAAAACTGTGTAATTGGTGAATGTAACCAGCCTCAAGCAGTGTTTTTTGAGATGATCACTGCATGTCCACCAGAAAAGCTTATGGACCTACTGCAGTGTAAACATAAATGAAGAGGTGTAAGTGCATTACATTTTGAAAGTTAAGTTTTTGTTAAAATTCTGTTTAGTAATATGGATGATGTCTACTTTATATAAAATATTTGCACATAAAATATATATGATGTAATTTATGCATACGTAATATACACATTTATGTGTAATGAAAATGCAGGTTGTGTGTTCTTGCATGCACATGCAAACACATGCACACAAATGCAAATTAAAACTTACAGGAGCATTTTCAAAATGCTGTTCATGGTTGCAATTCTGCTCCTTCCAGAGCCCATGGGAAGTTTAAGTCTAATACATGAAAATGCTTGTTGGGATTCCCACCCACTCAATTTATTTAGTGTTTTCCTTTTGAGTGTTGTGTGTGGAAGATATCCTTCTTGATCCTTTCTAAGCCCATGCAGTGGAAGCCTCTGTCTGTTGCTCAGCAATCTCTAGAGGTGGGCAAATGGTAAGGAAAATTTTCATCTGGAGAAAAGCAATTACAGTAACTGTCACTAGGGTTGCAGTCCGGCTAGTGTCTCATAAATCTAGTTTTCTGTCAGCTAGACTGGTGACTCTACATTGTAAACTTGAAATTTTGCTACTTTCATTAAACAGAAATTGGATTAAAGGGATTTAGCACTTTTTCTGGTTTTACATGGTGCTGGTTTCCTTTTATTTCCTACCTTAGAAAATAATGTATTTAACCTGAACTTTGAAATAGTGTCCTCTGCAGTAACCATGTCATGTCTTTCCTTATAGCCAGATCTTATTCCCACATCTTTTCATCCACACCTACTAAAAGAACAAATACCCCTAATGAGCTCTATTCAGACCTAATGAGTCTAACAGGATTGACAGATGACCTCTGGTGGGTATAGCTATGGGCAGTTTAAGATGCTGCTACTTCTGGACTGTCTGCTTGGCCTCTTGGCAGGTGCAACAACGCAGTGCTGAGGTAGCTGAATGCGATATTTTAGGGATGCATCTTTGAGACATGGGTGCTGCTGCACCACCCTGCTGCTGGGCAGGAGCTGTGGCAGGGGAGTCAGGTGGGCAGGTCTGGGTAGAAGCGTCCTGTAGCAAAGCCTGTCAGCCCTGCACAGTGAGCACAAGACTCGTACAGATGGCTTTAGCAACGTGCTTTCTCTTAGTGAGGGCCAGGCATCACTGTGGGCTGCTTTGCTGCTGCAATGTTGGGGCATAAGTCTGAGAACAGGTGAAGGGCTGGCTGCATGGCTGTGGGAGGATGGGCTGTGCTGCCTGCTGAAGGCTGGTCTCCAAGGCATCCTCACAAGGCATGGGCTTCTTAGCCAGGTGCTCAGATGGAGAACGCATGTGTCATAGTGCCTGTGAGGCCTAAGTTCTTACATGTAGGGCACTGTATGGTTTTTTTGCTCATTTTCTTCTTTCCTACAGCCTGCTCTGTATTTGAAGCACAGCATTTTGACCTGTGAAAAGCTACAGCTAGCGTTCCTGTTACCTATATAGGTAAAATGAAAGGTGGTATTCAAGTATGTGTGAATCAGTGTCTATTTTCCTCCACATAACTTAATCTGACTCTTGATCTCACTGCTGCATTACCCATTATTTTTTGAACACTGTTACATATCTCTTGCAGACTGTGAGGCTTGAGGGGGCTTAACCTGAAACTGTGCACATAAGGCAGCTGGCAATGATGGAGGAAAAGTCAAAGCCAGCATCCTAAGACAAATGCACTGTTGTCAGCAGAGTGAGGTGGAGTTGTCTCTTAGCTACCATACATGACTCCAGAGAGCTGCCCTGTGAGTCCACGTGGCACTGGAATGGATATGGTACCTTCAGCATCACTACAGCAATGCAGTCTCTACTAGAAACCCAGCACTTTCCCTTTCTTCAGGCCTGCATCTCAACAGCATCCTCGCTGCTGCAGTGGTGTCCTGGTTTCAGCTGGGAGAGAGTTAAGTGTCTTCCTAGTAGCTGGTACAGTGCTGTGTTTTGAGTTCAGTATGAGAA
>JANZLQ010000089.1:23227228-23269393 GCA_026212715.1 Elanus axillaris
CGGGAGTGAATTTCCAAGTCACTGGAGGTGAGAAGTCCTCCAGAAACCTGCCCATGTTCTCCCACAAACCGTGCCACTCATGAGTGTCCAGCTCTGGGGCAGATCTCTGGGTGGTATTCTCAAAAACCCTTTTTGTAGCCCTAACAAGACCTGAAAAATATTCAGGAGACATAGAACTAATAGTATTCTGGCTTGTGCATCCCAAGGATACTCAAAATTCTCAAAAGCTGTTGTAATTAGCTGGAAAGAGAAAAGGGAGGTGAACGGGCAGGGGGAAAGTATCCTCCCCTCTCTCCCCCATGGATTGGGTGCAATTACCAATAAAGTCCGATAGGAGGGGCCCGAAGTATGGAAATGATATCACAGCTATGTACAGATACCAGCTTAATCTCATGACCAGTGATGTAAGAGTTTCATAAATCTACATTGTCCAGCATAGCAAAATGATAATCACAATCCCTCTCCCAGAGATGAGAAACAGAACCACAGGCAATACATACAGCATATAAGAAATAAACCGCCAGCATGTGAACAAATGAAGCAACATTGTGACTAGCATCTGTTTAACCAATACAAGAAAATGTGTACAACAAATTTGTTTTAACACGCTCTGGCCCAATCTGTCATTATTTCAACCCTTTGAGCCCCATGTTGGGCGCCAAAAAGGACTGTCGTGGTTTCAGCCCACCCAGTAACAAAGGACCATGCAGCCGTTCGCTCACTCCCCCCGCCCACCCTCTGGTGGGATGGGGAGGAGAACCAGAAAGGGAAAAAGAAAAAGAAACCCGGAACCTCGAGGGTTGAGATAAGGACAATTTACTGGGGCAACACAAAAAGAGAAGTTAGAACAATAACGATACAAATAAGAGAATACACAAAATGAGTGATGCACAGTGCAACCGCTCACCACCTGGAACCTGGCGCTCCACCACTTCCCCACCAAAAGCCGAGCAACCACCCCCCAGCCTGGTCCCTATATATATACTGGGCATGGTGTCACATGGTATGGAATAGCTCCTTGGCTAGTTCAGGTCAGCTGTCCTGGCTAAGCCCCCTCCCAGGTTCCTGTGAAAATTAACTCTATACCAGCTGAACCCAGGACAGGCTGTTTCTAAAAGATGGTTTTTAGCTCCATGAGCACCACCTGCTTGGTTTAACATTAGAAATTTGCTGGCTTTTTTTTGATGGGTCAGCATGTGTCTGGAAATTTCTGAGCACTGAGTTTGCAGTGGCAGATCTGTAGCAGAGAATGACAAGGAGCAGTTTGGTAAGACAGAAAAGCTGCCACTCTAAACTGGCCTGTAGTTCAGGTTTTCTTTTACATTGGGAAACTCACCAATGAGGTGTCAAGTCTTTCAATGCAAAAACTATTTACCCTATAGGAATATAAATTAGGTTTGTGTATGTGGTATATATTGTTTCTGAATAAGTTTGTTGAGTCTGCTTAGGATAAAATGAGGCTTCATGCAATTATATAATGAGCCATTTTATTACCTCCAACATTTAACAAGATGTTTTATTAACTATGTATGCACCGTGAACAAAATGCAGTTTCCATTAGTTTCTTTATTGTTCAATTCATAAAAAATAATTTTTAAGAAACCGTTGATGTCTCATTTCAAATGAATTTCATCATACTGTTTTGATTTATAATTTCAAAGACAAAATATTTTATTGTTTGGGAAGTATCTGAATCTGCGAAATGCTTTGTTCCCCTTTGACTTCACTGAAGTCATGCTAATTCATAGGATAGAGTCCAGATAAACTATTAGGATTATCCCAAAGGCAAACTTTATAGTATTTGTATGAGAGTGTTTTCTTTCTCTATCAATGCTGAGAGAATTGTTGTGATTTATGCAAGAAGTTACTATAAATAAAAAGGTCTTGATTCATCACTGTGTGCAGAGTTACATCACTCTCATTCCAGTATGAATGTCCAGGATCTGAACTGCTCTCTTGCAGCCATAAGGAGTTCATTTGCACACTCACTTTTATTTCTTTGGCAACTCTTTGGGTCTTTAAAATCCCACAGTGATATTTGAAAAGCGTAATATTTAAAAATGGAAAGTCCCTTGTCCAAAGAGTTTGGGAGAGAAAGAATGTCTTGGAAGAAAGGAAGTGCTCACCAGCTACTTAATACGGGAGTGTCAGAGCATTCTGGGGAAAGATTAGGAGTGTTTTGAATATGGTGTTATTTTTATAGTGTTCTACTGATATAATACCAGAGAAAACCAGAAATGGGCTGGTCCCAGAAAATCCATTCCAGAATTATGACACTATGAGATCCTATGTTTGACACAGCGTGTTACATACTTCTGATGAATTTATATTTTGTTCTGTTTTCAGTGTCAGCCAAACCAAGACCTCATAGTGATGAATACACAAAGAAGATTCCACCTCCTAAGCCGAAAAGAAATCCAAACACTCAGCTAAGCACATCTTTTGATGAAACATATATCAAAAAGCATGGCCCTATGAAGACAACGCTCACAAGGGATGCCTCTTTATCGCAGGTCAGCAGTCCTGCCCCAGACACAGAGGAAGAAGAGCCTGTTTATATTGAGATGGTTGGGAATATTCTCAGAGACTTTAAGAAAGATGAGGATGACCAAAGCGAAGCCGTCTATGAGGAGATGAAGTACCCTATATTTGATGATGTAGGCCAAGATTCAAAATGTCAATGTGAATATGACCATCACACTTGTTCTTCTCAGTGTGCTACTCCCACAGTGCCTGACCTAGATTTCACGAAGTCTTCAGTGCCATCTACTCCCAAGGGCTTGCTTTGTGATATACCCCCACCATTTCCAAATCTGCTTTCTCACAGACCTCCACTGCTGGTGTTCCCACCAGCACCAGTGCAGTGTTCCCCAAATTCTGATGAGTCTCCTCTAACTCCACTAGAAGTCACAAAGCTTCCTGTTTTAGAAAATGTGTCTTACATCAAACAACAAGCTGGAGCTTCTCCATGTTCACTGCCACCTCACACATCAGGCCATCAAAAACTGGAGAAAGACCAGACAGTATCTCATGGAACTAGCACCCCTGGGCACACTTCCTCACCTCCTCATCCATCTACCCTATATAGAACACAGTCTCCACATGGTTATCCTAAAAATCACTCTGCCTCACCTTCTCCTGTCAGCATGGGTAGGTCTCTTACCCCCTTAAGCCTCAAAAGACCTCCACCTTATGACTCTGTACATTCAGGAAGTCTCTCAAGAAGCTCTCCATCAGTGCCTCATTCTACAGCCAGAAACCCATTGCAAGAAGGAGGAAAGATGGTAAATGCCTCGGTCAGTACCTACGGGTCATCATCTCAGAGTGGTTCCCGTTCTCGGACACCCACCAGTCCTTTGGAGGAACTAACCAGCCTCTTTACCTCAGGACGAAGTCTCCTGAGGAAGTCCTCCAGTGGCAGAAGATCTAAGGAACCTGCAGAAAGTAAGTTCTTCATGTAATTTTTCCTCATTCTTCCTTGTATAAATATACCTTCCACTATATTTTACTAAATCAAACACTTGCAAAAATCAAATACCTCAGAAGTCTGAATTCCTTATATAAGTTTACTGTAACGGGAAGAAAAGGGATTACTCTTAAAATTGCTTTAGCCTTCATATTATGATTTTAAGATTTTTAATTATGCATAGTGCACTACAGAAGTACAATTCATAGCTTGGTCCTGCAAAAGGATTCAGCTTTTATTAACTTTTCCACAGTTGTAATGGTCCCATGTGCATTGGGATCTTCCCACTATGTCACATCCTTCCATACTTGATGGGTGCTAAGAGACAGTAATTGTTCAAGCAGCTTGTAGCAAGATAACCAAACAGTAGTACTTTTTGGCAAAGATCCATTGATCGCCCTTAACTTGTGGTCACAGTGCGTATGATGGCAACCAGAGGTACCAGCTTAAAACATTCCTCTCCTTCACACTGCCTCCTTCTGTACTGTGCCACAGAGTATCTCTTTCAGCTGTGCTAGTGTGACTGGTTGGGAGGCAATACTGTGAATCGATCTGAAAAGCAACTTGACTATAGTGCATTACCCACACAGAGAGAAAAGCATGGAAGTTGTGCAGGAAAACCTTAAGACAATATTGACTTTTCACATGCTGTGTCATAAAATCATTGTCCCACATGCATTCAGGTTTATAAAAAGTGCACCTATTTCTGAGCTAGTGAAATATGAAAACACCTAATGAAATCAGCAGGATCCACAGGTGTGAGTGAAAGCAGAAACTGGCACCAGTATTTCTGTTTCAAAAATGTCCATTCAGTGGTGCCAAAGACAACTTCTTGTAGTGGGTGTCAGCCACAACAACTTTTGTCAGAGTGCAAAGCAGGCTCAGTACGCTTTCTCCCACAACTTCAGTAAAATCAGTTTGACTTTGAATTCTTGACACCCCCCGAATGGAAGATCTCTTTGGAAAACAGCTGATTTTCTGTTTGTGTAAGTGCTATGTTATATCTCTTTGGCAGCTTTAACTTGTTAAATATGATGTGGTAAAGCTACAATGTTTTATACCTGAAAAAAAGGAAGGGGTTATGGCTTCCAGGCTACTGTATTGCTACAGAAGAGAAATGCCAGAAAATGCCTTTCTGGTTGTGTTTATGCTGCTCTGTTACTTTACTCAATGCAGTGTGTCACATCACTTTGAGGCACGCTCAGGGGGCTCAAAAGAACATCCCCTCTGGGTTTTCATGGGCAGAGGTTGCTTGCTTCACACCTCTGCAGCTGAGTGTGTACTTGCAAACATGTAAGTATGGAGAAGCTTGGCAGCAGTGGTTTGAATTGGCATTCAAAGCATTCCTCCTGATTCATGGACTCCACTGCCCCAACCTCAGCAGTTTTATTCTTAACTCTTTGCAAAGCAGGAATAATTATTCTGAAATCAGAAGGTGGAATTGAGAATGGAGTCAACAGGATACTGAGAATACAGTTTGGTGCAGCAGTTTGCTTAATTTGGCTTTAATATTGTTGTGGCCTGCAATTATAAATACTGTTTTGTGAAAGTCTTAGTTCCATAATTCAGTAGGGTTTCACTAAGTGATTACAGTAATAAAAATACAATAATGCTGTATTTGTGTGCTGGATGTAAGCAATTTTGTACCTAAAATGCAAGACGAATCTTGACTGATGTGATGTGGCATGTATAAATAGTTGTAGTGAATTGGTAGGGAGATTTTGGCAAAGTGCAGACAGTATTGAACATTAAGCATGCTTCTTATGAATGAGAGCAGAAATCCCCTGCAAAGCCCTTGCTTCACTAGATCTACCTGGTCAGCTTCATAAGTTGGATGATTTTATGCTAACTGATGTAGGCAGAAGTACCAGGTTTGGAACCTATTAAAATTGCTGCAGCAAATATGTCAAGTACTGGGAAATTTCAGCAAATATGTGCTGCTGCCTCATACCTACCTGCAGAAAGCTATTCTCTATACTCCACTTGACTGAAATTGAGTGCAGACCTTTGAAAGGATTTTTCACTGATAATATTAAAATAAATCTTGTCCTGCATATCTGTACCAAGAATAGCTTATTTCTCGGCCTTTCAATGAGAATTCTGCTTGCTCCTTAGGAGTAGAAATGTGCTTCTTATTGGTCACAAATGGTAAGATGAGAGACATGAAATAAGAAACTGTGTTCATTTACTTTAAGGAAAAAACATTCATGTTATAAATAGACACCAGTGGTGAAAAGACTCTGGAGTGCAACTGTGTTGAGTAAATGAACAGACTGCGCATTTAAACCGCTGGTAAATTGTCTGGTATTTACAGTATGACTTAATCCTGTGGGATTACTGCACTGGGCAAGAACCAGATTTGTGCTCAGATAGACAGAGATAGACACACTAAGATAAATAGAAAACATATACAGGTCTAGCATTTTGTGTCTTGCAATTCTACATTAAAATGATTCACCATAAAGAATCTAAATTGTGGGATTTGATGTAGAATCTACCAGACTGTGACACCTGCATGCCGTGATTATACATAGTGATAAATAGTGTAGACTGGACTAATCATATGATCTGTTAAAGAAATCTTGCTCCTGTAAATCACACTGGAAGCCTAAGGCACTCATAGAATTCTATATTTTTTTTAATAAACCTAAGAATATTTGCTTCTAAAGTGTAAAAGTATTCTGAGTGCATGTCAAGCAACTTTCTCATTAAATCCTCCAAGACTCAGCCCTCTGTGACTTGTCTGAAGCTCTCACTGCCATATGTAAGTAAAAAAAACCCCACAATATTGGATTTTATATTCAGCTGAGTGTATTTGGAAAATATTGCAGCAGTTACAGAGAAAATTCTCTCTCATCTTTATTGTTATTACTGCAACTGACTTTGTGGAAATTTGGCATCTGATTCCAAACGCGGAATGTGTTTGCTGCCTTTTAATTTGTGGCTTTTTTTGCATGGGTTTCTTTTTGAGAAGTACTACACAAACCTTCTTTCCAGTCAACACCTTTAATATACAAGCAAAGCTGCCTTTTCTGTTTGATTTTATTTAGCCTTCTGCCATTTTTCCTCTTTTATCCCCCTCCATTTTATTCCTGTAGAGTTCACTGGAATTGCATTAGTGGGACAAATCAGTAATAGTGAGGAGATTGTAACCTCAGGGCCATGTTTTTGAGGATATGAGCGTCTGTTGAAGCCCCAGATATGTTGCTGAATGCACTCAGCATCCACTGGCTGCAGCTGTGATGTGCATATCTGGATTTAATAAGCAGCTCACTTTGTGTGCTGTGTTCTTCTAAAAATCCTCTTGTGTGCTGTTAGCTTCTTAAATATGCATTACAGCACAATTATGAAGATGAGGAGGAAAGAACAAAGAAAAAATAAATGGTAAGGCCAAATCAGAAATGAAAAAAAATTGGTGGAAGATAATCACAAAGAAAGGCAGAAAGATGTTGAGAACCCCTATGGAAAACTGAAGAAAGATGTACAGCATGAAAAATGTTGAAGAGTGGAAAAGCAGGTGTTATTAATTGTCATTGACAGTTCTTTAACCCTTCCTGCTTTTTTGTGGGATAAAATGGTAGTGTGCCCTGATAGTTGGCAGACCCCTCTGAAATATAATGAGTGTCCTCAGAGGTTAGGGGAGAACTATTTAAAGGGTACCAACACTGCCTGGTGTCCTTGGGCTGGTGCAGTGTGTCCTTGTCTAATACAGCTGGAAGGTGTTTAATTACGACCGCTCAGTCCAGCTCTGTTGAATGACACATTCCCTCTGCTTTTAGCACATGCATTGAGTGTCTGTTTTACCCGTGTCCTTCACTAAAGAGAGAATTATGGCATGAGAGAGGAAGGGAATGGTCTTCGGATTTTCTGGAGCTGTATTTGCTGCCTGTGTCTTTCTGCACCATAGAAACATGGTGTGAAAATATAGAACTGAAGTCATGTGCCAATAGGCATACCTACAACCTAAAAAGCAATCCAGAGAAGCTGCTAGTGTGCATGTGAACTGCACTCATTTCAAGGCTTTTTTTTTTTTTTCTGGGTGAAATGGTCCTTTAAATCCTTTCCAGGACCAGGCCTTCCTGTTTGTGTATTGGTTGTTTCCAATTGTTAAGGCTTCAGTTTCTTCGTAATTTCCTGGGAACTTCGAGCCTGTTTTGAGAAAGTGTTGCAAATATTCATCCTAATGAACTGCACAAGATAATGGTTACCTCTGCTGTATGCCCTTACTGTGCATGAGGTGTGAGATCAGGACACAGCAGCTCATTGCTCTTTTGTGTAGCTGCTTTGCAGGGCTTCATAGCTGCTTTGGCTCTTGCCTACAGAGAGTTTCACTCTAGTCATATATAGGGAGGAAATTTGTGAACATGTTATTTGAAAATTGAGTTAAAGTGATTGAAAACTGGGATATTTGTTAACATTTCCTGTTCTTGGCTGGTGACCACCGCATTAAGAATGTAAATCATTCTATTATAAACTATTAAATAGGGGACGGGACAGGTGTACAAGAGGCTCTATTTGTTCAAAAGGAGCTGCTGCTGATTTAAGACATCTGAGACTCTCCCATGAAGAAATCGTGGCATTAGAATGGAAATTTTTATGTTTGGGGGGGCTTTGGGTTTTGTTTGTTTGTTTTTGGTTTTTTTCAATGGTGCTGCTATCAAGGGAGCTGGAAAGCAGCTCTGGGTTCCATGTTAGATAGAACAGTATGTTGGAAAAGACAGTTTGGGAAATGAGTCAAGTGAAAATTCACACCACATGGGTCTGGTTGTTTAACCTCCACCTCTAAACTGAATGCAGGATGACCGCCATACACACGGTACAATTTAAACTTACGTATTTCTAATGGAGTTAGGATTACAAATGCTTGCCTAAGGAGGGTGGAATTGGTATACCACTGAACTGTGCATACCTTGTCATTTCGATACCTCTTCAGCCTCTGGTATTCTGAAGAAGTACTTGCCTGCAAGACTAAGCTGGCCATGAAAAGTATTATAGCTGCTCCACTACATAACATTGCTGAACAACTGTATATCTGAGAATCATTATTAGAGACTGAAATTCAGCCACCTACTTAATTTCTAACGTCTAGATTAATGTATTTTTTTGTAGTTTTCTATAAAGGAATGTCAGCCTAATTCTCCAGCCATTTTCTTCATTGTAGCAATTGAGTGCATGCAGCATGGATGCTATGTTCAGTCTAATGAGATAAATACAGCTGCACAGAAATAATACTGCATAACTGATGATCCTCCTGAACCTTTGAGCCAGAGGTGTATTGGCTTCTCTGTCACAGGGGAAGCAGCTGTTTCACTAGAAGTCGGCTTTTCTGGTCTGATGACCCATGATATGTATGAAATTAGATGAGGTGATCACAGCAGTCATGTCAAATACATTCCTGAAAGTAGATCTGAAAGAAAAGACTTAGAGGAGGAGCAGGGGGAAGTGACAGAGAAAAAAAAGAATAGAGGGTAAAGGAATACCAGCTTTGAAGAGAATGACATTTGTTCACCACTGGAACGATGTGGTCTTACGACAGTTAATTGCATTTAGTTAAAGCCTGAAGAGGGCTCCGTCTTTGCCCATCAAGTACTATCTGTCAAGATATAAGAAAGCTAAGGAGTTGCAGCATCAGAAGTACTTTCTTCAAGTACTTTCTTGTGGGTGCACATTCAGGGCAAGAGTTGTGGATACCCACAAAGGTCATGAGCTGTCTGGTCTGCTGATGTCAATTAGGTCTCTAAAACTCTGCCCTTTGCTAAGGGACGTGCCTGTTGGGGGGACTGTGCAATGTTGTGAGACAGAACTGAAAATGACTGAAGTGTAAACATGGGAATGACCAGATGTGGTCAACATCCTACAAGAACAAAGCTTTTGGGAAAAAAAAAACAAGATTCATTTTGCAGTTGAGAGGTCTTGAGTGCTACTTCTGCCATGCCTGTTGTCCCTCACCAGTAATCCTTAGATCTCCCAGCAAAAAGAGCTGGGCAGTGGACTAAATATTTTGATCCGACCAGGTAGCCTGGCCAGCTGGAGGCTCTTACTTGTTGATGCTGACGTGTGTTCCCCAACTAACAATCACAGGAAATAATTGGAAAGAAAAAATCATAATGTGACAGTAACGTCCTTCAGCTAAACATTTGAAAGCGGGAAACTATCGTTTCCCTTAGGTTTACTCTTAAGTGGGAAACAGGGAGCTGAGAAGCAAAGTTGCAAAGAAGAAATCTGTGAAAGCATGTAAGGCAGCTCTGTGGCCTTTTGCATGTCCCTGGGTGCTAATCGCCTGCTGTAGCTATGCCATCACTGCCCTGTTTTGCATTGCATGCCAGTAATTCAATTCTTTCTTGGAAAAAGGATAATACCAGGTTTGAGAACTTATTTTGAATGGATAAATCAGTAGGTACCCATTCCCTGATTAAAATTCATGCTAAGGTTTTTGTTGTCTTGCCGCCTTCGCACAAAAGGGAGTATGTCTGTTTTAAGGGCATTTAGTTGTTCAGGTCATTAATGGGTGGGGTGTCCCCACCATTTTTAAGAAGAAGGACTGTCTTTGTAACATGCACTTATTAAAATAGAAACCATACATTTTTTTGAGATGATATGCAGTGGTTTTACTAATTGGTACCATGACATTGTCTCCTTTTCTAATTCAGCAATTTAGGCTCATCAGAAAATCAGGTCTTCCTCGGATTGTGATGGTATACAGAAGTTTTTCTGGAAACAGCTGCTATTTCTGATTGATGTATACAGATTTATTTATCCCTTCTGTTTATATTACTTGACTGCTTGATAAAATTTCTGGTTAGCAATTTAATCAACATTTCTTTTTATGAATATGAAATCAACTAGAGATGAGTAAAAAAGAAAAATTAATAGAGATAAATCTATTCTTTTTTAATTAAATTTCAAGCAAAAAGGAGTTTCAGGTAAAGGACTGGAAAAGACATTTTCCTCTTCAGGTTTAATGTACAAGATGTGAGTTGTCTGAAAGTTGTTAAAAATAAAGGGGAAAAAAAAAATGCCTTCAATTCACTTACTGGCACCTACTGCACTGCGTTGTGAATAAGCAAAGTAACACTTGCTGCACTTAAGGATGTGAATAATGATAATAGGTTCTGAGTTTTAAGTGCCATTGATTTCCCACACACACACACTTAACAAGAGCTTTCTAAGCCAGAGGAATGCCTTGACCTTTAGGAGAAATCCTCAGCACTTATAAATCATCACTTCTTATTTGAAATCAGGAGAGCTACTCCAGTTTACAACATCTGTGTCTCTAGCTTCAAGAAAATAAATGCGTCCTTTTTGACTAGAACAGCTTGTATTCAAAATGGTGTAGTCATACAGCAGGACAGTGAATTGGAGTGTTTATTGCGTTTTTCTTTCAAACAGGACCACAAAATTTACAACCAATTTATAGGTGCTTAGTAATAATGGTAAGAAATGCTTAATCTGGTAATGTTTTCCATAAGCATATTTTTTTCTTCAGTGAAACTGTTAAATGCAATTTCTTAATATTTCTTACCATGTTTTTTAAGGGGTATCAGGGACGTCCTTTTGTGAAAGAACTAAGAAAAAAAGTTTAAAAGAGGATAGGAATTGAACTACTTTGATTTAAAGGAATGGTGCAGTATTACTTCCCTATTATCTACTCAGGACATTGGCAGAGGTGCGTTGAATGAAGCCAGCCAGGCTGGCAGAGCCAGAGGTTTCAGAGAACATGCTCAGAGGGAAGCAGATGTGGCATCCAGGATGGGTGTCTGTCCCAGCCCCGCACTTTCATCGATGTTGTCCTACTTGGGCCTTCTAGATTTGATAGGGAGCCATCCTTTACTTCTGTCTGCTAGAACAGTGAATGGTTGTATTGAACATAGGCACTTTTAAACTTGACACCCTATAGAACTGTTAGGAGATTGTCTGATTATCTCTAACCTTGTGTCAGTTGGAGATAATTTATTTGACAATAATATCAATACTCTTGCTGGACGAAATGTCTGGTGTCAGCTTTGGTTTATAAGACTTGTATACAGTATCTTACTAAAATTGTATCATATTATAGCAATTGGAGAGTGAGCAGTTTTAAGCAGAAATTGCAGTTCAGATGTGAAAAAGATGCTTGTGCGTGCAGAGTAATATTGTGCTTAAAGATGGAATGTGAAACGTATAGCTTCAGCCACGTTGTTGGGTATAGAACAAGGGAAGGTTTCTTTTGTGCAGTGCTAGTTCTGCACATTCCAATGATTCCATAAACAACATGGGATGAGGCAGACCCGGGAGATAAGGAGCCCAGAAACAACAACCAGGAGATGAAGAAAGAAAGACAAGCAGTGAATCGTATCGGGAGACGTGCTCTGAGAGTTGACTGGGGAGTGCAAGAAGCTTCCCCTTTCCAAATGATATATACTTGCAAAATTTAGAGAATAAAGTTCATTCTGCTTGCAGCATCACAGGGTCCGTGTCTCAGTACTCACACATGTGCATGCTAACTTCATGAAAGGGAGAAAGCAAGTTCATGAGGGTTTAGATCAATCCAGTGGCTGGGGACTGTAGTGCATCTTTTGGTGAGTCACCTTGTTGGCTGACTGAAACGATGACTTTCAGGGCACAACCAGCTGGTGCTCCTGCTTTTGGCTTTGGCAGTATAAGGCTCCTTTTTGAAGGCAGCTGCTAGATCTTTCAGAACGTGTTTTTAACAACCAAGCAGTAGACACTGAATTGCATTTTTTCTAAATTAAGAATCAGATTTTCTTTGCATTCAGATTCAGATACACTTTTATTTGTTAACTAATAAAACTAGAACTAGAGATTGTAGAAAGGCCTACATTTATTGTGTTTGTTTTTAAGAAGCATGATGTTCATAAAGCACATTGAACTAGATTTGACATGTTCCACAGGTAGGTATAGATAGAGATGGCACTTAAGCCTGTTTGCTTAAACGAAATCACAAGGCAGGAGATCACAGTGTCATTTAGCAAAATCACCAATATCCCCCAGAGCACACCACCACCAAGCCAAGGACTGTGAGCATTAGGAAGGTGAAATACTGTGCAAATTACAAAGAAAGCAGAACATAACAGTTCCCCCACATTTTTTTTGTGAGAAAAAAAACCAGTTTTGCAAACAAAAAAATCTAGATTTTTTTCCCCCAGAAACTGGAATATCTACATAGCCAGAGTCACATAGCCAGAGGAGCTGCTCGAGATCATTGTTAGTTGAAAGTCTTTTGCATGCCAGCTTATTATCTCATGATCTCTTGAGCTGCTGTCATTGCATCTTTACATGTACTTTAATTAAACGCATTATGTGTACTTACAGTTACACAGCTTTAGCTATAGAAGCTTTGTGATTATGGTGGAAACTTTGGGGGGGAATAAAGGAGAGAGCAAGGTTTCTTCTCTCAGTTCTAAAGTCATACAATACCTCTAACTGCTATTTCTCCTCTTAATTTTTCTTAAAATGCCTTTACTTTAGTGATCTGTGTAACAAAGACTGACAATTTCTTGGGCTTAACAGTTTATATATCCATTTTTATAAAAAAACATACCTTTTCTGGCATGTCTGATTTGATTCCTGGCAGCATGAGTTCAATTCTTAAACACCATCAGTAGAAGTCCAATCCGAAGTTCCTTGAAGTATGAGATAAGATATACTTCAGGGGATTCCATTATAAATTATGGCAACGGGGGTCCTCTCCTTGTCTTGGGCTCCTGTTCAAAGTCACTTAGGTATCCAGAATGTAGCAGGAGTAATGCAAAGACTGAGAAAATTAGTGGATGACAGCATGATATGCTACAGATTTCTGTCAGTGTGTTATATAGTCTACCCATAATATTCTCATAAAAAGTTTTAGACTCTTAACTGAGAAAAGGTTGATATGCTTCTCCTTAAGTTTTCTCTGGACCTTCCAGGGGTGTATCAGTAACAAGAGAAATCAAAGAGTTAGAAATAGCTTTATCTGGGTTATACACGTAACATTGATTCAAATATTGAAGAATGAAACTGTAGGAGTGTACAAACATGCTAGGTATAGCTAAGGTGAGAAGTACAGGGACATTGAGGAAATAATTCTCAGGATAATAATGCATACTAAAAAATTATGTTCCTTAAGCTTTGGTTTGATGTGAAGGTTCACGTTAATTTTACTCCTCTGAACAGAATTATCCATCTCTAATAATTATTCTTTTGTTACAACAGTCACAACACTTTACCTGGAAAGGTAAGGAGAACTATTGTTCTTGTAAGTACTTCTCTGAAAAAGAGAAGCAGTGTGTTTAATTTTCGTGGAGATTTTTGTGTGTGACTTAAATTCATAACTCCAAAAGTACCTTCTTCCAGGAAATCTGTAGCTATTGTATGGCTCAGACAATATTTGCGTAATTTATATTTAATTTATATGTGCTGTAATACATACAGAGACTCTTGTGCCAGCCACACTAGCTGCTCTGCATACTTGTGAAATCAATAATAGTAACGTTTTACAAGCACAGGCATCGTGCAGAGCTGTATAAGGGCCATATGCAATTCTACCTATTGCCTCAGAATCTGAAGTCTGTGCTGTCATGGCTTAATAGTTGTTTAGGTAGCAAGAGTAAAACCAGTTCACAAAATGAAACCTCTTAATTAGAAAGTGGGGAGGGCTTAAATGATTGACTCTGTTAAAAGGCATAGAAAGGCAGAATGACATAAGGATTTAATTCTGTAATCAGGAGAAACCTTGAGCGTTAACGTGCAGAGTAAATAGTGCCTGGGACCCTGAACCAGCTAGGCTTAGCACAGAGGCTGCATGGAAAAGCCTGTACACTTGTGCCTGGCCTTGTAAAACTGAGAGCTGAATTCAGGTAGGGCCAATGTTAATGAAACGTCAGGATTCCCTTTTACTGGTAACATATTTTGGTAGAAGGAGACCTGTACAAATGGGACACTTCTAACTGGGAAAGGCAAATTTTCTCATTCATTAATGAAGTCACTAAAGAGAAAAGCATTAACTTTTTTTTTTTTTATAAAAGTAATTAAAATACAGAAAAAATAGGCAGGAAAGAATTTGTTTTCACTCCAACATTTTAATTGATTTTTTTTTTAATTTCAAAGTAGGATAGTGAGGGTTTCTGTCCACAGTTTTCACAACCACTATCCATTATTGTCCTGCGTTTTTCTGACTAACAACAGATTCTCAACTACTACTGGCCAAAGGCATACACTTCACAAGAAATGAAAGTGGTCAAACAATGGAAGAACCCTGCACTCAAGCTGCTGATATAATTCAAAGGCTGTTTTTCAGCGGAAAACTTGAAAAAATGTTGACAAGTTTAATGTAGTCAGCACTTTATTAAGGACTGATATTTTTGAAGTGAAGCTTTGAAACTGATGGTCATGATCTTTCTACAAAACAATTTTTCTTGAAGTCTCTGTATATTTTAGCTTTTTTTGTTCATCCTTGCCTTCTGACTTATTGCCATAGTGTGCTAGGACACGTGTAGTGCCCTTTAAACCATTGTTTCCTCATCCAAACATAAAGGATGTATATTTAAGAATCTGAATAACAAAATGAGTGTGCAGTGAAATGAACAGGGTTGAGATGGAAAGCAATTAACAGCAGGCACCATCTTCAAATTGAATGCTAGTAACAGTCGGGCAGCCTTTTACAGTCACTGATTTCCGCAGCTTAATTGCATGTTTCATCTAACTCTTTTCTTTAAGCAGTGTTGAGTTTAGGGTGGTGATGGCAGTATATATTGTATTGCATATGTGTGTATACTAAGCAGTCAAAGTCTAGTGTCAGTGTTGCCAACAGAGGAAAGCAGGAGAGAGAGGTAACTTTCACAAGATGGGCACACATTCAGACTTTTCAAACTCGTCATCTTTCTCCTTCTCCTACTTAAATACTCTTTGCTGCAAAGAGACATACACCATGCACATACCCATCTACAGCTATGAAATTTATGTGCACACATTTAGTTTTTTTGACTGAAAAGTCTGCCTGCAGTATCAGCAGGAGATCTGGGTACACAAACTATGTAAGAGAAATGTTTGCAGCTCATCAGTATCAACTATACTCTACATTCATATGAGTCAGCGTAGCTGGCTAGCCTCACACTGCTGGAAGGAAAAACCCTTGCTCTATTGAAGTCAATGGCAGAATTCATTTTGACTTGCTGTACTTAGGTTTTAGCTCAAGAAGGCATTGGGGAACACAGAGGCTTCTGTTGAGGTTCTCCTAAGTGCAAGTCACCAATTCCCAACTTCGCTAACTTTGAAAGGAAAATAAAAAATAAAAATATGCAGTAAATATCAGAGAATAAAGTGTTTTGCTTAATTATGAAATTGTGACTGCTCCAAGGTAAATAGCAAACATATTAATAGAGTGACAAAAGAACATCCTTTCTAAGAATGCTGTTTCATTTAATGGTAAGAGTCCCAGGACATTGCTTTTTATTTGCTTTATTAATATATCTTTACAATGCATATCTTCCAGATATGGCCTTTTCAGTCAAAGGATGAGACTGTGAGATGATCTGCAGCAGGATAGGCACAGTTGAAGGATCAAGTGCAGTATTGGAAGAAATCATTAAGCAATAAGCATGGCCCTCTTGGAAACAGGATGTATTATATTGTCATCATTTCTATAATATATAATACCAAAATATAATCATCTTGGATCAAATGGCTCTCCTCATGTAAGAGTAAAAACAGGTTTTCCTGTACTTCAATCAATCATCAACATAGAAGAGAAATTTTCCCTCTTAATCTAGGACATTAAAACAATGTTAAATGTATGTCTTACCATGCAGATTTTTTAAAACGTCATCATTTAAGTGACTGATAGTGCCAGCTGAAGTTTACTGAAAATGAAAGAATCCTATTCTGTTTTTTTTAACCAGTTTATAACACTTATAATTTTCATCAAATATATTTATTCTAAAGCTTTAGATGATCTTTCGGTATAAATGTATCCCTTCCTTTGTTAGTCTTCATTTAACTGCAGTGCAGGCTTTTTTTCTTTTCCTATCTTGTTTTCCTCGACAGCATTGCCTACATAGCAGCTTTGGGATAGCCACAGAAAATCAACAACATGCATTTTTAAGCAGTCCCTCTTTCCCTTCCTTTGCTGTCTGTAGCAGGAAGAGCTTATCTTTGCAGTTCTGTAGCAGGCAGATGTGATCTCCACTGGATTTCACCATATAAAACAAAACAAACCAAACCCTGCACTGCTCACAGAAACATGTGCTTAGTAAACACTAAGAAGTATTTGAACCATTTGTCCTTAAATGTTAGATGGTTTGTGAGACTCTTTCAGGCTTTCTATTGATTTGGCATGGAACTAGGTCAGAGCTGCTTTTAATTGAACAAGCTGGCTGCTGCAACTCTCACTTAACTGTAAAAAAGTAGTATTAAAAAATTGATATGCAAAGCAAACTTCTGCTTAATTAGCATGCAGATGAAGTCAGAATAGACAAACTACCATAGTTAATAAAGATGAGGAAACGGCTTTCACTGACAGTGTAACTTAGTCCTACTTTTTCAGAAAAATGGCTTAAGCACTGAGCATTAGCCAAGTATTCTGATTGTGGTATTAATAGGCTATTAGTTTGCTTTGAGAGAGGTTGGGATAAATTTACAACTGTGCTGATCAGACAAAAGATCAAACATCAAGAAAGGCACTAAAAGGTAGCTTCAATTTTTAAATGTTTAATAAAGTTAAATAAAATCCCTGGTGTGCAGAAACTGTGGGTTTTCCTCAAAGGTTTATTGCTTTACATCCATTGTTTGTGGAAGTGGTCACTCTGTAGCGGATAGGCACATGCTGCTGTCATGCTGGCAGTGTTACATGGGACGCTGGTGTTGCTGTGCCTGGCCTTTTCCCTGGTCAGGAGCCTTTTCCCTGGTCAGGAGCCTGGGTTAGATATTGCTTGCTAAGCAGGGCTGCTGCCAGCTTGGCAGGTCTGCCCCCAGTATGAGGGTAGAAGCTGAAGTCTGGGAGGTGTCTGTGGTAGCTCTGATCACCACACACGTATTCTGGCTGCAGTCTAATCCAGCATCTCCATCCCTCCTGATGGTCAGGTGTGCCGTTGGGGATGCTCTGCCCTCCTGCCCACTTGATCATGTTCATGCCCACCTTACGGCCACACAAGGCGAGGTCCAACGTGTCGGGGCTGGAGGAGATCAGGAGTTCGCATTCACATATAAACCCCATCCAAAGCGATTTACTTTGCTTTACATCTGCATACATACACTGAATTTTAGACCCTACAAATAGTACCATTTGCTTCCCACAGTTGCAAGTTCTACCTAGAGTGATGTATTATAAATTTAGGTTTATATCAAATATACAGAATAAAAGAAAGAAAGAATAAATGAATAATGCACAGATGATTAGTTTATACATTTCAGCTAACAGGTGAGAGAGATGGCAGAGGACAACCCTCTTTTTATGTTTCTTAACATAGTTGCTTTTCTTTCTTCCTCCCAAAACCCCAAGCTGTAATACAGGTTCTGCTGTTTATCACTTACCATTACAGTAAGATGTTACCTAAAATTAATTTGTCCTTAAGAGCAGCATGGCAGAGCAGCCACAGAGTATATATTCATTTGAATGATAGCTTTTCAGGTAAGAAGTTTCCCATAGCTGTATTTTTCAGTTTGCTTTGGTCCAAGTTGAAGCTGACTAACTTTGTTTCTCATTTTCTTTAGCATTTATGACTTTTTCAATACAACATCACGTGTCAGCCTTGCCTAGTGTGCAGATTGCACATATCAATTATTTCTAAAATATGTTCTTTCTAAGAGATTTTAGCCACCATCTTATTCTTGCAATGGAAAAGCCTGACACTCAAGTGAAACAAATACAAAAAAAGCATATCTTTGAATACTGAAGTACAATGGCACCTGAAAGTGCTTGAAACATTTGAATACCTTTATGGCAGTTCAAACAACTGTATCCATAAATATTTAAAGCAGTGAATTATTTCTTGAAATTTACATTTTTATGTACTATTTTAACTTACAAATTGTTAAACAATAAAGATGCTTTCCATAATACTTTCAGCTTTCAGAATACAGCACTTGACAGTGAAAAGATCTGCCTGTGGCATCATATGAGTGAGCTCCCAGCAAAACCCTGAGCTTCAGTATCTTGTAACTCCAAATTAACATTTTTAACAGCATGAGGAAGCTTAGATCCCATCTGTGTTTCTGCACTTCTCAAATAGAAAAAAAAAAAAACCAACAACAACCAGCTGTGCAGCAGCTACTGTTACTTTTCAGCAGAATATATATATGACTGTTAGAGTTCATGTTTTCAGCATGGGATCAATGTGGATAAAGTGGCCATTTAAATCGTGCTGTCGCTTTTATAAATGGTTACCCTATTAAAAATATACTGTTTCGATTTTCAGCACCCCATAAGTAACAACAGCCAGCAGCTATGATTTCTTATAATGCCTCATGATTGAGTGCAAGAGCAAAAACATGGAGCGATGAACATGCTTTTATGAGACACAATAATTTTTGCCACTAGCTTGCTCCATGGAGTTGTATCAGCAGGGCGTACTTGACAGTATAAAAACATCCAAGTGATTGGGACAGTAAAGAAAACGTCCCAGTAATGCACCATGTCCTGGGAGGGAAGCGTTCTGCATTTCTGGAGCTGTCACAGGCACATTAGAACTGAGGTAGTCTTTCTGTCAAGCAAGAACCATCAAAGTGATTTTTTAAATTGAATTTGAATATGATTCTCATTGACATTTATTAAAGAAGCTGAAATTACTCTAAAATCCTCCCCAAAATGTTTGAGCAAAAGTGAGCCTTTTTTTTATATATATTCACAAGTGAGCAGAAATGTAATGTTACAGAAAATATGTAAAACACTGATATGTTGTTTTTCTGACTGCGTATCAATGTTACTGATAGTGATCAACAAATAATAATCAATCAGGCTCTGCAATGGGTTGTATGACATAATCTGATTCATCTGCTATTCATTTTTAGGACATACTACTTTTCAGATAAACTGAGAACTGAAAATCCCCAAGAAATGGTAGTGTAATGTAAATTTATGAAGTCTAGACAGCCAGATGAAAACTGATTTTCTACACCTTATAAAGAAGTAGACTTCTTTAGAATAGCCAAATAGTATAGAAGTAGCCAAATCTTTATTTAGTCTGAATATACCATAGTTTCCAGCTGGTTGCAGAGAACTGCTGTGCTTTGATGCAGCTGATAATAAAACTAAGAATGCACAAATAATTTTTATCAGGCCACAAGTACAAATGCTTCTCTGTTAAGTAAACCAAAGTGGATTAATTCTTAGCTCCACAGTCAACCAGAGTTTTTGCACTGCACCTAAGGGCCAACTGCATGAGCACGTGAAATTTCGAAGGGTGGTGTTCAAGTAGTGTCAACGAGACACACACAGAGAAGGTTTTCACTAAGGTAGTCACAGAGTTTCCAGATGAATGACACGGTAAATTAAATGTATTGAATGATGCATTAAGTTGGTGAGGCACTTGTTGGGCCATATTCTGACTTTTTAAAAGTGTATTCTATTCTTTTTGGGCTCTCTTTGTCTTGCTGGAAAGGAACAGCTGCAATCTAGACAGCATCCTGTATTGGTGGGAAAGAGGATTGTATGCGTTTCCAAAGAATTTTGAAACTTTGTTCATATCTTTCCTCTTTCAAAATAAGTAGTATGTTAAAGAAGTGAACGTTATTGGTTGTGAGGATTGAGACACGGACCCATGATGACACAAACAGAATTAACTTTATTCTCTAAATTTTCCATGCATATATCATTTGGAAAAGAGAGGCTTCTTACATTCCCCAATCAACTCTCAGAGCACGTCTCCCAATATGATTCACTGTTTATGTTCTTTCTTCAGCTCCTGGTTGTCATTTCTCAGCTCCTTATCTCCTGGGTTCGGCTCATCCCATGTTGTTTATGTAATCATTGGAATGTGCAGAACTAGCTGTGTAGAAATCTTCCTTTGTTCTATATTTAACAAAGTGGCTGAAGCCATACGTTTCCCATGCCATATTTAAACACAATATTGCTCTCCACAGTTGGGGTAAAGAAAAAATTCAGTTATGATTGCATGTATCTGTTATGTGAAAAAGTACAGCATTGTTTTTAATAGATCAATGCTCAGAAAAAATATAAGAGCTTTTTTGTTGATAACTGAAGTAGTTTAAATCTAGTTATAATCTGGGCTCTCCATCTTTTTGTAAAGGTCTTGTATTACTTGCAGTCACAGACAGAACTGTTATAGGTGTTTTGTAGCAAAGGTCCCCCAAAGGCAGAGTTCATGTTATACTGATACAGACTATTAGTCAACTTTATACCTTGCTGGGTTTACCAACAAGGAAAACCAAGCAGTTTGGATGGTCATTACAGTGTCTTTTCGCATACATTAACGTAGGTAACTGACCTAAAAGTTCAAGGAAGAGATTTGATTTTTTGAAGGTCTTCGTCACATAATATGTCACTGAATCCTGTTTATGAGACTTGCTAAACTGGGGTAGTTTTACTATTTCCTCATGGTGTGTTACTACTGTCAGTAATTTAAAAAAAATTTTGAAGGTTGTAATGTGATATCCTTAATATTAACTGATAGTAATTGACAAATTACGCTATTGATTGCATATTGCATTGCATATCCAGTTAGGTATTTTTTTTACATTTCCTATATGACATTTCATTGAGGAAACTTCAGGCAGCCTGTGTTGTTGCTCATCAGACCAGCATGTCAAAGATCTCAAAACATGACACTTTCTTACTATTGTGCATAGGTGGGGGTCTCTACCATACCATGCAAGTATCTAAAATTACATCTTCCGCTGTTTGCAGCTGCAAGGGTAAAAAGTGTGGGGGTTTTTGAGCCACAGACAAAGAGGTTTGAATGTGTTTCTTTTCGGGGACTGTATCATCTGAGTAGCAATTCCATTTGGATAGTCCCAGTTCCTGGCCATGGGCATAACTGGGAGAGGAAGTGGCTGCTGAGAGAAATTTTGTTGTTGCATCTCTGGCAGTCCTGCACAGCCAGTCCACTGCCGTTCTTCATGGGTCCCCTTGGAGGGGGGGTGTGGGGGGGTCATCTCTCACCTTCAGATGGCTCCTAGTGTTTTCCCATTGCTTGGTTGTTCCAAATCTTGTAATTTCCCTTGCAGCCACAAAAAGATTTTGAGATAGGGCTCAAGGGAAGATTGCCCATGTCTATCCAATGTGAATTCCAAGACTGTAGATACAGAAATAAAGGTACATCAGGGGTTTGATTTATAAACCTGAATGACTAGAACTGTGAGTACCTTGTAAGCATGTCTTTGGGCTTAAATATGAGGCATAAAATTCCAAACTCAGAGGGATTTTTTTTTTTTTGCTAAAAGGACGCAAACAGTTCAGCAAGCCTTGAATAACTAACTAACACAATAATCAGCTCTTACAACTAAAAGTAATCTAATTTTTTTTCTGTATCTAGTTTTTATGTGAGTTTTTTACAGCTACAGATGGAAAACATCAGGAATTAATTGTTTCTGCATGCATTGCTCAACCTGCAAAAGAAGAAATGAGGGTCTCAAGAAAAGAACAGAATATCAGCAGCCATGAAGAAAGAAAACATTACTGCTTCACTTGAAAAATCATTCAATAGTTTTCTTCAATTTCTCAAGCAGAAAGTCATTTTCTGACTCCAAGGATTTTCTAACCAAGTGAAATTTTATACCCTAAGTTATAGTGCCGACCACACACAAAATATTGACACTGGACTGTTTTGTGGATTGTGTGCTTTTTATTAGCACTTATGAGCAGTACAGATGTGTTCCTTTCACATTTTGCCTTAGGAATATTGCCTAGGAAAGAGCTTCCTTAGAAAGTGCCCAGAGAAGAACTTGTTCCCAATGAAATGACAGCTGAAAAGAATTCAAGTATTACCATAAATTAACAAAAGCATGACTTGGTAGGATACCATTTTCAAAAATATTCTTTTGGCATATAAATGTTTTAAATAACTGAAAAGTTACATTTTATCCATGTGCTGCATTGTGTATCATTTTAATGTAATATAAAAGTAAAGTGGTGATATCTTTAAAAGACTTATGATTGGTATATATGGCATACTGAGCAAAAGGTTGTTACATGATGTGGGTAATTAGCAGACACTCCATAACGAAATGTGCACTTGTGTATTTTGTAGAACCACTAGATGAGCTGAAGATCAGAAGTCACAGCACTGAACCACTACCAAAGCTGGAAAACAAAGAAAGGGGAGTCCACCATGGGGCAGCTTCCTCCAGGGAGCCAGGGAAAGCTCAGGAATGGGATGGAACACCAGGACCACCTGTGGTTTCCAGCAGGTTGGGGAGATCCTCTGTCAGTCCAACCATGTTGGCTGGAAGCAACAGCTCAGGTATGTCAAGTAGCAGAGCAGGGGGGGATCTTGTGAATCTCATTGTGAGCTGAAGGATACAGAGATTTAGGTAAGCATCTGGATTCTTTAGACTTCCAAATATCTTCTAGACTCTGCCCCAGCCACTGACTGCTGCACTAATGAACATTGTGCTGTTCGCATGTGCTCTGCACTGGAACAGGATTTGGGATGGTGGTAGGTACTACATGCATGTAAACATGCCGTACATCTATTTTAAAAGAGGTAAGGAGTTCCACTTGACATTGAAAAGGTACACTATAGCAGAGACACCCCCAGGATGGCAGCTCAGACAGAAGTTAATAAATTCAGATATCACTTATGGTAACAAAAGCACAGTGTGCAGGAACAAGGCTGTCATTGATATGCATAGTAGCTGGACACAGGCAGCCTTTGCTTTATACTTGTACATAAATTTCTAGAAAAGTGACTATGGATTTCAGAAGTCTCAAATTCAAACCTGTCCATTTTACTAATAAAATTTTATATATATAAAAAATAGTGAATTGCCATAAACCATGAAAAATAATGCAGCTTTGTTTATAAATTAAGACAAACAGAACTGATACATGAATGGACATCTATAAACAGATATGTATGGCTCTGCTATAAGCACTGCATTCTTACTTTTTCTTAGATTTGACAGTTCTCTTAAAAGATTGACTTCATTGCTTATTGGTTGGATTGTGAAAAATATTCACTTTAAAAAACAGTTGGCATACATAGTACTGAAGCCTCATGGTCAATGTTCAGTAAGCATAAAACCATGAATGACGTAGTCAAACAAGAAACTATTCCTGCACAAGAAATCTGCTGGGCAGTCAGTGGCAGAGATGAGGTTTTACAGTGCTGAGCTAGAAGAGATGCTATCCCCTCACCCAAGGCATCAGTTCCCTGTGTGATAGTAGGACTGACATTTTCCCTGCATTACTGGAAATGACACCTGAAATTCAATATATAACTTGAATAGGCTTTGCTAACGTGACATATCATTTGCAGTAATTGTGTAGTAATTTCTTGCTGCAGACCCCCAAACAGTCCTTCCTGGGGCAGCAAAAGTGACTTTTCTGCAAATGTCATGACTAGAAGAAGTTATTTGGGTGTTACTGCCTTTTGATTTCTTGTCTGTTTCTCACAAAGAATCCTGGTAGATGGGAATTTTCCAGATTAGCTCACAGTTTTTTTTTAAAAATTCTGTTCCCAGTGTATTAGAGCATCATCTGTGCTAATGCAGGTAAAATGATGGGTATAAAGGTACCACAACAAAGTATCAGCATATCTGATAATTAGACCAAAAGTGTGGATCAATCTTTTCATTTTTGCAAGATGACAGTACAGAGCAGAATGGAAGACAAACGAAAATTAAATACTAAGTTCTTAAGAAAATACAACACTTCTGTCCAGCCTTCATGCTTTAGTTTTACTTCAAAAAGTTGGTTGATGTCTAAAAGCAGACAAAACATGTTAGCTTTGATCTTCATTTGGCATCAGCAAACTGTAATAGTTGTTGAATCATGCCTTGATTTAGTTAACTGACTTTGTCTTGAATAGCTAGGACTGACAAAGAAAAATTATGGAAATATTTTATTGGCTGAATTTTGTGTCTTTTTTACGACTAAAATCTAAGCGCTGCAGGTGATTTTTCTTTCCCTGTAGTTTTTGTGACATTTCATTTGATGAATATTGCCTCATCTGGCATGGGAATATTTTTCCCATTGTGTATCTAGCTGTTGCCTGAGCAAAATGTTTCACCTTTAATCAGTGGGGCATCGCATTCAAAATGTTCTACACAGTTGTCCTCAATGAACTTCTATATGAACTGTAACAGTTCATTCTTCACATTTAAATTAGAACTGTAACAATGCAGCAGACAAATATGGATCTGTATGGATACAAATGCTTTCTGGAGTCAAGGAGATAAAGTAATTCTGTTCTAGGAATTTTGAAGTTAGATTTACCACAGAACCAAATAAAATCAGGGCACTCATCAGTACAGACGTTGTTGTTGCTCTCTTTCCAACATTGTAGATAAGAGAAAAAAGGCGACTTTTTTTGTGCAGACATGTCCTTGAAAAACCATTCTGCTGCCTACCTCCTAGTTCACACAGCCACAGAGCTATAGGGCAGTGCTGGGATAACTTAATGAAAAAGGGGTTGAATTGCTCTGCTGTAAAAGACTGTGAAAAGACTTCTCATGTGTACTCCATAGGCAGCTCTGATGAGGCAAAGAATAACTACGCACTGGAGTGGTGTAAGTGAATACCTGAGAGAAAATACTGATTTTTTTGTGGGTTCTCTGTCTCTGCACCTGGTAGCAAGATCACAGGGGGAATGAGTAGTCCCCAAAAAGAATCCTGAGGTTGTTCAAATGAGCCTGGCCTGTCAGGTCCACATGGATATCACTGTCTCTAATGCCTGATTTTTCTCTCATCTGTCGCATAATTTGTCAAGGCCATTTTCTATTTCTTGGCATCCTATTGTCTCCTATGGAAAGCAGTGTAAGTGTTTGGGGACATGCTGGCATTTAGGAAAGTCAGTGAATTGTAGTGAACGGCCAAACGACATCGGTGAAATAGAAAGCTGTGACAACTTCACTCCATTTTCTGGAATGTTGCTGCTTTTTTGCTAACTGCAACCATGAAGCGTTCTGCAGTGCCATCTGCTGCTAGAGGCAGGCAGTGCGCTGCCTTTTAAATCTCATACCCTTGTGACCTGTTTTTGAATCACCACTAACTTGTCACTTAGCCAGTCCACTAGTATTCTAGCTGAAAACTGTAGATAATCAGGAAGGGAGTAAATGCCCATCCTTCATTGGAATTACTGCCTAGCATTGTGGATATGCACAAATAATGTATAGTTAATTTCAAGTTCTTTGGGAATGGAGCAAGGTCTGCAAAGCCCAAGGTACAAGACGGATTTATTAGTACAAGAAGGGAGTAGTGGCAAAGTACTGGTTCACAGTAGCTAGCGCTGCTTCACTCAAAGACTCTCACCAACCCATAAGTTTTCTCCTCACAGAGTATCACTGTGCTACTAAATCCTGAATGATTCTCCAAGTGAAGGCAACTTAATGATGGAGGTATATGTTACTGGGCAGCCTGGCCAATGAGGTCCAGCCCAGGATGCGATGCTTCTAGACCTTGCCTAGGCTGGGCATCCATGTTCTCTGCACACAGGCTCTCCCCTAGCAGCAGCTGTCACCTAAAGTAAAATGAGTAGTACTGCGAGCTGTGCACTAAGGGCATCAAGCCAATGTACCATGAGCCAGGTGTGAAATCTCCAGGATTTAGGATGACACAGTCACAGAGCCAGACTGTAGAAGTGCATGCTGCTTGGTATTATTATATATGCACCATGGTATTACAGTGGTATTACAGTATCTGCACCAGTGGTATTACAGTCATTTGGAACAATGAACAATTGTCCTTTTTACCCAGAGCCCTAAGATTGACAGTAGCCAATGCCAGATGCTTCAGAGAAAAATAGCAAGAAATTTTATGGAAAAACCACTGCCAGTATGACATGATTATTCCTTTACCTCATTGCCTTAGTCACCGACATAGACCTGAGACAGGAGAGTTCAGAATAAATCTTAACTTAAAACGTATCCCATCTAATACAGACATGTTTTTTTCTCATTACCTGACTTGGTTTTGTCACCTGCTAAGCTTTTAACCTATGAATATCTCATAACACTGAGTTCCACAGGTTCAGTGCTCCCTTTGGTAAACAGCTCAGTATGACATGCTGCTGTGCTATTTCAGCAGTAAGTGGCTTTTGTAGGTGAAGTCCTATATACTTTTTTTTTTTTTTAAGCTACAGAATACCATATAGTTTATTCCACCTGAAGGTTTCATAATTTCAAGCCTTCACCTTACTTATCTCTTTGTAGCAGACCAACATGGCCAGGTCAGTAGGATGATAATAGGTGTGATTCATTTTTCCATGCATGTTTTCTTTTTCTTCCTTTTTTAAATTTTTTTGCATGTGATTACTCTCAACCTGTCACATCGCCTTTTTTAATTCAAAACGTACCTCTTGGCAGCTGTACCAAATAAGCAATATTTGTCCTTTCATGTGCAAAGAAGAGACTGTGACAGGATAAGAAGCTTCTCCAATGTAAGTGACAGCCAGAGTATTTTTTTTGAATTAAGATTAGGATAGGCAGAATGAAGTCTTCCTTAGATGAATAAGAGAATTCTTCCCATTAAGATCCAAAAATAAAAATCATGCAGAGCTGATGTATTTCTGGAGAATATAGAAAACCATAGCACTTTGGTATAAAACTGATGATTGAAAATATTTACATAAAATCCTGTCACATTTCAGCACTGTGCTTTAGTGAGGAAAATCCAGCAACACACACACCCCCTTGCCCCAAATGCAAACAGCCAAGCTTCTACATCTTTAGTTATAATGACAGCACTTGTACTTTTGGAAAACAGGTCATTTATGTAACTGCTTAAGGACATAATTAAGTACACAATTTTAAGGCCATCCTATTTGTGATTGGAAAGCCTGTACTTCTGTGTTGGATAGTCTCTTCTAAAATTCTCACCCTTAATGCTGTCCTTTAGGGTTGTCTGCTTGCTTATGTCCATATGTAATCCTACTGGCATTTCCAGGACTCAGCTTAAACATGAGAGTCCAGTAATGCTTGTCCCATTGCAGCTGACAACATGTGTATGTTTACTTCATGATGAGGTGGCTTTGGTACCAACCAGTAGCATGGTTGGGAATGTTGTGGCTGCTGTGGGCGACACAACAGGGGACTGAGACACAGCTGACCCGCTATTGCCTACTAGGATTACACTGCACCTGCACCTGGCTCCTGGAGGTCTTCAGGCACTTAGTAAGCAGTGCATTTTTCATAATGTAGCAGTGTGAGGGATGTGTCTTTTGAAGCTGTGCAAAATAATAGCAGCAAAGAAAGTTTCATCAAATATAGCAACTGAATCTTAGGAACATGTTTGTGCGTAACATAACTATGTTGTGCAGCTATTTAGCTACCCCAAACAATCTGCTGAATTTGAAACTCATGCTGCCCATTGATTGCAACCGGCATTTCTAACTGCTACTCAAGTGCACCGCATGCCCTGGCCCCAGTCCAGTAAAGCACTCAGACATATGCCTATGAGTGCCCTAGCTTTGTAGTAGGCTGTTAGCCCTTGTCTGCATTTGAGTGGCTTACGGCGGTGTCAGAAGGCACCTAGCTGTGGATCCAGAGGGTCTTGTATTTGGAATGGAGCCTCTGGAGCCCTTTTTCTGGCAGGTTTGATTTAGAACCAGAGGATCTACTAACACAATGAAGTGAAGCACAACACAGAGATGGGGTGCCATACTAATTTTATCAGTATGGAGCTAGATGTATTTTAGCTTGCGTTATCATCGACCTCAGGGTTCTCCTCAGAGGACAGATACCTAAAGGGCCTTCCCTATGTGCTTATCAGGCTGGCTGATAAAACTCTGCTTCATACCATGCATTACAGCCACAAAGAGCACTTTTCAAGAAGTCTCGAGATTACTCGCTCATTTCAGCTGTTAATACTGAGCTGTCTCAATATCATGCACATAAGATAAACATGAATTAAAAAATAGAAAGCCTCCCTGAGATTTGCTGGCAGTAATTGCTCCTCCTTCAAGACTCTCAGCAGTGAATAGGAAAACTCATTTTCATTCCAGAACCAGAACTGGTATCAAATATGCAGGCCTTGCAGACAAGCTGAAATGACCATTTAAAACATGAAAACCAAGAGGTAAAATACTGAAAGTGACTGGATGGTGGACATAATTACTCAAAAACACTTCTTACTACTCTTTAGCTAGCCCAAAGCAGAAGTTATTATTTGAATTGATCATTATTATTTTGCAGTGATCAAAATCCAGTTAGCCTCAGTACAGCTGAAAAATAACATCCTGCAGAATACAGAGCAGTGAGTTGAGCATCACTTATGCAACACACCTATTATGGATTCCCCACCCCCAGTAGTTTACAGTGAGAAGAGATTACTCAGAGCACAAATTACAATAGAATAGGGTGTTTAATTGGTCTAAAAATATTCCCTCTAAGAACAATGGAATGGCTATTAAAAAAAGCCAAACATTTCCCTTCCAGTGCATAATCCAGCTTCCTGAACTTTACAAAAAGTTTCACAGAGCCACCTCTGAAACCTCTTCTGGTGAGGATCACCATGGAAGTCACAATAATCTCCTCTAATACTGTAACATATATTGCAGGGAGATAAAAGAACTAATACTTCATACTGTGTGTGATAGGTTTTATTTCTTTGATGCCAGACAAAAGAAGTCTCTTTAGCAAAGAAACAGTAATCTCTTTTTGCACATATATATAAATTGGAAATTATTACACTTATTTCTGCTTTTCCAAAGCAAAAAAAAAAAAAAAAAACCAATTCAGAAGCAATGGCAGGCAGTGCCTTTGAGTTTTTTTACATACTGGGTGTCTGATTCTGTTTGTCACAGCAAAAAACACAGTCTCTATTTAGCAGTAGGGAAAAACAAACAAAAAAAACCCCAATTCTTCTATTCTCTGAAACTGCAGCAAAATTTCAGGAGGGAACAGACATGAGATCCGTTATTATATCTATATTACTGAAAGAAACATCAGAAATCTGGCACCCAGACCCTGTGAAATCGGAACAAACCCAAATCTAATCCAACATTCAGAATCACTGTCCAAGTCCAAAAAAAGCAAAACAACAGATTATGTACGAAATGCAGTGTTATGGGGGAGACTGGTCTGCTCCTTTCTGCAAGCTTATTGCCATGTTGACTCGTGGTATGTTTACAGACTGACTAGGAATGCGTGAACTCAATAATGCATACATCAAACAGCATAAATATATTTGCTGCTCAGCCAGCTGGATGTTAACAAACCTATTAATATTTAGTTGATGAATATTCACCCATATAGATGCTTTTATTGGTCTAAATGCTCCAGCTTATGTGGATAGCTCTTCTCCATAACCTATTGAATCCTGAAACATCCGAGGAAAAGAAGCATTTCAAGTGACAACGAAAAAGCACCAGTAAGGTTGAAAGAACATATTTCAGCATGTTGCTGGTAGGTGGCGTAATGTGCCAGCTGTCTTCAAGTTTCCAAGATGTGCCAAGTGACCTTAAGGACATGTTAGTGATGGACATATTATTCCTTTCAAACAATGGCCCAACCAGTGGCTAGTGATGATACTAGAGATCCACACAGGAAATAGAGGTATTAGTGTAAAACAACACAGACAAAGCAGCAGTGTAAATAAGGCATAAGAAAATACATTTCAGAGAGACACAACCAGAAGATACGTGAGAAAACAAGTTCTTCAAAGGCAAACTTGCTAAATCAGGACTGCATGAGGCATAGGTCCTCCCCCTCTTCTTGAATATGTGAGATCAAATTCAAGGAATTCTTTAAACCCACTGCAAGGAAGCATGGTATTATTATAGGTACTCCTTATTTGTGGTAAAGCAGTATTATCAATGCTAAAATTGAGATTTTTATTATTACACAAACTGTGTCTGCTGAGTGCAAATGTCCTTGGTCTGTGTTTGCCCACTAAAGAGAAAAGATAGATGCACGGTTGCGAGGAAGGCTTATAAAACATGAGATGAATGAACACATCCATCTGAGCCAAAAGTCATGTGTTGAGAGATGTTTTCTTGGGCAGAAACAGGTAGAGCCTTTTCTCCGGAAAAGACAGTTTCATCTAGACTAGATATAGGGTGTTGACTAGTGTCAGCATGGCTGAGGCAAAAAAAAAAACTTCAGCCAGGCCTCCTGAGCTGCATAGTCAGCTTCGTGTCGATATGTTAACAGTAGTAACCTGTGCTGGAAATCAATGAGCAGCCTTCTGAGAAATGTCTCCATGTACAACAGCAGAACGAAAATGAAGTAACTCTAATTTCTATGGGGTTATTCTCTGGAACACAGCTTTCTCTCAAGGCAACTTCTGCTTCTGTAATGGCATTGATTCTGTTGAACTGACTTCAGGCTTTGCTACATTTGATGTGATTTCTCTCCTTTCTTCCTGCTTTCTTTCTCTCCATTCACTGCCATGACCATCACATTTCCAAGTATTTTTGGTGTCATTCCAAGTCCCCAAGTGCAACAGTATCCTCACCACTTTTATAAATTCCCTCCTTCATTTTCTGGCATTTCAGGCTTTCCCTAAGCACAATCAGTCTTTGGGCTACCATCTCCTTCAGCTCTGTCTTGGAGAGATGAAACCAGACACATCTGTAACTCCTTTAATCACTTCTGTATTTTATTAGGTGTAGAAAAAGGCACTGTGCGGGGGCAACAAGGTGGTTTCATTTATATGTATCCTGTCAGTCTGCTGTTTTATGCTTTATATTTCAGTTTCAGAGATGCTAGAGCAGAGAAAAGAGGCCAGGACATGGGACGGGTTCTGTCTTAATCCCACTTCTTCTGATCTCAACTTCTGTTCATGATTCAGCCAAATGCCCGAGACTTCAAGTAGAACACAAGCCCAAAGTCTCTGTTTCAAAGGAAACCTGGGTCCACCATCTTACAGTTTAGTGCAGCAGTAACACACATCCTGTTCACTGCTGCATTTTCTTCTCTATTCCTCTGCAGAGCCTAAAGCAAGTTGCAGATTAGGTCGGTCTGCGTCAACGTCAGGTGTGCCTCCTCCATCCGTTACTCCGCTCAGGCAAGCCAGTGATCTTCAGCCGAGCCAGGTACCATCGTTAGCCAATCGTGAATGACTTCATGTGCTGCAACATGCCAAATGTTTCTCACCTCTGTCTGTCATCTGTTACAGTAAATTATTTTTGGGGGGTTTTTTTGCCCTTATTTTCTGTGCCTGCGCGTGCATCTGTGTGTGCACATCTCTCATTGGCAATGAAATTTCACTGACCACAGCCATTAGAATTTTCTTTGCTCTTAATTCCTTGTATTCTCTTCTGTCTTTATTCTGTAATATAAATGTAGTAAAACTGTACTGTATGAATTGGCTGGGTTTTTATTTTTTTTCATGTCTTCTGTACTTTTTTACTGTCTTCAAAATTTATCAAACTTTGATAAATTTAATCTGGTTTTATGTAAATTTCTTTTAAATGTCTTCTCTAAACACTTGCACCAATGTTTGTCAATGATGTGTGTATACCTGACTTCTGTCCAGTTGTACTTTAATATTTGTGCCAGTCTTTTTTTTGAGCTTAATGCACTGTGATTTATTGCTGTCCTGAAAACTGCTCTTACAGCAAGTTACTTTTTTTTAGTTGAGGCAGCTATAGGCCATGTAATGCTTACAGGACTACTAAATACTCCACTGGAGTTATTATTTACTGTATATTGTTAGGAATCAAGAACCAAATCAAAGGGGTAACAACTGCTTGTGTCTTAAACAGAGATACTTTTTTTGTGCTCACCAAAACCAAAAATGCCACATAGACCCTTAAGAAAGAAATGGAAGTGTTTGGGTTTGGCAAATTTCTCTAATAGAGAGAAAATAGAGAAGAAATAAACACATGGGAAACCTATACTTACCTTATTTTATATGCTAATACTGATATTGTATCATTTTGCTGCGCAGACCTGTATTCTTAGTTTGACAGAAATAACTGCTGAAAGTAGCAATTGAAAGAGTTTTCACTTTAACATAATGTGAATGCCTTCTGTCAAGCTCAAAGTACTCTGGTATTGTATCACGTGTGTTTATGCTTACAGGCCTACACATCATTGTGTATGTGTATGGATATATATGCTCAATGAGACATAAACATATACGTAGATATGTGCACATACATATATGTACGTGCACACACAAATACCCTTATTTAGATGGTGAATTTTTGATTGGCTTTCAGAGAATTAGTCCCCATAATCCTATGGAATTTCAATGAGATTTGAGTGGAAAACTCCCTGAGGACTGCTCTCCAGTAATTATGTATTTAATTTGTTTGTAGCTTGGTGAGTTGCTTCTAGAAAGCCTTGACAAAAGTAGTGACTAGAAGAGTAAGGTTGGTTTACTCAATCCAGTCAGCTACTTGGTAGCAAGTTTATATTTGGGTAGATGCTATTGTATTACTTCTGAGCCCTGCTGGACACAATGCCTAACAGAACCTTGCACATTTCTAAAGGATATTTTATATAAGAAAACCAAATCCATAATGGAGATTCAAAATGACAGCCCATTTAATTATCATGTCAAGTATTACTTCATCTAAGGAAGAAATTAGGGTAGTTGTTCTTCCTAAAGTTTTGAGTGTTGCAGTGTTCATGTAGTATATGATTTTCTGATTAAATGGGTCTCACAGCACACATGATGCTTTGCCGGTTACTCAAGTGGCAAATGTACCTTGGGTGTGCTGAAGGGATTTTATTCTCTCAGTTTATCTTAAGAACTAAAAAATAAGCCTCGAAAGCAGAAGCTGATGTGACAGAAGAGATAATGAGCATCAACCTAGCCAGGGTTCAGAGAAACCGTGGAGGAAAAGTCCACCTCACTTCATACAGAAGAAAGGAAAAAAGATGATAAAAGTAATTTTCAACTGACTGTAGAGGGTGATCCTGTTAATTGAATAATGTATTGTATGGACATGGCTTCATGAGAAAGAAGTAAAACTAGTAAGAGTTTTCACTCCCCATAAGTCTTCACTTCAAGCTCTCAGTCTCTTACTGTCCATCTATTAAGTTGTCATTTATTATGATGGCATAATTTTTTAAAGGTGTGGATTTGACCCTGATTCCAGCACTATGACAAAAGTCTTACTATCTCCATGGCAGATAGAAACATCACTTTGATTGTGTTCTTTATACTCTTATTATAACTTAATGTGCAAATAATTTATGACAGGTGAAATGTATTTGGAAATGGCTTGGTTGTTAGCCCATTGTGAATCTGACAGATTGTGGTACACAGGGTATTGGGTTTTGTGTGCTATGGCTATTGATTGTATCAATACTGGTTTCCTTAAGAGGATGTATGCTGTTATCCACCTCTCTGTTGATGAGATGGGCACAGCTAACATTCATACAAGGATACAAGATCTGGGAAAGGGCAGATTACTGTTAATTGGTTTTCTCAAATCTTCATGGATCACAAACTGATCTTTTTCAAAGTGTTTAACTTGGGGGGAAAAAAATTAAATTTACAACTGAGCTCTCAAGGCTCATTGTTTTTAACACATAACAATTCAAGTAAATGCTGAGGATGCTCAGTAATTAAAAATAGGTCTGAACTAAGGAAGCATAAATTATAATCCAAATCAAATATTGGCTAATTGTGTAACTATTTACATTTAACTCCCCATGACTTATTTTCTTGTTTGTTTATTGGTGTAGGTATTGTGACAATTAACCAGTTAGTATTCATGGACATATTTATGGTGTATTGATGGTAAGCATTATAGTGATCATTTATAAATAAAAAGAAAGAGCTTAAAAGTAGAGCTGAATTATGTGGCTGGTCTCTGATGGAGAACACTTTAAAATTCTGTAGTGTAGATGCAGCCAACAGTTACCAACATGCTGAGCCAGGTAGTGAGCATGCCATTCTGTACTTCTGGTAAATGGTGAGGGCATTTTGAAAGAGCAGATTACAGGAATTAATGTTTGATTAAGTTATGAATTGAGCCAATTTAAACTGAAAGATAAACATAACTTTATCTTGGAACTGAAGTTAGTGATTGCATAAGGACAAAGTTTAAGAAATTAAGGAAGTAGCAGAGGAAGTCAAGTGGAGAGCTTGGAACTCTAATATGGCAGAAGCATGGAATATATTTGAGCTACAAAAATGGCATATAGCTATATTTCCTAAATACATACCTCAATACAAATATCCTAAGGAGAGGAGTGTAAGTACCAGAGAAGTGTTCTAGATATCAGTGTTGTCCTGTGTTAGCAGAGAGCTTTCAGGGAATGGAAAATATTCTAGAAAGTACAGTAAGTTATATCTTAGAGTTAAGAAATGTATGAATAAAATTAGATATAGTGAAAGTCCATGTGGCCTTTATATGGAAATGAAAACAAGAACCAGTTGTTGTAGCTATCCAAGTGGACAGAGAACAATAGAAGTTAACCACCATGTGAGGTTTATAAAGTAGAATAAGCATGGTCCAAGGGTGCCGCAATAAACACATCACCCATATTGCTAGAGCCTCTGTGCTGGTGCCTGAGCATGTATGATGCGATGTTCCACCTTGCAGTGGTAAATGCTCAGTCATACTAGGGGACACCGACTGAACAAATTTTTTCACTTGTGTAAAGCAAGCAGGATTTGGAGTCACAGGTATTACTGCGATACAGTGATGTATGTCTGCATACATCATTCTCCACATCTTCACCTCAGGGTAGCAAAGAATTACACTCTATTGATGGACTCAAAAATCCCTGTCACATACAGGCTACATGTGCACTGAGCATGTCTGTCACAAAAGAAGAAAACATTTCAAGCAATGTGCACTGTGGAAGTCCCTCTGCTGGAGAGCAGAGCATCTTGCATCTGTATTTTTGATGTACGTAAAATCATCTCTAGGTCACTGCTGGGCTTCTCCAAACCAGTCATCAGTACAGCAAAAACCCACTGGTTTCGATTTCAAGAAAAAATAAGCCAGTATAACCATATCTAGATTTTTTGCTGCAAATGATTTTTGCAAGGTGAAGTTTGTTTTCATTAAGATGTAGACAGCTATTGGAAATCACGTGTATTAAGCTGCATAGCAGCACAGCAGTGCATGGTTATAACCAAGATTCGCAATCTGAAGGAAAATAGACCTTTGAAAACAAAACTCCTGGTAGTTACAATGTTGTATTTCAGCTTTTCTGCAAAACAGCATATTTTCAGACAGACTTCCACAAAAGTGTGTACCTTATCTGCAAACGTGCAGCCTCTCTTCATGCTCCTTGTTAGTTATTTGCCTATAAGCAGGCTGACAGCGCTGTCCTTTACTGTTGCCTCCTCGAGATATGCTATCCTAATTCTGAAGGTTTGCATGCCTCTTAAAGTCTGGTGTCTTCTTGTGGGGAAGACTGGACAGTGATATCTAGCTCCAGTTTAACCAGCGAAAGAAGATTTAAATTTTACAGTGATGATCAAAGTAAAATCCAGAAGCCATGCTGAGATTAGAAGGAATAACTCAGAGGAGGGAATGAAGATACATGGAGAGCTATGAATTAAGGAGTTTCTACGTGTATTGAAGTAATGAAGAAAAAGCTAGAAAACATATTGGAATCAACACAGAAACTTTTTGTGGCTTATTTTTTCCAAAGAAAATGCAGCTCAGTTCATTAATTGCCTGGTATCTGCCTGAGCCCCCAGCAAGTTGAGACAGCTTTTTTCTTCCCCCATACTACCACATCAATGAACACAACACAAAAGGCCCACATGACAGACAAACTAACCATTACCTTACAAAAGCTCTCCTGAGGAGAGCTTTCACTTATTTTATGATTTATCTGAATATAATATAGCAAAGCGTAAAGGCCTCCCATTCACAGAATGGATTTGACCATGTAATTATTGTCTTGCACCAAATGAAGTGAATACATCAATAGTTTATTTCAGTATGTATCTTTGATAGCCAAGACTTTTACATACAAGTTGACTCCTTAAATTTGTATTTAGGTAGCTAAATAATAAAACAGACTTGTAGAAGGACTGAGTGTACTCTTCAGCTGAGGTTTATCCTGCCTCTGAGATTTCTAAATCAGGCATATAATACAGCTTCTGCTTGGGGTATGTGAAGAGATGTGCCTGCAGAGGGGATTCACCTAGCTAAACCCTCAGTGACCATGCAGAGCTGCATGCCTGTTAGCCTGGATAACCTGGTAATTTATCCTCCTAATTAAAGCACCTCTGTTGCTTGTGGAAAGCTAGCTGGGATCATTCCTGTTCTGTGTGCATTAGAGGCTCCTGGACATTTACACATGAACAGATAACAGTCGTTAAAATTTCCATTGCTAGGTAATAAACATTTATACTTTTTCAGACTTAATCCATGGGTGCTGAGTTTTAGGGAGAAGTTATATGGATGATATGGCTGGGTCCTACCTACAGTTAACCTTTGAAATGATGTGCTTTTGGCACCTTCCTTCCTGCCCAGCTTTGTAGTCAGACTCCCTAGCAGTGCTCCGGGGGAGAGCAGTGACTTGAAGTGGTGTTGTGGTGGGTGGGTTGGATCTTGTTTTCAGTGTTTGACCTACCTAGGGGAGCCGTTTTAAGAAAAGGGAAATGGAAGCTTTGCAGAGGCCTGACAGCAAGAGACAAGGGTTTTCCCAGCAAGGTTTTCTAATATATTAATTAGCTAGGGAGGTAGAAAGCAGATCTTTTTATATTAAATATGCTGCTGGAAGGGGATTTGTCATTGTATTTATTTCCAGTTGGTCTGAGATAGTTACAACGCACGCTGTTTTAAGCTCAGCAACATGAGAAAATACCCTCTTTATTGTTTGAGTCTGCGCTGGAGAAGTCTTGGACAAAAATGCACTTTAACAACTGTTCATAATGAACAGTTTGGAAAATCCAAAGGGATTAGGAACAGCTTTATTTTTTCCAGAGCCGGGAACATGAACAGGGTGCCCGCCTGGGGCAGCGCTACCATTTCGGCGGCCTGGCAGCCACCCCACAGACCGGCGGGACTGGGCTGAGTCGGGGAAGCTGTCTTGGGCAGCTCGGATCTGCATGAAAAATGTTTGCCTGCGGTTTGTGTCACTTACTTTTCCGGGCAGGCTGCTTACAGCCCGCTCCTCAGAGGGAGCCCGGGCCTAGGCCCAAGCTGCCTGCCCGCCCGCCGCGCCGGACATGAGGCCCCGCCGGCGGCCCAGCCTCGCTCGGCTAGCCCATGGCGCAACCTGGCGGCCGCATACCACACAACGCCAGCCGGAGGGTGTGCCGGCCGGCCGAGCTGGGGCTGCAGCGGGAGACTCCCCGGCGTCGAGGGCGCTTCCTTTCTGCCTTTCTGCCCGGCCGGCGGGGCTCCTGGTTGACGCTGTCAGTGGCGAAGCCCTGCGCAGCCTAGGGAAAGGGGAAACCTGTTCAGCTTTTATAGGAACTATAAGATGAATTTCTAGATGAATTATGTATTTTAAGAAGTGTGAGTTCGAACTGTTGGGGTTTTTTTCCTTCACTGCTGGCTGGAATTGAAAGTGTTGCACCAAATAATTGCAGGAACCTTTTGCAGGAGTCGTTGTAAACCATGTTCCTTGCAGGTACTTGCATGCCTGCAGAAGGCTGGCTGCAACCTCGCTGGCTGCCATCTCAGCACCATGCACAGCCTTGCAGCACATCAGCTGGCATTAGGGAGAGAGGAGGGTTGCACCAGCCTCACCTAGTAAATCCCAAATTCTTCCACTCAACGGCTTAGATAACATTTTGTTTAAGACTCAGTATTTAGTTGCTAACTGAAATGAAACTAAACCATGCACATTTTACCATGAAAAAAATTTCTAGCACTAAAACTGATGTGAAACCTTATCTTCAAGGCAACCATTATTTAATTTTGTGCTCTAGCTGAAAAATCCCCAACACATATTCTAATTTTTCTGTTTTAAAACAAAAGAATGATGGAAAAGAAATATGACAAAAGAAAAAGCTGACATATATATTTAGCTGCTCTCGCCATGCATTCTTAAAGCTATACCCTGTAGTTTAAGTGTGGTATAAGCTCATTATAGGAAATTTGCAAAACTTCAAGGAAATAATGTCGAGTTGAATTTTGACTAGTACTGAGTACTCTTCAGCAGTGTCTTATGCCTAAGTTCATGAATGTGTACTGTGCCAACTACATAGATAAAGCCCACCTCTTAATGTATCTAGCCTTAGTGGTGTACACAAAACATATTATAGTCCCTGTATGCCTTGTAAGCATTGTCTTCACCCTGAAATTAATGAATGCAAGAAGGGTAAATTGTTACTATTATGGCTATAATTATTTTTGACGGCATCTAGACAAAGTACTTCCCCAAGGAATTGAGACTATAATACTTTAGTTGGCAAATGTGCATCTGAAACCATGTAATGGGCTCTATGCTACTCTGTGAGCACAAAGCATCTGTACTCTTCTATTATTCTCAGCTTAAAGTTGCCGTTTTCCCCAGCAAGAGTGTACAAGAGTTCAAAGCAGTCATTGAAAACTCTGCAGTTGTCGGGCATTGTAACAAGGCTGTGTTCCTGACTGCTGCCTTTAATGAATTTTGCTGCTGAAAAATGAGCACCTATAAATCAAGATCCACTGTTCCATATCTGATCACAGCAGTCTTATTTTAACTTTCATTATATGAAACAAATACAGTCATGGCAGGCGGATGCAGAACTCTGTAGACTGAAGTACTCTTTCATCCAGTCTGAACACTAGGGAAATGGTAACAAAAAAAGTGCTAGTAAGAGAATTTGTATCTGCTACATAGCATAAAGACCTGCCATCACTCAGTACTGTAAAACTTTCCTAGGTGGACTCCTTGACAAATCATGATCTGAAACTAGCATCAAACTCTAGTGATTCTGCTTTTGTGGTTCTAGCAATACAGAAGGATTTGCAATGAAAGAACCAACTTCTGTCATATTTGCTCTGTGGGCCAAAACAAAAAAAAATCCCCCTGGGCTTCTGGTTAAAGATCTCAGGGGAGTTGCAGTCCTGAATTCCTATTCAGAAAGAATATCTAACTACTGGGCTAATCGCCACTCTGATACGACTTTCTCTGTCTCTCTTTTTTCCTCTAAATTCAAAAGTTTTGAAAGTCTATTGTGTACTTTGGATGTAGAACAGCAAAACATATGAAACATAAGATGGTGGCAATTGTTGTCTTCTCCGTCTGTGTAAATGCCAAGTGTTCCGCTTCAGAGAGTGCAATGCCTCTGAGATCTCTGTTGCTGTGCTCCTGGAGCCAAGATTATGGTTGTTCCTTTTTGATACTTCATCTTTTTCTTCATTCAAGATTTATGTCCAGTGTGGGAACAGTCCCATGCCTCTTGCTCTATAATCAGAGTCCCATGGTGTTTTGGTCTGGACTTTCTATCCACTATTTATTGGTTTGGATGGTAGCTTCTATTTTTGCCTGTGAAGCTATTCCCTTAAAGGGACTTAATTACTCATTATGTTTAACCATTACCTTAAATAAGGCTTGGGATAGTCATTGGATCCAAAACCCAATTAATGTTGGCTAGTAGGATCTACCACAGTAGCGTTTGCGGTGGTGTCAAAGTTGAAAAGTCATAGTCCTAAATAAGGTCCCCGTGTTTGTAGACAATGTGTGTAGAACAAAGACTGTCCTTACCCCAAAGATTAGGAAGTTCAGGTTAATAGATATGAAAGTAAGCAGTTGCAGATGGGACTAGACTGGTAAGTGTGTGACTGTCAGGATTTGATTAAGCTTTGTTTATGTGGAATTATAAAGTGCAAAAACTATTTGAGGTACAATTTACTGTATCTTTGAGAGTGATTTTTATTAGTTTTATGTCCCACTAATAAAAGGAAATGCGTTTGAATGCCTGAAACCAGAAAACCAGATAAATTTTACTAGGAACATTTTAGAAATGATGTCTCTTTCTCAAACGGTCCTCTCATGGATAAGTCCTGCTACTCCAGTAGAGAAGTCTTTAGTGTCTGTGTAGGCAAAAATGAATGTAGACTGAATTTTGTGGATGCTGGTTTTGCAAATAGCGAGGAGTAAAAATCTCCTCTGGGTCTTGCCTGGGAGGATGGACAGGCGTGGAAGAAAACATGGTAGGGGACAGAGAGAAAATGCTTCTCACAAGCACTTCACTGATGGGACATGGGCCAACTTTTACCTTGAGATGTTGTCTGGATTTGAAGCGTGTGGCCTGAGCGTACTTGAAAATCTGAATCATCCAGAGCGATAGGATTTTGCCTTCCTGTTCAGGCTGAATGTTCACAGCAGTCAGCCATGAGTCATCACACTGACTGCCACCACCTAGAAAGAAGTGCCGGGGCGTGAGTCACACAGCCTTCTGGGGAGCTTGCACTGTTAAAAAACTGTGAGTTTGGACTTCCGAGTATGCTTTTGTGCCTTTCTAAAGTGCAGCAGAGCGCCGTGCCCACGAGAGGGAGCGGTTGGATTACTTTACACAGTTCTTTTTTTTTTTTCCTGCGAGGACAAGTATCTTTTACACAGGAAGGCAAAATCCTGCTGTTGTCAGTCCAGCTAAATATGCTGTCAACATTATAGAGGAGAGCAACAAGGATAATGTTAATGCTTTAGGAAGGCTCCACATTGCACTGTGTTGAGTCTCAGTTTGAATATGATCTTACATAATCAGTGCCTGGGTCCAGAGCAGTACAAATTATTTCTAAATATACACACTGCAAATAGAGAAGACTTGTTAAAAAGAAGACAAAGAAATGGAAGCACTAACCTTGAAGTCGATGGAGTTGCCACATCCATTATTGCTCACCTCCAAGGCACATCTGACTGATTGGCATGAGAAGAAAATGTGTCAAAGCCATCTTCTGTTGGCAGACAGCCCTGCTGTTGCTCTTCCAAGATCTTTTCTTCAACAATCAGCTGGGCTGGTCATGCAGCAAGAGCAACTCACTGAACTGCTGGGCCCTACTTTGCCAGGTCTCTGATTTAAGAGCATGAGAGGAGACTATATGCTCAGCAGCCCTCGCACCACCAAAAGTGGCTTCAGCTTCATGTCACAGGGAAAGCTAGGCAGAGGTGGATCTGAGCATGCACTGCTGTTGTGGTAGGTCACAAGGCCCAAGCATGGCTTTGGTGGCTCTCCTCCTCCATACCACTCATTAACATGAGGTTTAGGCACAAAAAAGACATGCCTGGGAGAAGAAGTGGCAGGTAAAAGCAGGTCAGCTGTAAGAAAACTAATGCCACAGAAAGAGGGTATCAGAGGTAGGAACAATGACCAGTGTCTGAAGACCAGACCTACAGTCTGTCTTCATACCTTTCCTCACTCTCAAGTGCCCTCTTGGCTGCTACTATTTCAGCTGTGATGTAAGGGAGTGGGAGGAAGAATATTGTGTTCTGTTGCTCTGATCTGTTGTTTTTCTTGCATGGCCTTTCTAACCTTGCCAGCACAGTACACAAAGAAGCTAGATCCCTCACAGAAGTTGTTGAAACTTTTCAGATGCAACAATGGTCTCACAAAGAATGAAATACAGCACTTATGAGGGTGTCGTGGTTTAACACCAGTGAGCAACTAAACCACGCAGCCACTCACCCACTGCCCCCCCAAGTGGGATGGGGAAGAAAATTGGGGAAAAAAAAAAAAAGTAAAACTCGTGGGTTGAGATAAGAATGGTTTAATAGTACAGAAAAGAAGAAAGTAATTATAATGA
>JANZLQ010000089.1:23269493-23287261 GCA_026212715.1 Elanus axillaris
GTGCCCCTCCAGCCTTCTCGCCAGCTGGGCATGAGAAGCTGAAAAATCCTTGACTTAGTATAAACACCACCCAGCAGAAACCGAAAACATCAGAGTGTTATCAACATTCTTCTCATACTGAACTCAAAACACAGTACCGTAACAGCTACTAGGAAGACACTAAAATATCCCAGCTGAAACCAGCACAGAGGGTTTCACTTCCTACTCAACATTTTTTACTGTCTTTACTTAGTTGTTTCTCAGATTGGGAGTTACAAGTTCTTTAAAAGGCTTAGGACAAGCATGGGAAGATCTCTGCATGGTGTGTGTTTCAGGGGGTTGTTATGTTATGCCTGATTTTGATACAGTTGGGACGGCGTGTTTCAGTGCTTTGAAAAATAATCTTAGTTCAACAGAGAAATTGATGGGGACAGGTGCCACAACCAATGCAGCACAATGTAAGTGGTTGTTCCCTGGAAGGAGAGGTACCCTCCTCAGCCCCTGGAAGTTGGTGAGGACTGTGTGTCTCTTTAGCCCGAGAGCTCAGGCATGGGGACCTTAGCCAAGCATGGTCTTTACATCCAGACTTTTCTTTTGAGAGTAAGACTTGTACAGGGGTATGTAGAATTTAATATGACATATATAGAAAGTAATAACTAATATTTCCAATAAAAGACTCATGCAGGTCAATGAGATAGGGAGATACAGGCCTTGAAATTCTTACAGAGTCATGGAACAAGCGTTCCTAAGCTGTAACTCTTGCAGTTTATAATACACTCAATCTGCGAGATCACTGTCCTGTTCTGCCTACAACAAGAAACTAAAAATTATTTGGAAGATCTTAATCTCATTTTAGCTGCTCTTACAGCGTTATACATGGTTCTGCTAAAAACAGGTAACAACTTACATTAATACTAAACAAGTATATAAAGTAATTTATGTGACATTTTGGTCCAAACATCAGTAAGTTTCCTATAGAGGAATTTAATTTGGTAACATTCCTTCCTCTTAGGAAATCTATCTTTAATGCATTTCTCATAGATTTACTTATTCTCTTCTAAAACTTGTAAATTTATTTCAAAGCTTGTTCTGAGTCTTTTGTGTGCAAACAATTAGTTTAGTCACATTAAGAGGATGCAGTACCAGAACAATAGCAATTGCTAACTTTTTTTCATATGGTCTTGCAACCACTATTGAAGACATTGTGCCTTGGTTTAAAAAAAAAAACACCCAGAAGCATGCAATTTCCTTTTTTGTTTTTCCTGTCTCTGTGTGTATTTATGTTTAACTCAGGGCAAGAATTTTATAATATTCTTAAAGGAAAAAATAGAAATTAAAATGGCATGAATTCATGAAAGCATGGGTTTATATATATATAGGCATTCTCTGTAAATGAACCAAACATTCTGTATTCTAGGTAGAACAACCTTACTAGTCTGCTCATACACATTTCAGTTACCTCCATGCACTCCCACTTGTCTTACCTTTTTTGTTCATGAATGTATAGTACCATGTTTCTGTTTGAACTGTGTGTGCCTGATGCATAAAACATGACATGGAACAACAAGGTTCCCCCCCACCGTCTGCGTTAAGTCAAACCATCCAAGCTTTGTTCTCATGGTTGTTACCGTCTCACCAGAATCTTTTGGTATTTCTATGGCTTTATACAGTATATAGTTGCACTTACCGTACCTGTATAGTATCTTGTCTGTATACTGGATGCACATAAATATGTATATTCACTCATGTATGTATGTATAGTATGTTTTTATATATATGTATATGTATGTGTGTTTGTTCATAGTCCTTCACTAGAAATGTGTGGCTATTCATATACATTATGTCTATGCCAATTATAAAAAAAAGTATGAATTCCAGCACCAACTTTTTTGATAACCTACTTTTATTCTCATTTTGTCTTGTTAAACAATGAAAATAAAAAATGTCATGTATTTTAAATGAGAACTTTAAAAGGTTATTATTTGTACTAACTTCAAGGTTTCCAGTTCTTCAGAAAAATTATTGTAACAGATACAAAATTGCAAAGCTGTTTCTGTTTCTCATGGCAGTTTTCTGTGGTTGAAAAATGTTTGGTAACAGTCCACACTGTGTAATCTGTTTATCTATATCTTACGCTTCTCAGGTGCTCCTAGGTTTTGAAATGCCCTTAACCAGCTGGACTGGCATGCTGCAAATCCCAACTCTAGTCATATGATGGACTTGCAATAAATCTAGGGGTTGACCCATGTCTGTAACATCTTGCATGTATAAATACTGGATATAGAAGGGCCTTAGGCTGGAAATAAGTTTCTGCAGTGCACCCAGTTCCCTCACTTAGGCTTGGGAATGGGTGAAAATATCATACTTTATGAGTAAATCTTACGGGAATATTACAGACACTATTTGCTAGACTCTTACACTTTGTGGTCCACAGTAACATATAATTGCCAATTATACGTTAATATATTCATACATCTATTATATAGTTGCCAAAACAGCTATCAATCATTTATTAGCCCTTTGTAAAATTATTCTTAATAACCACACAACCATATGTAGGCTCAGTTATCTGGCCTTGAGGCAGCAAAGAACTGGCTTATCTTAACTGGCAAAATATCCCTATAAATCAAGGGGATGACTTATACATATCTTCCAGTTCAGCATGTGTTTACGTTACTCACTGAATTGGAGCTTCAATGGTAATCATAGTTGTTTCATCTATGAGATCTAGGATTGATAAATTTGCTTCCTTTACAGTTAACTTTACCATATTAACTTTTCCAGCCAGACCAGTCTCAGTGCATAGTAGAGCTACTGCAGCAGAGTGGCAGCAGCTTCTCAGAAGATCTTTATGCAGGAAATATTGAGAAACTTTTACAGTGACAGAGCCACTGCTAGCAAGAGCCTTCATCCAGACTAAAATCGCATAATAGAAAATCCTTCTAATTTTTTCATTTAAAGTTACAGGGTTAAATTCTGACCTCATTCACATGAACAGCAAATTCCCATTTCACTCATAAGATATAACTGGAATGCCCAAGGAATGCTTTTCATCAACAAAAATAGGATGGGGAAAGGACATGTTTTACTAATGGAGCTCAGTGTTCTTGGTCCAGCAGCCTGATCTTAAGCCTCTGCAAGTCAGTGGCAATTAGTGGACTTCTGGGTTCGGTTGGCCCATCTCTTTTTTTACAGTCTGGAAAAGCACATTTACTGTCTAGGGATTATAATCACTGTTGTATAATTCATAATAGAAAACAATAAAAATGAGAAAAAACAATAGCAATATGCATTTTTAAAATTATTATTGGTCAGATCATGGCTGTTGCTTGATTTCTGTACCAAATTTTAAACCACAAATGTAATCACAAAACCAGCACTTTTTTGCTAGTGGACAGTATGTTTGCTTATGTTACTAGTGGTAAGTGTGTATAGGTTAACACAAAGTTGAATATTTTGTTTGCTGTGCATTGTCATTCGCCATTCCTTTTAAGATGGATATTTAAATTTCCTCCCTGCTTTGGAGACGTGAACTTGAATTCAACCCATGCTGCTGTTATAGGCTGTTGACTTTGCCTGGTCACTCCATACATAGGATCCTGCGAGCAAAGCCCTGGTTCAGCAGACTGGTGCTTGTGGTTTAGTGTGTTGCAGTCTTCTCAGTGCCGAACCAGTGCAACACGCTGTATCAGCCAGTACTGTCCCTCTGGAAATTGCCTTTTAAACAGAAAACCAGAAAAAGGTACAGGGAACAACTGCATCCAATGAATCCCATTTTCTAAAGCATGTGGATGCCACTCTTAGTTTCTTACCTGTATGTCAGATACTCTGCATGTCAGGAAATCATGTCTGTATTAGATTTGGGTAAGATACTGTTTAGAAGTTCCTGATATAAATGAAATTGCATGATGTTGCTGTGATGTAGAGCAGATGTGGTATTTCATACAAAGGCAAGCTCTTACATGTTTCGATTCTTTAGAAGTTCTCAGTACAGTTTATAAGTCTAGGAACTGTTCATTAACTGCATTTGAAGTTGGAGTTAGAAAGTAATCATAAATGGAGATGTCTGTCATTTAATCATGGTTTTTTTATCTTTGGGAAGGAAGATATGACCACGTACAAGAATATGATAATGTCTGTACCTTCAGTGTTGTTTTCAGTCATGCTTTCCTAAGCTTCCCCCATACAATTGATATAGCACACGAGAAATGGCATTTAATCTAAGAAAATGATCATTGACTCAATTTCACCATCAAAAAAGGAAAGATGTAAAGGCATATTTCAAAATTGCTCATCGATAAAGCAACTTCACAGTCTGTAACTGAGATATTTGTGTATTTAGATCACCTAATACAAAACAAAAGGAATTGAAGGCACTAGTCCTTTCAGTGCTGAGGCATATATTATTTTGATAGGTTTAGATTTTTTTTATTTTTAAATTTTTATTATGACCATTTTCTTGAAAATGCTAGAGAAATATAAAGACTCGGGGGCTTTGCTGGGAAACTGCTGTCAGATTCTTCAGCTGTCACAGCAATAAAGGTTCATTAAATCTTGAGTTCTAGTACTGACTTCAATAGGAAGAGTACTGAAGCTCATGTATGTGTCTATCTTGGAAAAAATGAAGTCAAATAAAATAGGGAAACTAATAGAATATGTGGTGTCCCCACTTGTCACATTTTTGTAACTTCAGGATTGGCCTCAATGTCCACTTTCTCGTAGTCCTTAGTTCTTCCAAAGTCTTGGTCTTGTTTCCACTGATTTTCCTTCTTCCATACTGTTTCTGCGTCCTTGGCCTCTGGTGGGTGACCAGAAGCAACACCTAGAGGATGCATCCTGCTGCGCGTCTTCAGCTCCTCATACATGAGAGCTTTTGCAAGGGTTGGATCCAGAGGACGAAAGGATCTTGTGTACCAGCAGCTCTCAGAGCTCCATGGCACCTCTTAACACAAAGGGGGATGGGCTGTTCACCTCAGTATGAAATTTAGAATTGGGCAGTTTGTCAAAACTACTATGATTTAGAGTAAGAAACACTAATTACAGGTGTGTTATGCTGTGGACATGCTTATTCTGTCATAGGCAGGGCCAGATGTAGTGGTCATTGAGGTCAATGCCTCAAACTGTCCTGCTGTTTTAAGACTGGTTCATAAGCAGTTAAGGCACACATGCAATGGAGCAGCAACCTCCAGCAAGAGGAAGAGTTGGGGCAAAAGGGTTAGTAACCTCTCAAAGAAATCTAGGACATTAGTTACCCTGCAGGTGCTGTACTGCACAATGCAGTTAGCAGGAGATCCCTGCGTAATGCTAGCCAAGTATTCTGTCCTTTGTCCCTCCTGTGATTGATCTAGTACAATATTGAATTTTCTTACCTATTCTACAGTGAATGACAGGGTGTATCATGGTGGGTTGGTTGAGTTCTGCATTTATTGCTTAGCAAAGGCATAGATTAAGCTTTGATTTTTCATGAATGGTCTCAATAGGAATGCACCACTGCATAAATGAGATGCATGAGACAAATTTACACAAAATCCCTAATATGAATTACTTTACAGGCTCTTATTTTAAACATACTAGCATTTACAGGATGTGTTAACTAACAGTAGATCAAGCAATACATTTCAGTCAGTTGTTTTGTGTTAAAAATAAAAAAGCTTAGATAAGAAGAATACAAGTTTCCCAATAAGGTAACGAAGCAAGGTCAGGAAGATATATAGATAGACTGATTGCCAGTATAAAAATGGAAAGCAGGACAGTGAATTTATCATTTAAAGTTTGCTTATTGATAGCCTTAGCAATAATCCAAGGCTTACCGGAAAACTCAAGGCATAGCAGTATGTGGAGGGCTGGTTCTGTATAAAGCAACTGTGACATTTAGTAATTGGAAGCAATGAATCATGAAACTGAAGGTCTGAAATCAGAGGTGCTGAAGGTTTACTAACCATTTATTAATTTAATTTTAGGTTAAGTATTAATTTCTCATAATCTTGAATCTTCAGGAATTCCTGGAGTTCCAAAGATTCTTGTCAGTTGTTTTTAAGTGGTAGATTAGTCAGGCCATAGAGCAGAAGACAATGTAGTAAGTCCTTTAGCAAGTCCTGTGTTTGAAAAAAGGTGTCCACAGTGTTCTTACAATACTGCATCATATAACTACATTAAGTGGTAGAACAGTTTTTACAGGAACTCTAATTTTCATTTTTTGTAGTAGTATCACTTATAAGAAAAAGTATTTCCAGAAGTTTAGAAATTAAGAATAATGTAAATCAAAACATTAAACACAGCAATTCAAATAGAGACTACTGTGCTGGGAGAATTCTTTCCCAAGGGCTTAGAGGGAACATACAGATTATTTATGTCCCTTAAAAAGAAGAATTTGTGAAAGGCTGGAAAGGGTAGTTTGTGTAGCGCTTAGCACCTTGCATGTACTTCTGCTTGTGGTGCAAGTACATGAATGCATGGGATCATTCTAATGTGGTTGCTGCCATTGTAGGACACCTTGTAGAAAACACTTCAGACATTTCTAGAGAAGAATCTGCAGTTACGTTGTCCAGTGTCCCAGGGGAGCTTTACCATGCACTACAAATTGCATGGAGAATATCTGCTTTCACAGCCCATCTTGCACATCCTGCGTGTTCCTGAACATACTGTTACTTTTAATCATATTTGTATTAATAATCAGTTGTTGGTTTGAATTTAACAGTAGCAGGAGAACAGGTAGGCAGTACAGACCTATATGAATGACTAACTATGCTGGGCCAAATTACACTGTCATTCATGTCAATATTACTCCAGAGTACCTCTGTCAGAGAGAAGGAAATGACTGCAGATTTAGCCTGTAGTCCTACCCTCACTTACTGACTTTTGCAGCCATCGGAAGTAACAACATTCAACTGCAATGCAATGGTTATAGCAAATGGTTAGCAAAAGTAATCTTTTCCAACATAATTTTCCAAGTGCTCTTCCAAACACTTTTTAAATAATTTGTGGGGGATTTTTTTACTGTTTTTTGAACAATCTGTACTCAAATTCTTGGACTCATGAAGTCAGATGGTACATTGCTGTTGGCTTTAAATGGGTGAGGATCTTGCTGCTCAGATTTTCTGAAACCTTAATTCTGTCTGAACTCCTTGGACAACTCCCCTTTTGCAAACACATGCTAAGAGGACCTCCACATAAAGCTTAAGAGTATCGGTTAGCAGATTGTGAAGTAACTGTTGCTACTTAACATAGACCTCCACCACTTGCACCGGTGGCTCATGGCTGCTTTCTAGGAGTGGGATTTCACACCCTCTGAACTGGAAATACCTTACTGCACCAGAGAAAGTGCTGTCAAGAGTTTCAGTAGGAAAGAAACTTTGGAAACTCCTGCCTGAGAACAGGCAAGAGGGAGGGAGTACCTTTTCGTCCCAGAGGATGGTAGGTGGCTTTCAGAAAACCTTTCTACTTCACTTACTGTAGCCTGCCAAAACAAATCAGCATGCTTGGCTCTGCTGAATGATGCATAGCACTGCACGCAGACTGTGCCATTAGAGATCGCTTTGTTTACAGATCCAGGAGACATTTCTAGTAATCTCTGCCAAACATTGCTGATCTTTTTTTATTTCATTGTATTTTGCATTTGTTTGAGATGACTTTGTTGTAGCCTCACATCAGCTGTTGGCTTTCATTTTATCTGTGATATTCAGTTGTCACAAAGAAAAGGGTACTTGTGGATAACTTCCATGATCATATACATGTAATGTGGTTTTACCCATCCATCCTTCCTGTAAATGAAGACTCAGCCCTTCTGCCATCTAGCAGGAGAGGTGGACACTCATAAGGGCCAGAAGAGAACAGCATCTTCCTCAGTCGCATAATCTCTGCAATTTCAGGACAGTAAGTGGGAACCTATAGTACTAGGAAAAAATTATGGAAGCATCATTGTGGGGCTCTTTTATTGCCCAGAGCTTCCAGTTTCACCTCAGACAAACTAGCAACATTAAAAATAGGCAAACCAAGTACTTACCAAGCAAGACGTCATGAGGAGAAACAGCTGAATGGGATATGGTGTTTTCTAAAGCCCTTGTGTAAACTGAAGTGGAAATTTTTATTTTAGGTCATTAAAAGATCATACAGCACAAAAAAAAAACATGAAACCCACTCACAGAAGTGTCCAGATCATCAAATATCAGGGGATTAAGTCAAATGTTAGAAAAGCTTCCTCAAAAATGAATGAAAATAGGCAGCATTTTCTAACGTTGTGACTAGTAATAGAGCTGCCTACAATATTTCAAATATTTCTTCTCCCCCCATCGAATTTTTAGCAGCATATATTTTCACAGGCACTCTTGTGAAAAATTATAGTGCACCTGGACCACAAGTCTTATGAGGAGCAGCTGAGGGAACTGGGGCTGTTTAGTCTGGAAAACAGGAGGCTGAGGGCAGACCTTACTGCTCTCTACAACTACCTGAAAGGAAGCTGTAGTGAGGTAGGTGCTGGTCTCTTCTATCAAGCAACTAGTGATAGGATGAGAGGAAATGGCCTCAAGCTGTGTCAGGGGAGGTTTATGTTAGATATTAGGAAAAATTTCTTTACTGAAAGAGTTGTCAGGCATTGGAACAGGCTTCCCAGGGAAGTGGTTGAGTCACCATCCCTGGAGGTATTCAAGAAGCATGTAGACAAGGCACTTCAGGACATGATCTAGTGGGCATGGATGATGGTTGGACTCAAAGACCTTGAAGGTCTTTTCCAACCTAAATGATTCTATGTTTCTATGATTCAATGACAGGTTTCCTGAAATGCCTCATGGCACTGGGAATTAGCATGACTCTGTCCTACCTACGGTTCACCCCTGTGGCCTGACTTTGTAGGAGCAAAATGAGTTCCAGCACTTGCTCTTCTCTCACCCCAGTTCAGGCAGGGCTGCCTGCCCAGGGCTGGCGATGAAAGTTACATGGGGCTTGGTTTGAGACAAGAGGATATGAGTGGGACATAATGTAGCACATATGTCTTACCAAGAGACAGCATTATTGATGTATTTATATAGTGGTTTACCTCTCACACATGAGCAAGTAAAACTTATCACACCTAAGAAAGAGAGTCCCAGACCTGGTGCTGAGGATTTTTCACTCTGTATTTTCAGTCCTGCACACATTTTTCTTTTCACACCCCTCAAGTTTTTCGTTTGGAAAGGCTATGCTACATGGAATTGTTTGATTTGTATAGAACTTACAGGTATTGCCATATATTTTTCAGTAGCATACATGTGTTCAGTAACTTATTCAGACATGTTTGTGCACTTCACTCCTTATGATGAAAGTCTAGCTCCTGAAAGGCCAGAAAAATCTTATCTCATGTTGTGAATAGTCACCAATAAGAAAGATACAAGATGTTTGCTACACCTGGTGACCACAGCCAGCAGGTGTGCAAAGTTGTATCCGTCAGTAGATACTTGATTTTATTACTGGAGAATATTTTCTTCTAGCTTTTTGCACCTGTAACTATTACTGTCTTTGCCAAAAGAAACTATCCTGCTTTGTTAAGAACATGAAAAGAACTATGTTCATTTACAATTCTTTTTCTTGCTTTAAACACCTATATTTTGAGCACTTCTGTGAATCTGATGGTGCAGGCTGCCACAGGCAGGAGCTGCACTGGCATCATTCTGTGGGCAGCAGTGGGTGTGCCCAGAGCTGGGCCAGAGCCTGTGCCAGGGCAACAGAAAACAGAAATACTCTGCTGGGACACCAGGGAGTTCCTGGCAGCATGAGTCATTGTCTGTTCCCCAAACCCTGTTTGGAGTTTTCCCTGGAATTATGAGCTTTCCTCAGTAAATTCTGGTGTGGCAGAGAGCTACAGCATGTACTGACCTCTGACTCCAGGTTCTGTCCTCTAAGAGCGACTGAACTGTAGTTGTTCTGCCCACGAAACCTCTACTCCAAGACAGTTCTGTGGTCTAGCTCAGGACAATGTAATTTAAGCAATACATATATTTGTAAACCATTGGGACTGCTACTTACCTTTCTGGAATAATTCAAAATTTCATTGTTGTGAGTTAAGAAGCCAAGCACTGACATGCTGCAGTGTCAGCATGCCATTCCTCGCATGCTATGCAATCTTTCAGGAACAGGAGAGCTGTATGTTAAGAATACTCTACTTTTTTTTCCATAAATTAAGTTGTAACTTCATTTTTTTTTGTGCCTCTCACACTGAACAAATGCCTTGTTATGATGTAGCAGGGATATTAACAGCCTGGTGCATGACCAGAGGAGCTGGCTGAAACTAGAAAGGAGGGAGAATATGAAAAAAATTAGTACTGGAACTAAGCGTGATCGTCATCAGTTCAGTCACAGGGAGGATTAGGCCTAAGTCCACAGTGTTAAACACATTAGCTTTAAAGACCTCAGTAGCCTTACGGAAGTCATCAAGGGTCACTGCTGTGATTAAACAGCTGGGTTCAGTGCTGGCTTGTGTGCCTGTCTATGGCACACTGAAAATTTAGTTAACGCTCTTTGAAATTTTGTATTAGCAACATTGTTATTGTCATATCTGTAGTTCATTTATGTACAAACTTGTGATTTCCTCTTAGGTCTGCCTTGCAACTTCAAGAGGCAGGCACGCTTGTTTCAGTACAATTTTGTTTTCTTGCACGTTAACACTCAAACTGGACAAAATAAACCTCTTTTAACATTTGTTCTCACTTTTAAGCTGTTTTCCACAAGGCTTTCAACATAATATGTGTTCACTTAGTCTATTTTAGCAAATGACTTTGCACATAACCTTTCTGCATGCTCATGCTTCACATATACAGCATTACCTGAATGCAGTTACAGGAGAGGAATGTACCATGTGGACGGTACATCTAAGAAGATGTTGGTGTGAAGGACTTGGCAATCAAACAAAAATAACATACAAAAAATTCACAGGTAGTCTTGGAAATCTGTGTCTGGGAAAGTAAAAAACTCAAATTCTTCATAATGATTTACTAACTGCAACACAATATGGTGCCCAGTATAAAAAAGGATTCTGGATCTGCTGACACTTCAGTTTATTTTAGGGGGCTGTTCTGCAGGGGATGGCAGAGTGTCTGAGTAACTGATACATTCTGCAACACCATTTTTATCTTTGGGAAGTTGCAACTCCTATTTTGTAGCTTAGCATGTCAAAACCCTGTTTCAGTCTCCTTGAATCCCATGAAGGAGATTACCTACCAGAAGACACTGTGTTGTGTCTATCAATGGCACTGCGTGTAGTACAGTGGTGAGAGTGAGGGTGACATGGATATAACAACCTCCAGTTACTGTCTTATGTGCTGTAGATGATGCTTGCGATGTGTGGTGACTGGAGCACAGTGTACCATAAGGATTTGGTATTGGCACATGCTCTCTTTATTTACATGATGGGTTATAAAAGAGAAGGTATCTCCTGATGCCTAGAAAAGGAAACCTGTACTCAAGTACTGTTATCGTCAAATAGAGCCCAGAAGCTGATGTGCAGCTTTGTGTTGCGTATATTCTATGTAATGAATTGTGTGCAGACTGTGTCCCTGTCCTCCCCCATGTAGGAGGACCCAGCCAAAATGAAGACACTGCTGCTGCATAAGTACTAACCTATCACTAATGGGTAGAGTGTCAGGAAATCTGCCTGAGGTTGAGCCTCCTCCAAAGATCTGTGAAGTTGAGCCAGGGAGTAGGGAGGAGTATCTCTGGTTCAGTTGGTGAGTTTTGGACCAGGCCTAGGCACCCAAAGAGAGAAGGTCTCACAGGTGTGGCAGATGACATGCCTCATACCTGCCTGCACTGCAGTAAATTTAGATCACTCCTGAAACAAAAAAGTAGTATTCGATTAGGCAGGCACAGTGGGCTTCCAGAAGACTTTTAGCTCAGCCATTCAGAAGGACATGCTGCAGATACGTCACGTGTAATTCTAAATTCAAAGAATATTCAAGAACAAAATTCATTTTGTGGTTAAATTTGTTCTACTCAAAGTACTATCACATGTATAAGGTAAGCTTGGGTTTGTTTCAGGTAAGTCCATCTGAAATTCTTTTATGCTATGTCATCTCTTAAAAACTTTTTTTTACAAAGATATTTGAAGAAATACCCACATTTCTGTATTCTGTTTATTTTTCTGTTCAAGTATATCATTTGTTATTGCTTTTTCTGGTAGGCTTGCTCACATTTATTCCTTTTGCTTTGTTTCCTGCTATGAATCTGAACATTTTCTCTCACTATTTATCAATAAATGCTGAATATGCTTCAAGCTGATGACAAAAACTACTGAGATCAATGGAAGTTTCTTTACTGGCTTCTAAGAAGACCAGTCCCCAGTTCTAGGAACCTGGTGTATGCTCACGCTTGGTATTCTAAGATTTGTGAACAAAAGGCATATGCATTATTAAATGTACTCAAATACTCTTTATAATAAGCATACATTTCCTTCTTGAATCATGAAATGCTGTACATGTGCATTTTCATGACAAGATCAGAGAGGTACTTGGACAGCCCCTGCGAATGTATGGCATGCATTTACTTACACACAAATCCTTAATTTATGACTAATGTAGAAAACATACGTTGGGAGACTCAAGACATCACTTCAAATTTGTGAAGAAAGTGTTGAGGGGAAGTTTTCTGATTTGCAATTATACAGTGTGTCATCCAAATACAATGAGCCTTTTCAGAATGGTTTAGTATTAGTGATTTCAGTTCCAATCAAAATCATTTGAAGACATGCACATTTTCAACCATGCAAGCATCCCACTGAACTCAAATTGAAGCCACATTCTCAGGTTCAGAGGGGCTGTGACATGTAGGTACAACTGAACATATGCTAACCTCCTTTTCTGAATCAGGATCATGTTTTCACATATTGTACATGCACAAAAACATGGGGTTTCTAAACTCTTGGTGCCTTTCAGTTAACAAAATATCATCACAGAACAGGATATGTTAATTCATATAATTCGTATGGAGTTCATTAAATAATTTTTAAAAAATTAAGCACAGAGTTATATTTAGCTTAATACACAGAAGTGTTAACACCATACTTTTAATGCAACAGATTGGATTTGGAAAGCAATATACAATATGGGTTTCAGTGTACAGAATTTTTTATTTCCACAACTTAGGGACTTTGTTAAGACCCATGTGTCTTTTTAAGATCTATTCCCTCATTTAAAATCCAACCAGTGCTAGTTTGCGGAAAACATTTATCTTTATAGTTTTCAATCTCTGAAGAAGTTAAAAAGCGGACCTCTTACTACCTTATTTTTCTTAAAGTAGTAGTTAGAAGTAAAGGCTGACTTTGCTTCTGTTGTTGGCATACAGATTTTTTTGTTCATCAGACAAATTAGAGTATTACAAATAAGTGTAATGTTAAACTTGCAAGGAAACAACATCTTCAATCTGTGACCAAATAGTTATTTGTATGCTTTTTTCTTCTTTTCTGTTTCCTTCTTTTCTTTCTCCCCCCCACAATAGGTGACGTGTATGCAGTGGTTGCAAGGGGACCATACAATGCTGGATATGATTGAGAAAAAACGTTGCCTCTGCAAAGAAATAAAAGCTCGACAGAAATCAGAAAAAGGACTCTGCAAACAGGACAGCATGCCTATTTTGCCGAGTTGGAAAAAGAATACCGGGTCCAAGAAATACAGCCCTCCTCCTTATTCCAAACAACAAACTGTTTTCTGGGATACTGCAATTTGACAGGCATGTGGAGGATGCCCTCTCCACTCTGTGGCATCGAGCACAGGTAGCCTGCTTTTTTAATACAGCAAAGGCTCTATCCTAAGTCTTATCTGCAGGTGGTGAAGTTCCTAGAGAAAAAACCACAATGATACAGTGCTCACCTGTCAATCAAGAGAGAGAGTTAAGTTTCCAACTGGATTAAGGCATACATATTTAACCAGGATTTTTTTGGATGCAGAAGATATCAAAATGTAAATATTGAAAACACCGTACTAATACACTGTTTAAATATATATAAAGTAAAAAATTTATGAAGAATTTTACTATATAATGTTACTGTTATACTGTTTTATGACCTATTTTCTATGTGGTATTCTAATGTCGTCCTCCCCCATCATTTTCTTTCTCTTGCCTGCCTAGATTGGGCCTCTGTACAAAAGCATGTGGTTGTACATTTTGTTGAACAGGACAATGTACGAAACAAATTGGTGCTAGGGCTGTAGAAGTTACGTAAACTTGTACTTGTTAGACTTCCTTAGATTTGGGAGGGGAGGGCTGGACAAAGGAGAGATTTTGGTGCGAAACAGCAAAACTGCAAGCAATGCAAATAAAAGCACTTAATGTGGATGCCCAAGTTGCATTTAAAATATGAATTGATGAACATCAGTTTTCCCATAAACTTAATCTGATAAATTGCCCTTGGTTTTATATGAACCAGTTACTACAATTATTTGGCCAAGAAACTAAATTTTCTGCAGAAAAGCATGCAACAGAAACTCTTCCTTCACTATATTCAGCTGACTAGCAGAGACCATGGTTCACTGTGACTAGGCATTGTACAGCCCATGATAGAGCGAGCCAGTCGCTTAGCAGGTTAAGGCAGTGGCACTGCAGCCATGATTCCCATCCACGTTTGTCTTTGATCCACAAAATAAAGGCAACAAAATCTGTTTACATGTTTATTTTTAAATCCAGCAACATATCCTTACTTTACACTGTGTCAGATTTCCTTGTGTTATTTATAAAGGCTGGAATTCAGATCCCTTGAAAGCCAGTAGGGAAATCCCTCTTGATTTCATGCGGTTTTGAAGCAGAGGCCCACTTAACACTTTCTCCCGGGTACACCATTTCTTCTTCCTGGCTGCTTTTGTAATTGGCTTGCAATCCTGTATTATATTATACCCATTTTAACAGAATATTATGTCATGACCAAAGAATTATGACCTCCTGGTTTTAACGGGAGAAAGAGAAGGCTTATACTGATTATAAGGGTGAAATCCATGTGGTGAAATAACTTCCAAAAGGATCTGTTAAGAATGAGGGAAACTTGTCCTGCTGTGGAGTAGGAGAAAAAAAGATCTATGGCATATATTTTGTATATTTAAATTTCTATCTATGCGTGTGAAGTTTGGTAGCACAACAGTCCCTCTTTAAAACAATCATTTTAATATTATATTTGCCAAGAAGAAAAGGTGTGTTGTTTGAAGCTTCTTCTTATATTGGCTTTTCTTTGAATTTATATTGGCAGCATTGCCGCAGTTGTAATTGCTGATCAAAAAAAAACCAAAAATAAAAAATTTTAGAAGGTTTTTGTAATCTATATTGCTAAAGTTTGAGTTTGAGTAATGCTTTATCAGTAGTAGTTTCTTTTCAGCCTCTGAAAAAAAGTTTTTAAATATTTTATAACTAATTAACTAATGTATATTTTGATGTCCAAACTGAGATTTCTGTACAAGATAAAGTGTGTGTTTACATGTGTGTATGTATATATGCATATGTGTACAGACATATGTATGTATATATGCATCTATCTATATATACTTATAGATGTGTGCATACATATATACCCACATACATTAAATATTGGTGTGTGTTATGAATATACAGTGTCTAGAACGGGTATGCAGTTAAAATGCAGATTTAAAAAGCCTGTTACAGCCGAAATGACAGAAGACATGAAAAAACCTGAGGCTGTGAAGGAATCTTTGAATACGTTACATCCAAAAGACACCAACTGTATATTCTGCTTATTCTCTTTTTTTTTAAAGAAAGAAAATGGCAGAATAAAAACACCAGAGATGTCACAAAGTTCCAGAATCTGCTGGAAACAAGATGACTTGTTGGTCATGAGAAATCTGTTGACATAACAGTTCATTATTAAGAAAGTGTTTATGCTTTGTCTTCTTTGTTATGTGGCAAGAGAAGAATTTTTCATAACCATGTGTGAAATACATAGCTCAGGCCTTTCCCCCTGCTGCACCAAGTCTCTGGTGACAAAAATGAAAGCCGGCTTTCAGTCAGTCTTGAGTCTTCTTCTCTGCACTGGTCTCTTCCTGGTACAATTACTTTAAAAAGTCTGCTATTGAAGCATCAATTTTGTAGTCCAGACCCATGGCGGATATGCATGGGTGCTGCAGTGCGAGGTCCTTTGAGGGAAGGCAAATGTTAATGTAAACAGTTACATGTTTAATAGTGTTGGTTCATATTGTGTCCTTTTCATATTGATACATAATAGGAATAATGATCAGGGAATTAATTGAACCATTCTTGTCCTAAGCAGACTTGCTTGTATGCTTAGCCGACCATGAAACCAGTCCTTGTTTTGCTTTTATTGCTCAACACTGTTTATGTTGTCCTTCCCAAATAACTGCCCATGTGCTTCCAGACCTCCATTGTATCCCATGGAAACAATAGCTTCTTGTTTTAAAGTGCAACACTACGTGAAAAAGTAAAATATAACTTAGCACTTACCTTCAAAGCACTTTAGAAATGTGAACTAAACCTCATGTTTGCGAGAATCATTTTACAGAGGAGGGAAGTGAGGCTCAGGTGGAGTAGTTTCCAAAGGCTGTGGACAGAGCCAGAGCAAGACATACGCCACCATCCTGTCCCATGGCTGCTGACCCACCCCATTGTTCAAGTAAAAAGTGCATTGTACTGCCGAGAGCATGCCATGAAAATACTGTTAAACATCTTCTGCATCACCTATTGTCTCAGCAGTTTCTGTGTCACAGGGTGAATGACAGTGCTTTTTTAAAGCTATAGTCTGTACAAATATGCAATCTCTATATACATACAGATCACATATATACACACACTTATGAGGACTGTATATATGAAATTGTTTGGTATGCACTTACTTTGCTTTAAACTCCTGAAGTTAAACATTATAGTGTAGCAATTTGTGTAAAGTGCACTGTGATTTCAAGAAAGCACAGTAAAGTCACAGGTCTTGTTATTCTTGCACTAAAAATGTGTTTACGTATACTAGCCAATGTATGTCTACTTTATTGCTCTTTTTGACAAATTAAAGCAAATGGTATAAAATGGTACCAGGTTTTTTGGTTTGGGTTGTTTATTTTTAAGTGGACAATGGCACTATGTTTTTAAATGACAGGGTTTATAAATAAAATGAAATCATTCTGTGTTCATTCCGATGTAATACATTTACCAATATCTTGAAATTGAATGTCATGTTGCTTTTTTTCATATATCATTAGAAATTGTCAGGTACATGCCTGAGATTGTGTAGGAGTAAGATGTAGCTAGAAGCTAACTGTAATCATATATTATTAGCCGTTTCTATATACACACTATAAAAACATATTAATTTTCTTTTCATTTTTGTACTTGATTTTCTTAGGTAAGATGTAACTAAATGTACTTTGATACTTCTGAAGTAATAAGATGTTGTTTAAAGATAAATTCTGCTTTCTTTAGTGCATTGACAATATTTTACAATAATTTAGCGCTTATTTATTTGTGCTCCAGTGTAATTATAATAAAAAGCAATAGTTTAAAATACTTGGCTGTTCATTTTCATTAGATGGTTTCAGCTAGAGCTGGGTTATTCACTAGGGATTAGCCAGAGATTCCTGGGAAGAAAAGTCAAGACATAGATGTGTATTTATAATGTTGCCTAGGGGCATTTTTAATCACATTGTTTGTTGGAAGAACTAAATGAATTGCTTTAATAGGTTAATATTTACAAGTGTCCTGGGTTCAGCTGGGGTAGAGTTAATTTTCACAGGAACCTGGGATGGGGCACAGCTGGGACAGCTGACCTGAACTAGCCAAGGAGCTATTCCATACCATGTGACATCATGCTCAGTATAGAAATG